>CM069908.1:156797862-157427254 GCA_036172215.1 Camellia granthamiana
TGCGTGTGAAGCCGTGCTAAGGCATGCGTGAACGTGCGTGCAACCCGTGCACCGTGGTCAAAAGAGCGCGCGCGCGATATCCTCACAGGCCACTTGCCCAGGCCGAGTGCAAGCCAGGCCGTGCTGCCCAAGCCGCGGGCATGCCACGGCCCCCAGGCCGGGCCAATGCCACGCCAAGCCGCCCAGGCCGCGTGCATGCCAGGCCGCCCGCATGCCAGACCTTGCTGCCCAGGCCACGCAGATGCTTGGCCACCCATGCCGCGTGCATGCTAAGCCATACTACCCAGGCCACGCGCATTCCAGGCAATGCGTAGGCCGCGCAGATGCCAAGCCGCACAGGGCGCGCGCATGCTTGGCCATGCTGCCCAGGGCACACGCATGCTAGGTCGCCCAGGCCGTGCCAATGCCATGCCAGGCTGCACAGGCCGCGGCCTGAGCCGCGATCCAGATCACACCCAAGGCCACTGGCGAGCCGCGGTCCAGGCTGCAGCCTGAGCCGCAGCTGGTGTCACGGCCTTGGTCCACAGCCTGTGGGCATAGCCTGCGGCCTGGCCTTGCCTTGCTAGGAGATGCCCCCCCTTTATAGTAGCTTGTTAAGCCCTTTGCATCTGGCAGGAGGAAACATTGCCTATGCTCGAGGAGTCATAATGCGTTTTTTTTTTTATAAAAGTAACGACTTTTGACATGAATTTTCAACCATAACTTGAAGAAAATAATTAAAGACATGATAAAAAAATTTGAAAAAAAATATTTGGCCACCGAAATATTCTATTTTAATTTATTTCTATTTTAATGCTTAAAAAATAATAAAAATTACTAAAAATAGTCGAAAAATTTCAATAATTAAAGGATGAGGCACTAGTAATTATAGTAATTTTGAAATTATTTTTAAAATTTTTATTTATTTTAGTTCATTTTTTATGAGTAAATAAATACTTAAAAAATCAGAAAAACTCAAGAAAAACAGCAAAAAAATATTTGACCACATTTAAAATTAATACTTGTGCATTATTAACAGTATGGCATGGTTTGTGTCACGCCCCAAACTCGCCCCTAATAGTTTGGACATGACCACTTCAAAAATGGACATAAAACCTGATGAATATAATTTATGGGGCCTGAACGGAAGCATTTAATATCATATAATAGCGTAAAATAATATCCATTGAGCTATCACTACTATGCCAGGATCGCAAATGGAACATAATACATGAAAATAGCTATGTACATATATCTATAACCATAACATACACATCAATCTTAACAGACATTTAAGGTACAAATTAAAAATTTAACAAAACTCCATAACTTGAACGGTCGACACCTAAGAGCTTAGATACTCCGGAATTCACAACTGGGTAACGGAAGCCACAGGTTAAGGTTGACCTCCAGGTTGAGTGCCTACAGAAACAGACATAAAATAAAGTGAGCCAAGCTTAGTGAATAATAGCACATAGCAATTTAATGCTCAACATGAATTAAAATACATATCCGTACATTTATGAATAAAGAGAACGTATGGTTAATTTGTTTCTGTATGCATAGTAAAGTATCTTTTTTAGAAAACTTGTCATATCTTGGACATTCAGAATTTCGTAGCATATCTTGACATTTAGGAAAATTACTCAGAAACCATATCATATCATAAACGTGTCGGAAGTTCATAGCATTTTTCTCATTTCAGAAATTACTTATCATGTGAAACATTTCGTAACTCATAATACGGATTTCATTAAACATTGTATAGCATAGTCATGCTCAAAATCATTTATACTTAAAGTATCTGTTACAGAACGGTCTTAGGCCTAATCTTAAACACAGTGGCTTCAAGCCCTTAACAGAACGGCATGAAATCCTTAACACAATGGCATGAAGCCCTTAACAAAATGGCATGGAGCCCTTATCAGAATGGCATAAAGCCCTTGAAACACATTGGCATTAAAGCCCTTGAAACATATGGCATAGAAGCCCTTGAAACATATGGCCTAGAAGCCCTTGGAACATCTGGCATAATAGCCCCTTGAAACATATAGCATAAAAGCCCTTGAAAGATGGCATGTAGCCCTTGAAAAGTTGGCTTGAAGCCCTTGAACATAGATTGGCATTAAGCCCTTGAACATATAGATATATGAACTCAAGAGGTGTCTCACACGGATTCTAGAGGTGACTCACGTCGTAGCACTTAGTTCCGTGTAGCACTTTGTTTCATATCAGAACGGCATAAGCCCTTATCAGATTGGCATAAAGCCCATGTAATGGCATAAAGCCCTTGTCTTACATGTATGAACTCAAGAGGTGGCTCGTACGGATTCTAGCGGTAACTCGCATTGCAGTACTTAGTTCCGTACAGCACTTTGTTTCATACTTCATACAAAATGGCCATTGGTCTCATAACTTTCACATATGTATGGACTCAAGAGGTGGCTCGTACGGATTCTAGAGGTAACTCGCATTGCAGTACTTAGTTCCGTACAGCACTTTGCTCCATACCAGAATTTCATAAGTCTTAAAAACCGAATCGTCATATCATGTCTTAGCATAGTATAATTGGAACAGTAATAGAAATAATTCCAGTTTTTGTAGAATACCATTATTCAATAATGCCCATAAGTTTCCCATAGCTTGGTTACAAATTAATACAGATGTCTCGCAGACAACTGAATAATATTAATAACTGTTAGCTGAGGCCACAAATATCAATACCATATGCTTAATAAGGACAGAATAACCCACATTCTAATGTGAGTCCCATAAGAATGTTAACATTTGCATGCTTGTCATAGGTTCTTAACGACCTTAGGTCCATACGTATCACAATGGAATAATCTTAGTTTCATACAAATACTTGGTTTAAAGATGAACATAATTCCATGTATTCATTCAGAAACGACATGGTTTGCTTATAAATAATAGAGAATTTTTATTCATTATTAACAGAACAGAGTCATTTCAAAGTCATACCGATGTATACCAATCTTTTAACGTTCACCTTGACTTTCAGTCATCATAAATGTTCATGTAACACTTACAAGAAACAGAACGTTAGTGATAATGATTATCAATGGTAAATAAAATGTACATCTTCGTACTATTACTCACAGTGTGTTGGTGGAGCATTTAGTCCTCCCGAAGCGTGTCCTACACACATATGAAGTCACACATTACTTCTCTAAATCATTTCCCTTAATTTCCTTTCTCATTTTAACATGATTCACAATGCTCATAATATAGTTCATTCGCAAATTTTTTAACATTATTTCAAAACATCTCAAAAATCCAATTAAACTTGTACACGTATAATTCAACCCACCAATTCCATGATTCTATTTTCAATTTGGGCAAAATCGTTATTTAACACCACAAATTAGCCTAGGGTTTCAAGAAAAATAAAGTTTTCCATAAAAATTCAAACTTCTCATAACATGACCTTACATCCCAATTTTCTCCTTGATTATACATCTAAGGGTCATACTCCATCACTTTAACCCATCAATTGAACCTTCAATGCTTCAAACCCGAAATCCCCCAAATCTCATAATTAATCTATATGCTCAAAATGAAAATTTATACATTTATACAATGAAAATACCTCAAATCTAACCGTGGATATAAGTATTGAAGAGAAATAGAACCCCTACCTCAATAATCAAGCAAAAGAGTGAGCTTGAAAGGAAGCCTTCGCAAATCCAAGTTCCAATCGGGTAAAAACATTGATCCTCCCTTGTTCTTCATCCTTGATGCCAAAAACCATGGTGGATCGTGATCAAAGTAAAAGAATTCAAGGGTTTGGGGGCTAGGGTTTCGGACATGGAAGAGAGGAAAGAAGAGGAAAGAAGAAAAATATCTAAAATGATCCAAAATCCCGTTTTTAAAGCTGCTGGTCCGTAAAACCCGCTCGAGCGCACATCTTCCCGCTCGAGCGTACATGCATTCAGCACAGATTTCAAAACTTCAAACAAGCATAACTCTCCCATCCGGACTCCGTTTTAGGTCATTCTTGTGCTCAAATTGAAGCGCCAAAAATAAGCTTTCCAATGGTTCTAACCTCACATCCAAATTCAAAGTGTGGAAAAAGAAAAGGGCAAATGAGTGACGGTTGGTCGTAAACGAATTATTCAAACTAAAGTTTTTGATCCAATCTTACTCTACCATCATATTACCACCACAATCAATACCCCAAAATAAAATAAGGAGGTTCCAAATACATTATTAAAAATACCTCAGACGAACCCACGTGCCTCAAAATTCAAGCTCACCAGGTGACCCGCTCAAGCGTCCCACCTTGCGCTCGAGCGTCCACTTCTACGCTCGAGCGGGAATCTACAACCCTCAGAATCTTGGGTAGTCTGCAAAATATGCTGGGAGCCTCATAAGTCCGCTCGAGCGGCCACTCCTCCGCTGGAGCGGAGGGAAAAATTTCTGGGTCGTCACAGTTTGGGTAGGAATATAAAAGAATCATGTTAAAAACAAGCGGCCAAGGCAGTGGTATGGCATGTCGGCCTAGGCAGTGGCATGGCATTCTAGCCAAGGCCGTACCATGGCATGCCAGGTTTGGCGAACTGGGCAACGCCGTGGCATGGCATGCCAGCCAAGTCAGTGGCATGGCATGCTGACCAAGGCCATGCCACGGCATGCTGGCCTTGGCATTCTGGGCAACTCCGTGGCATGGCATGCTGGCCAAGGCTGTGGCATGGCATGCAGGGCACCGCTGTGGCATGCCAAGCAGGTGAAGGCGGTGGCATGGCATACTGAAAAGGCCGTGGCAAGGCATGCTGGCCAAGGCGGTGGCGAGGCAAGCTAGGCAAGGCGGTGTCATGGCATGCTAGCCATGGCATCCTGGGCAAGGCGGAGGAATGGCATGCCGGCCAAGGCCGTGGCATGGCATGTCGGCCTCGGCATGCTGGGCAACGCTGTGGCATGGTATGCGGGGCAATGTTGTGGCCTACCATGCTAGCCAAGGCATGTTGGGCAACGCTGTGGCATGGCATACCGAGCAAGGCGGTGGCGTAGCATGCTGGCTAAGGCCATACCATGGCACGCCGGCCATGCTGGGCAACACTGTGGCATGGCATGCTGGCCAAGTCCGTGGCATGGCATATTGGCCAAGACGGTGGCAAGGCATGCTGGCCAAGATGGTAGCAAGGCATGCTGGCCAAGGCCATGGCATGGCATGCTGGGCAACACTGTGGCAAGTCATGCTGGGCAACATTGCGGCAAGGCTTGCTGGTCAAGGAGGTGGCATGGCATGCTGGCTGTGGCCGTGGCATGGCATGCCGGCCAAGGCGGTGGCATGGCATACTGGCCAAGGCCGTGCCATGGCATGCAGGACTTGACATGCTGGGCAACGCTATGGCATGGCATACTAGCCAAGGTTGTGGCATTGCATGACGGCCAAGGCCGTGCCATGGTATGCCGGCATTGCCATGCTAGCCAAGGCGGTGGCATGGTATGCTGCCTATGGCGGTGGCAAGACATGCGGTCAAAGGCAGTGGCAAGGCATGCCGGCCAAGGCGGTGCCTTGGCATGCTTGCCAAGGTCATGGCATTGCATGCCGGCCATGGCCGTGGCTGGGCATCCTGACCAAGGCCGTTGGTTGGCATGCTGGGCAACGCTATGGCATGGAATGTTGGCCAAGGTGGTTGCATGGCATGCTGGGCAATGCTGTGGCGTGGCATGGTGGCTAAGGCGGTGGCATGGCATGCTGACCAAGGCCGTGGCTTGTCATGCTCGGCTTGGCATGCTGGGCAACGCTGTGGTGTGGCATGCTGGCCAAGGCTGTGCCATTGCATGCCGGCCTTGGCATGCTGGGCAAGGCCGTGGCGTGGCATGCTGGCCAAGGCAGCGGTGTGGCATGCTCACCAAGACTGTGGCATGGCATGCTGAACAAGGCCGTGGCATGGCATGCTGGCCAAGTCTGTGGCAAGGCACGCCGACCATGGCATGCTGGGGCAAGGCAGTGGCCGGGCATGCGTGCTAAGGCCGTGGCATGGCATGCGGGCCAAGACCGTGGCATGGCATACTAGCCAAGGCAGTGGCGTGGCCTGCTTGCCAAGGCTAAGGCATGGCATGCCGACCAAGGCCGTGGCATGGCATGCTGGCCAAGTCCGCAGCTTGGCACGCCGGCCATGGCATACTGGGCAAGGCAGTGGCAGGGCATGCATGCTACAGTCGTGGCATGGCATGCTAGCACAAGCGGTGCCATGGCATGCCGGCCAAGGCCGTGGCATGGCATGCGGGCCAAGGCCAAGCCATGGCTAACTGTCATTGGCATGCCGACCAAGGCAGAGGCATGGCATGCCAACCTAGTCCGTGGCATGGCATGCCGACCATGGCATGCTGGGCAACTCTCTGGCACGGCATGCTGGCCAAGGCAGTGACATGGTGTGTTGGCATGGCTTTCTAGCCTTGGAATGTTGCGCAACGCTGTGGCGCGGCATGCTGGGCAACGTTGTGGCGAGGCATGCTAGCCAAGGCGGTGGCAAGGCATACGTACCAAGGCTGTGGCATGGCATGCTGGCCGAGGTTGTGCCATGGCATACCAGTTGACGCCGTGCCATGGCATGCCAGCCATGGCATGCTAGGCAACACCGTGGCATGGCATGCTGGCCAAGGCAGTGGCATGGACTACTCGCTATTGCTGTGGCATGGCATGCTAGCCAAGGCCAGGCCATGGCATGCTAGCCAAGTCCGCTGCATTGCACACTGGCCATGCCATGCTGGGTAAGGCAGTGGCATAGCATGCATGCCAAGGCCATGGCATGGCATGCAGGCCAAGGCCATGGCATGGGATGCTGGCAAAGGCGGTGCCATGGCTTGGCATGTAGGCCAACACCGTGCCAAGGCCAACCGGCGCTGGCTTGGCGACCAAGGCAGTGGCATGGCGTGCAAACCTAGTCCGTGGCATGGCATGTCGGCCTTGGCATGCTGGGCAATGTTGTGGCACGGCATGCTAGCCAAGTCCCTAGCTTGGCATGCCGGCCTTGGCATACTGGGCGACGCTGTGGCATGGCATGCTGGCCAAGGCCGTCATGGCATGCTAGCCAAGGCGGTGGCATGGCATTCTGGCCAAGGCCGTGGCATGGCATGCTGGCCAATGCAGTGGCATGGCATGTTAGCCAGGGCTAAGGCATGGCATGTTAGCCAGGGCTAAGGCATGGCATGCCGACCATGGCATGCTGGGCAATGCTGTGGCATGACGTGCTGGGCAACGCTGTGGCAAGGCATGATGGCTGAGGTGGTGGCAAGCCATGTGTGCCAAGGCAGTGCCACGACATGTTGGCCAAGGCCGTGCCACGGCATGCTGGCCTTGGCATGCTAGGCAAAGCCGTGACATTGCATGCTGGCCAAGGTCGTGGCATGGCTTGCCAGCCATGGCATGCTAGCCAACGCAGTGGCATGGCATGCTGGCCAAGGCAATAGCATGGCATGCAGAGCAAGGCCGTCATGGCATGTTAGCGAAGGCAGTGGCATCACATTCTGGCCAAGGCCGTTGCATGGCATGCTAGCCAATGCAATGGCATGGCATGCTGGCCAAGGCTAAGCCATGGCATGCTGGGCAATGCTGTGGCATGGCATGCTAGCCAAGTGTCATGCCTCGAGAATTCTGTGACACGAGCAGCAGCATTTGAGGTGTGCCAAATGCGCTGGAAGGTTCCGGAAGGCTTGAGAACGGGCTAGAGTATGCTGGAAGACTCTAGAACGTAGTGGAAGGGTCCCGAGTGGCCTAGAAGATTCTGGAATGTGGAAAGAACCTTGGAGTGTCCAGAGGAGTCTGGATGGGTCTGGAACGTCCTAGATTATGCTACGAGAAGCCTACCATGTACTTCACTAGTGTGGAGAGTTCTAGAATGTAGTAGATAGGGTAGTTGTCCTAGATAGTTCTATGGAGTGTTCTAGATGAGTGTTTGTAGCCCTTGGATCGAAGTGATCCTGGCCGTCCATTGAGGAAGGGGATGGCTATATAAGGGTAAGGGGTCTCATTTGCTAGGCAACCTAGAGACCTAGAGTCTGAGAGACCTAGAGAGTCCTAGGGGTGGAGATCCAGGAGAGCTCTAAGGTTGAAGCACCTGTGAGTGTGAGTGTGAGAGCCTTGTAAAGCTTTGTACACGACTATACTTGTAAAGTTAACTTGTATAGTGAAGACATTCTTCCACCTAAACTGCGTGTGTTAGTGTGGTTGAGTGGGTGAGGCTGACTTAGGTGCAACCAAGAGGGTTGAGAGGCATCTAAGGCTGCATGGTGGGCTTGCGAAGCCTAAGTCCGTGACACAAGGCACTGGCACGGTATGCTGCCATGGCATGCGGGGCAACGTTGTGTCAAGGCATGTTGGGCAACACTGTGGCAAGGCATGATGGTCGAGGCGGTGGTAAGGCATGCGTGCCAAGGCAATGGGATGGCATGCGGGCCAAGGCCGTGCCATGGCATGCTGGCCTTGGCGTGCTGGCCAAGGTCGTGGCATGGCATGCCAGCCTTGGCATGCTGGGCAACGCTGTGGCATGGCATGCTGGCCAAGGTCGTCAAGGCATGCTAGCCAAGGCGGTGGCATGGCATTCTGGCCAAGGCCGTGGCATGGCATGATGGCCAAAGCAGCAGCATGGCATGCTGGCCAAGGCTAAGGCATGGCCTGTCGGCCATGGCATGCTGGGCAACGCTGTGGCATGGCATGCTGGCCAAGGTCCTGGCACGGTATCCTACCATGGCATGTGGGGCAACGCTGTGGCATGCCGTGCTGGGCAACGCTGTGGCAAGGCATGATGGTCGAGGCGGTGGCAAGGAATGCGTGCTAAGGCGGTGGCATGGCATGCTGGCCAGGGCCACGCCACAGCATGCTAGCCTTGGCATGCTGGGTAACACCGTGACATCGCATGCTTGCCAAGGCCGTGGCATCGCATGCCAGCCTTTGCATGCTGGGCAACGTTGTGGCATGGCATGTTGGCCATATGCCGGCCAAGGCCGTGGCATGGCATACTAGCCAACGGAGTGGCATGGCAAGCTGGCCAGGGGGCCAGGGCTATGGCATGTCATGCCGGCCATGGTATGTTGGGCAACGCTATGGCATGGCATGCTGGCCAAGGCACTAGCACGGTATGCTGCTGTGGCATGTGGGGCAATGTCGTGGCATAGCGTGCTGGGCAACACTGCGGTAAGGCATCATGGCCGAAGCGGTGGCAAGGCATACGTGCCAAGGCGGTGGCCTGGCATGCTGGTCAAGGTCGTGCCACGGCATGCCGGCCTTGGCATGCTGGGCAACGTCGTGACATTGCATGCTAGCCAAGGTCATAGCATGGCATGCCAGCCTTCGCATGCTGGGCAACGATGTTGCATGGCATGCTTGCCAAGGCGGTGGCATGGCATGCTAGCCAAGGCGGTGGCATGGCAATCTAGCCAAGGCCGTGCAATTGCATGCTGGCCAATGCAATGGCATGGCATGCTGGCCAAGGCTAAGGCATGGCGTGCCGGCCATGGCATGCTGGGCAACACTGTTGCTTGGCATACTGGCCAAGGCACTGGCACGGTATGCAGCCATGGCATGCGGGGCAACCCTGTGGCATGGCGTGCTGGGCAACGCTGTGGCAAGGCATGATGGTCGAGGCAGTGGCATGGCATGCGTGCCAAGGCAGTGGCATGGCATACCGGCCAAGGCCGTGCCACGGTATGCTGGCCAAGGTCGTGGCAAGGCATGCTGGCCATGGCCGTGGCATGGCATGCCAGCCTTCGCATGCTGGGCAACGTTGTGGCATGGCATGCTGGCCAAGGCGGTGGCATGGCATGCTGGCCAACGCAATGGCATGGCATGCTGGACAGGGCTAAGGCACGGAATGCCGGTCATGGCATGCTTGGCAACGCTGTGGCATGGCATGCTGGCAAAGGCACTGGCACAGTATGTTGCCATGGCTTGCGGGGCAACGTTGTGGCATGGCGTGCTGGGCAATGCTGTGGCAAGGCATGATGGCCAAGTCCGCGGCATGGCACGCCGGCCATTGCATGCTGGGCAAGGTAGTGGTAGGGAATGCGTGCTATGGCCGTGGCATGGCATGCGGGCCAAAGTCGTCGCGTGGTATGCGGGCGAAGGAGGTGCCATGGCATGCCAGCCAAGTCTGTGGCATGGCATGCAGGCCAAGGCCATGCCATGGCTAACCGTCGTTGGCAGGCTGACCAAGGCAGTGGCATGGCATGGCATGCCAACCTAGTCCGTGGCATGGCATGCTGGGCAACGCTGTTTCACAACATGCTGGCTAGGGCAGTGGCATGCTGGCCTTGGAATGCTGCGCAACGCTATGGCGTTGCATGCTGGCAACGTTGTGGCGAGGCATGCTAGCCAAGGCGGTGGCAAGGCATGCTTGCCAAGGTTGTGGCATGGCATGCTGGCCAAGGCCGGGGCATGGCATGTAGGCCATGTCCACGACATGGCACGCCGGCCAAGTCATGCTGGGCAAGGCAGTGGCTGGCATACGTGCTAAGGGCGTGGCATGGCATGTGTGCTAAGGGTGTGGCATGGCATGCGGGCCAAGGCCATGACGTGGCATTTAGGCCAATGCCGTGCCATGGCTAACCGGCATTGGCATGGCGACCAAGGCAGTGGAATGGCGTGCCGACCTAGTCCGTGGCATGGCATGCTGGCCAAGGCATGGTGGGCAACACTGTGGCACGACACGCTAGCCAAAGCCCTGGCTTGGCATGCTTGGCAATGCTGTGGCATGGCATGCTGGCCAAGGCGGTGGCATGGCATTCTGGCCAAGGCCGTGGCATGGCATACTGGGTACCGCTGTGGCATGGCGTGCTGGGCACCACTATGGCAAGGCATGATGGTCGAGGCGGTGGAAAGGCATGCATGCCAAGGCTGTGGCATGGCATGCTGGCCAAGGCTGTGCCACGACATGCCGGCCTTGGCATGCTGGGCAACACTGTGACATTGCATGCTGGCCAAGGCCGTGGCAATGCATGCCAGCCGAGGCTGTGGCATGGCTTGCCAGCCTTGGCATGCTGGGCAACGCTGTGGCATGGCATGCTGACCAAGGCGGTGGCATGGCATGCTGGCCATGGCCATCATGGCATGTTAGCGAAGGCAGTGGTATGGCATTCTGGCCAGGGCCGTGGCATGGAATGCGGGCCAATGCAGTGGGATGGTGTTAGCACCTTCTACTTGAAGGCTGCAACCTTGGCATTGGCAACACCTTGCACCAATGTCCAGCCAAGGCAATGGCATGATGGTTGCATGCCAAAACAGCAAAGTGAAAAGTTGGCTAAGTGCTGAGGCAGCAGCACACAACCTTGGCAAAACTATGGGCAGCAATTGCACAAATGCAAGGCATTAACATGACCCGAATGTGGGTTGCAGCATACTTGGGGTTCAAAGCAATCAGTACGCAAAACTTGGTCTGGGGGCCAAGACAACCAAATTTGTGGCTGACTTGATGAGGCAAACAACACAACAGTTATTGGCAGTTATGCTTGTCTGTTGGCAGCAGTTACCCATGTTGGGCAGAGACAAGGCAAGGCTAGAAATCAGGAACCAAGGCTGGAAGATAGCAGTAGTTATGTCCCAGAAATGTTCCTAAGTCCCTGGGTGTCAACTGCCATGCCACTTGGTATGCTTTCCTTGTAATGCTGGTTGTAAGTTTGTAACTGATTGTAAGCCTATTTAGGCATAGCCATGGAACTCGAAAATTAACTAAGTGTTTAGTAAGAGTTTCCATAGGCCTCCTTTGTATTGTTGGTGCAATTTAATAAAGGTTGGGAGTTTTTCCTGTAATCACTTGTGTCCTATTCTCTTACTTGTTATAACACTGTGTGTGTGTGTATGTATTTATAATTGGCTGACACTAAGTGCCTAACTTAGTGCCATTACAGGTTGGAAATTTGAAACAAAAATTGACCCTGTAACAATTGGTATCAGAGCACGGTTATGCTCTAATGGTTTCTGGCATGGATGCCTTGAAAGAAAGAGTAACGCGGTTGGAAAATCTTGTTGGCGACCCTGCTGATGAGAACAGCTCGCTGATGGATCGATTGGATGCTGTGGCCTCAGGGTTTCTTCCCTTTGAGACCTCGACAGCAGATCGGTTCAAAGACATGCTGACAAATGTGCTAGCCATTTTGGATTCTTGGAAAGACAAGTTTCAAGAAGTTGTGGATGAACTGTCCCTTCTGAAGAAGGCCATCTGTGGGCATACAAATTCTGAAAAGACTCCTTCGAAAATCAAAGTTCCAAACCCTAAAGCGTTTGGCGGAAATCGGAGTGCGAAGGAACTTGAGAATTTTCTGTGGGACATGGAGCAGTACTTCAAGGCTACTCATGTCCTAAAAGGAGAGAAGGTTACAATCACAAGCATGTACCTTACTGGTGATGCTAAACTTTAGTGGTGTACACATGTCGGGGATGATGCTCGTCTAGAGATCTCAACATGGGAGACTCTTAAGAAGGAAATGAAGGAACAATTCCTTCCTTGCAACACATCTTGGGTTGCAAGAGACGCCTTGAAACGGTTGAAACATTCTGGATAGGTGAGGGACTATGTGAAAGAATTCAGTTCTTTGATGCTTGACATCAAGAAAATGTCGAAGGAAGATAAACTCTTCAACTTTATGTCTGGGTTGCAGAATTGGGCCCAGTTAGAACTTCGAAGACTCGATGTCATAGATTTGCCCTCTGCCATAGCTACGGCAGACGGGTTGCTTGACTACAAGTTAAGCCAGGAATCCACAACTAAAACCAGCAAATCCAAGAAGAAAGGAAAAGAGAAGACGGGAGAGAAGAAGTCTGGTTTCAAGAAGGGAAAAGAGGGTTCCAAGTACAAGCAAAAAGGGGATTCTTCTCAGACTAATGGTGGGAAATCTAACAAAGGGCGTTTCATCTGTGATGGACCCTATAGAGCGAAAGACTATCCCAAGCGAGAGAAACTTAACGCTATGGTCGCGGAAGATGGCAAAGGGGAGTCAGATTCTGAGGGGCCGACGAGGGTAAACCCCTTACAATTGCTCAATGCAATTCATGTAGATAAAGCCCCTACTACTGGTCTGATGTACATCAAAGTGAAGTTGGCGGGTACTAACATTGCGATAATGGTAGACACCGGTGCCACGCGTAACTTTCTGTCAGAAAAAGTTGTACAGACCCTCGAATTGCAAGTTAGCCAAAGCACCAGTCGAATCAAGGCAGTAAACTCAGTGGCTCAATCGGTACAAGGAATGGCTTCCAAAGTATCGATCACAGTCGGAGATTAGACTGGACGGGTTAACTTGATGGTGGTTCATTTGGATGATTTCGATGTCATCTTAGGAAATGATTTCTTTGTGACTGCAAAAATGGTTTTGATGCCATATTTGGGTGGGATACTTATTTCGGATGAAGACAAGCCTTGCTTTGTCACTGGTTGCAATAAATCAGACATAGGCAAGGGCACAAAGAGGAAGATGGAGACCCTCTCAACCATTCAAGTGCACAACGGTTTGAAAAAGGGCGCAGAGACTTATCTTGCTGCCTTGGTGGAAATCAAACCTGATCTATCAGTAGAAGTGCCGGATGAAGTGGCAGAAATATTGAGGGAATTTAAGGATGTGATGCCTCTGGAGTTGCCAAAGTCCCTTCCTCCTCGGCGTGCCACTGATCACAAAATAGAGTTGATTATGGGTGCTAAGCCTCTAGCAAAGGCACCCTACAGAATGTCCCCAATGGAACTTACGGAGTTGCGAAGGCAATTGACGGACTTATTGGATGCTAGACTGGTTCAGCCATCCAAAGCCCCTTACGGTGCCCCAGTGCTTTTTCAAAAGAAGCAAGATGGAAGTTTGCGCATGTGTGTGGATTATCGGGCTCTCAACAAAGTGACTATAAAGAACAAGTACCCAGTCCCTTTGGTGGCAGACCTATTTGATCGACTGTGCAAGGCCACTTACTTCACAAAATTGGATTTCCGTGCTGGCAATTGGCAAGTCCGAGTGCCTGAAGGGGATGAGTCAAAGACCACATGTGTTACGAGGTATGGGTCTTTTCAGTTCCTAGTAATGCCGTTTGGGTTAACTAATGCCCCGGCTACATTCTGTAATCTTATGAATGATGTGTTCAATGATTATGTCGATCAGTTTGTTGTTGTTTATTTGGATGATATTGTAATATATAGTGAGTCCCTAGAGGATCACTTGTCCCACCTTCGGATGGTGTTCACTCGGTTAAGGGAACACCAGTTGTATGTCAAGAAGGAAAAGTGTGAGATTGCCCAGCGGGAAATTAAATTCTTGGGGCATGTAATTTGCAAAGGCCACGTGAAGATGGACAATAGAAAAGTGCAAGCAATCATGGATTGGCATGCACCAAGCAAAGTGACTGAGTTGCGCTGCTTTTTGGGTTTGGCCAACTATTATAGAAAATTCATTGAGAGATACTCAAAGAAGGCATCACCTCTCACGGATTTACTCAAAAAAGACAGACCCTGGAAGTGGGATGAAAATTGTCAAGCGACCTTTGACAAGTTGAAAGTGGATGTTGCAAGTGAACCGGTTTTGCGGTTACCTGATTTTGAACTTCCATTCGAATTACATACTGATGCCTCTGATAAGGCTATTGGTGGTGTTTTGGTGCAAGAGGGGCACCCGGTTGCATTCAAAAGTCGGAAGCTGAATGATGCAGAGAAGAAGTATTATGCCCATGAAAAGGAAATGACAGCGGTTGTGCATTGTCTTCAGATTTGGAGAGTTTACCTGCTGGGAACCAAATTCATGGTATTGACGGACAATGTGGCAAATACTTTCTTCAAAACACAAAAGAAGTTGTCTCCAAGGCAGGCCAGATGGAAAGAATTCCTTGAGGAGTATGACTTCAAATGGCTACACAAACCTGGACGCCACAACCAGGTTGATGATGCTTTGAGTCAGAAGGAAATTGTGGACTACGTTGCTGCGATATCAAACATTGAAACTCAACTGTTGGAAAGAATTCGGGCAAGTGCTGCAATTGATTTTGAATATCGAAGGCTGGTTCAGCAAGTGAAAGATGGCACTATGCGTCGCTATTGGATGGAAAACGATCTACTCCACAACAAAGGAGATAGATTATATATCCCTAGTGTTGGTGAGCTAAGATTGGAGTTGCTTAGAGAAACTCATGATCCGCAATGGGTAGGTCAGCCCGGACAACAACGCATGATGGCTTTACTGTCTCGTTCCTATTGTTGGCCAAAAATCGAGGAAGACATAGAAGCCTATGTCAAAACTTGCCTAGTGTGCCAATTGGACAAGACAAAGAGAAAGAAGGCAGCTGGACTGCTGCAACCGTTGCCTATTCCAATGAAGCCATGGGTGTCGATTTCCATGGACTTCATATCTGGGTTGCCAAAGGTGAACGGCATTCGTTCTATTATGGTTGTTGTTGATCGTTTCACTAAATATGCTGTGTTTATTCCTACCCATCATGCTTGTCCCGCCGATGTTGCGGCAAACCTATTTTATAAGTATGTGATGAAATATTTTGGTTTGCCCGAGGATATTATTAGTGACAGGGATACCCGTTTTACGGGACGGTTTTGGACTGTGCTATTTAACTTGATGGGATCTGAATTAAAGTTTTCTACACCAAATCATCCTCAGACGGATGGACAGACCGAGAGAATGAATGTGTTGCTGGAAGAATACCTCCGACATTATGTGACTGCAAGTCAGAGGAATTGGATTGACCTGTTGGATAGCGCCCAGTTTTGTTATAATCTGCATCGGTCATCTGCCACAGGCATGAGTTCGTTTGAACTAGCCACAGGGCAACAGCCCCTTACTTCGCATGAAGTGGCACGAACTGGCTCAGGGGCTAGATGTCCCACAGCATACAAGTTTGCAAGAGCCAAACTAGACCTGCTGGATGAAGCACAAGACAGTTTGGCTAAGGCAAGCAAACGGATGAAAAAGTATGCTGACAAAGGGCGGAAACCATTGGAATTCAAAGTAGGAGACAAGGTACTGCTGAAGCTTGCTCCACAGATTTGGAAAAAGATTAGTAGTAAGACAGCGCACCGAGGCCTAGTTCCAAAGTATGATGGACCCTTTCAAATTCTAAAATGTGTGGGAAATGTTGCTTACAGGCTGAAATTGCCTGACCGGTTGAAGATACACCCAATAATCCATGTTAGTTTCCTGAAACCTTATCACGAGGATCAGGCTAACCTAACACGGATGCAAGCCCGACGCGCCCCTCTAATGATTAGGAAATAGTTTGACAAAGAAGTGGAACAGATTCTGGATCACAAGACAGAGGGGCAAAGCAAGAAAAATCGAAGAACTCATTACTTGGTTAAGTGGAAGGGTTCTCCTGAAGAGGATGCAAGTTGGGAAAAGGATGTGACTCTATGGCAGTTTCAGAAGCAAATTACAGACTACTTAGAGGCCTTACCGACGAGGACGTCGGCTTCGTCAGGTGGGGGTGGTTTGTTAGCACCTTCTACTTGAAGGCTGCAAACTTGGCATTTGCAACACCTTGCACCAATGTCCAGCCAAGGCAATGGCATGATGGTGGCATGCCAAAACAGCAAGGTGAAAAGTTGGCTAAGTGCTGAGGTAGCAGCACACAACCCTTAGCCAAAGTATGGGCAACAGTTGCACAAATGCAAGGCATTAACATGACTCGAATGTGGGCCGCAGCATACTTGGGGGTTCAAAGCAATCAGTAGGCAAAACTTGGTCTGGGGGCCAAGACAACCAAATTCGTGGCTGACTTGATGAGGCAAACAACACAGTAGTTATTGGCAGTTATGCTTGTATGTTGGCAGCAGTTACCCATGTTGGGCAGAGACAAGGCAAGGCTAGAAATCAAGAACCAAGGCTGGAAGATAGCAGCAATTAATAGCAGTTATGTCCCAGAAATGTTCCTAAGTCCCTAGGCAGTTGGGGGTGTCAACTGTCATGCCACTTGGCGTGCTTTCCTTGTAATGCTGGTTGTAAGTTTGTAACTGATTGTAAGCCTATTTAGGCATAGCCATGGAACTCAAAAATTAACTAAGTGTTTAGTAAGAGTTTCCATAGGCCTCCTTTGTATTGTTGGTGCAATTTAATAAAGGTTGGGAGTTTTTCATATAATCACTTGTTGCCTATTCTCTTACTTGTTATAATACTGTGTGTGTGTGTGTGCATTTATAATTGGCTAAGACTAAGTGCCCAACTTAGTGCCATTACAGGTTGGAAATTTGAAACAAAAATTGACCATGTAACACATGGTATGTTGGCCAGCGCAGAGGCATGGCATGTTGGCCAAGGCACTGGCACGGTATGCTGCCATGGCATGCGGGGCAACGCTGTGGCATGGCGTGCTGGGCAACGCTGTGGCAAGGCATGATGGCCGAGGCGGTGCCAAGGCATACGTGCCAAGGCGGTTCCATGGTATGCTGGCCAAGGCCATGCCACGGCATGCCGACCTTGGCATGCTGGTCAACACAGTGATATTGCATGCTGGCCAAGGCCATGGCATGGCATACCAGCCAAGGCTGTGGCTTGGCATGCCAGCCTTCGCATGCTGGGCAACGCTATGGCATGGCATGCTGGCCAAGGCTGTGGCATGGCATGCTGGCAAATGCCGTCATGGCATGCTAGCCAAGGCAGTGGCATGGCATTCTGGCCAAGGCCGTGGCATGGCATACTGGCCAACGCAGTGGCATGGCATACTGGCCAACGCAGTGGCATGGCATACTGGTCAGGGCTAAGACATGGCATTCCGGCCATGGCATGCTGGGCAACACTGTGGCATGGCATACTGGCCAAGGCACTGGCACGGTATGCTGCCATGGCATGCGGGGCAACGCTATGGCATGGCGTGCTGGGCAACGCTGTGGCAAGGCATGATGGCCGAGGCGGTGGCAAGGCATGCGTGCCAAGGAGGTGGCATGGCATGCTGGCCATGGCCGTGCCACGGCATGCCAACTAAGGCTGTGGCATGGCATGCCAGCCTTCGCATGCTGGGCAACGTTGTAGCATGGCATGCTGGCCAAGACGGTGGCATGGCATGCTGGCAAACACCGTCATGGCATGCTATCCAAGACGGTGGCATGGCATTCTGGCCAGGCCGTGGCATGGAATTCCGGCCATGGCTAAGGCATGGCATTCCGGCCATGGCATGCTGGGCAATGCTGTGGCTTGGCATGCTGGCTAAGGCACTGGCATGGTATGCTGCCATGGCATGCGGGCAACGCTGTTGCATAGCGTGCTGGGCGACGCTGTGGCAAGGCATGATGGTCGAGGTAGTGGCAAGGCATGTGTGCCAAGGCAGTTCCATGGCATACTGGCCAAGGCGGTGCCATGGCATGCTGGCCTTGGCATGCTGGGCAACGCCGTGATATTGCATACTAGCCAACGCAAAGGCATGGCATGCTGGCCAGGGCTAGGGCATGACATGCCGGCCATTGCATGCTGGGCAACGCTGTGGCATGGCATGCTGGCCAGGACTAAGGCATGGCATGCTGGGCAAGGCGGTGGCATGGCATTCTGGCCAAGGCCGTGGCATGGCATGCTGGCAAAGGCTACGGCATGGCATGCCGGCTAAGGCATGTTGGGTACCGTTATGACATGGCGTGTTGGGCAACGCTGTGGCAAGGCATGATGGCCAAGGCGGTGGAAAGGCATGCGTGCCAAGGTCGGGGCATGGCATGCTGGCCAAGGTTGTGCCACGGCATGCCGGCCTTGGCATGCTGGGCAATGCCGTGACATTGCATGCTAGCCAAGGCCGTGGCATTACATGCCAGCCAGGGCCGTGGCATGGCTTGCCAGCCTTGGCATGCTGGGCAACGCTGTGGCATGGCATGCTGGTCAAGGCGGTGGTATGGCATGCAGGCCAAAGCCATCATGGCATGCTAGCGAAGGCGGTGGTATGGCATTCTGGCCAGGGCCATGGCATGAAATACTAGCCAACGCAGTGTCATTGCATGCTGGCCAGGGCTAAGGCATGGCATGCCGGCCTTGGCATATTGGGCAACGCTGTGGCATGGCATGCTGCCCAGGCACTGGCACGGTATGCTGCCATGGCATGCGGGGGTAACGCTGTGGCATGGTGTGCTGGGCAACGTTGTGGCAAGGCATGATGGCCGAGGCGGCGGCAAGGCATGCGTGCCAGGGCAGTGGCATGGCATGCTGGCCATGGCAGGGCCACGGCATGCCGGCCTTGGCATGTGGGGCAACGCCGTGACATTGCAAGCTAGCCAAGGCTGTCGCATGGCATGAAAGCCTTTGCATGCTGGGCAACGCTGTGGCATGGCATGCTGGCCAAGGCAGTGGCATGGCATGGCATGCTGGCCAAGGCCGTGTTGTCATTCTAGCCAAGGCGGTGGCATGGCATTCTGACGAAGGTCGTGGCATGGTGTAGACACCCCATTTTTGACCGTCCTCAAGAGTTGGACGTCACCGCTTGAACACTCGGTGATTATCCATGTTTGTGTTCGTTTGGAGTTCCTGGAGTTCTCGGCTACGGGTCTTGCCTCAGGATCTCCGAACTCGACCGTTTTGTGTCTGGTTTTGCACCAAACACTTGTGTTTTGCCTCGGAGGGGCAGGGAATGCCTTGTGAGGCATCCCCACACACCACCGGCAGCGGCTAGAGGCCATCGGCTGGTTTTTGTTGCCACCGGCAATATGTATTGCTGGTCGGCACTCTTTGTTGCCGGTCGGCAGTCATTTTTGTCAAAATGGCAATTTTGAGCAGCCGACTACTGTTCATCTGCTTTTGCAGATATTTTAGGACAGCTGTGTGGCATTTGGTTCCCCTCCATACACTATGGAGGGATGCCCTCCTTGTAAGCTTATTGTATAAGCTTTACAAGTTGGTTGCCTATAAGAGAGGAGGTCTCTTCTCTTGGCAAGGGGTTAGAGAATTTTGGAGAGAAAAACGTAGAGAGAAGCTCTGGTTTTAGGGTTTGAGTTCCATACATAACCTATCTCTATATCTCCCTTGTTTATGTTCTAGGTGCTTTTGTCTATACTATTGCACACAAACACCTAGTCTTTTACCTTTCCTTGGCTTTTGAAGGATCAGAGGTTTGTTCTTAGTGTTCTTGGCTGGATTTGAGCTTGAAGAAGCAACAAGATCATCATTGTTGAAGAAAGGCTTCAAGGGTAAGAAACTAGTCCTTTTTACCCCATTTTTGCATTGCTTTTCTACCTATCTTAGAACTATTTTTGTGCTTAGTGTATAATACAAAAAAGTTCTGTTTTTAAGCCCTCTTGATTGTTTGTTAAGAGTGTTTTGTGGTTTGGAGGTGTCTGACCACCCTTAGGCCTTGAGAGGCCCTATTTTGTGCCATTTTTGGTGAGCTCCGAGACTTTGGTGCTTGGGTCTCCTCACCACTGAAATCTTGAGGGATTTCAGTGGTAGGGATGATGCCTTGAAGTCTCAAAAAGGGGAGGGCCACCCCCTCTCCTTGTTGTCCTTGAAAAGGGCACTTTTTAGCCCCTTGAGGGAGCACTATGTTTGCATGTTTGTTGATCATGTCTAGGCTATTTTCCATGCTTATTATGCCATGATATAACATTGTTGTAAGTTGGTTTTGGTACACCATGCATGCTTAGCATACCTACCATGTGATGCCTTGTTATTGCCTTAATATGCTTTAGGTTGTGAGCCTTTGTTCTAGCTTGTTTTAGGCTTAGCCTAGTGAACGTTTTGTGCTTATTTTGCCATGTTTTAGGTCTGTCCATAGTTGTTTGAGTCGATCTTGGCATGCTTAGTATAGCCCCTTCGCATTTGAGCTTGTATGCTTCAAGTATGCACATGTGTAGCATGCATTGCTTGCATTAATTTAGTGGTTTGGAACCATTTAGCACATCATTTCAGTCCCTAAGGCATGCTCACATGTTTGCCTTGGTTGTCTCTTTGTTGCCTTTAAAGGTTGTGTTGCATGTTCCATGTTTAGGCCATTATGCATGCCTTTGAATTTGAGTCATTTAGATGCCATCTAAGTGGTCTTTTGGCCTTGTTTTAACTTGCTAAAAATCTGTTTTTAGTTGTTTAATGCATGCCATATGTGATTGTGCTAAGTGTGGTTCAATACCCTTTAGCTTGCCTTGAGTGCTTGGGCCATTTTTGCATACTTTGCTTGCCTTGATAGTTGGTTTGGCAGCTTCTATAACATGATTTCAGAGCTTATGTTGCATGCTAATTGTCCATGATAGCCTCTTTTAAGTGTGCTTGAAAGTTGCTTGCTTAATGCCTAAGTTTAGGTCTTAACATGTGCATGTGTGTATGTGTGTTTAGCCCTCATTTCTTAGCATTTTGGCCACTGTTTTAGGCCTATTTGGAGCTGCCTAATTCATGCTTAAGTCCATCTTTTATTTGGTTTGCATACTTACCTTGCATGCTTGCTTGTATGCTTACATAAGTGCCTTGCATTATCCATGTTGCATGCTAGTTAACATGTCTAGGATTGCATTGCATTGTGCATGCTTGGCCTCTTGAAGTGAGTGTGATAGAGGTTAGGCCTCCTTGTTTGTTTATGTTGTTTGCATTGCATTTGAAATAAAAGTGCATGTTCGGTTCTTTGGGCCATCATGCATGGAATGCGTGATTGGTGGTCCGAGAATCGAGGCACATGCCCCTTTGAGTCACAAACATGATAGGGGGCATGATTGGTGCATACATTACTTGAATTGTGTTGCCATGCAATTTTCTGCCCTCTGCTGCTGTGAGTTGCAGGTTCTGCAGGAACTTTCTGCCGACCGACAATATTTAGTGCCGGCCAGCTATCCTTTGGTGGCCGATAGATTAATCTTGTGCCGGTGGCCACATCTTGCTGCCGATGGTAATTCTATTCAGCCGGTGGTGATCTCAAATGTCCAGAGAAGCATCCTTGAGGCTTTGGCAGTCTTCCGAAGGGCAGAACAGTAAAAACAGAGGTAGACTATGCATGGCAGTGCAATTCCGAGCAGGATCCGAGCCTACATTGCACTGAGCCCGCTTCCCGAGGCGGTTTACTGTTTTAGTTAGATTAATTAATTTGTTTAATTAATTTAATTGGTCTGTAATAATTTAATTAGCTTGCGTAGTTAATTAATTTGTATTATTCTTTCGGTCCCTCCGTGTGAGGGCATATCTGTAATAAGTGTGGGTGAGTGTGTGCATGTCTTCCACCCCCCACTTCTTTCTCCCTTTTACTTACCTGCTTTGATGGTTAGTATTAGGGCACGTTCAAATTAGTATACCTCATGCAATGCATGCGTGCATCCATGCATTTGTCTTGCATGCACCGGGCTCGGTACATCATACAAACTGCATTGTATTTTCAATTCCAAATTGAATACGTGATAGTTGTAACATTTCACATGCCACACTAAGGGTTAGCCGAGCCTACTCTAATTGCATCCTGTATGTGTTGCGTTAGCCACTTAACATGAACTGGGATCATGCATGTTTGCTAACTAGTTTATTGTTTTGGCATGGAGTACGATATAAGTATTTATGCTTTAGCATCTCGCATGCGTGTGAATGTTAACATGACAGTATGCTTACCATGCGGCTAAATGCTTACATGAAATAAACTACTTGAATGCCTGTGGGTGAAGGTTGGATTGTTTGAGTTGGAAATACTCATTGAAATCCGTATTTTAGTCTACTCGCGAGTAGCAAATTCCAAAGCGTTTTCCAAACCAACGGATATGCAATGTTTATTTCCAAATTAGGCGATCTAGTCTATACTTGTTTGCTGTGCGTATAACATAGAAAATTCTAGCTAATTAATCGGGATAAGAACGCATAACGTTTTCAAAATCGGATATCATGGTTAGTAGAGGCCGGTCTTCGGACCGGGCGAAAGGGGGTGCTCATAGCTGACCTTCCCCGATCGTACCCAAGCTCCCGAGCCAAGACAACTTTGGTGATGACGAACACGTGGCCTTTGGCACCGAGTCAGGGTTTCCTAAATTTCCCATTTTAAAAATATTTAGGTGGCGACTCTGTATCTGGCAAAGCAGTCCATGTTTGGCACTTCTTTTCAAAATCTGTTTTTCTCAAAACGATTTGCCAGAGTCGGACTCTTTGGTTCAGATTAAGAACCGCAACAAACAAAAAAGGGGAGTCCGAACTGTAGCGAGGTCCCATGCGGGTGTTGTTACAGTTTCTGGCGACTCCGCTGGGGATTTAAAGAGCTTGACTCGAACTCGTGATATCCTGTTTTGATTACACTTATGTGTTTCTTTGCATTGCATGTGCATTGGTGCGCCTAGGACACCGTGTTGGCCATTTGCTATTCCTGAGCGGTTTGCAGGAGGCTTGTCTTGTCAAGACATGACCATAAGGCTGAACGGTTACGGGCTCTGCCAGTATGGGAACACAAACCCCGGTTTTACCGGGGCACCCTTTTTTGACCATTTGACCTAGTGCATATCGAAATCCATAGTGACCATTCCAAACTAGGACAGGTTGCTTACCCGATGTTAGGTTGTCTGAAACCGCTGTGTGCGTAGTGAAACCCTAGTTCCTGACAAAATAGGATAGGGAAACCCTACCCCAACATAGGGGTGTATTGGCTCTCTTTCACATGCTATGTGCTTTTAGAGTGTATCTCTACAGGAATGCGCATGTCAGTTTGCAAGATTGGGTATCCGGCCTGAGGGCACCAGTAGCAGTGTTGTGGAGAATCAGTTATGTCTGCGGGTATCAGTTCAGTTTTGAACAGTGATTCCGGGGAACAGTGATCAGTAGTAGAGTGCAGTTGTTCGGCCACACCCGTGTTTGATCTGTTTGGGGCTGAAATACTGCTTGTTTTCCGTTTTAGTTCAGAGATTCAGAGAATTGATCCAGAATAGCTAGTGCCTTCTTCTTGCTGAGGCAGAACTTAGCATGACGCAGAATTCAGAAGAGATCGTGGTCATGACGGCCGCGTTGGATCAAGGAATCACCCTACACAGTGAGACTACTGTTGATACGCCGCATCCACCCAGGTCGCCGGTTGCACACCCAGTCTGGGCCCCTCAGCTATATCAGGCTCGTGAGCCTACTACATTTGAACTAATGGGGATGATAGGCGATCTCCAGAGGTCTGTGGCGGACCTCGCCTATGGAATGTTAGCTTCACCACCAGCTGCATCATACGCCGGGAGCTTGGTACCCCAGGACCCCCCACTGTTGGGCCGAATTGTTATTGAGCTTAGTCAACCGGAGATGGCCTCCAACTATAACAATGACATGTCAACATCAACCCAAACCCTCAATCAGGCCGAGGCCAGAGGTAAAGACAAGATGAAGGCAGATGCCGACCCTATCGAACAACTACTGTGGGCAGTCGAGGCCTTGAAAGCCGGGGGGATGAACAAGCAACAGATATCCGCAGTTGTGTCAAAAGCTGTGGAGGACGCTTTCCCCACTCCGCCTGAGGGCAGTTCCAGTCAATCAGAGAACCGAGATAGGCCCCGTCATGCCAAAACAGTTCTTCCCGCTCCTAACCCTGCATCCGGGAAGGATCAGAAATCCAAGGCCGCACCCGCCGATCCGTTCGCTAGTGCATCTAGCAAGAGTGCTCAGGCTCAAAAGTACCTGCCCCGAGGGCGCCGAGTCTTCCATCCTCTCTACATGCCTTTGTCTAGGGCATTTTTGATTTTGGCCAAAAAGGGACATCTTACACCTCTTGAGTCCCAACCTCTACCAAATAATCTCCCTGCCACACATGACGCCACTGCGTACTGCGGATACCACCAGCAGACTGGTCATGCTACTGACAATTGCTTCCGCCTCCGTCATGAGGTGCAGGACCTAATTGACAATGAGATTATCCTCCCGCCTACCTTAGCAACGTTCGTTACCACCCAGTTACTGGATTTTGAGGATGCCGATAATGCAAGTATGTAATCAGGAAATGAACCACCTGCGGGCGGTACTTGATGTATTTTTGGATGTGGCGTCTGGCACGCACTTTTGAGCATCTGCGGCTGCTAACTGTGTAAACCCTGACTTGGGAATCGAGTCGGTCTTTTGTTTTGAGTCTGTCTCTTTACATTGAGTCAGTCTTTTTGCTTACAGGGTCCGTCTCGTTGTAATAAGTCAGTCCCTCTTGTACAGTATACCAGGTGATTCCAGGGTTGTTGCCTCGAACACCGTTTTGTAATTATCCTTTTGTTTTTGCTTTTTGAGTCTGTCTCGGTTGAGGAGCCAGTCACAATCAGGGAATCTGAATGAAACAGCTGCGGCTATCACGTTTCAGTACTTGCCGCTGTTTAAGCTAGTTGTGCCAAAGGATGTGAATGGAACGACAGTACATTTCTACCTACTCTCTTGTGCCTTAAACATCGTTGTAATGACCTAAGCTTCTCACAAAAACCCTTTTTGAACGCTGCGGTGATGAAATCGAAGAGGAAGCATTTCCTCGGGTTTTGCAAAACTTTAATCATTGTGAGAGAAAGAGAGGCATGCTAAGCTTTTAATGAATGAAATCATGCTTGTCAGTGTGAGTACTGAGAAGGATCCTGGTTCGATCCAGACTGGTTCCACACTATCTTCTGCGTGAGCGACTTGTCGCTTTCTTAAAAACTTTCAAAAACAAACTGTTTTGCGCGGTCCTGTGAAGACCTGTGTGGAATCGCTCTTGAGATTGTGCAGCCTAGGATCGCTCTCAGCCTCATGATTCAACCTATCTGTTTCGGACTTGGAATCCGTTCGTAACATTCAGCAGCCAACTGCCATTAGAGACCCGTGTGGCCGAATTTGAAGTAGCCCTCGAGCAAGAGGCACCAAAGTCAGATCAAGAAGATCAGATCTCACCAGAAGAGGCTCGCGAAGTAACCGTGATGGATTCTTCTGCAAATTAATACAACAGTCACTCTCCCGAATACAAAGAGGCCTCAATCTCAAAACCATTTGGCATGGGCTTGCTACACTTTTACCCTTTGAGAGGCTCGCTGGGCCGAAAACCCAGAAGGGCGACCCAGGCAAAAGTTAGAGCAAAGAAAATAATACAAAAAAGAAAGCAAAAAAAAGAAAGAAAAAAAAAAGAAAAAAAAAGAAGAAGAAAAAATGCAAAAAAGAAAAAAGAAGAATAAAAAAAAAAGAAGAAAAAGAGACAAAAAGAGAAAAAGAAAGAAAAACAAAGCTCGCAAGGTCGAAAACCTACAACAGGCGCCTTGGCAAAAGTTAGAGCCCAAAAAAAAAAGTGAAGGTTAAAATACCCGAGTGTACCTTAACCGGAACTACGTAAGGCTTGATTCCCATGTTTGGGATATGTAGGCAACTTCATCTTGAAGTCCAGCCCCCAACGCTTCCATAGCGTTTCAGTCCATGTCATGGTTTTGATCACCTATGTCTCCTCCAAATCCGATGTCTCGGTCACAGCGGTTGGAACTACGTAATCAGCTTCCTCTTGAAGTCCGACCACCAACACCTTCCAGGTGACTGTGTCCATATATCGGTTCAGACCATCGTCTTCAGAGCCCAACCACTAACCCTTTCAAGGTGATTGTGTCCATATATTGGCTCAGACCGTCTTTGTCTTCGTGTCCAAGGGGGTCGATCGTCGCTGCCAAAGATGGTTTACAGCATGCTGCGGCATCATCCAAACATGGGGCAACTTTCCGTTGCCATGTATCGCCATAAGTTGCCCTGAGTTGCCGTTCAAACCAGGGGCAACTTTCCGTTGTTTTCCCTCCCCTTTAAGCCAGGGGCAATTTTCCAATCGCCTCCGATCCGAGGTTGCGCATCTCGAGGGTGAGTTCGGTGCTCGTTGAGCATTGACTGTTTGCAAAAATGGTTTTTGAAAATTTTTACTGAAGTTGACTATTTTCTCGAAAACTATTTCATTTTCCAAAACCGGTCCATTTTCTTGGACCCAGAAAAGGAAAATTTTCAGTGCTCACAGCCTGACTTGCATGATTTTCAAATCAAAAATCGAACAAGTATGTTAATCCAACTCTCATTTTGATCAAAAATGTTAAAGAAAACGAAAAAATGGTCAAAGTGACGAACTAGGGGCACAGTTGAGTCGGGTGTTCCGTCTTCCTCTTCGTTGTCAACGCACTTGCCCAAGAGGCACCCTATCTATCAGAAGAAGTGGTTGCGAGCTAGATGTATTGGGCGTGAACCCATGACTCCCTGTTCATTCATCAATCACCCTGGGGAGGGATGAAAAATGAGAGAATAAAGAATAGAGAGGTGTAAGTTGAGAGAAAAGTGAAGAAAAGGGTTTTAAGAGAAAAACCGAGCCTGAGGGCCGAGTGATGTGAGAATCATAAATCAGAAGGGGTGGGAATAAAACCGGGAGAAATTGGCTCCTCGTGATCTGAGGTCTCTCCCTTTGTAAACACGTCCGTGTGTCGTGTCTTTTGATTTGTCGGTCTCAACGTTAGCTTCGAGTCTTTTCCGAGCGCGTCTCATTGTGTTCAGGTCGTGCGCCTTTTGTTTTCTTCAATTGAGTCTCTCCGCTATGTTCTGTGGTAGGCTCGATACCCCGGTCCTGAAACCCCTTTTTCAAAAGTTAATTGGTTGTGCTCAGAATGCTGTGCCATCCTCTACATTCATGCGAAGCAAGAGAAGAAAAGGGAAAATTTGGGGCATCCAAGTGTGTTTCAACCTCAACCGTGTCAGCTTTTGTGGTCCGTCTTGTTAGATTAGGGCTGTTCGTTCAGGGTTTGCTGTGTGCGGAATGAACCGAGTGCTGTGTTATGGGCTGTATGCAGATCAATCCCCAGTGGAGTATGGGCTGTGTATTCAGATTAAGCAGTGGTTTGCCTGGGTTGTTTTGCTGTTGGTTGATTGGTTATCTGATTAATGCAGTGCAAGTGTTCAATTTTCAGGTGGCAGATCAATATCATTTACATTTGAGGTGTAATATGATGCAATGCAGTGCAAAGTATGAAATATACAGATATACACAAATGTAACACTTTTTAGACAAAGAGTTTGTTTCATTTCATATCATCTTTTTCAAGTACAAAGTTTTGGAAACAAAAACCTACCTGCGGCAGTACAAGGTACTCTAGCTACCAACAAAAAGAGAAAAGGTACAAAAAAAAGAAAAACAGCAAAATCTATATCGAATGTCAAAAATGGCTCCGAGGATATCAGTCTGTCCTCGCCCTCTTCCTGGGCAGAAGCCCAGGGGCATCACCAGGAGCATCGCTGTCTGAACCTGAGTCCGAGCTGTCCCCGGTCTCCTCCGACGACGACCCCGCCTCCACCTCTGTCTCTGCCTCAGACTCGTCGTCTGGAACTGGAGCCCGCGAGCTGCTCCCGACATGAGTGCACCCCCCTCTGGTGCGGGGATATACTCTGCCATCCCGGGTAGAAATGGAAGGTCCGGCTGGAGCACCACCCACAGGAGGAATCTGGAAGGGAGGCTGAAAAAGCATGGAAGGCAAATACATCAGAATGCCGTGAGCAGTATATCAGTGCAGAATGCAGTGTATCAATACAGTGAATGAATGCCGTGAGCAGTATATCAGTGTAGAATGCAGTGTATCAGTACAGTGAATGAAGGCCGTGAGCAGTTTATCAGGTGTTGTGTTGTGCATCAGATTATGTAAAACAGTTTGTGTATGGTTTGAAGCTGCAGTCAAAAACATACCGGAAGACCGTAGAGGGCCAAGACGTCGAAGGTCCGCTGCAGCATCCCCATCATGGAGGTGTTCAACTCCAGGGACTGCCGAGTGTACTCATATGAAGCCTGCAAAATATGAGATACATCAGTATTCTGCGGAATATCAAATAGACTGAAATGAAATGACAATGCAAGATGCAGAATGCAGTAATATATACCGGAGGTAAGTCAGGGATACCGACTAACTCGTGATCAGCCGGTGGTGGAGCGAAGGGGATCTGATAGGTCGCCCCACCCTGCCCCCTGTATGTCAGTAAAGTGGGTAGAGCAGGCCAACCGGTCCCTCGTCCTCTCTGAACTCCGCCTCTGCCGCGGACTCGGGCACTCCTCGATGCTCCCGCTCCAGCCGCTGGCGCCGCAGGCCTCCCTCTCTCAGCTCGTCGGCCGCTGCTCAGAGGTCGCATGATGAAGGTCCGGACGTACTCCGAGTAATCGCCCTCGCCTCTGAAGCCGTCTGCCTCCCAGCTAATGGTGTAGTCCGCCATCTGCTCGGCGGTGAATCTCTCGGTGTCCCTCATATGCTCAGGAGGGTGCACCGAGACTGTCTGCTCAGGTAAGCCTAGGGTCTGACGCAAGAAACGCTCGCCCAGGTACCAAGCCCGACAGACCGGGCCCTCCAGCAGAATCCGATAACGCGAGGTCTCCTCAGCACCGGCAAACCGATCCCGCATCATCGCTGGCAAAGGAGCCCATGGCCGCCAGGTGATCTGAAATTGAAGTACAGTTTGTTACTTACTGATATTGCCAGTGGGAAAGCGAAGCTTAAATGAACTGCAAGTAAAACATACCTCTGCGGGGGTGATAGTGTCGAAGAAGCGGCGGAAGAAGCTAAATGTCCCTCGCGACCTCCACGTGCATCTCCCGTCAAAGCGACGTGAAAATGGGACGACCAGAGGAGTCTCCATCTCCGGCACTGGCTCCAGTCTGGGAAAGTAGGCATAGACCCATAGCTGCAAGGTAAATACCAGTGCATTTATCAGATAAAGCAGAATATGGAATAAAAGCAGAAATAGCAGAGCCATGTGTTGTGCGGTGTATTGTGCAGAGTGTACAGTGTAAGCAGTGTACAGTCAGTGTAAAGCAGAGTATGTGTGTGCCGTGTGTACAGTATACAGCAAGTATAAAGTAGACTACAATGTGTGCAGTGTATACAGTACAGAAAATATAGAACAGAAATGTAAAGCAGAGAAGAGGATGTACCTCCCAAACACGCCAGTAGCCCCCGAGCAACTGTCCGCTGCCACGGGAGGCTGAGCTCATGTATCCATAAAGGGTGGCCAGAGCGGCGCCACCCCAGTCGAAATGTAAGATGTCCCTGACGTCCACCAGTGCGCTGAGCAGGCAGAGAGGCACGGTGTTCGCCCGGTCGGCGAAGATGGTCGTCCCAAACAGGAACATGAGAAAGCCACGTGCGTATCTCTCCACAGCCTCCTGAGTCATCGGGGCTGCATCGACGAGGACGGGCTGGACCCTGAACTGCACCTCGAACCAGGAATATCTGACAAAGCCGGGACGCGCAAGAGGCGGTGCCACGCCAAGCAAGTAGACCTGCGCCGCAGTCCACTCGTCCATATCCGTATCAAAGGGGATCGGATCACCCCTACCCCGATGCCTGTGAGCATCGAGAAATCATAAGGGGTCATCGTCATGTCCCCAGTCGCAGAGAAATGAAATGAATTAGTGGTGTCCCACCACCTCTCCACCAGAGCGGCAAGGAGAGGTCTGCATGTAGTGAGCCTGGAGAGTCCCCTGCAGAATGCGCCAAAGCCGGCCTAGTCCACGATGTAGCGAACTGCATCGGGTAGCTCGGCGTACCACTCACGAGCGACAGTGTTCCCATACCCGCGGCTGGTATGGGAATCTCCCTGTTTTCAAACAAGTATTTGCGAAGCAATATAAAATGTACAGTTTTGAAGAAGCAGTTAAAGTCGATGCAAATCTAGCATGCGTGCAAGTTTTTCATATTCAAACAGATACCGGGTGCCGGTGTGCTTGTAGTAAACTACAACGTATGATGCGTCAACGTGTTTTTGTGTGGTTCGATGCAAATCTAGCATGCGTGCAAGTTTTTCAGATTCAAACAGATACCGGGTACCGGTGTGCTTATAGTGAACTACAACGTATGATGCATCAGGATGGTTGTGTGGTTCGATGCAAATCTAGCATGCGTGCCAGTTTTTCAGATTCAAACAGATACTGGGTGTTGGTGAGTTTGCAGTAAAATACGGTGTGTGCCGTGTGTTTGGGTGATTAAGGCTAGTGCAGTGCGTGTGCATGTTTCAGTCTTAAACAGATATCAGTTGCCAGTGTGTTTGTGATCAGCTACAATACACAGTGTATCAGAGCATCTGAGCTAAAGCAATTAAAGAATGTAATCAGCTATGGCAGTTGACAGTTAAAAGTTCTACATTGCAGAAAATAAAACAGAGGAAAAATGTTACCTCGGAAGCACCGAAGGATAGGTGAGAGGCAGGCTCACATAGCAGAAGCTCGGGATCCAACGCCATGTCGAAACTCCTGAACTGGCGTAGTCCGTCGGGGGGCAGAACATGAATCGCCGGCCGGTAGGTCACCGGGTCGAATGGGCACTCGCTCAAAGGGAGGAGCACGACCCCGGGATCCATCTCATGGTCCGGGGGAGTCCCACCGCGCGGAATGTCGTTGGCCATGTCAAGAATGATGAGAAAATGGTCGGAGAATGCAAATCGGGCTGGAATATGGAAAGACAACCAAAAAGTCAACTCCCGGGAGGGTGGAAAATGGCCGGAAAGGTCAGGATGTGAAAAGGCACGGAAATGAAGAGGAAAGTGAGGGGAACAAACCCCAAAAAGGTGGAAATGGCAAAAGAGGTACCGAAACAAAGATTTGTTCGGTTGAAAATGTCCGAAACGCGAAGGAAATCGCGAATCCGACGACGAAACGGGCTTAGAACGCAAAGAAAACAAGGAAATGAGGAAGAAAAAAGGCTCTAGAGAGAGAGGGAAGTGTTTTTCCGCGAAGGAGAAGTGAGAAAATAGGGTTAGAAACCCTATTTTAAAAGACCCGAAGCGAAAAGTCGAATCTGCCCCCGATCCAGGAACTTTTTGCCGGTCGGCAACATTTTGTGCCGGTCGGCAGAATATTGTGCCGATGTAAGTATTTTGCATCCGGTTGACAGCCGATGGCTTACCCTTCCGGCCAATGGTGTTCCCACAGCCTTGTTTAGGCCATATGAGTAGTTTTTGGTCTTCATAGCTCAAGAAAGTGCAAGAAAGTGCCTCTCCGACGCTCAACCGGCCTCCGTTTTGACCTCGGACCGCGTCTTCTGTGCGTAGCACTCAAATTCATGCAATGATTGTATCCTTTTGTATCCTTTTGTCTTTTGCAAGATTCAAAAGTTGCCCCGTGTGCGCTGCACGCGTTCATCGCACTATTTCGGTGCATTGCATCGCGTCGTCATGCGCCTCACAGTTGCATTGTTATGCACGTACTACACGTGTTGTAACACGCACCCCTTGCATTGTCATGCACATCTCTTATGCATTGTCATTGCATTTTTATTACAAGCATTGTCATGCGTTTCAATACATACGTCGCCTCGCGCATCGTTCGCATTGTCGTGCATGCCCTTGCCGTGCATTGTCATGCATTCTGAAACACGTGCGTTGTTACGCATTTAAGTCCATTTGCATTGTCTTGCATCCTATGAGGCATGCGTGTCTCATTTGTATCATTTTGTATCTTATGAGGCATGCGTGTCTCATTTGCATCATTTTACATTCCGTGTGGCATGCGTGTCACACTTGTATACATTTTACATTCCTTGAGGCATGCGTGTCTCATTTGCATCATTTTCCATTCTTATGAGGCATGCGTGTCTCATTTGCATCACTTGCATCATTTTACATTCCTTGAGGCATGCGTGTCTCATTTGCATCATTTTCCATTCTTATGAGGCATGCGTGTCTCATTTGCATCACTTGCATCATTTTACATTCCTTGAGGCATGCGTGTCTCATTTGCATCATTTTCCATTCTTATGAGGCATGCGTGTCTCATTTGCATCACTTGCATCATTTTACATTCCTTGAGGCATGCGTGTCTCATTTGCATCATTTTCCATTCTTATGAGGCATGAGTGTCTCATTTGCATCATTTGCATCATTTTACATTCCGTGTGGCATGCGTGTCACACTTGTATACATTTTACATTCCTTGAGGCATGCGTGTCTCATTTGCATCATTTTTCATTTCCATTGGCACATGTGCCTCATTTCCATTGGCACGTGTGCCTCATTTTCATTGGCACTGTGCCTCATTCTCATTGGCACGTGTGCCAAATTTCCATTGGCACGTGTGCCTCATTTCCATTGGCACGTGTGCCTCATTTGCATTGGCACGTGTGCCTCATTCTCATTGGCACGCGTGCCTCATTTGCATTGGCACGCGTGCCTCATTTCCATTAGCACGTGTGCCTCATTTGCATTGGCACGTGTGCCACATTTCCATTGGCACGTGTGCCTCATTTCCATTGGCACGTGTGCCTCATTTGCATTGGCACGTGTGCCTCATTTCCATTGGCACGTGTGCCTCATTTCCACTGGAACGTGTGCCTCATTTGCAGTGGCACGTGTGCCTCATTTGCATTGGCACGTGTGCCTCATTCTCATTGGCACGTGTGCCTCATTTGCATTGGCACGTGTGCCTCATTCCCATTGGCACGTGTGCCTCATTTCCATTGGCACCGGTGCCTCATTTGCATTGGCACGTGTGCCTCATTCCCATTGGCACGCGTGCCTCATTCCCATTGGCACGCGTGCCTCATTCCCATTGGCACGCGTGCCTCATTCTCATTGGCACGTGTGCCTCATTTGCATTGGCATGCGTGTCACATCTCTATTGGCACGTGTGCCTCATTCTCATTGGCATGCGTACCTCATTTGCATTGGCATGCGTGTCACATCTCTATTGGCATGCGTGTCTCACCTCCATTGGCATGCGTGTCTCTTTCCCATTGGCATGCGTGTCTTATCTGCATTGGCATGCGTGCCTCATTTGCATTGTCATGCATACTGCTAACGATATTGTACCCGTTAAGTTTGTTTTCTTTGCAGGCACGATATTGTATGTACGGTTCATTTTGAGGCTGGTGCAACCAGACGAACCAGACAGGTATTGTATCCTCCGTGTGAGATGTATTGAGAATTGCATAATTCTCTTACATCCTTTCTGCATTGTAGCGTAGATTGGTGTATGCTAGCTTAAAACTGTCGCATGGGTGCTTCATTACAGCTTTCTTTGCATGATCATAAGTTATGCTTGGCTTCTTGCATTTTCAGTTGCATTTTGCCCCTACCTTCGGGCGCATACCTTGTTTGTCTTGCATGTTTGTCCAAGTCTTCAGCCATGTCAAAAATGGGTCGTCTCTGGGCTTTGACATTCACTCCCGTCATTGTTATGACTTTCGAGTTCTGTCAAAGAGGGGCAACTGTAGACACCCCATTTTTGACCGTCCTCAAGACTTGGACGTCACCGCTTGAACACTCGGTGATTATCCATGTTTGTGTTCGTTTGGAGTTCCCGGAGTTCTCGGCTACGCGTCTTGCCTCAGGATCTCCGAACTCGACCGTTTTGTGTCTGGTTTTGCACCAAACACTTGTGTTTTGCCTCGGAGGGGCAGGGAATGCCTTGTGAGGCATCCCCACACACCACCGGCAGTGGCTAGAGGCCACCGGCTGGTTTTTGTTGCCACCGGCAATATGTATTGCTGGTCGGCACTCTTTGTTGCCGGTCGACAGTCATTTTTGTCAAAATGGCAATTTTGAGCAGCCGACTACTGTTCATCTGCTTTTGCAAATATTTTAGGACAACTGTGTGGCATTTGGTTCCCCTCCTTACACGTGTATGGAGGGATGCCCTCCTTGTAAGCTTGTTGTATAAGCTTTACAAGTTGGTTGCCTATAAGAGAGGAGGTCTCTTCTCTTGGCAAGGGGTTAGAGAATTTTGGAGAGAAAAACACAGAGAGAAGCTCTGGTTTTAAGGTTTGAGTTCCATACATAACCTATCTCTATATCTCCCTTGTTTATGTTCTAGGTGCTTTTGTCCATACTATTGCACACAAACACCTAGTCTTTCACCTTTCCTTGGCTTTTGAAGGATCAGAGGTTTGTTCTTAGTGTTCTTGGCTGGATTTGAGCTTGAAGAAGCAACAAGATCATCATTGTTGAAGAAAGGCTTCAAGGGTAAGAAACTAGTCCTTTTTACCCCATTTTTGCATTGCTTTTCTACCTATCTTAGAACTATTTTTGTGCTTAGTGTATAATACAAAAAAGTTCTGTTTTTAAGCCCTCTTGATTTTTTGTTAAGAGTGTTTTGTGGTTTGGAGGTGTTTGACCACCCTTAGGCCTTGAGAGGCCCTATTTTGTGCCATTTTTGGTGAGCTCCGAGACTTTGGTGCTTGGGTCTCCTCACCACTGAAATCTTGAGGGATTTCAGTGGTAGGGATGATGCCTTGAAGTCCCAAAAAGGGGAGGGCCACCCCCTCTCCTTGTTGTCCTTGAAAAGGGCACTTTTTAGCCTCTTGAGGGAGCACTATGTTTGCATGTTTGTTGTTCATGTCTATGCTGTTTTCCATGCTTATTATGCCATGATATAACATTGTTGTAAGTTGGTTTTGGTACACCATGCATGCTTAGCATACCTACCATGTGATGCCTTGTTATTGCCTTAATATGCTTTAGGTTGTGAGCCTTTGTTCTAGCATGTTTTAGGCTTAGCCTTGTGAAGGTTTTGTGCTTATTTTGCCATATTTTAGGTCTGTCCATAGTTGTTTGAGTCGATCTTGGCATGCTTAGTATAGCCCCTTCGCATTTGAGCTTGTATGCTTCAAGTATGCACATGTGTAGCATGCATTGCTTGCATTAATTTAGTGGTTTGGAACCATTTAGCACATCATTTCAGTCCCTAAGGCATGCTCACATGTTTGCCTTGGTTGTCTCTTTGTTGCCTTTAAAGGTTGTGTTGCATGTTCCATGTTTTGGCCATTATGCATGCCTTTGAATTTGAGTCATTTAGATGCCATCTAAGTGGTCTTTTGGCCTTGTTTTAACTTGCTAAAAATCTGTTTTTAGTTATTTAATGCATGCCATATGTGATTGTGCTAAGTGTGGTTCAATACCCTTTAGCTTGCCTTGAGTGCTTGGGCCATTTTTGCATACTTTGCTTGCCTTGATAGTTGGTTTGGCAGCTTCTATAACATGATTTCAGAGCTTATGTTGCATGCTAATTGTCCATGATAGCCTCTTTTAAGTGTGCTTGAAAGTTGCTTGCTTAATGCCTAAGTTTAGGTCTTAACATGTGCATGTGTGTATGTGTGTTTAGCCCTCATTTCTTAGCATTTTGGCCACTGTTTTAGGCCTATTTGGAGCTGCCTAATTCATGCTTAAGTCCATCTTTTATTTGGTTTGCATACTTACCTTGCATGCTTGCTTGTATGCTTACATAAGTGCCTTGCATTATCCATGTTGCATGCTAGTTAACATGTCTAGGATTGCATTGCATTGTGCATGCTTGGCCTCTTGAAGTGAGTGTGATAGAGGTTAGGCCTCCTTGTTTGTTTATGTTGTTTGCATTGCATTTGAAATAAAAGTGCATGTTCGGTTCTTTGGGCCATCATGCATGGGAATGCGTGATTGGTGGTCCGAGAATCGAGCACATGCCCCTTTGAGTCACAAACATGATAGGGGGCATGATTGGTGCATACATTACTTGAATTGTGTTGCCATGCAATTTTCTGCCCTCTGCTGCTGTGAGTTGCAGGTTCTGCAAGAACTTTCTGCCGACCGGCAATATTTAGTGCCGGCCGGCCATCCTTTGGTGGCCGATAGATTAATCTTGTGCCGGTGGCCACATCTTGCTGCCGATGGTAATTCTATTCAGCCGGTGGTGATCTCAAATGTCCAGAGAAGCATCCTTGAGGCTTTGGCAGTCTTCCGAATGGCAGAACAGTAAAAACAGAGGCAGACTATGCATGGCAGTGCAATTCCGAGCAGGATCCGAGCCTACATTGCATTGAGCCCTCTTCCCGAGGCGGTTTACTATTTTAGTTGGATTAATTAATTTGTTTAATTAATTTAATTGGTCTGTAATAATTTAATTAGCTTGCGTAGTTAATTAATTTGTATTATTCTTTCGGTCCCTCCGTGTGAGGGCATATCTGTAATAAGTGTGGGTGAGTGTGTGCATGTCTTCCACCCCCCCACTTCTTTCTCCCTTTTACTTACCTGCTTTGATGGTTAGCATTAGGGCACGTTCAAATTAGCATACCTCATGCAATCATGCGTGCATCCATGCATTTGTCTTGCATGCACCGGGCTCGGTACATCATACAAACTGCATTGTATTTTCAATTCCAAATTGAATACGTGATAGTTGTAACATTTCACATGCCATACTAAGTGTTAGCCGAGCCTACTCTAATTGCATCCTGTATGTGTTGCGTTAGCCACTTAACATGAACTAGGATCATGCATGTTTGCTAACTAGTTTATTGTTTTGGCACGGAGTACGATGTAAGTATTTATGCTTTAGCATCTCGCATGCGTGTGAATGTTAACATGACAGTATGCTTACCATGCGGCTAAATGCTTACATGAAATAAACTACTTGAATGCCTGTGGGTGAAGGTTGGATTGTTTGAGTTGGAAAAACTCGTTGAAATCCGTATTTTAGTCTACTCGCGAGTAGCAAATTCCAAAGCGTTTTCCAAACCAACGGATATGCAATGTTTATTTCCAAATTAGGCGATCTAGTCTATACTTGTTTGCTGTGCGCATAACATAGTAAATTCTAGCTAATTAATCGGGATAAGAACGCATAACGTTTTCAAAATCGGATATCATGGTTAGTAGAGGCCGGTCTTCGGACCGGGCGAAAGGGGGTGCTCATAGCTGACCTTCCCCGATCGTACCCAAGCTCCCGAGCCAAGACAACTTTGGTGATGACGGACACGTGGCCTTTGGCACCGAGTCAGGGTTTCCTAAATTTCCCATTTTAAAAATATTTAGGTGGGGACTCTGTATCTGGCAAAGCAGTCCATGTTTGGCACTTCTTTTCAAAATCTGTTTTTCTCAAAACGATTTGCCAGAGTCGGACTCTTTGGTTCAGATTAAGAACCGCAACAAACAAAAAAGGGGAGTCCGAACTGTAGCGAGGCCCCACGCGGGCGTTGTTACACATGGCATGCTGACCAACGCAGGGCATGGCATGCTGGCCAAGGCTAAGGCATGACATGCCGGCCATTGCATGCTGGGCAACGTTGTGCCATGGCATGCTAGCCAGGGCTAAGGCATGGCATGTCGGCCATGGCATGCTGGGAAACGCTGTGGTATGGCATGTTGGGCAAGGCGGTGGCATGCCATTCTAGCCAAGGCAGTGGCATGGCATGCTGGCCAAGGCTACGCCATGGCACACCAGCCAGGGCATGCCGGGTACCGCTGTGGCATGGCGTGCTGGGCAACGACGTGACAAGGCATGATGGCTGAGGCGGTGGAAAGGCATGCATGCCTAGGCCATGGCATGGCATGCGTACCAAGGCCGTGCCACGGCATGCCGGCCTAGGCATGCTGGGCAACGCCGTGACATTGCTTGCTAGCCAAGGCCGTGGCATTGCATGCCCGCCAGGGCCGTGGCATGGCTTGCCAACCTTGGCATGCTGGGCAACGCTGTGGCATGGCATGCTGGCCAAGGCAGTGGCATGGCATGCTGGCCAAGGGCATCATGGCATGCTAGCGAAGGCGGTGGTAGGGCATTCTGGCCAGGGCCGTGGCATGAAATGTTGGCCAACGTAGTGGCATGGCATGCTGGCAAGGGCTAAGGCATGGCATGCCGGCCATGGCATGCTGGGCAACACTGTGGCATGGCATGCTGGCCAAGGCACTGGCATGGTATGCTGACATGGCATGCGGGGCAACGCTGTGGCATGGCGTGCTAGGCAACGCTATGGCAAGGCATACTGGCCAAGGCCGTGCCACGGCATGCCAGCCTTGGCATGTTGGGCAACGCCGTGATATTGGATGCTGGCCAAGGCCGTGGCATGGCATAAAAGCTAAGGTTGTGGCATGGCATGCCAGCCTTCGCATGCTGGGCAACGCTGTGGCATGGCAAGCTGGCCAAGGCCGTGGCATGGCATGCTGGCAAAGGCCGTCATGGCATGCTAGCCAAGGCGGTGGCATGGCATTCTGGCCAAGGCCGTGGCACGGCATACTGGCCAATGCAGTGGCATGGCATGCTGGTCAGGGCTAAGGCATGGCATTCCGGCCATGGCATGCTGGGCAACGTTGTGGTAGGGCATGCTGGCCAAGGCACTGGCACGGTATGCTACCATGGCATGCTGGGCAACGCTCATACTCATTCATGTACATGTAGGTGAGCCAAGGGACGTCCAAAATCAGCCCCGGTGAAATTGTGAGAAACAGTCGGAGTTTTGAAGAGTCTACCCAAAAGTCTCACGCACGAGACTGACTTCGCCTTTTGTCATTTTGTTTTATGCTATTATGTTGGCAAAGTCTTCGTATATGTCTGTACATAGTTACCTTGGGTTGACTTATTTTGTATGATCCTGTATGTACAGTGTTTTGTATTAGTACATAATCTATTGTGAGTTATTAGCATATAAATGTCTGAAATGTTATGGTGTGCATACAAGCACAGCTCTATGGACAAAGTTTTAAATTGCTTCTGTTTGGCCCCTTTTTACTCTGATGAGTTATGTCTGTTTTGGTTTGAGGCCGTAAGTAATCTCTGGATTACTGGCCGGTTATGGCCTTAACCCATAGGGGCGTGTTCGGGTCATGACAGCTGTGGCATGGCATGCTGGCCAAGGCGGTGGCATGGCTTGCTGGCCAAGGCCGTCTTGGCATTCTTACCATGGTAGTGGCAAGGCATTCTGGCCAAGGCCGTGGCATGGCATGATGGCCAACGCAGTGGCACTGTATGCTGGCCAGGGCTAAGGCATGGCCTGCCAACCAGGGCATGCTGCGCAATGCTATGGCATGGCATGTTGGCCAAGGCACTGGCATGGTATGCTGCCGTGGCATGTGGGGCAACGCTGTGGCATTGCGTGCTGGGCAACGCTGTGGGAAGGCATGACTGTCGAGGCGATGGTAAGGCATGCTTGCCAAGGCGGTGGCATGGCATGCTGGCCAAGGGCGTGGCATGGCAAGCCAGCCAAGGGCGTGGCATGGCATGCTGGCCAAGGCCGTCATGGCATGCTAGCCATGGCGGTGGCATGGCATTCTGGCCATGGTCGTGGCATGGCATACTGGCCAATGCAGGGGCATGGCATGCTGGTTAGGGATAAGGCATGGCATTCCAGCCTTGGCATTCTGGCCATGGTCGTGCAATAGCATACTGGCCAACGCAGGGGCATGGCATGCTGGTTAGGGATAAGGCATGGCATTCTAGCCTTGCATGTTGGGCAACGCAGTGGCATGGCATGCTGGCCAAGGCCGTCATGGCATGCTAGCTAAGGCACTGGCATGGCATTCTAGCAAAGGCCGTGGCATGGCATACTAGCAACGCAGTGGCATGGCATGCCGACCAGGGCTAAGGAATGGCATGCCGGCAGTGGCATGCTGGGGAACGCTGTGGCATGGCATGCTGGCCAAGGCACTGCCACGGTATGCTACCATGGCATGCGGGGCAATGCTGTGGCATGGCCTGCTGGGCAACGATGTGGCATGGCACGATGGCTGAGGCGGTAGCAAGGCATACGTGCTAAGGCGGTGGCATGGCATGCTGGCCAAGGCCGTACCACGGCATGCCGACCTTGGCATGCAGGGCAATGCTGTGACATTGCATGCTGGCCAAGGCCGTGGCATGGCATGCCAGCCTTCGCAAGCTAGGCAACGCTGTGGCATGGCATGCTGGCCAAGGCACTGCACGATATGCTGCCATGGCATGCGGGGCAACGCTGTGGCATGGCGTACTGGGCAACGTTGTGGCAAGGCATGATGGCCGAGGCGGTGGCAAGGCATGCGTGCCAAGGCGGTGGCATGGCATGCTGGCCAATGTCGTGGCATGGCAGGCTAACCAAGGCCGTAGCATGGAACGCCAGCCTTCACATGCTCGGCAACGCTGTGGCATGGCATGCTGGCCAAGGCGGTGGCATGGCATGCCAGCCAAGGCCGTCATGGCATGCTAGCCATGGCGGTGGCATGGGATTCTGGCCAAGGTCGTGGCATGGCATACTGGCCAACGTAGGGGCATGGCATGCTGGTTAGGGATAAGGCATGGCATTTCGGCCCTGCTATGCTGGGCAGCGTCGTGGCATGGCATGCTGGCCAACGTACTGGCACGGTATGCTACCATGGCATACGGGGCAACGCTGTGGCATGGCGTGCTGGGCAACGTTGTGGCATGGCGTGCTGGGAAACGCTGTGGCAAGTCACGATGGCCGAGCGGTGGCAAGGCATGCGTGCCAAGGCGATGGCATGGCATGATTGCCAAGGCCGTGCCACGGCGTGCCGGACTTGGCATGCTAGGCAACGCCGTGGCATGCTATGCGGGCTAATGCCGTGGCATGGCATGCCAGCCTTGGCATGCTGGGCAACGCTATGGCATGGCATGCTGGCCAAGGTCGTCTTGGCATGCTAGCCAAGGCGGTGGCATGGCATTCTGGCCAAGGCCATGGCACGGCATTCTGGCCAACGCAGGGGCATGGCAAGCTGGCCAGGGCTAAGGCATGGACTGCTGGCCATTACATGCTAGGCAACACTGTGGCATGGCATGCTGGCCAGGGCTAAGGCATGGCATGCCAGCCATGGCATGCTGGGCAACATTGTGGCATGGTATACTGGCCAAGGCATTGGCGCGGTATGCTACCATGGCATACGGGGCAACGCTATGGCATGGCGTGCTAGGCAACGCTATAGCAAAGCATGATGGCCGAGGCGGTGGTAAGTCATGCGTGCCAAGGCGGTGACATGGCATACTGGCCAAGGCCGTGCCACAGCATGTCGGCCTTGGCATGCTGGGCAACGACGTGACATGGCATGCTGGCCAATGCCGTGGCATGGCATGCTAGCCTTGGCATGCTGGACAACGCTGTGGCATGGCATGCTGGCCAAGGACGTCATGGCATTCTAGCCAAGGCGGTGGCATGGCATTCTTGCAAAAGCTGTGGCATGGAAAGCTGGCCAACGCAGTGGTATGGCATGCCGACCAGGGCTAGGGAATGGTGTGCTGGACGTGGCATGACGGGCAACGCAGTGGCATGGCATGCTAGCCAAGGCACTGGCACGGTATGCTGCCATGGCATGCGGGGCAATGTTGTGGCATGGCCTGCTGGGCAACACTATGGCATGGCACGATGGCCGAGGCGGTATAAAGGAATACGCGCCAAGGCGGTGGCATGGCATGTTGGCCATGGTCGTGCTATGGCATGCCAACCTTGGCATGCAAGGCAACGCCGTGACATTGCATGTTGGCCAAGGCCATGGCATGGCATGCCAGCCTTCGCTTGCTGGGCAACGCTGTGTCATGGCATGCTGGCCAAGGCGGTGGCATGGCATGCTGGCCAAGGCCGTCTTGGCTTGCTAGCCAAGGCAGTGGCAAGGCATTCTGGCCAAGGCCATGGCATGGCATGATGGCCAACGCAGTGGCATGGGATGCTGGCCAGGGCTAGGGCATGGCATGCTGGCCAAGGCACTGGCACGATATGCTGCCATGGCATGCGGGGCAACGCTGTGGCATGGCGTGCTGGGAAATGCTGTGGAAAGTCACGATGGCTGAGGCGGTGGCAAGGCTTGTGTGCCAAGGCGGTGGCATGGCATGCCAGCCAAGACCGTGCCACGGCATGCCGGCCTTGGCATGCTGGCCAATGCCTTGGCATACTGAGCAGCGCTGTGGCATGGCATGCTGGCCAAGGCCGTCTTGGCATGGTAGCCAAGGCGGTGGCATGGCATTCTGGCAAAGGTCATGGCATGGCAAGCTGGCCAACGCAGTGGCATGGCATGTCGACCAGGGCTACAGAAAGGCATGTCGGTCGTGGCATGATGGCAACGTTGTGGCATGCCATGCTGGCCAAGGCACTGACACAGTATGCTGCCATGGCATGCGGGGCAATGCTGTGGCATGGCGTGCTAGGCAATATTGTGGCATGGCACGATGGCCAAGGCAGTAAAAAGGCATACGCGCCAAGGCGGTGGCATAGCATGCTGGCCAAGGTTGTGCTATTGCATGCCGGCCTTGGCATGCAAGGCAACGCCGTGACATTGCATGTTGGCCAAGGCCGTGGCATGGCATACCAGCCTTCGCTTGCTGGGCAACGCTGTGGCATGGCATGCTGGCTAAGGCGGTCACATGGCATGCTGGCCAAGGCCGTCTTGGCATGCTAGCCAAGGCAGTGGCAAGGCATTTTGGCCAAGGCCATGGCATGGCATGATGGCCAACGCAGTGGCATGGGATGCTGGCCAGGGCTAAGGCATGGTATGCTAGCCAAGGCACTAGCACGGTATGCTGCCATGGCATGCGGGGCAACACTGTGGCATGGCATGCTGAGAAACACTGTGGCAAGTCACGATGGCCAAGCGATGGCAAGGCATGCGTGCCAAGGCGGTGGCATGGCATGCTTGGCAACGACGTGGCATGGCATGCTGGCCAATGCCTTGGCATGCTGGGCAGCGTTGTGACATGGCATGCTGGCCAAGGATACCTTGGCATGCTAGCCAAGGCGGTGGCATGGCATTCTGGCAAAGGTCGTGGCATGGCAAGCAGGTCAACGCAGTGGCATGGCATGTCGACCAGGGCTACGGAATGGCATGCCGGCCGTGGCATGACGGGGCAATGCTGTGGCATGGCATGTTAGCCGAGGCACTGGCACAGTATGCTGCCATGGCATGCGGGGCAATGTTGTGGCTTGGCATACTGGGCAACACTGTAGCATGGCACGATGGCTGAGGTGGTAGCAAGGCATACGCGCCAAGGCGGTGGCATGGCATGTTGGCCAAGGTCATGCCACGACATGCCGGCCATGGCATGCAGGGCAGCGCCGTGAGATTGCATGCTGGCCAAGGCTGTGGCATGGCATGCCAACCTTCGCTTGCTGGCCAACGCTATGGCATGGCATGCTGGCCAAGGCCATCTTGGCATGCTAGCCAAGGCAGTGGCAAGGCATTCTGGCCAAGGCCATGGCATGGCATGATGGCCAACGCAGTGCCATGGCATGCTGGCCTAGGGCTAAGTGTCACGGACTTGGTTGTTTCCAAGCTAACCGTGCGGCACTTAGACAATATCAAGTCTTACTTGATGAAGCTAAGTCTGCCTAACTCACACACTTGCAGGAAAGAGAAGTTTAGAAGAACACAAGAGAGTTTGAGAGAATGCCTTTTGTATTCACACTTGAGAGAAAGCTTTACAACTCTTGGTGGTTGGATCTACTTGGGTGGTTTGGCCAAATGAGGGCCTCCCCCTTTTATAGGCTACAAATAATGTTCTAGAACCATAAGGGTGGAGAGTGTTCTAGACACTTCCTCCTCCTACATCTACTAGACTATTCTAGATCTACATGGGTGGAGGGGATTCTAGATCCTTCCCTCATCCTCTTAAAGAACCTACTCTAGAATATACAAGACTTATGTACAAGCTTCTAGAATTATGTACAAGATCTACCATTCTCTTCAATGTTCTAGAGAATTCCAGCATCCTCCATGGTTTCCATCCTTTCTCAAGTTCTTCCAGGAGCCTCTAGAGTATTCCATTCGCCACTCTTCCTTGAGAATTCCTTTTTATAGACCATTCTGCCTTGGTATTTCGGCGGGACGTGACATAAGGCATGGCCTTCTGGCCATGGCATGCTGGGAAATGCGATGGCATGGCATGCTGGCCAAGGCACTGGCATGGTATGCTGCCATGGTATGCGGGGCAATACTGTGGCATGGCATACTGGGCAATGTTGTGGCAAGGCATGATGGCTGAGGCAGTGGCAAGGCATGCGGGCCGAGGCGGTGGCATGGCATGCTGGCCAAAGTCGTGCCACGGCATGCCGTCCTTGGCATGCTGGGCAACGCCGTAGCATGGCATGCCAACCTTGGTATGCTGGGCAACGTTGTGGCATGGCATGCTAGCCAAGTCCATCATGGCATGCTAGCCAAGGCGGTGTCTTGGCATTCTGGCAAAGGCTGTGGCATGGCATGCCGAATAGGGGTAAGGAATGGCATGCCGGCAATGGCATGCTGGGCAACGCTGTGGCATGGCATGCTAGCCAAGTCACTGGCATGGTATGTTACCATGGCATGCGGGGCAATGCTGTGGCATGGCCTGCTGGGCAACGCTGTGGCATAGCACGATGGCTAAGGCGGTATCAAGGAGTACGTGCCAAGGCGGTGGCATGGCATGCTGGCCAAGGCCGTGCCACGGCATGCCGTCCATGGCATGCAGGGCAACGTTGTGACATTGCATGCTGGCCAAGGTCGTGGCACGGCATGCCAGCCTTCGCAAGCTAGGCAACGCTGTGGCATGGCATGGCATGCTGGCCAAGGCACTGGCACGATATGCTGCCATGGCATGCGGGGCAACGCTGTGGCATGGCGTGTTGGGCAACGCTGTGGCAAGGCATGATGGTCGAGGCGGTGGCAAGGCATGCGTGCCAAGGTGGTGGCATGGCATGCTGGCTAATACCGTGTCATGGCATGCCAGCCAAGGTCGTGGCATGGCATGCCAGGCTTCGCATGCTCGGTAACGCTGTGGCATGGCATGCTGGCCAGGGCGGTGGCATTGCATGCAGGCCAAGGCCGTCATGGCATGCTAGCCATGGCGGTGGCATGGCATTCTGGCCAAGGTCGTGGCATGGCATTCTGGCCAAGGTCGTGGCATGGCATACTGGCCAAAGCAGGGGCATGGCATGCTGGTTAGGGGTAAGGCATGGCATTCCTGCCCTGGCATGCTAGGCAACGCCGTGGCATTGCATGCTGGCCAAGGCACTGGCACGGTATGCTGCCATGGCATGCAAGGCAACGCTGTGGCATGGCGTGCTGGGAAGCGTTGTGGCAAGGCATGATGGCCGAGGCGGTGTCAAAGCATGCGTGCCAAGGCAGTGGCATGGCATGCTGGCGATGGCCGTGCCATGGTATACCGACCTTGGCATGCAGCGCAACGCCGTGACATTGCATACTGGCCAAGGCCGTGGCATGGCATGAAAGCCTTTACATGCTCGGCAACGCTGTGGCATGGCCTGCTGGCTAAGGCGGTGGCTTGGCATGCTGGCCAAGGAAGTGGTGGTATGCTATCCAAGGCAATGGCATGGCGTTCTGGCCAAGGCCGTGGCACAGCATTTAGGCCAATGCAGGGTCATGGCATGCTAGCCAAGGCTAAGGCATGACATGCTGGCCATTGCATGCTGGGCAACGCTATGGCATGGCATGCTGGCCAGGGTTAAGGCATGGCACATTGGCCATGGCATGCTGGGCAACGCTGTGGCATGGCATGCTAGCCAAGGCACTAGCACGGTATGCTGCCATGGCATGCGAGGCAACGCTGTGGCATGCCGTGCTGGGCAACGCTGTGGCAAGGCATGATGACCGAGGCAGTGGCAAGGCATGCATGCCAAGGTGGTTCCAGGGCATGCTGGCCAAGGTTGTGCCACAGCATGCCGGCCTTAGCATGCAGGGCAACGCTGTGATATTGCATGCTGGCCAAGGCCGTGGCGTGGCATACCAGCCAAGATCGTGGCATGGCATGCCAGCCTTCGCATGCTGGGCAACGCTGTGGCATGGCATGCTAGCCAAGGCGATGGCATGCCATGCTGGCCAAGGCCATCATGGCATGCTAGCCAAGGCTGTGGCATGGCATTCTGGCCAAGGCCGTCGCATGGCATTCTGGCCAAGGCCGTCGCATAGCATACTGGCCAACGCAGTGTCATGGCATGCTGGTCAGGGCAAAGGTTTGGCATTCCATCGATGGCATGCTGGGCAACGCTGTGGCATGGCATGCTGGCCAAAGCACTAGCACGGTATGCGGCCATGGCATTTAGGGCAACGCTGTGGCATGGCGTGCTAGGCAACTCTATGGCAAGGCATGATGGTCGAGGCGGTGGCAAGGCATGCCGGCCTTGGCAAGCAGGGCAACGCCGTGACATTGTATGCTGGCCAACACCGTGGCATGGCATGAAAGCCTTTGCATTATGGGCAAAGTTGTGGCATGGCATGCTGGCCAAGGAGGTGGCATGGCATGCTGCCAAGGCCGTGTTGGCATGCTAGCCAAGGCGGTGGCATGGCATTCTGGCCAAGGCCGTGGCATAGCATTCTGGCCAACACAGGGGCATGGCATGTTGGCCAGGGCTAAGGCATGGCATCCCGGCCATTGCATGCTGGGCAACGCTGTGGCATGGCATGCTGGCCAGGGCTCAAGCATGGCATGCCAACCATTGCATGCTGGGCAACGCTGTGGCATGGCATGCTGGCCTAGGCTAAGGCATGGCATGCTGGGCAATGCTGTGGCATGGCATGATGGCCAAGGCATTGGCACGGTATGCTGCCATGGCATACGGGGCAACGCTGTGTCATGCCGTGCTGGGCAACGCTATGGTAGGGCATAATGGCCGAGGCGGTGGCAAGGCATGCGTGCTAAGGCGGTGTCATGGCATTCTGGCCAAGGCCGTGCCACGGCATGTCGGTCTTGGCATGCTGGGCAATGCCGTGACATTACTTGCTGGCCAAGGCCGTGGCATGGCATGATAGCCTTCGCATGCTGGGCAACGTTGTGGCATGGCATGCTAGCCAAGGCCGTCATGGCATGCCAGCCAAGGTGGTGGCATGGCATTCTGGCCAAGGTCATGGCATGGTATGCTGGCCAATGCAGTGGCCTTGCATGCTGGCCAGGGCTAAGGCATGGCATGCCGGCCATGGCATGCTAGGCAACGCCATAGGATGGCATGCTGGCCAAGGCACTAGCACGGTATGCTGTCATGGCATGCGAGGCAACGCTGTGGCATGTTGTGCTGGGCAACGCTGTGGCAGGGCATGATGGCTAAGTTCGTGGCAAGGCATGCGTGCCAAGGCGGTCGCATGGCATGCTGACCAAGGCCGTGCCACGGCATGCCAGCCTTGGCATGCAGGGCAATGTCGTGGCATGGCATGCCAGCCTTGGCATGCTGGGCAATGCTGTGGCATGGCATACTGGCCAAGGCCGCCATAGCATGCTGGCCAAGGCCGCCATAGCATGCTAGCCAAGGCGGTGGCATGGCACTCTGCCAAAGGCCGTGTCATGGCATGCTGGCCACCGCAGTGGCATGGCATGCCGACCAGGGCTAAGGAATGGCTTGCCGGCAGTGGCATGCTGGGCAACGCTTTGGTATGGCATGTTGGAAAAGCCACTAGCACAGTATGCTGCCATGGCATGTAGGGCAATACTGTGGCATGGCCTGCTAGGCAATGCTGTGGGATGGCACGATGGCCGAGGTGGTAGCAAGGCATACGTGCCAAGGTGGTGGCTTGGCATCCTGGCCAAGGTCGTGCCACGACATGCCGGCCTTGGCATGCAGGGCAACACCGTGACATTGCATGCAGGCCAAGGCCGTGGTATGGCATGCCAGCCTTTGCAAGCTGGGCAACGCTGTGGCATGGCATGCTGGCCAAGGCAGTGGCATGGCATGCTAGCCAAGGTGGTGGCATGACATGCTGGCCAAGGCCGTCTTAGCATGCTAACCAAGGCAGTGGCATGGTATTCTGGCCAAGGCCGTGGCACGGCATGGTGGCCAACGCAGTGGCATGGCATGCTGGCCAGGGCTAAGGCATGGCATTCCAGCCATGGCATGCTGGGCAACGTTGGGGCATGGCATGCTGGCCAAGGCACTGGCACGGTATGCTGCCATGGCATGCAGGGCAACGTTGTGGCATGGCGTGCTGGGCACTGCTGTGTGAAGGTATGATGGCCGAGGCGGTGGCAAAGCATGCGTGCCATGACAGTGCCATGGCATGCTAGCCAACGCCGTTCCACGGCATGCCGACCTTGGCTTGCTGGGCAACGCCGTGACATGGCATGGTGGCCAAGGCCGTGGCATGGCATGCCAGCCAAGTCCGTGACATGGCATGCCAGCCTTCGCATGCTCGGCAACGCTGTGGCATGGAATGCTGGCCAAGGCGGTGGCATGGCATGCCGGCCACGACCGTCATGGCATGCTAGCCATGGCGGTCACATGGCACTCTGCCCAAGGCCATGGCATGGCATGCTGGCCAGGGCGAAGGCATGGTATGCCGGCCATGGCATGCTGGGCAACGCTGTGGCATGGCATGCTGGCCAAGGCAATGGCACGGTATGCTGCCATGGCATGCGAGGCTACGTTGTGGCATGGCGTGCTAGGTAACGCTATGGAAAGGCATCACGGCCAATGCGGTGGCAAGGCATGTGTGCCAAGGCGGTGGAATGGCATGCTAGCCAAGGCCGTGCCACAGCATGCCGGCCTTAGCATGCTAGGCAACACCGTGACATTGCATGCTGGCCAAGGCCGTGGCATGGCATGATAGCCTCTGCATGCTGGGCAACGCTGTGGCATGGCATGCTGGCCAACGCAGTGGCTTGGCATGCTAGCCAGGGCTAAGGCATGGCATGCTGGGCAACGTTGTGGCATGGCATGCTGGCCAAGGCACTGGCATGGTATGCTGCCATGGCATGCGGGGCAACGCTGTGGCATAGCGTACTGGGCAACGCTTTGGCATGGCATGATGGTCGAGGCAATGGCAAGGCATGTGTGCCAAGGCAGAGGCATGGAATGCTGGCCAAGGCCGTGCCACGGCATGCTGACCTTTGCTTGTTGGACAACACCGTGGCATGGCATGCTGGCCATGGTCGCGGCCTGGCATGCCAGCCAAGGCCGTGGCATGGCATGCCAGCCTTCGCATACTGGTTAATGCTGTGGCATGGCATGCTGGCCAAGGCTGTCATGGCATGCTAGCCAAGGCAATGGCATGGCATTCTAGCCAAGGCCGTGGCATGGCATGCTGGCCAATGTAGTGGCCTGGCATGCTGGCCAGGGCTAAGGCATGGCATGCTGGCCATGGCATGCTGGGCAACGCCATGGGATGGCATGCTGGCCAAGGCACTAGCACGGTATGTTGCCATGGCATGCGGCAACGCTGTGGCATGGCTTGCTGGGCAACGCTGTGGCAAGCCATGATGGCCGAGTTGGTGGCAAGGCATGCGTGCCAAGGCGGTGGCATGGTATGCTGGCCAAGGCCGTGCCACGGCATGCCGGCCTTGGCATGCAGGGCAATGTCGTGGCATGGCATGCCAGCCTTGGCATGGCATGCCAGCCTTGGCATGCTGGGCAATGCTGTGGCATGGCATACTAGCCAAGGCCGCCATAGCATGCTAGCCAAGGCGGTGGCATGGCATTCTGCCAAAGGCCGTGTCATGGCAAGCTGGCCAACGTAGTGGCATGGCATGCCGACCAGGGCTAAGGAATGGCATACTGGCCAAGGCCGTGTCATGGCATGATGGCCGAGGCGGTGGCAAGGCATGCGTGCCACGGCGGAGCCATGGAATGTTGGCCAAGGCCGTGCCACGGCATGCTGACCTTCGCTTGCTGGACAACACCGTGGCATGGCATGCTAGCCATGGTCATGGCCTTGCATGCCAGCCAAGGCCGTGGCATGGCGTGCCAGCCTTCGCATACTGGTTAACGTTGTGGCATGGCATGCTGGCCAAGGCGGTGGCATGGCATGCTGGCCAAGGCCGTCATGGCATGCTAGCCAAGGCGGTGGCATGGCATTCTAGCCAAGACCGTGGCATGGTGTAGACACCCCATTTTTGACCGTCCTCAAGACTTGGATGTGTTTGCATGTACATCTGAGGACAAGTTTGATTGCTCACCGAATACTCGACTTTCGCGACGGAATGCTCCAGGTTTGAGCTTTCCAAACCCTGCATCCGTTCTTTCTCATCTTTGGACCATGACTTGGTCCTTCCATATTGTTGTTCATGATCAAGGGCCACTGGCCATGATCAAGGGCCACCGGCCATGGGTTTTTCCCTGCCGGCCACCAATGCACTAATAGATATTTTTGCAGATATTTTGACAATTGTTTGCACAGATGAGCTCATCTACACCCACGTGGATGGCTGGATTTGCTTGGAAGCCTCTTGTATCTTCTATATATAGAGGCCTCCTCTTGCATGGGCAAGGGTTTCAAAATTTGGCTTAGCTAAATTTCTCTCTCTCTGTCTCTAGAATCCTCTCTCTCTCTACATTTTAGCATTGAAAGTGAGCTTTTCTTGCATATTTGCACTAAGACACCTAGTCAAACACCTTCACCTTAGTGTTGTGGATCTTGGACGCCTTATTTGAGCTCCTTGGAGTGATTTTGGCTCAGAAGCTTCCTGTTTTCTTGTTATGCTTCAAGAGTGAGTGTTTTCCCCCTTTAAGCTTTCATTTTGATCAAGTGTTTGGCCACCGTTGCATGCTTCTTTTGGCTTAGCTTTCAACTATAAAAAATTCTATCTTTAAGTGTTAAAAATGGTTATTTATGGTCTTGTTGGAGTTAGAGGTGTTCCTCTCATTTTTGTAGCTTATTTGCTAAGCTTTGTGCTATCTCTTGAGTCCTTTAAAATAATCTTTGTTTGGCCTTTTAACCACTGAAATCCAGTGGATTTTCAGTGGTATAAATATGGTTTTGAGGTCCTAAATAGGGGGGGTGATCCCCTCTATTTGTGTCTTGTTTTCTTGTGTTGATGGCCTACCAAATGAGCATGTGTTTCTATCCTTTTGAAGCTTGATTTAACTCTATTTTTGTGTTTTTGGCTTGTTTGACCATTGGTTGCTTGCTCTTTACACTTGTAGTGTAATCCTACTTGTGGGGAAGTGGTTTGGAAATACTCTTCTGATCTTGGGAGACACTAGTGATCCTCAGCTAGTCACCTGAAAAGGCACAAACACTCCGGTCAGGGGTGCCGAAATTAGCACTCCGACGGGCAAGTTAGTTTCTGCACTCGAAATAGCTTGTGTTCTAAGTTAAGCAGAATGATTCTCACATACCTTTCTAAATCTATAGTTCCTGTATTTATACTTGTTTCCTGGCCTCAGGGCCAGGGCCTACTTTTTACTCATTGTCCTTTCTTTTATTCGGCTCCATGGATATATGCTTATTCGGCCTATCTATTGTATTCGGCCTCCTAATCGTGCAGGACATAGCCAAATAGTGTCCGCTTTCTAGAGTTCGCACCTCTCGACTTTACCAATTATTTGGCTCCCACAATTGCCCCCCAAACTCCTCATTGACGGTAGTTAATTGGAGTGTTTGGTTTTGATTTTGAAAAGCTAAGAGACATAAGTTAGGCGGCTTCGCCTATCCCAATGTGTCAGAATGCGCACGTCTTTCGGTCATCATTACACTTTCCCGCCTCATTCATGCACCTCTTGCATTTAATACGATTTGAAACTTCAGTCCTTTCGAATGCATGCTTTTCTCTAATACTAGGGCCTCATGGATTTCTAGTCTGCATCGCTCCTCTGACGCTTTTCTCTGCAACTTTCGTCCATCTATCCTTGTCTCATTCGCCTCTCGTAAGTTTTCTTCCTCTATTTGCAATCCTATTTTCCGTGCTTATTTTAGTTTTGGCATACCCTCGGATCCTCGCTAAAATGGCTAAGCACTTGAAAGACCTTCTTTCCGAAGGTTGTATCTCGGGGTTCCGATGACATTTTTCTATCCCTAATGATGTCCACCTATCTCTAGTGATGGACAATACTCTGGATATGGAGAGAGAGGATCGAAATACAATCATCTTTCCTCTCCTGTCCATTGCGGAGGGCGGAGTCCGTTTTCCCCTACATCCATTCCTTAGGGTCGTCCTCTTCCATTGGGGTCTGATTCCTTCTCAGCCCAATGTGAATTTTTTTCAAATTATCATGGGGATCGTAGAGTTGAACCAGCGCCTTAGGATCGATCTTGGCATTTCGGCCATTCGGCACGGCTATGCTTTAGCCAAATCTTTTGGTCGGCTCGCACGGTACTTTCTCAGGGCCAAGGATACTAACCATCATTTGGTGACCATGCTCGCCAGTTCTGGCAAGCGAGTGGATGACATAATGGTCAATGTCCGAGGGAACTGGGAATTCAGCGAAGGCAAGGATCGCCTAGACCCTATTCCCAGACAGAAGGGTGAACCAAGTTGTCGTGTATCTCATTGCGTTTTATTGAAATTTCCTTTTATTCGGCTTTTCCTCCAAATCTAACCCTTTGTCTTTGCAGGCAGTAAATTGAAGAAGATTCTGACTTCGACTGACGACGCGATCCTTGCGGACATTAAGACTGCACTCAAATACTTCAGCCGCCCAAACGTACAGAAGCAAGGGAGAGCCACCCACATACTCCTTCGGTACGAGCCCACTTATACTACATTCTCGACGGCGGACAATATTCCAATTCCAACCGGCGATCAACACCTTACGGCTCTTATCTTCCCCAGCTTCAAGAACCTTAGGCAAGTTGGTCTCGAAGCTTCTGATTCGGAGCAAGGCGTCGAGCCGGTGGTAGAGGTAGTCGCCGAACTAGCCAGAGAGTTCGCTGAGGAGGCCGAAGAGGTCGACGAGGCCCTAAACTCGGCGTTTGAGGCTGCCGGACTTAATCAACCTACCTCACCGTCCACTTCGGGTCGGGCAGAGTTTTCTTCTGGAGATATTTTTGCAAATTTTGTGGACCTACCCGGAGATTTTTTTGAAGGTATGGTTGGGGAAAACCTCACACAGATGGCACGAAAGAAAAATGCCGAATGAATGGCAGCCCGAAAAAAGGCCAAGGCCGCCCGTTCTGAACCTGCCTTGATTGAATCTTTCGAATCCGTTATTGAAGAGATGGTTCAGATTGTTGCGGCCGAAACGAAGAAAAAGGTTGAACAACAGGTCATTGTAGAACGGCTGATTCCGGAAGAGCGGGGCAAGAAGCGTAACACCGAGGGAGAGGCCAGTTCAGAAGATAGTCCTGCTGACAAACGGCCTTGCTTAGAAGAGTCGGACGTGGCTGTTCCTTTCATTGTTCAGCCAAAGATCAGAGACACACCGATTTCCTCTGACACGTCAGCCATTGGGGATGCAGCCGTAGCGTTGAGCCTGGCGGCTTCGGTTTCCTTGCCAGCTGACAATGTAGCCTTTCACGCCGTGCCGGATATTGTAGCCGTAGCCCTAGCTGCACAGTCGGCCCTCCTGGTAGGTGACCATCTCAACTTCTCTTGATTTTGTTTGCATATGGTATCTGACGATCCCAACTTGTTTTGCAGATGATCGGCAAGCTCACAGACTTGGGTCGCCGCCTGCATAATGCCCTTGAAAGGATTGATTGTTTGCAAACAGAAGTGAACGGTCAGAAGAGTAGGGCCGAGTTTGAAGTGATGAGAGCCTCAATGGAGAGTGCGCAAGCTGAAGCTGAGAAAGAGAGGGCTTGGACTGCTAATCAGCTCTGTTCTGATGCCGAGGATAGGGCGAATGCGAGCGAAGAATCGCTCAAGTTAGCCAAAGAGGCACTTGCCAAGGTGGAGGTTCAGTTAGAAGAGCTGAAGGTGGCCAAGGAAAAAGCCGACTCTGAGGCTTCTGCGGCATTTGAGGCTAGAAAGGGCGCCGCCCTCAAGGAATATGTAGATGAAGTCCCCAAATTCAAGAATCGAGGATTCAAACATGGGTGGCTCAAAGCCCTTGCTGCCGCTGGAGTTACATTGGACTCGCCAATTCCATTCAAGCAAGTGGACGTTGAGCCACTTGAGTCTAACCCCGAGGATTGATCTGGGAGACATTCTAATTTTATTAAGTATTTTTAATTCCGATGTATGTTTTCATTTGGTGGACTTTTGTTGGTTCAAGGTAGTTTTCATGTATAAATTGGTTACTATCTGCGCTCAATTTATTAATGAAAATTACCTTGTCATTTCACTACTACTTATGCGTAGTTTGTGATGTTATGTCAATGAAGAATTTTTTCCTTTCACTACTTTGGATAAAATGATTACTCTGTTTAGCTTTCTAAGATTGAATATCCACTGCATGGTTGCCGATAGGGTAATTGTAATCTTGGCAATATTGATTTATCATTCATATGCCGAATAGTTCGTGGGTATTATGCTGGAAAATTGATTCATGGGCCGGCTGGGGCACTTAAGCCGAATAGATTGATGAATCTGTCCTTGCCCCAAACGGTTCATGATCATTCAGGCACTGGATGAGACGAATCTTGAGAATATTGAAGAATCGATTCATGGGCCGGCTGGGGTGCTTAAGCCGCATAGATTGATGAATCTGTCCTTGCCCCAGGCGGTTCATGATCATTCAGGCGCCGGATGAGACGAACTTAAGAATATTGAAGAATCGATTCATGGGCCGGCTGGGGCACTTAAGCCGCATAGATTCATGAATCTGCCCTTGCCCGAGGCGATTCATGATCATTCAGGCGCCGGATGAGACGAATCTTGAGAATATTGAAGAATCGATTCATGGGCCGGTTGGGGCGCTTAAGCTGCATAGATTGACGAATCTGCCCTTGCCCTAGACGGTTTATGATCATTCAGGCATCGGATGAGACGAATCTTGAGAATATTGAAGAATCAATTCATGGGCCGACTGGGGCGCTTAAGCCGCATAGATTGATGAATCTGCCCTTGCCCCAGGCGGTTCATGATCATTCAGGCGCTGGATGAGACAAATCTTGAGAATATTGAAGAATCGATTCATGGGCCGGCTGGGGCGCTTAAGCCGAATAGATTGATGAATCTACCCTTGCCCCAGGCGGTTCATGATCATTCAGGCGCCAGATGAGACGAATCTTGAGAATATTAAAGAATTGATTCATGGGCCGGCTGGGGCACTTAAGCCGAATAGATTAATGAATCTGCCCTTGCCCCAGGCGGTTCATGAACATTTAGGAGCCGAATGACATGAATCTTGAGAATATTGTTGAAGCGATACATGGGCCGGCTGGGTGGGGGACGTGACTCAGTCGGCTCCGGTCGATTGAGGTTTCAATAGTAATGAGATTGCCTCGAAGATGCTGCCCTTGTAGGGAATAAATGAACGGAGGTCCAATTTTTATGTGCTTAGTAAACAACTGAGTCTAGCTTCTTTGAGGAAGATTAAACAAGTGCGAATGTCGAATAGGCTCTTTTTTAACAGCAAAGGGAAAGCAAGGACGCTAGCTAAACTGAGTGGAGATATGAATCAAAGTGGTGTACCTTCACGCACAGGAGGTGGGAGTTCGAGGGATTAGAAAAGACGCCAATCTCCTCGACGTCAAAGTAGGTCACCCAGGAGGGACAAGCAGCCACAGGGCAGATCTCCGCAACCCTGCAGTGGAAGGGAATCTGACTCGAATCCATGACCATTGAGCTTTGGGGTCTTCGTGGGGAATAGACCCATGACAGAGGCGGATTCGATCGTTCGAGACCCAAATGTGGCGGTCGAGTTTGCTCGACAGATTTTTCCTCCTGAGGTTCAGCAATCGATGGTAGGTCGACAGGACTACGAAGTATTTCGTGAAGGCATTCACAGGGCGGTGAAGGGGCTTTACACTGCCCACGAAATCGGCATGTGCCTGCGCGCTGCCCGCCGAGAAATGAAGAAGAAGGAAGAATGTATCCGAAGTTTGGAGGCTCGCATGGAGGCGGCTGAACATGAGCTAAGGAAGGCCAAGGCAGTTGAGGCACAACCCGCCAGGCAGCGAAACCCAATCGTGGAAGAAAGGGTCACCCAGCGGCTCATCAGTACCGCGCTCGCCGATCGTGATACGGCGAGTATGTTCGCAATGGAGTCCGCGAAGGGAAGGGCCTATGAAAAAGGTTTTCATCACGGCCGAAAGGTTCGAATCGAAAAAACCAAGGAGAAGCTTGCCGAAGAGGTTTGCCGATGTGAAAATCGTGGATTTAGGCACGGTTGGATCAAGGCATCTCAAGCCGCAGAAGCTATTCGAGCGTCAGGCATTGATTCGGCATCGCCACTCTACCACCATAATCATTTTTCATTTTCCGCTTTTGAAGTCGAGAAGAGTGAGGATGAGGGTGACGCCGTATGAGGATACTCATTGTAAGGTTGAAACGCAGATCACGTTCAAAACTATGTAATTATTGTTTGATCGAATAAAAATGTTCTATTATAAATATTTCATTGCAGTTTTCATTTGGCGTACACGTGTTTCGTTTTATTGCATAAATGTTTGAATGAATGTATAAACATTGATCGGCACGAGTATCCATTAAATGACAAAAGTGATACGCTGGCTTATAGGCGGGGTCGGCCCAATCGTGATAGCCCTTTAGACTTAAATGAGGCCATTGTATCTAGGCCATTTGTAATTAGGCCATTTATCTAGATAATTAAGTCGTTGTAGCTTCAAGAAGCTGAAAACCAGTACGTGGAGTGGCTGCGGCAAATTCCATTCGGCTCGGGGCCTGGATGCTTGGCCGGTTGGATTGATAATTCCGGCACGAATATCCATTAAATGACAAAAGTGATACGCCGGCTTATAGGCGGGGTTGGCCCAATCGTGATAGCCCTTTAGACTTGAATGAGGCCATTGTATCTAGGCCATTTGTAATTAGGCCATTTATCTAGATAATTAAGTCATTGTAACTTCAAGAAGCAGAAAACCAGTACGTGGAGTGGCTGCGGCAAATTCCATTCGGCTCGGGGCCTGGATGCTTGGCCGGTTGGATTGATAATTCTGCCCTTGGCCAGCCAGTGCATGTGCCTCAAAAAGCCGTTTGGATAACTAGGCCGTGGCGAATGTCGATCGACATTCGTCTCATGGAGTTCAGCGTTAATGAAATCGCCTCGAGATTGGGGCCTCGAGATCGCTGCCAGCATTGAAAATAAATGGAGTGGACGCTTCGTGCCAATAAACATACTTGATTTATCATCACTTGTTGCATGGGGTGAGATAAGTAGGGATGTCAATTAGAGAAGCTCGAGCTTCGGCCGAGCTTGGTGTTGCAATGGATCGCAGCAGAGAACCCACCCGTGCGGGAGGTAGGACGTCCAGAAAATGGGAGATTCGTAAGCCTCCAAGTCGTCGAAGCAGGTCACCCCGAAAGGAGAAATAGCGACCGTTGAGTTTATCCTTCCTTGTCCTGGATCTTTGCCTTGACATTGTCAATGGTATCATAGGAAGTCTGGCGATGTGCAAATCGTGGGCTTGGGTACAGTTGAATCAAGGCATTGCAAGCCACGGGGGCTTTCCGGGCGATGGGCATTGATTCGGCGCTGGCGCTGTACCAACGGGACCTTTTTTTTTTTTCCCTTTTTCTGCTTTCGAAGTTGAAGATAGATATTGTAATGCTCAAATGCAGATTGCGTGTATGTAACTACTATTTCAATCAAATAAAATGTTTTGTTTCAAATGTTCGTGCCTAATTCTGAATTTCTTATATATTCAGTTAAGCACCTTATTTCGGAAGTTGGCATGTTTTGTTTTGTTCATGCGGTTGTGCTGGCGCACCTTGTTTCCCCTTTTGTTTTGTTTCGAATGTAGGCAAGTGTGAATTAGAATAGTGGCCTTTGCACAAGTCGGATTTGAAATTTAATTCGGCTCACAAGCGTCATATGCCGATGAGGCTCAGAGTTCGGAGTCCACTAGAATAGTTTGGGTGCTCCGAATCCGAAGGCTTAATCGTCCCTAAGGTGTCATGCACCAAAAGGGGCTCCGAATCCGGAGTGCTTTCAGCCAATAGTGATGCACAAAGAGTGCTCCAAATTCGGAGGCTTAATCAGAAGCCAAATGGGGCTAGGTCGTAGGTTGGCTGAGGCATTGATCGATCTACCCTTGCCCCAGCCAGTGCGCTCCGAATCTGGAGGCATAATCGGCCCTAAGGTGTCATGCGCAGATGGGGCTCTAAATCCGGAGTCTTTATTTGGCCAATCGTGATATCCACGAAGGGTGCTCTGAATCCAAAGTCTTTATTTGGCCAATCGTAATACCCACGAAGGGCGCTCCGAATCCGAAGGCATAGTCGGCCCAAAGACGTCATGCGGCGATAGGGCTCTGAATCTGGAGTCTTTATTCGGCCAAGCGTGATATTCACGAAGGGCGCTCCGAATCTGGAGGCTTAATTTGCCCTAAGGTGTCATGCACCAGAGGGACTCCGAATCTGGAGTCTTTATTCGGCCAATCATGATATCCACGAAGGGCGCTCCGAATCCGGAGGCTTAATTTGCCCTAAGGTGTCATGCATCAGAGGGGCTCCGAATTCGGAGTCTTTATTCGTCCAATCGTGATATCCATAAGGGCGCTCCGAATCCGGAGGCTTAATCGGCCCAAAGACGTCATGCGTCGATGGGGCTCCGAATCCGGAGTCTTTATTTGGCCGATCGTGATATCCACGAAGGGTACTCCGAATCCGGAGGCTTAATGGGCCCTAAGGTGTCATGCACCAGAGGGGCTCTGAATCCGAAGTATTTATTCGGCCAATCGTGATATCCACGAAGGGCGCTCCGAATCCGGAGGCTTTATTTGGCCAATCGTGATATCCACGAAGGGCGCTCTGAATCCGAAGGCATAATCGGCCCAAAGACGTCATACACTGATGGGGCTCCGAATCCGGAGTCTTTATTCGGCCAATCGTGATATCCACGAAGGGCGCTCCGAATCCAGAGGCTTAATTTGCCCTAAGGTGTCATGCACCAGAGGGGCTCCGAATCCAGAGTCTTTATTCGGCCAATCATGATATCCACGAAGGGCGCTCCGAATCCGAAGGCTTAATTTTCCCTAAGGTGTCATGCACCAGAGGGGCTCCGAATCCGGAGTCTTTATTCGGCCAATCGTGATATCCACAAAGGGCGCTCCAAATCCGGAGGCTTAATCGGCACTATGATGAGCGCTATAGTGGGGGTTGGGAGATGAATTGCGCGATGAAGAAAAAATGAGAGACTTTGCATTACAGAAGTGAAATATATACATGTATCAAAGCCCACAAGTCAGGTCAGTGATAGAGTTGTCGCAAAACTCTGCTTGTGTCGATTGCGGGGAACCACGGATCTCTTCAATGCCATGGGCCGTCGGGAAACGCACAAACTGATGATAGGTGCTCGGCACGGCCTGCATAATATGCAACCAAGTTCGCCCCATGATGACGTTATACAGCGAAGGTAGCTTTACGACCAAGAATTCTACCTCGACTGTTCTGGAGCCCGCTCGAATGGGTAGTGCGATCTTCCCCAACGGGTATTCTGGATTCGTATTGAAGCCGAACAATGGGCAAGGCGCCAGAGAGAGATCTGACTCGTTGAAGCCGAGTTCGATGAAAGTCTTGTAATACATAACCTCTGAAGTACTCCCTGGGTCTATGAGAATGCGTTCAATGGTAAACCGATTTACGCGTAGTTCGATGACCAACGGATCGATGTGGGAGGCTGTTATGTCGCTAAGATCAGAGTCATTGAAAGTAATACTCGGACCTTCTCTGGGCCATTTGGTTGGAGTATGTTGCTTTTGGGGGACTAGATGCGATTGAATTGTGTACACGGTTGGGGGTGCTGGCAGGCTGTAGATTACATGGATCACACCAAGTGGAGGTGAATCTTGTCTCAAGGCTAGTGCCTTGGTTGGGTTTTCTTTTCTTACGTACTGTTGCAGCCGGCCATCTTACACCAGTTCTTCCAGGTGATCCTTTAATGCGTACCAGCTCTCAGTTTTGTGGCCATGATCTTTGTGATACTCGCACCGTCTATGCCGTCTTCCCGTGTAGGAAGGCCTCACCATCTTCGATGGCCATTTGAAGAACGGGAGATGTTGGACCTTGGACATTACTGCATTGATCGGCTCTGTCAATTCCGTATATTTCTTGTCGGCACGCCTCGTGCGCCTGCTGTCGACTTGCAGTTGTTCATTCATTCGGTGGGAGCATTGGTCGCTTGATCGGCAAGAATCCCGTCTTTTATCTCGTTTGCCCCGCTGTCGTGGTTCAGGGCTCTAAGGTGGTATGGAACTTATTGGCTGAGCAATTTCAGGAGGGGCCGTTTTACTAGACATGTGTCCGGCTTTGACCCCTGAGGCATCATCCTCTACCTTTCAGTATTCTTCAACTTTCTTCATCAACCCCCAGACCGTTTTGGGGGGTCTTCTAGTCAAGGAACTGCGGAGGGCACTGTCTGGATGTAATCCCATTTTGAAGGCAATGATGGCGATGGAGTCATTGCAGGTGTCATCAACAAGATTAAAGCATTCCCAATAGCGCGCCGAATACGCTCTCAGTGTTTCTCCAAGCTGGATTTGCATTGCCTAGAGAGAGTCGGCTTGTTTCGGCTGGACCTCGTTGGTGATAAATCTGGCCCTGAAGGATTTCTATAATTGATGGAAGCTTTTGACTGAAGCTGGCTCCAGTTTGTAATACCACCTGACAACCAAAGGTCCCAAGCTGCTGGGGAATATTCGGCACATGAGGGCCTCGTTGTCTGCATGCAATGTCATGGCTTGCTTGTAGTGACGGATGTGATCAATGGGGTCTGATTTTCCATCGTAGAGAGTAAATGACGGAGCTTTGAACTTCTTAGGCAGAATCGCCCTTGCGATCCGTCGGACAAAGGGATCGTGCTGGTCTTCTTCATCCGAACTGTTTCTCCTGCGCTTATTCCTTGTATGTAGACTCTTTTCGGAGGAGCTGGAAGTTTTGGATTGTCCCTTCTTGTTAAGCTCCATGGATAATGAGTTTGAGTCACTATCGGTATCCCTTGGTCGAGTTCAAGGTTGTTGTCCACCTATCCTCGGAGGTCGTTCGGGATCTTGTTGCACGGCTTCTCTGGATTTCGCTACTTCCATGGCCAAATCTTGACGGAGACGTTCATTTTTAGCGATCATGTTCTCCAGCCTCTGTTTGTTCTGCTTTGCTTGTTCTATGATCGCTTGCATTGTCTCTTGCGCTGAAGTCGGTGAATCAAAGTTCAAGGCGCGTCTTGCGGCGATGGTTTCCTTTCCAAGCATATTTGCTGGAGCAAGGTCATCTCTCTGCATGGTCTCCTCAGTGGCTATCGGAGGATCTTCAGTCACGCCTGCCATGGATGTATTTGAGTATTCCCACAGACGGCGCCAATTGTGGGGAAGTGGTTTGGAAATACTCTTCTGATCCTGGGAGACGCTAGTGATCCTCAGCTAGTCACCTGAAAAGGCACAAATACTCCGGTCGGGGGTGCCGGAATTAACACTCCGACGGCAAGTTAGTTTCTGCACTCGAAATAGCTTGTGTTCTAAGTTAAGCAAAATGATTCTCACATACCTTTCTAAATCTGTAGTTCCTGTATTTATACTTGTTTCCTGGCCTCGAGGCCAGGGCCTACTTTTTACTCATTGTCCTTTCTTTTATTCGGCTCCATGGATTTATGCTTATTCAGCCTATCTATTGTATTCGGCCTCCTAATCGTGTAGGACATAGCCAAATAGTGTCCGCTTTCTAGAGTTCGCACCTCTCGACTTTACCAATTATTCGGCTCCCACACTACTTGTTAGCCTTGAATGCCCAATGAGTTAGCTAGTTATTCTAGCATGTGTTGGCTTGATCCCAGCCCATTTTTGGTCTTATTTCAGCATGTTGTAACTCTGTTTTGACCTAGATGAGTCACCTCTTGCATGCTTCTTACACTTATAGTGTAACCTTGCTAACTAGCTTTGCATGCTTGCCACTTTAGCCTATTATTCTAGCTCATTTTGGCTATACTCCAACATGCTTTTATTCATGTTTTAACATGTTTAAGCTCTGTTTTAAGTGGTCTTGGCCATGTCAGACTTATTGTGCATGGTTGTAGTGTAAGGGCCCTTGACTAGCTTTGAGTTTCAAAGTCTGTAGCATGCTTTACTTGAGTTGTTTGAATGCCTTAGCCTCATTTCTCACATGATTTTAGTGTATGTAGTGTGGTCATACTCTCACATGTTTCACTCTCTCAATGCTTTTGGAGAGTTGTGCCTTATGCCTTGATCATGAGCTAATTTGTATGCATGCTTGTCCAAGCTTTTAGGCTACCATCTTAGCACCTTTTTGCCACTGTTTTAGCATGCATGAGGTCTGTTTAGGGCAGGTTTGGTCCTTTGAGCATTGTATTGCATGCCTCTAGTGTTGTACTCTCTACTAGCTTTGATGCTTTTGGTCCTCAACATGCTATGCTTACATTGCTTGCATGCTTTAAGGTCTTTAGCATGCCACTTCATGCATTGAATATCTGCCACCTCCCTCATTTCTTCATTTTTCAATTTGCTTTGAGGGTGGTTTGGCCTTAAGGTTGTGTTTAAACATGAGGTAGGGTTGGTGCTTAAATGGCTTTAACCCTCTTTTGAGAGTTCCTCCTAGTCAAAGGCGTCATCCCTCTCATGCCTTAAACTTTTGTTTTTGGTTGACCCCTTGTCACTAGAGGACTTTCACATTTGGAAAAATTGGTTAATGAATGGCTTGGTAACCTAAAATGTGTAAAAAAAGAATTGAGCTAAGTAAAACATGCCAAGATAATCATGTTTTGTGTGCATTGCCTTGTGTTCAATCGGACGTTATATTGAACACGAGGTGGATTGGCCCATTTCATACTTGAAGTGATGAAAATGAGTCAATCTCTTTTGTCTCCATTGCCTTTGATCACCCATGATGAGGTAGTGGTCTTTGTGTCTTATTTGTTGTTGCATTCATTGAATTTGTACAAGTTGGATCCTTGGCCATCATGCATTGAGATGCTTGATTGATGGTTTTGGATCCAATGGTGCCTCTCTCTTGATGTTTTGAGATGATACGGAGGGGCATAGTACACACATACCCCTGGGAGACCCTCCATTTTCCTCTGTTTTGTGCTCTAATGCAGTTTGGTGTCACAGCACACCAGTGGCCGGCAGTGCCACGTTGATGGCTGGCACCCTTTCATCCATGGCCGGCAGTGTACATCCCTGGTCAGCAGGGGAGTCAGCAGCAGCTTCTCGTGGCCGGCAGGCCACTGGTGCACTCCCTAGCATTGTTTTGGTAAGGTTCAGCAGAAAGTTCTTGAAGACACCCTGCAAACAGAGCCTCTAAAGAGCAAACCGGAGATCTTTTCGGGGCGAGAAACCGAGCGCATGCATGTTCAACTTCTTAGAGCAGGGTTGCAGTAGTGTAATCTAATGCTTTACTTGTTAGTTAGCATTAAGTTGTAATTTAATTAATTAGTTGTTAATTGATTAAATATTGTAATAATTAGATAGCTTAGCTTAGCTATTTCTTTATTTCGTTTTGTAATAATTAGCTAACTAGAATAGTCAATTAGTTTTGTTGTGTAATAATTAGTCTAATTAATTAGATTAGTTGGTTAGCTTAGCTTAGATTAGCTTAGCTTATTCATTCAGACCCTCCGTCGAGAGGGCAAATGTTGTAATAAGTGTGCGTGTGTGTGTGAATGTCTTCCAACCCCACGTCTTTCTCCCTTTTATTTATCCGCTTTCAGTGGTTAGATTAGGGCATACTTTGGTTAGCATACCTTATGCTTGCATTTTTGCATCATTCATTCGTTTTGCATGCACCGGGCTCGACGCATCATTCAAACTGCATTGTATTTCAATACCTATTTGAATACATGTATCAAATCGTTGCAATCATATGCTATCTTAGATAGCCGAGCCTATTTAGTTGCATTTTTGCATGTGTTTCATTAAACACTTAACATAATTAGGATCATGCATTGGTTTCTAATTAGCTTCTGTTTTGGCTCGGAGTACACTGTAAGTGTTTACGCTTTAGCATCCTTGCATGTGTGTAAGTGATTGCCATATTTTAGCGCGCTTGCCAGGAGGCCATTCGCTTAAATGATTAACTATATGAATGCCTGTGGATGAACGCTTTATTACTTGAATTGGGACAATTCATCAAATGTGAGTTTTAAGCCCACTTGAGGGTGGCAAATCCGTGCTTTAGCCTACTTGAGGGTAGCAAAAACAAACCATCTTCGAAAACAAACATGAGATGTTTTGTTCCAAATTGAGCAATTGAGTCTATACTTGTATGTTGTGCGCATCACAAAGTAATGTTAGATTAATAATCGGAACAAGAACACATGTGTCTTTAAAACAACATATCATGTTTAGTAGAGGCCGATCTTTGATCGGGCGAGCGAGCGTGCTCATTTCAGGACCTTCCCCTCTGGTACCCAAGTTCCCGAACTGAGGCAACTTTGGTGATGACGGACACGTGGCCTTTGGCACGAGTCAGGGTTTCCTAAATTTCTCCAAAACAAAATATTTGAGTGGCGACTCTGAAATCTGGCAAAGCAGTCCATATTTGGCACTTTTTTATTAAAATCAATTTTCCAAAACGATTTGTCGGATTTGGACTCTTTGGTGATTTATCAGTCTCACATTGCACTTTGTGAGACTAGATTCAGAACCGTGATAGGAGTCCGAACTGTAGGAGACCAATTAGAAGCCCTCCGAAAGGGAGGCGGCGAAAAAGTCGAGCCACAGTTTCTAGCGACTCTACTGGGGATTTAGAGAACTTGACTCGAACTCATGATATGTTGTTTTATCTACACTTATGTGTTTCTTTGCATTGCATTTGCGTTGGTGCGCCTAAGTCACAATGTTTGCCATCTGCTATTCCTGAACGGTCTACCGGAGGCTTGCTTGGAAAAGCGTGCCATAAGGCTGACCGGTTGCGGGCTCTGCCACGATGGGAACACAAACCTCGATTTTGCTGAGGCACCCTTTTTGACCAATCGACCTAGTTGCATATCGGAAGCCATAGAGACCATTCCAAATTAGGACAGGTTGCTTACTCGAATGTAGGTTGTTTGAAACCGCATGTGTGCGTAGTGAACCCCTAGTTCCTGACGAAACTAAGACAGGGAAACCCTACCCCGGTATATGGGTGATTTTGCTCTCACTTGCTTGCTATGTGCTTTTAGGGTGTGTCTTTACAGGAATGTGCGTATCAGTTGCAAGTTTGAGTATCAGTCTGAGGACATCAGTGTTTTGGGGGTATCAGTTTTGAGGCAAAAATTTGGGGGCAGAAATCAGTGTTAGAGGACAGACTATTCAAGCTTATACTTTCAACTGTGTGTTGACTCTGCCTAAGCCGAGATGCTATCCATTTACTGATTGTTGCTTTCTTTTCTTTTTGCTTTATTTCCTTTTTGCAAGGTAGTTTAGCACAATTGCTTCTGATAAGGCAGATTCCCCCCGAACACTCTAGACCAGAGGAAGGAGACTTTCCAGATCTGAGGATCTAATTGGTGGACAACCAGTGTTCATTTCGCTACCGCCGGTTACTAGACAGAGGTCAGTTAGGCACAGGTCATCAGATCAACAGTTTCCCATTCAGCGGTCTTTTTCTATCTCACCAGTGCGTAGTTGGGTTCAGATTCCCGCTCCTATCTCAGAAAGAGAGAATACACATGTTCAGACAGATCAACATCTTATGGGCAGTATGGAGGACATGATGCGTCAGCTCCAGCAAACTGTGGAGGCTATGCAGCGAGATGCCACCCGCCAAGCTGAGGTTACCACTCGCCAGACTGAGGTCATGGCCCAGCAATTTGAGCTTATTGCCAAATTTCAGCAACAGCTGCAGCAACCACAACAAGCTGGAGCATCTACTTCGTATCCATCCCTACCCCTAGTCAGGATTCTGACACTCGGGGATACGGCCAACGTCCAGGAAAATGCAGACGTCCCAGTGGATCCAATCCCACCCCAGGCCTCCAAAGTACAGACCTGTGCAGCGGAGCCACCGTTTGAGTCTGAGGTTGATCCTACCTTGCTGAAAATGGATAAACTTGAGAAGCTTTTCAAGAAAGCTCAAGGTGTCAACTCAATCCCCAACATAGAGGAGGGTTATACGAATTTGGCTGTGACACTGCCAGACAGGTTCAAGATGCCACCAATAGACCGTTTTGACAGTTCTGGAGATCCCATGGTATATCTGCGGCTGTTCTCGGATATCCTACGACCAATGGGTCTCTCTAGACTGCAAAAGCTTTCACTCTTCGGCAGGACCCTGTCGAGTGTTGCGGCCATCTGGTACGCCAAGCTGGAGGATTCAATGAAGAGGAGTTGGGAGGAAATGGCTGAGGCTTTCGTCGCCCAGTATTCATACACCACGCAAATCGAGGTCACAACTCATGATCTCGAGGCGACTCGGCAGGAACCAAAGGAGGGCTTCTCTAACTTTGTAACCCGTTGGAGAGCTAAGGCCTCCATGATGACGACTCGGCCAACCGAGAAAGACCAAATCTGGATAGTAGTCCGCAATTTGCAGCTAAAGTTGATGCAAAGGCTGATAGTTTTACCCCACCCTACATTTGTGGACTTGCATGAGTTTGGGGTACAGATTAAAGATGCTATGAGGCAAGGTCTGATCGACCAGGAAAAGGAGCAGCCCAAGAGGGCATTTACCCGCGGTTCGAATGCAGCTACCAGCAGTAGTGCAACCACCAGAACTTCTGATGTTGGCATGGTCACCACCACGACAAAAATAGCTACACCCTTCACCAATGCGTTCGGAACCAGCTCGCAACCAGCAAAAACTCCACCCCAGAGTCAGAGGACTTTCTCCCCACTTTACATGTCTCTCTCAACGGCCTTGAAGGTCTTGATTAGAAAGGGGCATCTGAAGCCTCTGGAACCATGCCCACTACCAAATAACCTCCCTCCAACACATAACCCGGCCAAATATTGCGCATTTCACCAGTAGCATGGTCACGACACTGACCAATGCTTTAGACTTCGTCATGAGATCCAGGATCTCATTAATAACAAGGTGATTGGCTCTCCTGACAAGCCAAATGTCACCACCAACCCACTCCCACCACATAACAACCCCCCTCCTCCACCCAAGCAAATAAACCTGATCGAAACCATGGCCGTTCCATACGACCCTAGCATATACATCACTTCCTCCCACCTACCCAAACCTGAGGTGTTCATCCCAGATAGCACCGACTTATGCATGATGAGCACCTCCCTAACCTAACCCGAGCCAGTGGTGGTGATCGTCGAGAACAAAACCGGGGTAACTTTGGAGAAGAATGCGGATGTTGGTTCAGAACCTAAGGGATCTGGGAGCTTTACTGAGGAAGCATACAACCCGTGCGATCATATTATGTCAACAAATCAGGCTAAGCCGAGAGTAGAGTTGCCAACTGGGGCAGAGATCAATGTGGTCTGGGAGGATGGGCCTAGTCAGGGGTTAGACGATTTGGTAGAATTAGAGGAGGATGTTGCCAATCTGCAGTTCTTTAACGAGCAGGATCTAGGGGATATGAGCATCAATTGGTTTGACCTAAATGGATCAACCGACAATGTGGGGTGGCTCAATGACGAGCCAGATGTCATTGAGATGCCTCAATCAGAATAGAGTCAGTTAGAGACAGGAACATCTGCAGTGGCCGGAACAGTCGAGAATCAAGAGAAATCACCGGAGAGCACCGATGCGAAGAATTTTGCTCAGGATTTGAGCAGTTTATGCACATCTAACACGGAACAGGAAGCCGCACTGAAGCGGTCTGAGTAAGAGAGGATCGAGAATGATAACAAGGCTAGAAAAGCCAAAGCACCTGAGGGGGTAGAATCTATTAAGAACATGAGAGCAGTTGCAGCAAAACCAGACAGCTGTCTGTCGGTTGCCGAGGGAATGTGGTGGGAGGATGACGAGTTACGTTTCGCTCACACTGACGAAGATTGGGGACGATCTCTGCCAAATAATACATAGTACACCGAGGAAGTGGACAATATGACAAGAAGTGGGCGATACTTCATGCCCTCACATCTCGATCAACCAGGGGCATCCGAGAAGGACAAAGAAGCAAAGAAGCAGAAAGACAAACTGCTAGAGGAGGAAGCTGTACTGAAGCAGCTGAAGAAAATTCAAGTAGACATCTCCATCTAGGGACTGCTTATGGCCTCAAGGGTATATAGACAAGTCGTTCTCTCAGCCATAGATAAGGATAAGCTTTCAATAGATACAACGCCCGAGCAGTTGGTGGGGTTAGTTTTTCCAGGAGGAGCTTCACCGACCTTAACCTTCACAGACAAAGAACTACCGCCTGAGGGCGTTAAGCATAACAAACCCTTGTATATATCTATTGAGTGCAAAGGAAAATGGATACCAGTTGTCCTGGTTGATACGGGATCTACAATCAGTGTATGTCCATCGCGAACAGCGTATGCTATCTGGTTGAAGCCCACAGATTTCGCACCAACAACTCAAGTGATCTGGGCATATGATAACACCAGTCGGGAAGTGATGGGGACGGTACGGATCAAAACTCAGGTCGGCCCGCCACAGCAAGACATTGAGTTTCATGTCTTGGATGTTCTTGCCACCTTCAATTTACTCCTTGGACGGTCGTGGCTACACCAAGTGAGAGCTGTCACTTCCACTTTACACCAGATGCTAAAGTACCCCCACGGGATGGAGGTGGCAATTGTTTTTGGAAACGCTTTGATACATCCGCCGCCAGAGGTTTCTACACCAGTCTTGGAAATTGAGCACGGCGTGGAGGATGGTTTTTTGTTAGGATTCACCTTAGCCGAGGCTCGGGTAGTGCAGAACATTTTGGTTATTGATGAGGGTTTGTATGTCAGTGCACAATCAGTTTACCTCATGAACAAGCTTCGACACATGCCAGGCATGGGATTGGGATGAAGTGGCCGGAAGGACGTCGCAGCATTGGCCGAAGTGCTACACAATCCGCATACCTTTGGCTTAGGTTACTCGCCTACCAAGGAAGATTGGGTGAGAAAGGGGAGAGAAATGGCTGGAAGATCCAGGGCAAGACAGATGGGAAAGCACTATGAATTAGTGCATAGACCTATCCAAGGAACCCTAAACGGATGCTTTCTTCGGGAGGGGGAAGATTTCCCATTCTGTGGCTTTCTGGAGCCTTGGATGAACACAGAGAGACGGCGCTTGCCCGGCTTCGAGATCTTCTTTGACCTTCAGTTATCATGGGATGAAGTTGCAGAAGAGCAGACTAACCTATCAGCTGTGGTTGAACAGTGCAAAGAGGATGAGTCCGAGGGCACAGAACTTGAAATGGTGGTAGCACTGGCTTGCCTCCTCTCAGATCCTCATATCACATCGGAGTACGCGGGGGACAATCTCTCGGTTTCCATGATCAGAGATCACTCAGCTACGGGCCCTTCTTCTAGTATTCTGGACGCATCTATCGCACCTTCCCTCGTTTGGCAGTACGAGGAAGGCGTTTTGTCTTATAGTTCTGGGTTAGGTGGTGAACTAGAATTTGATTCCACAGAGTCTGTGGAGTCGAAATCAGATTCTAGTTCCTTTGAGTCTGAGTCCGGTATTCCTGGGGTTGATAACCCGGATGTCGTTGTCCTATCCAGGTCGTCTTTTTTCTTTTCCTTTGAGTCCGTTGTAACTGAGGGATCAGACAAACTGGATGTTATCAATGAGAATGGTACTGCTGTGGCTTTTGAGTACTTTTTTGTGCCGCTCATTTATTGCATTAATCAGGACTTTCAAAACTTTGATGAAAACGACGAGGAAGAAATTCCTCTAGTTTTAAAGCATTTTCTTAATCAAGAGCAGGAGAGGTTTGCAAAGCCTTTGGTTGATGAAATCACTACGATTAATGTTGGTAATGAGAAGGATCTGCGACTGGTCCAGATCGGGTCCACATTGTCTTCTGAGGAACACGAGCTCTTAGTCGCTTTATTAAAAGATTTCAAAGATGTTTTTGCGTGGTCCTACGAAGACATGCCTGGAATCGATCCTGAGATTGTACAGCACCGGATCCCTCTTGACCCAAAGGCCCGACCTGTTAAGCAGAAACTCCGAAGGATTCGCCCGGATTGGGCTCTGAAAATCAAAGAAGAGGTCACCAAGCAGATTGATGCAGGGTTCCTGTTAGTATCAGAGTATCCTACTTGGTTGGCCAACATCGTTCCGATGCCAAAGAAAGACAGAAGAATTCGGGTATGTGTGGACTTCAGAGATCTGAACAAAGCCAGTTCGAAGGACGACTTTCCTCTGTCACATATTGACGAATTGGTGGACTTCACAGCAGGGCATGACCTGCTCTCGTTCATGGATGGGTTTTCGGGCTACAATCAGATTTTGATGGCACTCGAAGATAGGGAGAAGACTGCTTTCACCACCCCGTGGGGAACCTATTGTTATAGGGTGATGCTGTTTGGGCTTAAGAATGCTAGGGCTACATATCAACGGGCTGCAACCACGATCTTGCATGATATGATCCACAAAGAGGTCAAGGTGTACGTGGACGACATGATTGTCAAGTCCAAAGAAAGAGAGGGCCATTACACCACCTTAGAGAAATTTTTCCAACGGATTAGAGAGTATCAATTGCAGTTGAATCCTCAGAAATGTACATTTGGTGTTACAGCAGGGAAAATGCTGGGGTTGTTGATTACACAAAGGGGCATTGAGGTTGATCCTTCCAAGATTAAGGCCATCTTAGAAATCCCACTACCAAGGACTGAAAAGGAGGTACGAGCCTTTCTGGGTAAAGTGCAATTCATAAGACGGTTTATTGCAAAATTAACCTTGACTTGTGAACCACTGTTTGGCCTCTTGAAGAAAGGAAAGAAATTCCATTGGGACGACCGATGCCAAGTTGCTTTTGAGCAGATCAAGCAATATTTACAGAACCCACCCGTGTTGTCACCGCTAGAGCCAGGGAAACTGTTGATTCTGTATTTGTCAATAACTGAGACAACAATGGGCTGCATGCTTGCACAAGAATCTGAGGATAAAGTGGACAAGGCTATCTACTACCTGAGCAAGAAAATGTTGGAATATGAGACCCGTTACACTTTGCTTGAGAAGGCTTGTTTGGCCTTGGTATGGGCTACCAGGAAGTTGAGGCACTACCTGTTAGCTCACTCCGTAATTCTGGTTTCGAGATTAGATCCCATCAAATATCTCTTCGAGAAACCAGCACTTACAAGTAGGCTAGCCCGTTGGTTGCTTCTTCTCTCCGAATTTGATCTGAAGTACATGGCACGCAAGTCGGTGTAAGGGAGAGTGGTGGCGGAGTTCCTAGCTGATCACCCAATTGAGGGAGATGAAGCAGTTGAGCATCTGTTCCTAGATGAGGCCATTCTACATGTCAAAGAAGAGACTTGGACGATGTACTTTGACGGAGCATCAAACCAGTATGGGTATTGTAACGACCCCAAAATCCGTATCAGAAATCACCTTTATGCACTTGTGGATTAATGTTCTTCAATTTAATGATATATGTTTGAATTGAGAAATGATCTGTTGAGTTACAACTTTAAAAATTTAAATTACCAACCTTCATGGGTTCAGAAATCAAAATTGAGTATCTGCATATGTTAATGGGAATTTTTAGAGTTACTTGGGAAAATTAATTGGAAATTTATTTTGTCTAATTCGTTAATGTATGTTTGGCTGGTTAATTTTGCACTGTAAATTGAGGGCCTTAGAGGCTTCAGAAACCGAAACAGAGGACATATTTATGATCAGCATAATTTTTAGAGTCGTCTGGGAAGTTTAATTGAAATTTGATTTTGTGCGATTTGTAAGGGCGCGTTTGGTTCTCCCTATTATGATAAGCTTATGTGTGTATTATATATGCATAGACATATGAGTTGTTGAACTCATCACTTTGGGTCAAAAATATCTAATGAAGAAAGAAAGAGAACCGTGAGAGAGAGAGAGAGAGAGAGAGAGAGAGAGAGAGAGAAGGAGAGGCAAAGCTCCTCTAAGAGAAAACTTAACATCCATGGGGGATTTTAGGATGATTGAAGAGAATAGAATAGAAAGGAGGAAGATCAACCATGAAGCTTGGAAAAATTGAAGAGATCAAGGGGAAAAACAAAGATTTAAGATAAGGTATGTGGCTCTAACTATCATCTTTGTAGATAATTCATCTACTACATGAAATCAAAAATTAACTTGGAAGTTTGATATGTAAATGAACAAGTGTGTTGGGTTATGAATGGATTGGGTTGAATTCAAGGAATTAAACCTTGCTTTCCTTAAATTTGCTTAAGTTAAGTTTAATCTTAAGGGTAATTCATGGGATAACAAGGTTTGGTGTGAGAATCACCTATGTGCAAGTTATATTTACATGCTTTGGGCATATATAATGGAAGTTTGGCTATATAGAAAAAGATGAGATTCTATTTGAATGATGTGAGTTGATTATGTTTCGGAAGGAATTCTACATGTTTTTGAGTGAATAGAGTTGAAATCAAGCTTAAAAATGGAAAGAACAAGTGTTAGAGCACAAAACATTTTCGGACAGCCAAACTGGCCCAGAACCGCACGTGCGGCGGATCTTCCCGCATGTGCGGCAGTCCATGTTCAACCCAAAGTTTGATTCTGCTAAAAAAGCACGTGGTCCCGCACGTGCGGCCCAATTCCCGCACGTGCGGCTAAGTTCCCCGCACATGCGGGCACAGCATTGTTTAGCCAACTTCAAATGAGCATATCTTTTGCATCCGGACTCTATTTTGAGTGATTCTTGAGCCTAAATTCAAGCCCCAGAAGTCTAGTTTCTAATGGTGGTGGTCTCACTCCCAAATTCTAAATATACAAATAGATATGCCCAAAATAGTGACGATTGTTCACTTTCTGTCTACCAATTTTGTACCATTTCTTCGTCTAAACCATTTTTCTATCAATTCCTCCTATTTTCTGAGACATGGATTATGACCTATTGAGAACTAATGAGTTTAAAATCGATATGACTAATTGATTAAAGAGCAAAGAAAGGAATCGAGTATGTGCTTATGTTATACTATGTGTATTGTGTTTGTAGGTCAAGACGAAGACATCGTCCCATTGCTACCAGAACCTATCACTGTGAGTAATAGTAGTGTAACGATATGTTTCACTTACTTCTGGTGCTTACGATTTATATATCGTTGTTTGAGAGTAACATATACAACTGATATGGTGCTTTGATTGAATTAACGGACATCATTGAACGATGGCATCGATTTGGACCTAAGGTCGATCTATTCTTATTAATAAAAGTGGGCCCGAGGCCGTTCAGTTATCAGCCACTAAAAGTGGACAACTCTGGAAATTAGGGAGGTGATGACATGCCGATGTCTCACCAACCCTAATCTGATTCGGATCAATGATGATTCATGGCCAGAGGCCAAGGGAGGTAGTGTACATGTCAATGTTCTACCTACCCTCCAATGTGTGGATAGCTGTCGTTATGTGGGCCCGAGGCCGTTCTGTATTACATGTGGGCCTAAGGCCGTTCAGTATCATACATGGGCCCGAGGCCGTTCTGGCCTGAGGCCGTTTTGAAATATGGTATGGATAAGACTATGGCTGGTTTATTATATGCATATTTATGTTCTCCAAGGCTATGCTCATTCACTTAACCTCCTTACATTGCTATTATTCACTAAGCCTTGCTCACTCCGTTTTTATGTATATTTATGTATGTGAGCCATCAGGGACTAACACTAGGGTGGTATTGAAGTTCACCTGTCTGTCAAGCCACCGGGTTACGCCTCCGCATTGAGGCTTTAAATTTGTATTGGAAATTTTGTGGCTCATTAAGTCTTATATAGGTGTTTGTGAGGTCTATATATATAAATTCTATGATCGTACATGTAAATATGGAAGTGTATTTAAATGCTTAAATCTATTTAAGCCAGCATGTATGCACCAGCTCAATGGATGTTATCTTATATTGATATTTGCTTCCGCTGAGGCCCCGTATTTAAATAAATATTTGTTTGAAATTCCGTTTTGAGGCCTATGTACAGGCCGGTCATGGACCAAACTTTTAGGGACGAGTTTGGGGCGTGACAGGTATAGGATAGGGGTGTTGTTGATAGCACCCGGCAATTCCCTCATACCCTTAGCTTTCAAACTCTGGTTCAAGGTATTGAATAATGAAGCAGAATACGAGGCATGCATTGCTGGATTAGAAGCCGCCCTGGAACTAGGGGAAAAACGGTTGGACGTCATTGGAGACTCGAACCTGGTTGTATCTCAAGCAAAAGGAGATTGGAGAGTTAAAGAAGAAAAGATGAAAATCTATCACCAGACCTTGGACGTTCTGATTCCTCGGTTTGAGAAGCTGAACTTCGCCCATCTGTTAAGAGAGAACAACAGGTTCACTAATTCTTTAGCAACTCTATTTTCTATGATAGACATACCTTTTGGAGTCCGGATGCGTCCGATTATTATTGAACAGAAATTTGTGCCGGCCTACGAGCTGATTGCCGCCATTGATGAAGTAAAAGATCAGAACCCCTGGTATTACGATGTTTGGAACTTCTTGGAAAAGGAGGCTTATCCACCAGGGGCAAATGCCAATGACAAAAGGGCAATACAAAGAATGGCTGCTCAGCTTATCATCTGTGGGGGTAAATTGTACAAACGAGGTCATCTAGGAATGCACAAGCTGTGCGTAGATGCAGAGGAGTCAAAGCGCTTAATGGAGGCCATCCATGGAGGAGAGTGCGGATCGCACATGAGCGGGGTAATGCTAGCTCGGAAGATTCTCAGACAGGGTTACTACTGGTCAACCATGGAGGAGGATTGTATCGGTTTTGTTCGGCGATGCCACAAGTGTCAGATCCATGCAAACCGCATGAACATCCCGCCATCGATGCTATACAACATGACTTCACCGTGGCCATTTTTAGTCTGGGGAATTGATGTGATTGGGGCAGTTACTCCGAAGGGGTCGAACGGTCATGAGTACATCCTGGTAGCGATAGACTACTTTACAAAGTGGGTTGAGGCCCAATCCTATGTAGTGCTGAAGGCGTCGCATGTAGCCAAATTCATCAGGAACAACATCATTTGTCGCTATGGGGTTCCGAATGAGATCATCTCTGATAACAGTACCCACTTCAAGAAGGAGGTGATTGATTTGTTGGAGAAGTACAATGTGGCTTTTAATAAGTCATCCACATATCGGCCGCAAACCAACGGAGCTATTAAGGCTGCCAACAAGAACATCAAACACATTTTACAGAAGTTGGTGGAAACCTACAGAGATTGGCCAGATAAGCTGCCATTTGCTCTTCGGGGCTACCGGACATCAATTCGAACATCTACTGCGGCAACTCCGTATTCTTTGGTCTATGGGATGGAGGCTGTTCTACCTATCGAAGTTGAGGTTCCGTCATTATGGGTTATAGTTGAGTGCCAGATAGCTGAGGTAGATTGGCAGCAGAGCAGGTTCGAAGAACTCATGCTGTTTGACGAAAGAAGGCTGAAAAACACTGTATCACATCCAGGGTTATCAACGAAGAATCGCCAAGGCTTTCAACAAGAAAGTTAAGTCCAGGAATCTGAAAGAAGGGGATTTGGTGCTTAAAGACAACCGAGCTCCCATCCACGACCCTAGGGGCAATTTCAAACCTAATTAGACTGGCCCTTACATCATCAAGTCTATCTGGTCGGGTGGAGCTGTCATTTTGATGGATTTAGATGGCCTTGAGTTCTCCCAACCAAACAACATGGACAAGTTGAAAAAATATTATTCCTGAATGGCTCGCTAGGCCGAAAACCCGGAAGGGCGACCTAGGCAAAAGTTAGAGCACAAAAAATTGAAAATAAAGAAAAATTGAGCTCGCAAGGTTGAAAACCCAGAAAAAGCGGTCTTGGCAAAAGTTAGAGCACAAAAGAAGAGTGTTAATACTCGAGTGAACCCGAACCGAACTACGTAAGGCTTGATTCCCATCTTTGGGATACGTAGGCAACTTCTTTCTGAAGTCCAGCCATAAACACTTTCAAATCAACTTTGTCCGTGTGATTGTCTCGGCCACCTTTGTCTCCTCAGTATCCGAGAGTTTGGTTGTGATCATCACTTTTAGGACTGATTACAGTGTGTTGCGGCGCTATTCAGACAAGGGGCAACTTTTCGTTACCATGTAGTGCGCTGCAGTGCCATTCAAACAAGGGGCAACTTTCCAGTTGCTGGATCCGGGGTTGTACGTCTCAGCGATAGATTCCGGGCATGTTCAGTTGTGATCTATATCGAAAATGGTTTGGAAAAGTTTTAATAAAAGTTGATTTTGTTCAAATTAATTTTTTTACAACTTAGACCATTTTTGGACCATACGGAAAATTTTTAGTACCCACAACCTTCAATTTCATTGATTTCAACACAGAGTTCTCCGACTCTTTGTTACAAAAACTGAAGTTGCTTTTTATTACATTCATAAGAAAATTTGAAAGTACAGATTAAAGCAAATAAACTTGGGGCATGGTCAAGTCAGGTGTTCCTGCGCCCCCTCCCAGAGCTTGTGGAAGCTTCGGATGCTAAAGTGGGCCCAGTTTGTGCCTTATTGTCAAGCCAAGCGATGCACTCGTCAGAAAGGGTACAACTGAAATTGGGAGTGGAGGCCAGAAGTTCTCTTGTCCACCATGCTACGATGTATCGAGCTAAATGTGAGCTTTTGATCAGATATGAAGTCGGGTATTCCATTCCCTCTTCTGGACAAGTCTGGTTGTGGCCAAACTGACACCGGAACCGGAATGAAAAGTAAAAGACATAGTCTGTCAGGCCAATCAACTGAATCCCAAGCTGGCAAGACATGCTGTAGCTCATCGCCGGCAGATTAAGCCAAGGGCAGCGCCAAGCAATGTCAACTGCAGATAGGCTGCACATCCATTCGTACCACCATCCCTCGTCTGGGGCATCAACCAGTCGTTGCCAGAAGAAATAGTCGCGTGCTGAATATGCTGGGCAAGAGTCCACAACTTTCAACTTATCCATCAGCCATATCTGGGGAGGGACGAAAAATAAGAGAGAGTAAAGAATAGAGAGGTGTAAAACAAAGCCTAAGGGCCAAGTGATATAAGAAATACACATGTGAGAAGGGTGGGAAACATTACCTGTAAGAGTAGTGGACTCCCTGCGAACCTGGTTGTTCCCCGGCGATGGAAAGCATCCAAACCCATCAAAGTCTTAGCTAGTGTCATCCTAATGCAGCTCTTGCCCTCCGTCAAACCTTGAGCTACTTCGATCAAACGAATGCTGGACCCTCCAAAGCTAGGGGCAAGCAGGAAATGGGCCAACATACACAAACAAAGGGCATGTTGCCGAGAACGTTGCCAAAGATGATCGCCGCGATCACTGGCATCAAAAAACTGATGAATCAAGCTGGGGATGTCTAACTCCCCGTCGTGAATCAAAGACCGAGCGTCATGCAAAGTAAACCCACACATCCGTCCTAAGGCTTCGATGTGGCCAAAGTGGAATTGGGGCAAGACCTCTTCGTCGCGCCAAGATTCCATCAAAGCTTGGAAATCTTCAAAAGTAGGACACATCTCTTGTCCCCCGAAGTTGAAAACATGAGTGATCGGGTTCCAACATCTAGCCGCGGCATGGAGGAACGAAAAACGCAGTGGGGTGCGGCTCAGTGTGAATAGTGCATTTATTCCGAAACCCCAGAAATTCAACTTCTCCGAGCCATCTAAAGCTGCTAGCGAATCGGAAAGTTTTTGAGCAAGAAATGCTTCCATTTTGGGCAAAAATGGAGTTGAAATGAAGGATGCACGAAGCGAGACCTTTAATAACACTTTATCTATCCTTAAGTACATTTTCGTAATCTAAATGAAAGAAAGTACAGGAATAAGGGTCAATCAGCAAAACGTGGAAAGAGAACACAGGGAGCAAGATAACATTTTTGGAAACACACACAACCCGTTTAAAGCTATTAGTAGTATCAATGAAAAAATATTTTATCCAAAAAAAAACAAGTTTATTTTTGCTTTTTGCCTCTTTTGTTTCTTTGTTGGTAAGCAAACCCAAGAGATATTTTCCAAAAAGTTTTCAGAACTAACAATTCAGATTGACACATTACTAATGACAAAAACAATGCAGCCAAAAACACAAACACTTTCACATACATTCATTCTTCAATCAACGTGATAGCAGGAAACTACGAATTAAACAAAGATTAACAACTCTTTTTTTTATATCGAAAAGATTAACTACTTAAAGAGTAACAGTATCTACTGCAGGTCATATGATACGAAAAACGGAGGGGAAAAAACAAAGTAAGTAGATTTAAAGGGAAACAATCAACTAACCTCAGAAGCACTTATTTTATCAAGGTCAAGCCACAGTCCTCTAAGCCAACTTCATCACTCAAGTTCATCTTAGAAGTGCAAACCTATTAAGGAACAACCAGTAGCTAACATCTATTTAACTAACAATGCAGTCTATCAAAATCATATATATATATATAGAGAGAGAGAGTCCCACAATTTAGAAGACAATTACCACAGAATCAAGTAAAGTAGGCTGGAGATTCATTTTACAGCTTTCAAATTGATAGAAAAATTAATGATACTTTAATCAAAATGATGCTACAAATACCAAAACACAACTGACCTAAAAAACAAGCCTCTTTTAAGGGAATTCAATCTTTACTAGGGCATAGAAGTGCTGGGTCCAAGGTGTCTGCATGGTTAGTTGCAATTATATCCTTCACAACTTAACTGACATAAAATTAGCCAATGATACACTAATATGCAGACTTTTAGCACGCTTACTACATTAAATAGTCTCTAAACCAACCAAACAATAGTTTCATAAACAAGAGTAAAATGAAAAGCAGAAGAAAATATCTAGAATGATTAATATCTTCAGAGACTTGTGAAAAAATGTTTATAAAAAAATAACACTGCTCAACCTGGTAAAACTTGAAAAACATGGCATTAGGTGAACAGAGTAGAGCCTACATGTCATTCTCAACTGACCTTTTCCTAGGCTTGACTATGTCTTCTACTACTTCCACTACCCTTCTATACAACTACTCTCTCTCCCCCTCCCTCTCTCTCTAAACAACTACTATATAATGGCATCATCCGATCACTTCATTTACTAAACCTAATTTAGTAGCAACCTACAATGCAAAGGCCACAAAAATGGCCTTGTTCCTAGCTTTCTATTTACTCATGCTCAGGCTTTCCTTTACTTCAGCACAGCAGCCAAACACTTTGAATAAGGCACGCATTGATGGGGGGTAGTTTCCTTTTACGGATTGGTGTGTACCAGGATAGCTGCCCAGAGGCAGAAGCCATTATTTACTCTTGGGTGGAAAGGGCTTTGTCTGAGGACCATAGAATGGCAGCTTCACTGCTTCATCTCCATTTCCATGATTGCTTTGTCAATGCAAGTCATGCTATATATTATGCTTTATTATTCCTGTTTTCTTTGTAAAATCAAACCAAACCAAACCAAACCAAACCAAGTCTAAAGTCCCATCAAATGGAGTTGGCTACATGAATCCTTCTCCACGCGGCCCTATCAAAGGTCATTTCGTTAGTCAAATTAAGTAGGTCCATATCTCTATTTACAACGCTAGTCAACGTTAATCTAGACCTACCCCGACCCTTAACACTCTCATCTACCATTACAGTATCGCATCTCTTCACTACTGCCTCTGTTGGTCTCCGTTGAATGTGACCAAACTATCTCAATCGATTCTCTCTCAACTTATCTTTTATCGGTGCTACTCCTACCCATTCCCGAATATACTCATTCCTAATTATGTCTTGTCGAGTCTTGCCACACATCCACCTTAGAATCCTCATCTCAATTCTCAGCCACACTCATCTTATCTACATATTGTTTCTTGATTGCCCAACACTCCGTCTCATACAACATCGCTGATCTAATAGCCATTCGATAGAACTTACATTTTAGTCTAGTGGGAATTCGTTTATCGCACAATACCTCAGACGCACTTCTCCACTTACCCCATCTCACCTTAATCCTATGGGTCACATCCACATCAATCTGCCCCGTTGTTATGATAATCGACCCTAAATAACGAAAATGTTCACTCTTAGACAGTTCTTGATTCTCAATCTTCACTTCTCCTCTGCTTTCATTGTTACTGTTACTAAATTTACACTCTATGTATTTTGTTTTAGTTTTGCTTATCCGGAATCCTTTATATTCAAGAGCTTTTCTCCAAATCTCTAACTTTGTGTTAACTCCTTCTCTAGTCTCATCCACTAGCACAATATCGTCTGTAAAAAGCATACACCATGCACGTCATCCTGAATATTTCTCGTCAACTCATACATAACTAAAGCAAAAAGATAAAGACTTAAGGTAGATCCTTGGTGTAACCCTATAGTGATAGAAAATTTATTTGTCTCTCCAACAGGTGATCTAATAGTGGTCACCACCCCTTCATACATGTCCCTAATCATAGCAATGTAATCTTTTGTCACCCCTTTCTTCTCTAACACCCAGTGTGTTTAAAGGCATGTAGAGACCCCATTTTTGACCATCCTCGAGACTTGGACGTCATCGTTTGAACATTCGATGATCATCCGTGTTCGTGTTCGTTTTGAGTTCCCGGAGGTCTAGGCCGCGCGCCTTGCCTCAAGATCTCTTAACTTGATTATTTTGTGCTTGGTTGTGGACCAAGCACCTGTGTTTTGCTTTTAAGGGAAGAAGGTGGCTTGTTGGCCATCCCATCAACCTATCGGCCAAGGCATGAAGCCATCGGCCCCTTTTTCTTGCCATCGGCCAAAAGTGTTGGCCGATCGACACTGTTTTTGGTCGATCAACCACCTTTGTTGGTCAATCGGCCACATTTTCCAGCCAAACCCTTTCCATCTACTTTTGGCAGATATTTTGTGCCAGCTGGCACAGCTGGCATGCACAATCCCCCCTCCATACACGTGTATGGAGGGATTTGCCTCTTGCTTGGCTTCTCCAAGAAGCTTTGCAAATTGGATTTCTATAAGAAGGGAGCTCCTCCTCCCTTCTCAGAGGTTGAGCAAAATAGATATAGAGTTTATATATCCCACTCTCTCTATATTTGTGTGTGTGTTGGTGATCAAAAGTGTGTTTTGTTCATATTTTTGCACTAAGGCACCTAGTGATACACCATCCTTGAGTTGCTGAGGTGCTAAGGAGTTGGTTTTGGAGTTCTTGGGCTATTTTTTATCCAAGAAGATTGCTGGAGTTGTGTTCTTGAAGTTGTTCTTCAAGGGTAAGTCAACTTGCTTTTGATACCACATTTTGGCTTAAGCTTTTAGACTTACTTGCATACTGTTTTAAGCTTAGCTCTAAACTACAAAAATTTCTGATTTTATATGCTTGTTTTAGTTGCTTAAGGTCACTTTTTGGTTGGGGGTCGTCTCCCCTCTCTTAGGCCTTGTTTGGCCCTATTTTGTGCCTTTCTTCTTGAGCTTTGGTATCATCTCATTTTGACCTTCTCACCATTGAAATCCAGAGGATTTTTAGTGGTGGAGAAGTGGTTTTGAGGTATTGAATAAGAGAGGGACACCCCCCTCTCCTTATGTCTCATATGCTTGTGTTAATGGCTCATAATGTTAGCATGTTTACTTAGCATGTCTTGGTTACATTTCAGCGCTTTTTAGTGACTTTTAGGACCTGTCTTAACTCTATTCCATGTTGGTTTGATAGCATCTTGCATGCTTCACATACTTGTAGAGTAATCCTGCATGTTTGCATAACACGCATCTTGTGTTTGGACCATCATGCTTGCATATTTTGGCTCAACTCAAAGGAGCTTTTAGTCATGTTTTACCATGTTTAAGCTCTGTTTGGTGTTGTTTGGATCACGTGTGCAATGCTTTGTATAGCCACCATGCATTTTAGCTTGTAAGCTTTATGCCTTGAGTTCATTAGCATGTGTTACTTGAAGTATTTTCATGATTTGGCATCATGTGAAATATGATTTCAATCCATGTTTCATGGTCACACACTTGCATTTATCACCTATTCCATGCTTTGGATAGTTTGTGTTTTATGCCTTAAGAATAGGTCATTGTGCATGCCACCATGCTTAGGCCTTTAAGATGCCATCTAAGTGGGTTTTTGGGCTCACTCTAACATGCCATAGCTCTGATTTTATTGGCCCAAGTCATGCCATGTTTGGTTGTAATAGGTGTAGTATAACACCACTTTGTTAGCTTTGCATGCCTCATGCCTTATGCCCTTTGTGCTGGCTTGTTTTAGCTTTGGCCCTTGCATGTTTTAGACTCCTTTTAGCATGATTTAGGACTGTTTTGGTTGTCCTTGGCTCTTTGGGGCTTGGTTCATATAGCCTTAGTATAAGCTCTCCTTGGCTAGCCTTAAGCCTTGAGCCTTCTTGAATGCCATGTTTGCATTGTTTGGTTGATTTGGCATCATTCCATGCTTATTTTCAGAGCTTATAGTGTTGTTACACTTCCACTTTTGTCACTCTTCGAGCACTCTTGAGAGTTGTGCTTTTAGGCCTAAGTGATGGACCAATATGTGTGCATGTTTATCTTGCATTTTGGTGCCTTAGTCTTGGTGTTTTGGCCACTATTTTGGGCATGGCTGAGGTCTTCCCATTTCGGTTTAAGCCCATCTTCGCATGTTGTTGCATGCTTGTCACGTTGCATGTTGTTGCATGCTTGCTAGATTGCATGTTGTCGCATCCTTGTTGTTGGCATTGTTGTTGCATGCTCATTACATTGCATGCTTGCATGTTTAGGTTGCATAGTATTGTTGCATACTTGTTGCATGCCATGTTGTTTACATGCTAGGTTGCATTGCATTGCATTCGGCATGCTCATATTGCATTACATTGTATTGCATTTCCATGTTGCATTATATTTGGCATACATTCATTGCATTGTGTTTGGTTTGGGGTGTCAAACCAAACATGAGGAGCGAGGAACGTTCGTACTTGAAATGACAAAACGTGCCTCAATCCTTAGTCGCCGACGCTCTTGATCCAACATGATAGAGTGTGAGGCCTTCATGTGTTTTGTGCATCCATTCCATATTGATTCACACACTTGGCTCCTTTGGCCATCATGCATTGAAATGCATGATTGGTGGCCTGAGGGTCGAGGACTATACTCCCTTGAGTACATGACATGATAGGGAGAGTGGTAGTGCATGCATTGTCTTGTAAATGCATTGCCATGCTCTGTTTGTCCTCTGCTGCAGCAAAACAGCATTCTGCAGGAAGAGATGGTCGGTCGGCCATCTTCAGTGCCGGTCGGCTACAAATTGATGGCCGAGAGCCCCATTATTGGTCGATGACCAGTTCCCCTTGGCCGATGGCCTTTCCACTTGGCCGATGGCCTCTCACAGCACCCAAAAGGTGATTCAGAAGCATCCTTGAGACTTATGCAATTTTCAGAGGTGCAGAGCAGTGTAAACAGAGGCAACATGTAGCATGGCGATGGATTTCCGAGCGAAGCCGTACAAGCGTGCATGTATCCCTCGCCACGAGGCCATTTCAGTGTTTTAATAACTTAGACTAGTTATTTATTTCGATTTGGTTGTGTAATTAATTAATTAGCTTGTTAGTTTGTTAGTTAGTTGATTTGTATTATTCTTTCGGACCCTCCATCGCGAGGGCGAACTTTGTAATAAGTGTGCGTGAGTGTGTGACCACGTCTTTCTCCCTTTTACTTAACCGCTTACGATGGTTTGTTCTAGGTCATGTTTTGATTAGCATACTTATGCTCGCATGTTTGCATCCATTCATCTGTCTTGCATGCACCGGGCTCAGCGCATCATACTAACTGCATAGTATTTTAATTCCAACTTGAATACGTGTATCGAGTTGTTGCATTTCACATGCCATTTTAGATTAGCCGAGCCTATTCTAATTACATTTTTGCATGTGTTGCATTAGCCATCTTAAACATGAACTAGGATCATGCATTGATTACTAACTAGTTGTTGTTTTGGCTCGGAGTGCTAGGTAAGCCTTTATGCTTTAGCATCTTGCATGAGTGTGAGTGTTGCCATGATAGCATGCTTGCCATGAGGCTATTTGCTTATGTGATATAACTGCCTGAATGCCTGTGGGTGAAGGTCAGATTGCTTGAATTGGAACAATTCATCAAAATGCGAGTTTTTAAGCCCACTTGAGAGTGGCAAAATCATATTTTCTAAGCCCACTTGAGGGTGGCAAATCCATGTCTTAGCCTACTTGTGAGTAGTGCCTTCAAACCATTTTCGAACAAACATGAGATGTTTTGTTCCAATTTAGGCGATCTAGTCTATACTTGTGTGTTGTACGCATCACATAGTAATTCTAAGCTAATAAACCGGAATAAGAACACATGTGTTTTCAAAAACAAAATATCATGTTGTAAAGGCCGATCTTTGATCGGGCGAGCGGGGGTGCTCATAGATGACCTTCCCCAATCGTACCCAAGTTCCCGAGCCGAGGCAACTTTGGTGATGACGGATACGTGGCCTTAGGCACGAGTCAGGGTTTTCTAAATTCCCCAAAATACAATATTCAGGTGGCGACTCTGTATCTGGCAAAGCAGTCCATGTTTGGCCCTTCTTTCTTAAAAATCAGTTTTCCAAAACGATTTGCCAGATTTGGACTCTTTGGTGATTTATCAATCTCACATCGCACATTGTGAGATCAGATTAAGAATCGTGACATTTTGAGTCCGAACTGTAGCATGAGGCCCTCAAGGCGCGTCTACAAGGCTCAAGGCGCACTAAGGCGCTGAAGGTCTCTCAGGGCCAAGGCGCAAGGTGAGGCGCAGGCTTTATTGAAGCAAGGCGCACAGTCTTAGTAAAAAATAGATAAATTAAGATAGACTAATCATTCATAGTACTAAGACAATTTTTTTAAATAATATGTTCTTGTTAATTTTTTTTTTTATTTTACATACATATATTTGTGTTTTTTTTATTAATATGTATAAATATATATTATATAAGATATAAGATAATATATACTTATATATATTATATAAGATATATGTAAAATTATTTTATACTTATATATATATATACTGATACATATACATATTAAGATAAGAACCAAACAGAGGCTAGATAAAACAGAGAGAGAAGCCGAGAGAGAGAAAGAGAGGAGAGAGAGAGATCGCGAGAGGCGAAGGCGAAGGCGAAGGCAAAGGCAAGAGAGATAAAGAGAGCAATCGAAGTCAAAGGGAGGTCAAGTCGTCGAAGTTGAGAAGACAAAATCGACGAGAGGTTGTCAAAATCGAGAAGAAGAAGTCAGTGAAGTCGAAGGAAGGTCGTCAAAGTTGTCGCTGACCAGGTTTGTTCTCCTTTACTCTTCTCTTTCCTTTGTTCTCCTTTACTCTTCTTCTCTTTTGTGTACTCTTCTCGTTGCCATGTCCAAATTTCGTGTCCAGCCGTTAGATCAGATTCAAGAAGAAAAAAAAAAAAAAAAAAAAGCCCCTCAGGCTCGCACCTTGCGCCTTGCTGCACCTGGTTCAAATCGCGTCCAAGGCGCATGACTCTTCAAACGCGCCTCGCCTAGGTCCCCTTCAGACGCAATGGGTGCGCCTCGCTGCGCCTTACGCCTAGGCGCACTTTTCACAACACTGCTAACACCCACCATATTATATCCCAAGGCACTCTATCGTATGCTTTCTCAAAGTCGATAAACACCATATGAATGTATCTTTTCTTTTCTCTATACTTTTCTATTACTCTCCTCAAAAGATAAAATCGCTTCCATTATTGACCTGCCAAGCATAAACCCAAATTGATTCTCTGACACCTCTGTTATATCTCGCAATCGTCGTTCCATCACCCTCTCCCACACTTTCATTATATGACATATTAGTTTGATTCCTCTATAGCTGTTGCAATTCTGGACATCTCCTTTATTCTTATAGATTGGCACTAAAATACTCTTTTTCCACTCATCTGGTATGTTCCTAGTCAATAAAATTTTACCAAACAACCTAGCCAATCAAGCAACCCCTTTTTTACCCAAACACTTCCAAGCTTCAATAGAGATATCATCAGGTCCTAAAACTTTATTTGATTTCATCTTCTTAAGTGCAATCTCCGCTTCAAAGTTCCTAATTCTGCGATAGAACCTATAGTCTTGGTTTCTCATATTACTGGCTATTTCTTCCCCTATTGTCGTACTTCCATGTTCCTCATTTAATAGTTCTTCCATCTTTCCTTAATCTCTTCATTTTTCACCAATACCTTAGAATCCTCACTCTTAATGCACTTAACAAGTTTATTTTTGCTTTTTGCCTCTTTTGTTTCTTTCTTGGCAAGCAAACCCAAGATATACTTTCCAAAAAGTTTTCAGACCTAATAATTCATATTGACACATTATTAATGACAAAAACAATGCAGCCAAAAACACAAATGCTTGCACATACATTCATTCTTCAATCAATGTGACAACAGGAAACTACGAATTAAACAAATCAACAACACTTTTTCTTTTTCTTTTTCTTTTTTATATCGAAAAGATTAACTACTTAAAGAGTATCAGTATCTACTGCAGGTCATATGATATGGAAAACAGAGGGGGAAAAACAAAGTAAGTAGAATTAAAGGGAAACAATCAACTAACCTCAGAAGAACTTATTTTATCAAGGTCAAGCCACAGTCCTCTAAGTCAACTTCATCACTCAAGTTCATCTTAGCAATGCAAACCTATTAAGGAACAACCAGTAGCCAACATCTATTTAACTAACAATGAAGTCTAGCAAAATCATATATATATATATATAGAGAGAGAGTCCTACAATTTAGAAGACTATTACCACAGAATCAAGCAAAATACGCTGGAGATTCATTTTACAGCTTTCAAATTGACAGAAAAATTAAAGATGCTTTAATCAAAGGGATGTTACAAATGCCAAAACACAACTGACTTGAAAAACAAGCCTCTTTTAAGGGAATTCAATCTTTTCCAGGGCATAGAAGTGCTGGGTCCAAGGTGTCTGCATGGTTAGTTGCAATTATATCCTTCACAACTTAATTGACATAAAATTAGCCAATGATACACTAATATGCAGACTTTTAGCACGCTTACTACATTAAATAGTCTCTAAACCAACCAAACAATGTTTTTATAAACACAGCATAGTTTCATAAACAAGAGTAAAATGAAAGGCAAAAGAAAATATCTAGAATGATTAATATCTTCAGAGACTTGTGAAAAAATGTTTATAAAAAATAGCACTGCTCAACCTGGTAAAACTCGAAAAAGCACATGGCATTAGGTGAACAGAGTAGAGCCTACATGTCATTCTCAACTGACCTCTTCCTAGGCTTGACTATGTCTTCTACTACTTCCACTAACCCTTCTATACAACTACTCTTTCTCCCCAAACAACTACTATATAAAGGCATCATCCGACCACTTCATTTATGAAACCTAATTTAGTAGCAACCTACAGTGCAAAGGCCACAAAAATGGCCTTGTGCCTGGCTTTCTATTTACTCATGCTCAAGCTTTCCTTTACTTCAGCACAGCAGCTAAACACTTTGAATAAGGCATGCATTGGTGGGGGTAGTTACCTTTTGCAGATTGGTGTGTACCAGGATAGTTGCCCAGAGGCAGAAGCCATTATCTACTCTTGGGTGGAAAGGGCTTTGTCTGAGGACCATAGAATGGCAGCTTCACTGCTTCGTCTCCATTTCCATGATTGATTTGTCAATGCAAGTCATGCTATATATTATGCTTATTATTCCTGTTTTCCTTGTAAAACCAAACCAAACCAAGCCAAGCCTTAAGTCCCATCAAATAGAGTCGGCTACATGAATCCTTCTCCACGCGGAAAGGCCATTTCGTTAGTCAAATTGAGTAGGTCCATATCTCTATTTACAACGCTAGCCAACGTTAATCTAGGCATACCCTGTCCCCTAACACTCCCATCTACCATTACAGTATTGCATCTCTTCGCTACTGCCTCTGTTGGTCTCCGTTGAATGTGACCAAACCATCTCAATCGATTCTCTCTCAACTTATCTTCCATCGGTGCTACTCCTACCCATTCCCGAATACACTCATTCCTAATTATGTCTTGTCTAGTCTTGCCACACATCCACCTTAGCATCCTCATCTCAGCCACACTCATATTACTTACATGTTGTTTCTTGGTTGCCCAACACTCCGTTCCATACAACATCGCTAGTCAAATAGCCGTTCTATAGAACTTACCTTTTAGTCCAGTGGGAATTCGTTTATCGCACAGTACCTCAGACGCACTTCTCCACTTACCCCATCTCACCTTAATCCTATGGGTCACATCCACATCAATCTGCCCCGTTGTTATGATAATCGACCCTAAATAACGAAAATGTTCACTCTTAGACAGTTCTTGATTCTCAATCTTCACTTCTCCTCTGCTTTCATTGTTACTGTTACTAAATTTACACTCTATGTATTTTGTTTTAGTTTTGCTTATCCGGAATCCTTTAGATTCAAGAGCTTTTCTCCAAATCTCTAACTTTGTGTTAACTCCTTCTCTAGTCTCATCCACTAGCACAATATCGTCTGGAAAAAGCATACACCATGGCACGTCATTCTGAATATTTCTCATCAACTCATCCATAACTAAAGCAAAAAGATATAGACTTAAGGTAGATCCTTGGTGTAACCCTATGGTGATAGGAAATTCATTTGTCTCTCCAACAGGCGATCTAATAGTGGTTACCACCTCTTCATACATGTCCCTAATCATATCAATATAATCTTTTGTCACCCATTTCTTCTCTAACGCCCAGTGTTTTTAAAAGCTCAAGGCGCAGTAAGGCGCTTAAGGTCTCTCGGGGCCTAGGCGCAGGCTTTATTGAAGCAAAGCGCACAGTCTTAGTAAAAAATAGATAAATTAAGATAGACTAATCATTCATAATACTAAGACAATTTTTTTAAATAATATGTTCTTGTTAATCATTTATTTATTATATTTTTTAAATAATATGTTCTTGTTAATTTTTTTATTTTTATTTTACATACATATATTTGTGTTTTTTTTATTAATATGTATAAATATATATTATATAAGATATAAGATATAATATACTTATATATATTATATAAGATATAGGTAAAATTATTTTATACTTATATATATATACTAATACACATACATATTAAGATAAGAACTAAACAGAGGCTATATAAGACAGAGAGAAGCCGAGAGAGACAGAGAGAGAAAGAAGAGAGAGAAAGATCGCAAGCTGGCGAGAGGCGAAGGCTAGAGAGATAGAGAGAGCGATGGAAGTCGAAGGGAGGTCAAGTCGTCGAAGTTGAGAAGACGAAGTCGACGGGAGGTCGTCAAAATCAAGAAGAAGAAGTCGGCAAAGTCGAAGGAAGGTCGTCGAAGTTGTCACTGACCAGGTTTGTTCTCCTTTACTCTTCTCTTTCCTTTGTTCTCCCTTACTCTTCTTCTCTTTCGTGTACTCTTCTCGTTGTCGTGTCCAAATTCCGTGTCTAGCTGTTAGATCAGACTCAGAAAAGAAAAAAAAAAAAAAAAAAAAGGCCCCTTAGGCTCGCGCCTTATGCCTTGAGGCACCTAGTCCAAATTGTGTCCAAGGTGTGCGACTCTTCAAACACGCCTCGCCTGGGTCTCCTTCAGGTGCAATGGGTGCGCCTCGCTGCGCCTTGCACCTAGACGCGCTTTTCACAACACTGCTAACACCCACCATATTATATCCCGAGGTACTCTATCATAAGTTAATTAATAAAAATTTTAAAAATAATAATTTATATATATTTATAAGAATTTACTTAATCTCATAAGTTAAGTTATATATATTTATAAAAAATCATACAAATATACATGATATACAACTTTAACATTCAAACACTTTTATCTTTTTTAATATTTATTAGTACGTGATGTGAGGGGAGATTCGCGCTGGGTTGTACGGCCGAGCAACGATGACGGCAGACTTGACAGAGTGTACGGCGCCGAGCTAACCCTCACGTCGGCGCGGCCAGTAACCTAACTCGCACGGTCGGGGATATTGACCGGTCAGGCACCAACTGGCGTTGCCGAGCTGCGGCTTGCACGAGGTGGACGAAGCTCAAGGTTACGGATGATGGTGCCGAGCTAGATGGTGCCCGGGCTGGACTTGAGACGCGGTTAGCACCGGTATGCGCCTAACCGGCCGCTCAAGATAGGCAGCGTCCGTGTGACCGAGATGGATGGTTGAACGGTTGGAGGCCGGCATGCCTCACAACCGGTTGGCCCTCATGAATCGGTCAGGGGTAGCTCGGCCAAGGTGGTCAGACCCTCACAGGATCCCAAAGGGCAGTTCGGCAGTATATAGCTCGGTTGAGTACACATAATGGTGATCTTCCACAACTTATAGGCCGGTCATGGTACCCCGGTTACGCGTGCCACCTGGGCCAATGGCATGAGGGGAAGGACATCTGCCCCACAAACGCCTCAATGCCGTCAGACAGTTTTGCGTGTACTGGTGGAAGGACAAAATCTTTACACGCGTAAGGTGGTGGGAGGCACGCACTGCCACCTGTCCATGGAAGGACAACGGAGGTAGTGCGCGCACAACCTTGAGGCTGCATGGCCAGCTTAGAAATAGGAGAAGAGGCGAACATTGGAGGTATGCGAATTCATTCTCACAAGCTCTCTCCTCTCATTGTCTTCTTCCTCAGTAATCTGACTTGATCGTCGGAGGGTCTTTCCGACACACCACCGCCGGGCAGCTCACCGTTTTTGTGTTGCAGAGTTAGACGCCGTCACCAGAAGCTTAACGTTCAAGGCGTACGGAGAGCAAAGGATATTTCGCCCCCGTACAATTGGCGCCGTCTGTGGGAAATCTTTGATACTCAACCCTTGTTCTGTAAGCTTCTTTAACCATTTCCATGGCCAACAACGATGAAGTTCCACTGTCCATCGTCAATGGTGTCACTCCGGAGTATGTACGAAGGAGAGAAGGCCCCCCTAATGTTCCAACCATGGCGGGCCTGGAAACCTCTTCACGAGGAGCGCGCAACAAGCGTGGGAGGAGTTCGGATCGTTCATGGAGTCCAGAGGGCCGCCGGCGCCGGGGGGAGTCCCGTGAGGAGCGTCTGGAGCACAAACTCAAGGATCAAGAAGCCCTCATGCGTGGGATGGCGACGGAGATGGAGCTTCTGAAGCGCCAAGTGAGGGGGAAGGGTGTTGCTGGAGAGGGCAACCTCAGCGAGCGCACCCCCTCCCCTCGTTCTAGTAGTCGCCGCCAAAGGAGGACTCATTCGATCTCCATCACCAGGAATTATGGGGTCAGAGATTCTGACCAACGAGAGGGCAGATCCATCACTCGCGACAGCACCTATCGCCCCTCGCATCCATCATCAACGTCGCGATATTCTGCCTCCTCCCGTTCCAGGGATCTCAGGGTCATGCTGGACGAGAGAGTGCGCCGTCGGGAGGCTCAGAGAGTGCCAGCGCTCCAGAGGTTGAGTGCCCCAGGTCGTTGCAGCGAAGAGGTGATGATGCCGGCACCCAGAGACATGGCCCCAGCACTGGTGGACAAAGAGCTGGCAAGGCTTACAGCCACGCCGTTGTCCCCAGAGATTGAGAGCACCCCACTCCCTGCTGGATTCCACCAGCCAAAATTCACTCTGTACGACGGCAAGACGGATCCGTACATGCATATGAGCCATTACCGGCAAGTGATGGCTGGCCACCGGCGGAACGATGCCTTGATGTGCCTCATATTCCCAGCAAGCTTGGGAGAGCTGGGCTTGAAGTGGTTCGAGAGGCTCCCGGAGGGGAGTATCGAGGGGTGGCAGCAACTAGCGGAAGCCTTCGTCACCAGATTCAAGACTAACACTCGAACGCCGAAGGAGGTCGATCATCTCCTGGGCGTCAAGATGGAGTTTGGGAGTTCGCTGAAGGCATACAATGCGAAGTACTGGGAAACTTACAATGAGATTCTCGACTGCCCTACCAATCTGGCGATCACTCAATACAAGAGGGGTCTCCCAGTCGGACATAGGCTGCGAGATTCACTCACGATGCATCAGCCAACTACCATGGAATCTTTGATGCAGCGGATCAACGAACACATTCGTGTGGAAGATGACGCTGCCTCTGCGACCGAGAAGGATAATCCGGTCGCGGTGGACAGACGGGTAGTGGGGAAAGTTCACTCGGTTGGGCAGGAGGAGAACCGCCCTAGTGACCGACCAAAAGATCAACGCCGAGGAACCGGCCAAAATGACAGAAACAAAGGTCGTAGAAATGACCGGGCTGATGCACCTCGCGACGCAGCAGAGGATGCCAAGAGAAAACCGAAGGCGCGGACAGGGATTACCATGGTCTTCAAAATTCCCATCTACCGCATTTTGAGCGAGATCCGGGGGAAGCCTTTTGTCCGTTGGCCGGCCAATCTGGGGAGTGCGTAGCGGGGCTTCAATCCAAAGTATCGCTGCACCTTCCATGAAGAACGGGGGCACCGGACAGAAGATTGCTTGCCGCTCAAACAGCATTTGGAGGAGTTGGTGGCGGCAGGGCATCTTGACCAATATATTGATGAGGGAGTCAAGGCCGCGCCAACTGGACAAACCGAGCCAAACGGAATGGCTGCCCTAGAGGCGCCCCCACAGGGTGTAATCAACGTCATCCACCGCATCATTGAACTGACGAGGGCCTGTGAGCTTAGAGGGATGATCAAGAAGGCCCAGCATATGAGGGAGGTGCTCTCAGTCCAGCCCGCGGTAAAGAGGGGAAAAACCGAGGAGAAAGACGTCCTTTCGTTCTCTACCAAAGACTTGGAAAGGGTGCAGATGCCGCACAATGACGCTTTGGTGGTGACCCTGCGCGTCAAAGGTTTCGATATCAAGAGAATATTGATCGACCAGGGGAGTTCGGTCGAAATAATGTATTATGATGCGTTCAAACAAATGAAGTTGGAAGACAAGGATTTGGCTCCTGCGACATCTCCTTTGGTCGGCTTCAACTCGCAACCAGAATGGCCGATTGGAAAGATTATCTTGCCGGTCAAGGCAGGGTCGGTTGTGAAGCAGGTAGAATTCTGGGTGCTCAAAGTTCCATCGACTTACAATTTAATTCTGGGTAGAGGATGGCTGCAAGCCATGCAAGCGGTTGCTTTGACCTTCTATCAAGTCATGCGCTTTCCGGCATCCAACGGGCAAATAGAGGAAGTCTGGGGAGACCAGGTGATGGCCAAACAATGCTTCATTACGGTAAATGGCAGCCGAGCGGCCAAAGGGTTTCTTCAGATGATCGAGGGGCCCGAGGGAAAGGAGGTCCTTGAGGACGTGGGAAGAAAGGCCGAGGAAAAATCATTCGAAGATTTGGTGGAAGTGCGCATTGACGAAAACGATCCGACTAAGTTCTTCCTCCTGGGATCGTCTTTGTCCACCGCCGAACGGTCGGATTATGTCAACTTCTTGGTTTCCAACTTGGAGGCTTTTGCATGGACGCCTTACGATATGCGTGGCGTCGACCCAAGCTTCATTTGCCACCAGCTGAATGTTTTTCCTAATGCACGGCCAGTCATACAGAGGATGCGCCGTTCGGCCTTGCACCATGCTGAAGTAGTGGCGGAGGAAGTGAAGAATTTGTTAGAAGCCGGAGCAATAGAGGAGGTGCAATACCCTCGGTGGATATCTAACACGGTGGTGGTTCCTAAGAAGAACGGCAAGTGGCGAGTCTGCGTGGATTACAAGACTGTCAACCGCGCATGCCCAAAAGATAGCTTTCCTCTCCCTCGAATTGACCAGCTGGTGGATTTAACCGCTGGCCATCAGAGGTTTAGCTTCTTGGATGCATATCGCGGCTATCATCAAATAGCCATGTACGAGCCGGACAGGGAGATCACATCGTTCACCACCCCCAGAGGCTTGTATTGCTACAAGGTCATGCCGTTCGGATTGAAGAACGCCGGGGCAACCTTTCAGCGGATGGTGACGAAAATGTTCGCCCCTCTCCTGGGCCGAACTATTGAAGCCTATATCGACGATATGGTGGTAAAAAGTAAGGAAAAGTCTCAGCACCTCGCCAACCTAGCAGAAATGTTTGCCATACTCAAGCGCCATAAACTTCGCCTGAATGCTTCTAAGTGCGCCTTTGGAGTTGGCACTGGGAAATTCTTAGGGTTTTTGGTCACAAACCGAGGAATTGAGGCTGACCCATCGCAAATCAAGGCAATACAAGAGTTGGAGCGCCCGAACTCGACGAAGGGCGTGCAACATCTTGCCGGGATGGCAGCCGTGCTGAACAGATTTATCAGCCGGTCTTCGGATCGTTGCAGGCCCTTCTTCAAAACTTTGAAGTCTAAGTTTTTTTGGGATGAAGAGTGCGACCGTGCTTTGGCAGACTTAAAGGTGTATCTCTCCTCAGCCCCAATTTCGGTCACGCCTCAGCCGAGCGAGGAGTTGTGTCTCTACTTGGCGGTCTCTCAACATGCAGTGAGCGCTATTCTAGTCCGCGCAGAAGGCATTCAACACTTGCCCATTTTTTATGTGAGCAAGACTCTGCTCCCGGCCGAAACGAGATATCTTCCCTTGGAAAAATTGGCGCTGGCACTCATGATGGCGTCAAGAAAGCTGGCACACTACTTTCATGTCCATACAATAGTGGTGTTAACCGAGTTCCCACTCAAGGTGCTCTTCGAAAAGGCGGACTTTACTGGGAGAATTCTGAAATGGGCCGTGGAATTGGGACAGTACGACATTAAGTTCCGACCGCGCACCGCGATCAAAGCTCAAGCTCTTGCAGATTTTGTGGCGGAATTTGCCCCTGGAACACACCCAGTCTGCCCGATTGATTTGGTTGGTACGGATTTAGCACAACCCACGGTCCTGGCAACAGAGATAAGTGTTGACTCGCGAGCAGGAGTAGGGCAAAGCTCGACCGAAATAGCAAAGGCCGACGACTCATTGAAAAGAGAACCCAGCGATGACGTGGACAGAGACCAGATTGAGCCTACCAGAGACTTGGAATTGAGAAGCTCCCAAAATCCGTCTGATTGCTGGAAGTTGTTCATTGGCGAGATGTGGAAGCTATTCGTCGATAGAGCGTCCAATAGGCATGGGGCCGGGCTGGGAATTGTGCTGACTTCGCCAGATGGGTTGATCATAGAGCAAGCAATTACGCTCGGCTTCCCAGCATCCAACAATGAGGCGGAGTATGAAGCCCTCCTCGCCGGTCTAAGAAGCACGCTGAGAATCAAGGTCACAGCCCTTATGGTGTTCAGTGACTCCAAGCTGGTGGTCAATCAAGTCTCAGGGGAGTATGAGGCCAAAGATGAAAGAATGGCCAAGTATCAAGCGCTGGTGCGAGCGGAAGTCAAGAAGTTCGATGCCATCAGAGTTGAACAGATCAACCGCGAAGGGAACAGCACGGCCGATGAATTGGCCGGTTTGGCTTCCACTCAGACAACTTTTCCTAACCCCTTGATGATTGAATTTTTGCCTCGGCCAAGCATTGAGGAACCAGAAGCAACAGAGGTACTTTGCACCGACTTGGGTCCTTCCTGGATGGATCCCATCATCGCCTTCCTGAAAGACAGAATTCTACCGGAGGAAAAGAAGGCGGCCCACAAGATCCGGGCAAAGTCAGAGCGGTTTTGGCTCTCACCTTCTGGAGCTTTGTACAAGAAATCTTTCACGGGGCCGTATCTGAAGTGTGTCCACCCTTCTAAGGTGGAAGCTTTCCTCTTTGAGATCCATGAAGGCATCTGCGGCAGCCATACTGGGGGTAGATCTCTAGCTTACCGAGCGATCTCGCAGGGTTATTGGTGGTCGTGCATGCAGGCGGACGCGTAGAAATATGTTCGTAGATGTGAAAAATGTCAAAAATTTGCCCACCAGATCCACCAGCCAGCAAGGAAGTTGCTCTCTCTCACAAGTCCTTGGCCGTTCGCACTCTGGGGATTGGATATTGTTGGACCCCTCCCAGTTGCACCGGGCAATCACAAGTTTTTCATCGCCGCCACCGACTATTTCACCAAGTGGGTGGAGGCCGAGCCACTGGCAACTATTAAGGAGAAGGACGTTAAGAGATTTGTTTGGCAAAATGTGATCACTCGCTTCGGCATACCCAGAGCGCTCATCTCAGATAATGGCACTCAATTCGATGGGAAACTTTTTCGCGGATTTTGCGAAGAGTTGAAGATCGAGTTCTACAATTCAACGCCGGCCTATCCTCAGTCGAATGGTCAAGCAGAGGCCTCAAACAAGACCATCCTGGATGGGCTGAAGAAGCGACTTGAGAAGGCCAAGGGAAAGTGGGTTGAAGAGCTGCCTAATGTGCTCTGGGCATACCGTACTACGCCAAGGCGATCGACTGGAGAGACACCATTCGCTCTGGCCTATGGTATGGAGGCTGTCATCCCATTAGAAATTGGCATGCCAACCATCCGCTCAGAAAGTTTCCAGCCAGACTTGAACAATGAAGCCGTGGCACTAGAATTGGACCTTGCTGAAGAAAGACGAGAGCGCGCATTGATCCACATAGCGGCGTATCAGCAGGAACTCTCTAAAAAATACAACAAGGCAGTGCACCCTAGGCTATTCAAGATTGGAGATTGGGTCTTAAGGAAAGTGTTTGGCAATACAGTGGTCCCTAGCGAAGGAAAGCTCGGTGCAAATTGGGAAGGACCATACAAGGTGGTTGGTCTTGCTGGCAAGGGGGCATACCATCTGGAAGATTTAGATGGCGAGGCCGTCCCCAGACCATGGAATGCAGCCAACCTTAAGGTCTTTTACTTTTGAAATGTAATTCGCTTATGTTTCTTAGCTTTCTTAGACCCCTAGCCCTTTGGCATTTGATGTAAAAGATGGCAATGTTTTTGTAATGAAAATTAGTCCTCTTCTTGTTTGGTATTACGTTTGTCCAATGATATAGCAAGACACAAGAAGCATTTATGGATGCCAGGGGCAAAAACTGACCTGAATGTGACCGGACTGTTTTCCTCGGAATGGGAGCAGACCGCACAAACAGTTGCGTATGGAGCAATGCGCATTAGGGCTGAGCTAGTTTTGCTCGCCCAGTGGGAATGTTGGCGACATGACCAACCTGACTGGAACATTGGTGTTTTGCCCAATGTAGGAACCGAGCTGATTTTGCTCGGCCCATTCAGCATATTGGTGTCTTGTCCAATGTGGAAAATGAGCTGATTTTGCTCGGGGGAATTGGCAACGGTGGTGCCATGACCAACAGTTATAAGGCCGAGCTGACTCTTGCTCGGCCAAAGGGAAATAGTGGCGCATTAAACAACTTCAAAAGGCGAGCTGGCTTTTGCTCGGCCGACTAAAGTGTTGGAACTGCCACTGGCAAAGTTGGTATCTGCAAACCGATCAAGGCCGAGCGGATTTTGCTCGGCCAAGTACAAAATATCATTTTATTCGGAAGTGCAAGGAACTGCTAGATTACTTGAAAGCTGACTGATTGTGCGGTCTAGCCGACCTGCAAGTTGATTAAAGTATGAAGCAAGAAATTCACACGTGCGCAAGCCGAACAGAAATAACACAGGTACGAGCAAAAAGTCCCACATTTCATTGATAGAAGTTCAGTACAAAGGGGGGGCGTAGCCCGGTTACATGCAAAAAGAAAGCCGAAAACAAAAACAAAGGAAAGCAAGAAAATGAAAAGGAGATCTTCAATCCAAGTCAAGGTTGAGGTTCTGCTCGGCTCCCTCCACCGTCATCTCGGCACTCTGCGTTGTTTGCTCGGGCAGGATCTCCTCGGCCTCATTGTCAGTGCCCTCTACCGAGACAACCTCCCGATCAATCACATCATCTTCAGCATTCTGAGATGCTTCGGGTGGAGTTTGCTCGGTCTGTTTCTCGGCGGCGGCCTCTTCCTCAGCCTCTTTCCGAGCTTCTGCAATAAGTCGATTTTGTTCGGCCCTGGAGTAAGCCTGCAAGTAGACCGGGATATAGGCAGGGGGAGGGTTGATGAACATATCCGAATCCTGGCCAAGGCCAACTCTTTCCACGACAGCCTTCCAGCCGCACTGGAAAAAAGATGTCCTTGGTAGCCTGGACTTGGAGCTCATAGGTTTTCTCCCCCTGCTTGTATCCTCGGTCCTCCGCGTCCTCAACCGCCTTGTCCATGGCTTCTTTATTGGCATCACGAAGTTTCCTCAGCTCGGCGAGGTACCGAGCTTTGGTCGACTTCATGGCCGTTTGCTTGTCCGCCTCAGCTCGGTCGACCTTCAACTGCAGGGCGTCCCGCTCGGCTGCAATAGTGTCTTGCGCGGCCTTGAGCTTTGCTATCTCGGCCACATGCGACTTATTCTCGGTGATGGCATCGCGCAAACTCTGCCGCAGTTTGATCATGCGATCGTGGGCAAGGTGGGTCTTTTGCGCGGCCTGCAAACAAACAACCGATCATTAGCATCCTGCAACCGAGGTAAAACCGAGCAAACAGTTGTGAAAAGAGGAGAACTTACCAGCACTATGGATTTCGACGCCGAGCGAAGGACCTTGAGGTCGGACAACTCGTCATGTCTTTTCATATCGGCGGGCAAGATCAACCCCTTGGTCAAGTTGAAACCAAGTGAGTAGTCCTTGTCCTCATAGACCGAGTCTTCAGCAGAAACTGCTCGGCCTTGATACTTGAACTCAGGCGCCCAGACCGGGGGGGCAGCAGGGCCCTTGCCCTTGGATTTGCCGGCAAGTGGCTGCTCGGTCTGGTCGCCCAGCTCGGTGGAGGCGACTTCGGTTGAATCTTCATCTACAAGGCTCTGACCGGCCTTTTCCTTTCTCGGCCTTTTCCTTGCCCGGCCAGCCTGTTGCTCGCTGGCAAGGGCGAGCATCGCCCCTTCTGTTTGCCCGGCTGGGGTGGAGGATGTTCCCCCGGTTGCCTCAGGGGGTTGGGACTCCCCTTCGTCTCCAGTGATCATGGACTTGATCGCCCTGATCTTCGCCATCTCTTGTTCGGCTGTTGTTGGCACGAGTCTGACCAGTGGCAGAGTTGGATCTGGCTCTGGGGATGGCTCACGCAGAAAGTCGGTGACTTTGCTTTTGCGCGGTGCCTGGTAGTGATATGTTTGTTCGAAACCGAGCAGTTTTGAGGCTTCACTCTCTTCTTCGGGGTGACGAAGCAGAGCTCGGATTGCTTCTGGGTTGGCCTAATGATAGTCCGCTGCCAAGTGTCTATCTGCAAGAGGAAGACAAGTGTTAGACCGGTGCAAAATAATAAAGAAATTGACGCATTATAAAGATAGCACGGCGAGCCGGGTTACTCACCAGCATGGCCGAAGTCTTTCCTAATGTACCAGCCCGGTATGGGTGCCTCAGTGTCCTCGTAATTACCGGACACCCAGAGGAAGTCGTCATCATTGGCTTCTTTGTCGGGATTGCCCTCTATGAGCTTTGCTCGGCCCTTCTTCACTTTAAGGTACCAGCAGAGCCCGCTCTTATTCCTACTTAAGCTATACTGATGGAAAATCTCAGCAAGGCCGAGATTGAGACCAAGCATGCGGTTTAGCTCGGCGACCCCGTTTATTATCTTGTATGTGTTATTTGAAACTTGGCTCGGGCAAAGCCTTGTCTGCCTTAAAAATTTGCAGAGCAAGGGCTGGACCGGGAAGCGGACGCCTCCCTCTACTATGGAAACGACCGTGAAGGGGCACCGATCTAAATCCCCCCAAGGGGTGTCTCCCTTTTTGGCGAGCTCTAGGATGACGTCGTCAGGAATTTTGTACTCCTTTCGAAACTCCGCCATCGCGCCGGGCGAACTGACCATGAACCGGTACTTCCCCATTACCTCGGTTTTATTTGGTTTGGTGTATATCTCGGTCAAAAACGTTGGTGTGTTTGCTCGGTCTTTGAGCTGCACCGGTTATAATGCTGGACGGGCTTGGTCGGTCCTATTTGTTCTGCATGTTAAAAAAATAATAAGGCCAAGGGTTAGCACGGCATATATTGCGCGGCTTTTGTTGGAAATAACTCTGTGAAGGGTTCAGTGTTTTGACCGGTAAGGCCCAGCTCGGTTCAACTACACGTGTGCTTAAACCCCCCAGTTCGGTTCTAGCTCGGTTAAGACCTATCAAGGATCTAGTTGATAACCCAGCTCGGTCGAGGTTCGAGATGGTCGTCTTTAGTGTCTCAGTTCGGTCCATTCCCACTTACAGATCTATTGGGGAATTTAGCTCGGTCGTGACCTCAACGGGAAGCCACAAACTAGTTCTTGCTCGGCTATGCCCCTAATTACGGATTAAAACGAGCATTTAGCTCGGTTCTGTCCAGACTCAAACTGTTCATGTCAAATTCAAAGGGTTTGGTTTGAGGTTTCACAGATCGAGAGGCACGAAGGCCTCTTCCACTCCACCAGTTCTAGTTTCCCTAAGGTGCGAAATTATAGGGACTAAAAGGAAGGAGCCTAAGAGGCCACAAGCAAAAACGCAAAGAACACGATGGCATAAACAAGAAAAATTGGAAAACGAAGGTAGAGAATACGAGAGAAGGGGGTAGAAAAACTTACCAGTGGCGGATGTGAGGGTAAGTGCAACCTCGTGAGCTCGTTCACAGCTTTCTGAAGGGACTAAAATGGAGGGTCTATCACAGAAATGGTGGTGGCAGTAGCCTTGGAGGTTCGAAGGCTTGAGAGGTTTAGGGTTTGCTTGGAGGCGAGAATGAACAGTGAAGGGGGCAAAGTGACCCTTCACTGGTCCATAAAAAGGGGGGGAAACCACTCAAACGGCGCAGCCGTTTGAATTCTGCGCGTGCAGAACAGCTGGACGCACGACCCAATGGCATGGTGACACGTGGCACTGATAACGCGGCTGTCAGTACGGCTGTACAACCTTTGATGTGACTGCGGAGGAAGCGGCCGACCAGATAGGGTAGCTCGGCGAGAGACGCGTCCTAAATCGTGCTCGGCTGGGCGACGGGGCAAATCGTCTGTTAGCTCAGTCATAAGGGTAAACCCAATCACGATAACTCGGATGGGTTTAAGGGGCAATTGTGAGGGGAGATTCGCGCTGGGTTGTACGGCCGAGCAATGATGACGGCAGACTTGACGGAGTGTACGGCGCCGAGCTAACCCTCACGTCGGCGCGGCCAGTAACCTGACTCCCACGGTCGGGGATATTGACCGGTCAGGCACCAACTGGCGTTGCCGAGCTTCGGCTTGCACGAGGTGGACGAAGCTCAAGGTTACGGATGATGGTGCCGAGCTAGATGGTGCCCGAGCTGGACTTGAGACGCGGTTAGCACCAGTATGCGCCTAATCGGCCGCTCTAGATAGGCAGCGTCCGTGTGACCGAGATGGATGGTTGAACGGTTGGAGGCCGGCATGCCTCACAACCGGTTGGCCCTCATGAATCGGTCAAGGGTAGCTCGGCCAAGGTGGTCAGACCCTCACAGGATCCCAAGGGGCAGTTCGGCAGTATATAGCTCGGTTGAGTACACATAATGGTGATCTTCCACAACTTATAGGCCGGTCGTGGTATCCCGGTTACGCGTGCCACCTGGGCCAATGGCGCGAGGGGAAGGACATCTGCCCCACAAACGCCTCAATGCCGTTAGACAGTTTTGCGTGTACTGGTGGAAGGACAAAATCTTTACACGCGTAAGGTGGTGGGAGGCACGCACTGCCACCTGTCCATGGAAGGACAACGGAGGTAGTGCGCGCACAACCTTGAGGCTGCATGGCCAGCTTAGAAATAGGGGAAGAGGTGAACGTTGGAGGTATGCGAATTCATTCTCACAAGCTCTCTCCTCTCATTGTCTTCTTCCTCAGTAATCTGACTTGATCGTCGGAGGGCCTTTCCGGCACACCACCGCCGGGCAGCTCACCGTTTTTGTGTTGCAGAGTTAGACGCTGTCACCAGAAGCTTAACGTTCAAGGCGTACGGAGAGCAAAGGATATTTCGCCCCCGTACACATGATATGATGGTCCATAGGGATTCAAATAATTCAGAGAGACAGGAGACAGAGCATAGTGTCGAGGTGATAGTGGGATTTATTTTGAGATTAGGGTGGGGGTGGTGGGGGATGGTGGGCGTCTTTAAAGTGTTGGTTAAGTTGGGTTGGGTCTCTGTTGACTGAGAAAAATCATTCGTTTAGTTTGAGTTTTTTGAATTAAATTTTTTAAAAATTAAAATTTTAAATATTTTTTTATTTTTTTAAATTCACCTTACTTAGGTGTATTTAAAAAGTAAAAAATTTATGAAAAAATATTTTAAAAAATTAATAAATACATAAAAATATAAAAAATATACTGAGTTCTCGTATTTTTTTGTATTTTTGATATTTAGTGAATTTTTTAAAAAAAAATTCACAATTTTTTTACTTTTTAGGTATATTTATGTTAGGTATGTCTAAAAAGTAAAAAAAAAAATTACTTAAAATATAAAAAAAATTTAATAAAAATAAAAAAAATACAAAAAATAAGAAAATAAAATTTTTTTAAAAGTATTTTTTAAAAACAGGAACCACGCAAAGTGATTACTTTCCATAAAAAAGTAATGTTCTAATTCCTCTCCTCTCCTCTCCTCTCCTCTCTCATTTGTTTTGTAATACCCATAAAACTCACCACCACCTGCGAGCTTACTCATCACTCATGACGTGAGATGCAGAGACAGTTCCGTTTCCTTTTCCAGTAAAAAATTGTTAAAAACACAAATGCCAAGCGAAAGGGATAACCACTTATTTGAGCTCATGGGTGTGTTTGATTTGATTTTAGGAGATTTTTTTTATAAAAAAAAAATTGGAAAAAAAGTTTAGAAATTATTTTAGTTTGTTTGGTTGAATATTTTGAAAATAGTTTTGGAGTATGGACAATTTAAAATAATTTGATATTTTGTTATAATTGAATAGATGTGTGTGAGAGAGAAAAAGTGATTGATTGATGTGTAGGAAAAAGAGAGTGATTTTAGAAAATAAAAATAAAAATTTTCAACCAAACAAAATTTAATTTTTTTTTTTCAAAAATTATATTTTGAAAGTTAAACGAAACAAGGTCATAAGGTTTGTTTAGTACAATTTTTTACAAATTATAAGTCAATAATAAAAAAAAAGTAAAAGCAGTTTTTTTACTTTTGACAAATACAAAGTAAAACTTGAGGTCAAGAGTTATAGACAAACTGAAAGACTGAATTAGTTCGATAACTATTCACCCGTAACAAGGATCACATCCGTTAGAATGTTAATTACAATTGTTGCTTTAAGCAATCTAGACATACATCAAATGGATGTAAAGACTGCATTCTTGAATAACAATCTGAATGAAGAAATCTACATAAAATAATCAGAAGGTTTTATCAGTCCAGACAAAGAGAAGAAAGAGTGCAAATTAGTAAAATCATTGTATGGTTGAACAACTACCAAAACAATGGCATGAAAAATTTGACAATGTCGTGATGATAAATAGATTTAAAATCAATGAGCGTGACAAATGTGCTCATGTTAAAAATACTAAAAATACTAAAAAAGGTTATGTCATTATTTGCCTATATATAAATGATATGTTAATTATTGGTTAAATGATCAATTCAACCAAAAAAATGTTGAACACTAAGTTTGACATGAAAGATATGGGAGTAGAAGATGTGATTTTAGGAATGAAAATTACTAAAACATCTGAAGGATATGTTTTGTCTTAAACTCACTATGTTGACAAAATTCTTGAGAAATTCAATAAATATGACAACCGCCATGTAAAGACACCTGTGGAAGCTAACATTCATTTAATAAAAAATAAAGGCAAAAGTATATCACAATTGGAATACCCCCAAATAATTGGAAGTCTAATGTATCCTATGAGTTGCACGCGTCCTCATATAGTGCATGCAATAAGTAAATTGAGTAGATACACTAGCAATCTAGGAAAAGAGCATTGGACAACAATTGTGAGAGTTCTTAGATACCTAAGATACACCTCATGACTATGGGTTGTACTATACTAGACATCCAGCGGTCCTATATGGGTATTGCGACGCTAATTGGATATCTGACTCTAAGGATTCTAAATCCACTAGTGGATATATCTTTATTTTGGGAGGTGGAGCGGCCTCTTAGATATCTTCTAAATAAACTTGCATAACTACATCCACAATGGAATATGAATTTATTGTTTTAGACAAAGTAGAAAAAGAAGCAGAATGGCTTCGTAATTTCATAGAAGATATTTCAATATGGCTAAAACTTGTGCCAACAATTTGCATTCATTGCGATAGTCAAATTGTAATGGCTTGGGCACAAAATTATATGTATAACGGTAAGTTTCGGCACATTCGTCATAGACATAACACCATTAGACAATTGCTCTCTAATGGAATAATTTCCATTGAGTTTATAAGGTAAAAATAAAACATAGTGGATCCATTAACAAAGGCTTTGACCAGAGAGCAAGTGTTGCGATCATCGAGGCGAATTAGATTAAAGCCTATCACTTAAAAGTTGTCTTAAAGGCAACCCAACCTAGTTGATTGGAGATCCCAAGATCTAGGTTCAAAGGGACAACCGAATTTAGAATGACTCATTAGAATCACTAAAGAGTAAAACTCTTACAAATTTCTATGATGAGATAGTGATTACCTGCAGCGCTGAATAAGTTAAGCTTTGTTTTTAATGAGACTTATAGCTTGGAAATTCAAGTAGGGTATAACATGATACTTTTAATGGAAATCACCTATATGAGTGTGAACTGGGCTGGTTCTATGATAATTGAAAAGATTAAATTCTCTAAAGCACTCATGAATCCAGGAATTGTCTAGCGCCAAAATAGACACAACCGATAGAACCAAGTTGTGTATGAAAATAAAATTGTGTGACAAGCTATTGGCTCAGTTTACATCAACGACAAAATAGTTCAACATATCATATTCACTCATTAGCCAGTAAATCCAATAGTCTTTTAAACCAAACCATTCACTAATTTTTCTTAATTGAATTTAAACATAAAAACTTAAAAAGCAACAAAAATAAAAATAAAAACAAAGAAAGAAAGAAATAAAAGAATGAAAAGAGGGAGAGAAAAAAATAAATAAATAAAACAGTGACTAGTCCGGCTTCGTGGCAGTGGTCATCATGATAGATCCAGAGACAGTGTTTGTGGGGGCATTTCCCAAATTAAGCCAAATTACCAACCTATTTCCCAAACTAGGCCTAGTTTGGACGGAATTCCCAAACTAGGCAAAAACGTGGTTCACAACCACGCTTTCAACGTTTTTGTGCCTGTTGTGCGGAAAATTTCTAAAATCGTAAAAGCGTGTTTCAGAACCACGCTTTTAATTAAGAAAGCGTGTTTCAGAACCACGCTTTTAATTAAGAAAGCGTGTTTCAGAACCACGCTTTTAATTAAGAAAGCGTGGTTACAAACCACACTTTTAATTAATTTTTTTTTTTATGAAAGCGTTGTTATGAACCCCATTTTTAACTGAATTTTTTGTTTTAATGAAAACATGGTTGTGAACCACGCTTTTAACCAAAAAAAAATTTCTTCTGAAAACGTGGTTGTGAACCACGCTTTTAACTCAAAAAATTTTTCTTCTGAAAACGTGGTTGTAAACCACACTTTTAAGCAAAAAATTTTCCTTTTTAAGTGAAAGCGTGGTTCATAACCATGCTTTTGAGACTTATATAAAATCTCCCCAGCCCCGTCATTTGCAATCGCGCTTGTTACACTTAGCTTTTTTCAACTTCACTCTCGCTCCCTGCTCTCACTCTCGCTCTTACTGCTCTCTCTCTCTCTCTCTCTCTCTCTCTCTCTCTCTCTCTCTCGCTCTGCTCGAGCTCCCTCTGCTCTCAGACTCTCTCTGCTCTTACACTCTCTCTCTGTGCTCTCACTCCGTCCGTGGGTTGCTCTCTCTCGTTGGTATGGCGTCTGTCTCTCTCTCTTGATCTACTTTTATGCGTTTATTGTGTTTGTGAAAATGTGAATGGGGGTACAATGTGGGTAGAATAGGGTTCATGAATGTGAAAATGTTGTGAAATCAGAAATCATAAATTAGGGTTAGGGTTTATAATTGTGAAATCAGAAATTACGATTAGGGTTTCAGAAATTAGGGTTTTGAATTGTGAAATCTGAAATTAGGATTAGAAAAAAAGAAATTAGGATTTTGAATTGTGAAATCAGAAATTAGGGTTAGGGCTTCAAACTTGGTAGTTATAAGAGAATGATGAAAGGCCGTGTGATTAAAAAGACATAAATGATAAAAAATGAAGTAAAAGAATATATATTTATATTATTGTATAAATTTGATCCATGCAAATAGGTCAATAAATCTTCCATATAGATCCATGCATGTTATCTACCACTAAAATACGCACTATGATCATTCACTCTACTTAAAATCTTTGATGCTAGTATGGAAATTGCAAACCAACAAAAGACTTTGCAAGTAGGCCCTCAGTTATCTTGAATATTTTTATATTTTGAAGTTACTAATATATGTAGGAGATTTGTCTTAGACATAAAAGAGGTAAATCCAAATGAAGAAATTAAAATTAAATATCTTCCTTCCACATAGAGAATCAACAAGGTAAGGAATTCCCGTACGTGGTATACAGCAAGCCAACCCTTTGAAAAATTCTATTAATGAAAACTAGACTACGATTGGAACATTCAACAAACCATCTTAGAAATCTCAAAAAAGCTTCTACCTTTCTCCTACAAATGGCCTAAAGCAATGTAACGCCCTCAAAATAATGACACTAAACCCATCAATATAGACATGTATTGATATATAAAAGATCCAGATTCTTCTATTCATCAGAGTTTCATTATAAAAAGTATTACATGTTAACAATAAAAGCAAATGCCCTACGGGCTTACAGCTTTCCAAGTTAACACTTGGTTACAAAAGGAGAGTGCTAACTCATTTACACATTAAGCCCTTGGCTTGAATCTACATGTAATACATCAAAAGAAAGCAACACCAAAAAAGTCTACCAGCCACTAGCCTCCCAAGCTATGTCCTTGAAGGTGGCATGCTACCTGTACCTGAAAATGATGTTCCCATATAGGGTGAGCCACAGCCCAGTAGAAATACACTAAACCAGCTATGAACAATGACTAAAAGATTAGCAGTTGATAGATGGCCAACACTAATACATCCACTTATATCACCTTACAGTTTCATGACATACAAGTCCATGTTACATTTCATTTTCCATTTCCTTACAATTCTCAATTCATAACTATGGCCCAGAACCTGGCCAACAACTTATATGAGACAGTAACTCATATTAAACATTTTCCCATAGATAAGCATACTAGCTATATCAACACATCAACAGATAAGCATATGAGCTATATCAACACTTCCATAGACATGCTTAAGAGCAATATCACACTTCCCAAGACAAGCATATGAGCTGTATCAACACATCACTAGATAAGCATAAGAGCTGTATCTACGGAGTCCATCCCCTATCTCCTCCCAAACAACATCCAGTTTAGAGGTCCATCCCCTATCATCCCATAACCGTGGAGTACATCCCCTATCTTCTCCAACACAACACAATGCATATAAACAATAATTATACACATCACCAATCAATACATAAAGTTAATGTATTCTTTCAACTGTCATATTCAATGACACATTCCATTGATTAGTTTCCATTTGCCTAATCATCATGCATTGTCTACAACAATCAAGACTATCCTCCACCGATAGCCCAAGGCAGTTATTTCTAAACAGAAAATAAATGCACAAAGTGGGTAATATATCAACATTTCAATTCGGTGAGTAATAAATAATCCAACAACACCCTTTAATCCCATACATTCCCAATCTCAACATTTCCAATTTAATTCCTCATTTCCCACAATTAATTATACAAATTAATTATTCAATGTAATTAGGGCATTTTCCATAATTAACATTGTGGGAGCCGAAAATACGGATAAATCGGAAGGGGCATGTCTTAGTACTGACATTAACCGGACGTCCAGCAAATATTAATCGGCCCCATTTTGCAAGTCTAGGATGGGCCGAATACGATACGTAAGCCGATTAATAAAGATCGTTGGGGGCCGAATATAAGAACAGGTAATGATTGAAAACCAAGCTCAGGCCCCGAAGCCTCAGGAGGAACAGCTATAAATAAAGAAGCAGCGTTCTTGGAATAGAGGAAAGAAAAAAATGAAGAATACACTTCACTAAACTGAGTAAACAAGCTTTCTTAAGTAGAGGGACTGACTTGCCCGTCGAAGTGCTAATCCCGGCACCCCCGACCGGAATATTTGTCTTTGCAGGTGACTAGCAGAGAATCAAGAGCGTCTTCCCGGATTCGAAGAGTATTTTCGAAAATCAATATCCCCACAATTGGCACCGTCTATGGGAATACTCAAATACATCCATGGAAGGCGTGACGCAAGATCCTCCGATAGCCACCGACGAGACTATACAGAGAGACGACATCACCCCGGCAGATCTGCTCGGGAAGGAAACCATCATTACGAGACGCGCCTTGAATTTTGATTCACCAACGACTTCAGCGCAGGAGACGATGCAAGCCATCATAGAACAAGCTAAACAGAATGAGCAAAGGCTGGAAAATATGCTCGCAGAAAATGAACACCTCCGACAAGATTTGGCCCTGGAAGTAGCAAAATCCAAAGAAGCCGTGCGCCAAGACCCCGAACGACCCCTGAGGGCAGGTAAACAACGACCTCGAGCCCGACCAAGGAAAACTGATAGCGACTCCAATTCATTATCCACGGAGCATAACAAGGGACGTTCGGACACTTCCAGCTCCTCTGAAAAAAGCCCACATATAAGGAACAAGCGCAGAAAAAGTAGTTCAGACGAAGAGGACCGGCACGATCCTTTTATCCGACAAATTGTGAGGGCGACCCTGCCCAAGAAGTTCAAAGCTCCGTCATTTACTCTCTACGACGGAAAATCCAACCCCACCAATCATATACGTCACTACAAGCAGGCCATGACGTTGCATGCAGACAATGAAGCCCTCATGTGCCTCATATTCCCCAGCAGTTTGGGGCCACTAGCTGTCAGATGGTATTACAAGCTGGAGCCGGCTTCGATCAGAAGTTTCCATGAATTGCAAAAATCCTTCAGGGCCAGGTTCATCACCAACGAGGTACAGCCAAAACAGGCCGACTCTCTCTGGGCTATGCAAATTCAACCGGGAGAAACGCTGAGAGCATATTCGGCGCGATACTGGGAGTGCTTCAATCTCGTTGACGACGCTTGCAACGACTCCATGGCTGTTACCGCCTTCAAGATGGGACTACATCCTGACAGTGCTCTTCGCAACTCCCTGACCAGAAGACCCCCCAAAACAGTCTAGGCGTTGATGAAGAAAGTCAAAGAGTATTGCAAAGTGGAAGACGATTCCCTGAGGATCAAAGCTAGTCAAGCGTCCACCAAATCGGGACCTCCTGACATTGCTCAGCCGATAAGCTCCGTGCCACCTCTGAGCCCCGAGCCATGACAACGTGCTAAACGGGACAAAAGGCGGGACTCTCGCCGATCGAGCGATCAATGCTCCCATCCGACGAATGAGCAATTGCAAGTCGACAGTAGGCGCTCGAGGCGCGCCGACAAAAAGTACACGGAACTGTCCGAGCCAATCACCGCTGTAATGACCAAAATCCAACACCTTCCATTCTTCAAATGGCCGTCAAAGATGGTGGGACCACCCGATACACGACGAAGGGACCGGAGGTGTGAATATCACAAAGATCACGGCCACGAAACAGAGAGTTGCTACGCATTAAAAGACCACCTGGAGGAACTGGTGCAAGACGGCTGACTGCAGCAGTATGTCAAACAGGGAAATCCAACCAAGGCATTAGCATTAAGGCAGGACTCTCCCCCACTTGGCGTGATCCACGTAATTTACAGCCTACCTACACTCCCGGCCATGCACACAATTCGATCGCACCCAACTTTACAGGGGCGCCGTACTTCGACTGACCGGTCCGAAGAAGCTCCGACAATTGCCTTCAACAACTCCGACCTCAATGACGCAACGGCTTCCCACATTGATCCGTTGATCATTGGATTGCTCATAGACCGGTTCATCATTGAACGAATCCTCATAGATCCAGGGAGTAGTTCAGAGGTCATGTACTATCGAACTTTCGTTAAACTCGGCCTCAACGAGGCAAATCTATCTCCAGCACCTCACCCACTGTTCGGCTTTAATACGAACCCGAAATACCCATTGGGCAAGGTCACATTACCTGTTCGAGCAGGGTCTAGAACGGTCGAAGTGGAATTCCTGGTCGTGAAGCTCCCCTCGCCATATAATGCTATAATGGGAAGAACCTGGCTACATATCATGAAGGCCGTCCCAAGCACCTACCATCAGATTCTGCGTTTCCCAACAACCTATGGCATTGAAGAAATACGTGGTTCCCCCCAATCGGCACAAGCAGAGTTCTGACGAAAACCCCATCACTGACCCGATCTGTGGGCTCTGATAACTGTAAATATATTTCGCCTATGCAATCTGAACTACTTTTCCTCGACGTTAAAAATCATATGTCGATTCCCAGTGGGGCACTTATCACGATTGGCCAAATCAAGTCTCCGGATTCGGAGCGCCCTTCGTGTATCACGATTGGCCGAACTAAGTCTCTGGATTCGGAGCCCCCTTTGGCGCATGCCGCCTTAAGGCCGATTAAGTCTCCGGATTCGGAGCGCCCTTCGTGTATCACGATTGGCCGAACTAAGTCTCCGGATTCAGAGCCCCCTTTGGCGCATGCCGCCTTAGGGCCGATTAAGTCTCTGGATTCGGAGCGCCCTTCGTGTATCACGATTGGCCATAAAGTCTCCGGATTCGGAGCGCCCTTCGTGTATCACGATTGGCCGAACTAAGTCTCCGGATTCGGAGCCCCCTTTGGCGCATGCCGCCTTAGGGCCGATTAAGTCTCCGGATTCGGAGCGCCCTTCGTGTATCACGATTGGCCAAACAGTCTCCGGATTCGGAGCCCCCTTTGGCGCATGCCGCCTTAGGGCTGATTAAGTCTCCGGATTCGGAGCGCCCTTCGTGTATCACGATTGGCCAAAGTCTCCGGATTCGGAGCCCCCTTTGGCGCATGCCGCCTTAGGGCCGATTAAGTCTCCGGATTCGGAGCGCCCTTCGTGTATCACGATTGGCCGAACTAAGGGTTGGTTTGGGATGTTCTAAAAAAGTGCACTTTTTGACTTATTGACTTATATGGATTGGGTTTGGGTTGGGTTTGATGTGATGTGTTAGAGAGGTGATGTGTTTTAAATAAGATGATGTGACTTAAATAGGATAGTGACTTTTTGACTTTTTGTATTATTTAGGTTATGCCAAACTTGGCCTAAGTCTCCGGATTCAGAGCCCCCTTTGGCGCATGCCGCCTTAGGGCCGATTAAGTCTCCGGATTCGGAGCGCCCTTCGTGTATCACGATTGGCCAAACAGTCTCCGGATTCGGAGCCCCCCTTTGGCGCATGCCGCCTTAGGGCCAATTAAAGTCTCCGGATTCGGAGCGTCCTTCGTGTATCACGAGTGGCCAAGTCTCCGGATTCGGAGCCCCCTTTGGCGTGTGCCGCCTTAGGGCCGATTAAGTCTCCGGATTCGGAGCGCCCTTCGTGTTTCACGATTAGCCAAGTCTCCGGATTCGGAGCCCCCTTTGGTGCATGCCGCCTTAGGGCCGATTAAGTCTCTGGATTCGGAGCGACCGTGTATCACGACTGGCCAAACTAAATCTCCGGATTCGGAGCCCCCTTTGGCGCATGCCGCCTTAGGGCCGATTAAGTCTCTGGATTCGGAGGCGATTAATCTCCCTAAGGACAAATGGGCCCAGGATTCGGAAACGGATCATACAGTGCTAAGTGCTAATCGCGTCTCCGAATCCGGAGCAAACGTTAGCATGAACAAAAGATATTGATAATTGATCATGTGTAACATGCTGGAACAGATCATGCATTCGAAGTAATGAGCCTTTGTACACAAGCAACATTCCAAAATTCAGAATAACACGCAAATAGATTTAAAATAAAACCATTTGTTTGATTAAACAGTTGTTACATGAATACAACCCGCATTCGAACATTACAATATCGAAAGCAAAAAAGGGACAAAACGCGCCGGTAAAGCAGCATCGCCGGATCGACGACCGTCACCTTAAACCCCTCCACGGCGTGCACTACCTTGAACCAGTTATGCTTAAGCCCGCGACTTGCATAAACGCCAAACTACCCCTGACACCATTGACAATGTCAAGGCTAAGATCCAGGATAAGAAGGGTATTCCACCAGATCAGCAGACCATTGACAATGTCAAGGCAAAGATCCAGGACAAGGAAGAACGAACTTGACAGTTGTTGACTCTCCTTTCGGGGTGATCTGCTTCGACGACTTGGAGACTCACGGATCTCAAGCCCTTCGCTTGGAGACTCACAGAACTCAAGCCCTTCGGATGACCTAACTCCTTCACGGATAGGTTTTCTGTCGCAAACCATCTCAACACCGAATTTGACCAGAATTTGAATGTAACCAAAATCACCATACCAGACAAAGAATGATGAGTCAAATGGGACTACTGGTGCGAAGCGCCCACTCCTTTTATTCTCAGCAACGATTTCGATCTCGAGGTCCCAACCCCGAGAAAATTTTATTAACTCCCAAAAAGGCAGCGTCGATTGACATTCGCCATGACTATCCCGACGGCTGGCCAAAACGCGCGCTGGCTCGGCCAAAACGAAATAACTTTATTAAAACCGGTCGGCCAATATTCACATGCCGATTACCGCCGACCAGCCCATCGATCCAACTGCTCAAGCGTCAATACGCTCACCCAAATCGGAGATAAATGGCCGTTGAAACAGCCTCAATAAAGCCCTAACGGTCGCCGCGGACGTGTCGGCCCTGCCCGCGTGCGGATATTGCCGGTAGGCCCGCGTCTTGCCGGGCAGTTAACGGCTGTCTGGGTCGGGCAATATCTAGACATTCAACATTTGAGCAACACGAAATACACATATGCCGAATATGAATGACAATGAAACAATCTTTATTTAATAAAACAATAAGTTCCATAGTTTCGAACACGCTCTACGTTCCAATCTTAAGACTATAAAATTCATACGACGTCACCCTCATCCTCACTCTTCTCAATCTCAAAAGCACAAAACGGAAAATCTTTACTCCTGTAGCGTGGCGATGCCGAATCAATTCCCGACGCTCGAAGAGCTTCTGCGGCTTGAGATGCCTTGATCCAACGGTGCCTGAACCCGCGGTTTTCACATCGGCATACTTCTTCAGCCAGCGTCTCCCTGGTTTTCTCGATTCCCACCTTTCGGCCCTCATGGAAACCTTTTTCGTAGGCCCTCCCCTTCGCACTCTCTATTGCGAACATACTAGCCGTCTCTCGATCGGCAAGTGCGGAGCTGATAAGCCGACTCGTAACCCTCTCTTCCACAATTGGGTTCGCGTGCGCGGTGGGTTGTGCCTGAGCCGCCTTGACCTTCCTCAGTTCCCGCTCGGCCGCCTCCACGCAGGCCTCCAAACTCCGAATACGTTCGTCCTTCTTCTCCATCTCTTGACGGGCAACACGCAGACGCATGCCGACTTCATAAGCAGTGTAAAGCCCCTTCACTGCGCCGTGAATGCCCTCGCGAAACACTTCGTAATCCTGTCGACCCAGCATCGATTTCTGAACCTCAGGCGGAAATATTTGTCGAGCAAAGTCAACCGCTACATCTGGATCTCGAACGATCGAGTCTGCCTCTGTCATGGGTCTATTCTTCACGAATACCGCAAAGCTTAATGGGCACGATTTCGCGTCGGACCTTCCCTCGACTCGGGACTGTGGAGCCTTACTCGTCGACTGCTTTTCTCGCCTGGGCGATCTACTGCAACGTCGGGGAGACTGACGCCTCTCACGACCCCTGGCACTCCTACTTCCTGCCCGCGAGGGTTCACCACCCCGATTCATATCTCCGCCAAGCTCAGCCAGGGTCTTCGCTTCCCCTTTGCTGTTGAAGAAAAGTCGGTTCGACATCCGCACAATCAGTCTTCCCCCAAGAGCTCAGCTCAGTTGTCTACCAAGTTCATAACCCCCAAGAGCTCAGCTCAGTTGTCTACCAAGTTCATAAAGGATGTACGTTTTCTCATTTATCCTTCACAGAGGCAGCACGTTCGAGGCAATCTCATTAATTGGAGACCCTGAATCGCCCGATGCCGGCTAAGTCAACGGCAGGGGCATGATTCTACCAGTCCATCAATCCATCCGGCCCTCGACCCCGCAGGGACCGCCCGGGGCAACGGCAGATTCATCAATCCAGCCTTCTCAAGTACCCCAGCCGGCCCTCGACCCCGCAATTACCGCCCAGGGCAAGGGCAGATTCACCAATCTGTCTGGCCCTCGACCCCGCAGGGACCGCCTGGGGCAAGGGCAGATTCATCAATCCAGATGGCTCAAGTACCCCAGCCGGCCCTCGACCCCGCAGGGACCGCCCGGGGCAATGGCAGATTCATCAATCCAGCCGGCTCAAGTACCCCAGCCAGCCCTCGACCCCGCAAGGACCGCCCGGGGCAAGGGCAGATTCACCAATCTATCCGGCCCTCGACCCCGCCGGGACCGTCTGGGGCAAGGGCAGATTCATCAATCCAGATGGCTCAAGTACCCCAGCCGGCCCTCGACCCCGCAAGGACCGCCCGGGGCAAGGGCAGATTCACCAATCTATCCGGCCCTCGACCCTGCCGGGACCGCCTGGGGCAAGGGCAGATTCATCAATCCAGATGGCTCAAGTACCCCAGCCGGCCCTCGACCCCGCAAGGACCGCCCGGGGCAAGGGCAGATTCACCAATATATCCGGCCCTCGACCCCGCAGGAACCGCCTGGGGCAAGGGCAGATTCATCAATCTAGCCGGCTCAGAGACCCCAACCGGTTCTCGAATTGACAGTTCATAATTCGAATCCAGTCGGCACGGAGAAGACCAATGTTGACAGGATATTCAATCCCTAAAAGCTGAAACTCGGCAACAATTTTACGCAAAGTAGCAAAAGGCTTTGAGCCAAACTCAGCAAAATGTTTCATTAACACAATCACATAAATTGTGCACAGGAAGTAGTGGCATTACAAGGAAATGTTCATTAATAAATTGCGTACAAGTTAGTAACCAATTTATACATGAAAACTACCCTGAACCAGCAAAAAAAAATAAATTAAAAAAAATAAAATAATAATAATTAGGAAACGCCTCCCAAATCACTCCTCGGCGTCGGATTCGAGTGGCTCGACATCCACTTGCTCATAAGGAATTGGCAAATCTGATGTAACCCCAGCGGCAGCAAGGGCTTTGAGCCACCCATGTTTGAACCCCCGATTCTCAAACTTGGGGACTTCATCAACATATTCAGTGAAAGCGGCGCTCTTTCCCGCCTCAAAAGCCTCAGATTCGGCTTTCTCCTTGGCCGCCTTCAGCTCCTCCAGCTGAGCTCCGCCTGGGCAAGTTCGTCCTTCGAGAGTTTGAGCGATTCCTCACTCGCATTCGCTCTAGCCTCAGCGTCAGATCGAAGCTGTTCAGCTGAGCGAGCCCTCTCCTTCTCCGCTTCGGCTCGCGCACTCTCCATTGCGGCCCTCATTTTTTCAAACTCCACTCTGCTCTTCTGACCTTCCACTTCGGCTTGCAAACGTTCAACCCTGCCAAGAGCATCATACAGGCGGCGGCCCAAGTCGGCAATCCTGCCGACGGTCTGCAAGAATAAAGGCTCATTAGATACCTTTAGAAAAAATAAATTCAGAAATGAATATAAGATTCCTACCAGGAGTGCCGACTGCACAGATAAGGCTACGGCCAAAATATCCGGCACGGCGCAAAAGGCTGCACTATCAGCCGGCAAGGAAATTGAAGCCGCCAAGCTCAACGCAACGGCCGGATCCTCAATGGCAGAAGCATTGGAAGAAATCGGCGTATCTCTGATCTTTGGCTGAATAACAAAGGGAGCGACCACGTCCGATTCCTCGAGGCGAGGCCGTTTGTCAGGACTAGCTTCTGAACTGGCTTTGCCCTCGGCGCTGCGTTTTTGGCCGCGCTCCTCCGGAATTTGCCGTTCTTTAATGGCCTCCTGATATTAATCGGCCTCCTGATCTCAGGGGCTTTTCGAATTCTAAACCAAACACGCCGATTAACTACCGTCAATAGGGAGTTCGGGGGGCAATTGTGGGAGTCGAAAATACGGATAAATCGGAAGGGGCATGTCTTAGTACTGACATTAACCGGACGTCCAACAAATATTAATCGGCCCCATTCTGCAAGTCTAGGATGGGCCGAATACGATACGTAAGCCGATTAATAAAGATCGTTGGGGGCCGAATATAAGAACAGGTAATGATTGAAAACCAAGCTCAAGCCCCGAGGCCTCAGGAGGAACAGCTATAAATAAAGAAGCAGCGTTCTTGGAATAGAGGCAAGAAAAAAATGAAGAATACACTTCACTAAACTGAGTAAACAAGCTTTCTTAAGTAGAGGGACTGACTTGCCCGTCGGAGTGCTAATCCCGGCACCCCCGACCGGAATATTTGTCTTTGCAGGTGACTAGCTGAGAATCAAGAGCGTCTTCCCGGATTCGAAGAGTATTTCCGAAAATCAATATCCCCACAAACATTACAACCCTTAAGGTTCCATTTTCACCAATGTTTCAACATTAATTCCATTTTTCTATGCCAAACATGCATCTAGGTTTATTATAAATAAAACCCCAACTTTTGTAAAATTACACAAAGGCCCAAACTTTCTCAAAATTACAAAACAACTCCCAACATATCAAAATGCTAAAATTTAAAGACAAAGCTCATAAAGAGGAGTAGGATATCCCTACCTCAAAGTTTGAGCTCAAAAGGAGATGAAGACCAAAACCCAACGTGCTCCAAATTTCAAGATTTTCAGATTAAATCGAAGCTCTCAACACCCTCTACCTTTTTAACAAAGCACTTAGGGTAGATTCACACTAGAAGGAGATGATTTCTTAGAGAGAAGACAAGTCTAGAGAGAGAGGGTCTCGAATTTAGGGTTTGAAGATGAAAAGGTTTTGAAAAAGTGATGTTCATCTCGGCTGCTGCTAACTGATATAAACAGGCTCGCTCGAGCGAAGGCTTGGTCGCTCGAGCGACCAGACACAAGAAACTGACCTCGCTCGAGCGAAGAGACGCTCGCTCGAGCCAACAATTCAAACCCTCAGGTCTGCAACCAGACGCACGCTCGAGCGACGGAACGCTCGCTCGAGCCAAGAAATGCAACTCTCAGGTCCAGAACCAGACGCAATCGCTCGCTCGAGCGAAGCCACTCTGGCTTGACCCACCAGACACAGAAACTCAACTCTCGCTCGAGCGACCAAACCCTGGCTCGAGCGAAGGATCAAAAATAGAAGCTCGCTCGAGCGAAGAACTGCTCGCTCGAGCGAAGACCCAAAATTCTGGGCAGCAACACTTGGCTCCCAAACATAACCAACCTGTAACAAACCTGCTCAACACATCCTATAACTCAAATACAAAGTAGGAAAGGATGTAAACAAGATAATAATCAACTACTAACATCCACAGACACACGTCCGGATCACTGTACAACAAGGGGTAAACCCCGGATCGCTATAAACTTCCCCCCTTAAAGAATTTCGTCCCCGAAATTAAGAGCAAGTTTTCGAAAACAGGTTTTTCTCCATTTTAAACAATGTTACAATTCAGCATCAAACAACTTGACCCATTGCCGGTCATCTCATCTCTTATCAAGAGGCATTTCTCAACAAATACATTTTAACATGCATTTTCTTTCCTTTTCAACCATCTCCAACACACATGGTTCACAATTTCATATCATAATCAATATTCATGATACATCTCCAGTTCTATAATATAGCCAATATATGCAATATTACAATCAACTCCCATATCAAGGCAAGTTCTACAATATTTCCATAAACCAAAACATTCACAATGTTTTACAACTTAAGACATATTTAATGATCTTAAAGTTCAACAATACAACAATATATAAGACATATGTTCAAACATCCACAAATAGGTCCGGATATTTCTCTCAGGCCTCCAACTCACGTTCCCAAGTGGCCTCCTCCACTCCGTGACGTTTCCACAAAACCTTTACCAAGGGAATGGTCTTGCCACGCAGGACTTGATCCCGCCTATCCAAGACCCGAACCGGGCTCTCCTCATACGAGGCATCCTCATCTACCTCTAAGTCGGTCCAATCCAATACATGTGATGGATTCGGCTCATACTTCCGAAGCAGACTCACATGAAACACGTCATGAACTCCGGACAACTATGGCGGCAAAGCTAAACGATAAGCGACCTCGCCAATCCTCTCAAGGATCTCAAAAGGACCAATAAACCGAGGGGACAACTTCCCACTCCTCCCAAACCTCATCAATCCCCGCCTAGGTGATATCTTCAGAAAGACATGATCACCCATCTCAAACACCAACGGTCTCCTCCTACGGTCAGCATAAGATTTCTGACGACTCTGGGCTGTAACAAGCCTCCTACGGATAAGCTCAACTTTCTCCGTCGTCTCCCTAACCAACTCCGGACCCAACAAAGGTGCGTCACCCACCTCGGCCCAACAAACCGGAGACCTACAAGGTCGGCCATACAAGGCCTCAAACGGTGCCATACCGATACTAGATTGAAAGCTGTTGTTGTAGGCAAACTCCACCAATAATAAGTGCCTCTCCCACGTCCCACTAAAGTCAAGGACACAACCCCGAAGCATGTCCTCAAGGATCTGAATAGTACGCTCGGACTGCCCATCAGTCTGAGGGTGATAAGCCGTACTAAAGCTCAACTTAGTACCTAAAGCACTCTGCAAACTCTACCACAACCTAGTAGTAAAACGACGATCTCTATCTGAGACGATCGTCACTGGGACCCCGTGCAATCTCACTATGTCCCGAATATACAAGTCGGCAAGATGATCTACCGAATCTCTCATGCGCATAGGAATGAAGTGCGCCGACTTAGTCAACCGGTCTACAACCACCCAAATAGCATCACTACCTCGCTGAGTCTTCGGAAAAGCTACAACGAAGTCCATAGTGACATGCTCCCACTTCCACTCGGCAATAGGCAAGGGTTACAACAAACCCGCTGGCCTCTGATGTTCGGCCTTCACTTGCTGACAAGTAAGGCACTTAGACACGAAGACTGCCACGTCTCTCTTTATACCCCGCCACCAAAACTGGTGACCCAAATCCCGATACATCTTAGTGCCTCCCGGATGCACCGCAAGGCGCGAATGGTGAAACTCTCGAAGTACCTCCTCTCGGCAAGACTCAGGCACAAACAAACGGTCTCGATATCTCATACTCAAGTCGGGATACACAGACAAACCCTTCTCAACCTTCCCACTGGCGATCTTCTCTCGGAGGGATTCTACCTCAAGGTCACCTCTTTGTGCCTCTAACACTCGAGTAATAAGTGTAGGCTGCGCAACAACTGAAAACAAGGCCGCAGCCTCAACGGATTAGCCCAGAAGCAAATCAAACTCGCCAAGTGCCCCCAACATCTCCCACTCCCGGATGGCTACACAAGCTACATCACTAATGGATTTTCTGCTAAGGGCATCGGCCACAACATTGGCCTTCCCCGGGTGATAATGCAACTCGAAGTCGTAATCCTCAATAAACTCCATCCACCTCCTCTGCCTCAAGTTCAAGTCCTTCTGTGAAAACAGATATTTCAGACTCTTATGATCCGAGAACACCTCAAATCTCTCACCATAAAGGTAGTGCCTCTAGATTTTCAAGGCAAAGATCACAGCCGCTAAGTCTAGGTCATGTGTAGGGTAATTCTTCTCGTGTATTTTCAACTGACGTGAACCATAAGCTACCACATTCCCCTCTTGCATCAACACACAACCCAAACCCTCTCGTGAGGCATCACAATAAACCGCATAACCCAACCCTCTCTCCGGAATAATCAAAACCAGAGTGGTGGTCAATCTAACTTTCAACTCTTGGAACAACTTTTCACAAGTCTCACTCCATACAAATTTGACTCCCTTCCGAGTTAGTCTAGTCAACGGCGAAGCTAATCTGGAGAAATCCTTCACAAGCAGGCGGTAATACCCAGCTAATCCCAGAAAACTGCGGATCTCAAACACTCTTAGGCTGTGCCCAATCTTGCACTGCCTCAGTCTTGGATGTATCAACAGACACCCCTTTCTTGGAAACCACATGGCCTAAGAACTTAACTTCCTCTAGCCAAAACTAACACTTTCCAAACTTGGCATACAGCCTATGGGCTCTAAGTAACTCAAGCACCACTCTCAAGTGTTCCCCGTGCTCCTCCTCAGAAGGTGAATAGATAAGAATGTTGTCCACGAAAACGACCAAAAAACGATCCAAGAATTCCCAGAAGATCCGGTTCATCAAGTCCATAAAGACTGCCGGTGCGTTGGTAAGCCCAAATGGCATCACCAAAAACTCATAATGGCCATACCGCGTACGGAATGCCGTCTTCGGAATATCCTCCTCCCTGACCCTCAACTGGTGGTAACCTGATCTCAAGTCTATCTTGGAGAAACAACGGGAACCCTTCAACTGGTCAAACAAATCATCTATACGGGGCATAGGGTACTTATTCTTAACTGTAGCCCGATTCAACTTCCGGTAATCAATACACAATCTCAAGGCACCATCTTTCTTTTTAGCAAAGAGGGCCGGTGCTCCCCACGGTGAAACACTAGGGCGAACAAAGCCCTTATCTAGCAATTCCTGGAGCTGGACTTTCAACTCAACCAACTCTACTGGAGCAAAACGGTAAGGTGCCATAGAAATCGGCGTCGTGCCGGGCACTAGATCAATAGAGAACTCAATCTCTCGGTGAGGTGGCAAACTAACAAGGTCCTCGAGAAAGAGATCCGAGTACTCACAAACCACCCTCAGCAATACAATCTGGGTCTCATCACACTCACCACTCTCAAAGCCAGCAAGTAGACCACTAAGCTCACCCCGCCCTCGCGGATCATAACCCGATGGCAAAACACTACCGACCCGATCCCCCAAGAAATGGAAACACTCCCCGCTCACGGTACAACAAGTGACCCTCTGGCAGTAGCAATCAATAACTGCCCGGTATGACGATAACCAGTCCATACCCAAAATAACATCAAAGCCCTTCATGGGCATAACTACAAAAGGAAACGGAAGCCTATGATCGGCGACCTCTATATCACAACCTCTACATCCATGTTTCAAAATCAACTCACCTCCAATAGGTGACACTACACAAATAGAAGATGCTAACTGTGCCAACTCCAACTCCAAAACAGATACAAATGCAGCAGATACAAAAGAATGAGATGCACCCGTATCAATCAACACACTAGCAACCGAGTTGCAAAGCAGAAAGGTACCTCTCACTACTGATGGAGCCGGTACTAGGTCCTGCACGGTAACAGCATACACGCGCCCTGTAGGCCCCTGATCCACCTGCTCACCTCTAGGAGCATACAACTGCTGCACTGACTGGGACGACGAAGCCCCCAGATTGGCCCTCGAGGCCTACACAAACTGAGCTGGCTGAAAACCCTGCGTCTACCTAGAACCAGACACTCCTGAAGTGGCACTCAACTGTGGGCAGAACCTCTTCAGGTGCCCAGGCTGACCACACTGATAGCAAGACAAAGGCTGGCCCCTGCCCAAACTCTGACTCTGCGGTCTAGCTGAAGAAGAAGCAGCTCTCTGACCTCCGCCCTCCTGTGGGCAAACCGAAGCCTTGTGACCCAGCTGGCCACACTTGTAACAGGTGAACTCTCCCTGATTGCCTCTCCCCGAGCCTGCACTCGGCACTGGAAAGGTCGATCTAACAACACCACCCTGAGACTGCTGAGGGTTATAACCCCTCTGCCTCCTGCCATCACCATGTCCATCTTGGCCCCTTTTGGAGCCTCTAAGCTTCTCCTCATCCTCCTCCTGCATCATAAGCTCCATATGAGCTGCAGCATCCACCAGATGTCTATACTCTCGGATGTAAGACCCACCAACTCTCAACTTGAGGCCCCGCCTCAACTTCCGCTCAAACTGATAGCAACGGTGTTCCTAGGACGCCACGAGTTCAGGTGCAAACCTGGACAAACTAGTAAATGTAGCCTCAAACTCGGCCACAGACATACCGTGCTGATTAAGCCGGCTAAACTGATCCCTCAGCTTCTCCCTAGCAGCTGAAGATAAGAACCTCCCCTGGAAAGCCTCTACAAAAGCCTCCCATGCACCACCAACACGGACCTTCTCGTACTTCTACCATTGACCCGCATCTCCCTTCAGCTGGAAGGATGCCACGGTCACTTTCAGTGTTCCATTCTCGATGCCAAGCATCTCGAACGTCTTACTCATTTGTTCCAACCATTCATCTGCCTTAAGTGGCTCCTTAGGATCTCCAATAAACTCGTCCGGGTTAGACCGGAAGAACTCCTTCTTTAAGAAAGAAGGCCCTGCCTCAGCAACCTGATTCCCAGCTCTGAGAATACCCAAAGCTCCTGCTATCTCTCGGGCCAAGGCACTCATAACTTGCTGACCCGCTGGCTCGGCCACATTAGCCTGACCAACTCCCTCCTGTACTGCTAGAATCTTATCCGGTATAGGCACTTCCTACCTCCTAGGCCTACCACGCCTATCGCCTCTTCCTCGTCCTGACATCCTAATAAAGGAAACAAAGAACATTAGCACATTCATAAATGTGCCGAAACTAAACATTCGCGTCCTAATGCATGGACAACTTTAATTCACTCCACGTAAGCACATAAACACATAAGCACTTACGAATTTCATTCCCGGATAATGATAGTCCCAAGGCGTTACTAGAGTTCCGGTTAGAAACAGCATTGATCAAGTGCTTTTCCAACAAGACTCACAGAAACCCAGATCCAATTAACATCCCAGAAATTAAATCCCATACCCACATAATCACATAAGCATGTTATCAATTTAAACACATGGCATATGACACTACACCTAAGTCTCTATCAAGCGAGACAAACCCATTGTGATCCTAATCACTTCCCACGTACCCAAAGTATTCGAACCCGGTACGCTCTGATACCAAGTTGTAACGCCCTCAAAATAATGACACTAAACCCATCAATATAGACATGCATTGATATATAAAAGATCCATATTCTTCTATTCATCAGAGTTTCATTATAAAAAGTATTACATGTTAACAATAAAAGCAAATGCCCTACGGGCTTACAGCTTTCCAAGTTAACACTTGGTTACAAAAGGAGAGTGCTAACTCATTTACATATAAAGCCCTTGGCTTGAATCTACATGTAATACATCAAAAGAAAGCAACACCAAAAAAGTCTGCCAGCCACTAGCCGCCCAAGCTATGTCCTTGGAGGTGGCACGCTACCTGTACCTGAAAATGATGTTCCCATATAGGGTGAGCCACAGCCCAGTAGAAATACACTAAACCAGCTATGAACAATGACTAAAAGATTAGCAGTTGATAGATGGCCAACACTAATACATCCACTTATATCACCTTACAGTTTCATGACATACAAGTCCATGTAACATTTCATTTTCCATTTCCTTACAATTCTCAATTCATAACTATGGCCCATAACCTGGCCAACAACTTATATGAGACAGTAACTCATATTAAACATTTTCCCATTTCACAATAAATAAGCATACTAGCTATATCAACACATCAACAGATAAGCATATGAGCTATATCAACACTTCCATAGACATGCTTAAGAGCAATATCACACTTCCCAAGACAAGCATATGAGCTGTATCAACACATCACTAGATAAGCATAAGAGCTGTATCTACGGAGTCTGTCACGACCCCAACCCGCCCCTAGTAGAATGGTGCCATGATGGCCAGTAATCCGAGATTACCCAAGGCCAACTTACAAAGATCACACACAATCAGAGTTTACATATAGGGCTAACATGTGTGGAAGCAATACATTTAAACTAAATAGTCCATAAGAGCTGTGCGTAGATCAAATGAAATGGCATGCCTCTTAATCATAGTTTTAAAACTTGAATACAACATCAGTAAAATACATATTACATCTTGATCAAAAGGCTTCTCAAGCCGACATATACAAAGTACATGAAATACAACTAAGAAGCATAATCTTCAAGATTGCCGATGTAACACAATATTGCCGACATGAAACAAGTTAAGCCGACATAGCATAAATCCAAACAAGCTGGCAAAAACACATCTAGGCGTTGCCGCCGTCCTGCTCATCACCTACATATATATAGAGAGGGTGAGCTTGGATACTCAGTGAATGGTACAAGTAATAAAGGTTTGCATGAATATTAGCCGAGGCCCTTTCAAAACAAAACATATCAAAACTTTACAAATCAAGGGATGAACCGTATTCATCTAACAAATCCTCAAAGCTCCAAAGGATGCTTACTAGCATCAACATATTACAAAACGATGACTTTCTGAATAAACAAACCCACGCGGTAAACCGTCAGTGACAAAACAAGGGAATAACCGATCCGTAATCGATTAGACAAACCCACCCGCACAAGGCAGTCGGTGGCAAGGGAGATATCTCTAGCAAGGGTGCTGCAAAAGTTTAGAGTCCTTCAACACAAGGGACTTGTACTGCAAAAGTTTAGAGTCCTCCAGCACAAGGGACTTTCCAATGATGACATCAAACAAAGCTTATACTTGATACATCAAATAGGGCTAATCATTCATGCTTAACAAATACTTTTATCAAAACGAAGCAAAGCAAGATTTATCAAAACATTATAACATAGCTTTATTAAAAATACCACTCACATAGTTCTTCGGGTGTAGGCTCAAAGCAAAGATCAAAGACCTACAATCACATGGCAAACACATTCTCAAAACAAGCTTTACATGCATGCAAATGATCTCGGCACTCTCACCAGATCCAAGTCAATAACAAAACAAAACATGCTGGGATTAAGACACTGTCTTCATCTCAGGAAAACACACTGGGCATCTACCAGGTCTTGGCCGAGGTCCCACACCTTCTCGCCGAGGTGTGGTCCCGATGGCCACATTCAAGAAAGTGAAGTCAGGAAAAATCTGGGTTTTCCCTTCGAAGAACATGAAGAACATGAGCATGAAGAACATCAAGAACATGCATGCTAAAATCACAACTTCTTGCTCTAAAATCTGAGATTTCATGCTATAAGTCCGAAAACATGGACCTGGGTGCCCGTACAAGAAGAGTATATGAAAACAAACACAAAAACATGGTTCTTGTTACAAACTTTCGGATCAAAACAAGACTTTTCATCAAGAACACATGAACACTATTTTCTCTTTCAAAAATCAACTTTAAATCAATGCATGGCATGCAGAACAGATTCGATCATGCAATGCAGCTAGATGATCAATAAGAACAACAAGAGTAGGTCAAGATTCTAACCTCAAAACTCGAATCTAACGGTTCGAACACCAAAGATCAAGCTTGGAAGTCTACTCCTCCCTCAAGAACTTCCTCTTCCTCTCCCCCTAGGGCTTCTCTCTCAAAAAGGCAAGATTTGATACAAAATGATATGTTTCTAGGTCTGTCGGCTGACTTAACACTCAGCTCGGACACGTGGCAACGGCTGGTTGGTTCTCCTCAAAAGGTGATAGATTGACAAGACAAGACTATGACAAAGCGTATTTAACAAGCTACACAGCAAGGCACTCCGACAAGTGATGATCTCGGCTAGGACAAAGCTTCGGCGAGTAAGGTGACAATGACATCGGCTAGGGAGGACGACACTTGACTAAGCTGTGCTACACCTTGGCTTAGATGTGCCACACCTCGGTCTAGGTCATACCTGCCCAGGAACAAAAATCACTAAGTGCAAGGATAAACATCTCGGCCTAGATGATACACTCCTCGGCCTTGGTGCTGAACACCTCGGTCTAGATAGCGACATCTCGGCTAATATGCCAGGGTGTAGATGGAGGTCGACCAAGTGGTTTCAAGATAGTTCTAAGCGCAAAAGGGTTCAAAGGTGACTAGGCTTAAGATGACCTCGGCGACACACCAAGCAAGAACAAAACATGCAAGCAACACTCGAACAAAACAAGACAAGATTTGTAGATGCAACATAACATAACAAGATCAAACGTGGGCGTATGCAAGTATGACCAAGTCAAAGTGAGGGTCGTTACATCCTACCCCCCTTAAAGAAGTTTGGTCCCCAAACTTAGGTTACCTTGTTACAAAAACAATTATGGATGTCGAATTCTCATCTCTTCTTCCATTTCCCATGTAGCATCCTTTCCGTAATGCTCTTTCCATTCAATCTTTACCATTGGTATCGATTTGTTTCTCAACTGCCTTACTTGTTTATCGATAATACGTATCGGCTTCTCCTCGTAGTCTAAATCCTCATTAACCACAATCCTGAAGTAGTCGATCACATGCAGTGGATCCCGAATATACTTCCTCAACATCGAGATATGAAACACATTATGAACTTGGCTTAATTCTGGTGGCAAAGCAAGTCTGTAGGCAACGGAGTTAACCTTGTCAAGAATTTCAAACGGCCCAATATAACAGGGTGCTAACTTACCTTTCTTCCCAAACCTGGAAACTCCCTTCATCGGCGAAACCTTCAGGAATACATGATCCCCAACTTCGAATTCTAACTTATTCCTCCTCTGGTCGGCGTAGCTCTTTTGTCGACTCTGAGCAGTTTTAATCCTCTGTTGAATAAGTTTAATCTTCTCCGTTGTTACTTGAATTAACTCGGGACCAAGCAGAGCTCTGTCTCCAACCTCGGTCCAACATATCGGCGACCTGCACTTCCTTCCATACAAAGCTTCATACGGCGCCATGCCAATGTTGGCTTGATAACTGTTGTTGTAAGCGAATTCTACTAATGGCAAGTGTACACCCGAACTTCCTTGGAAGTCCAATACACATAGTCTAAGCATGTCTTCAAGTGTCTGAATTGTTCTCTCTGTTTGCCCATCGGTTTGGGGATGAAAAGCTGTGCTAAACCTCAACTCGGCTCTGAAGGCTCTTTGTAGACTCTGCCAAAATCTGGAAACGAACTTCAGATCTCGGTCTGACACAATTGACACCGGCACTCCATGAAGCCTAATGATCTCGTTCATGTACAACAAAGCAAGTTGATCAGCGTTGAAGGTGGTCTTAACAGGCAAGAAGTGCACTGACTTAGTTAGTCTATCCACGGTAACCCAAATCGAATCCATGCCCCTTGGCGTCTTCGGCAAACCAACCACAAAGTCCATGGAGATGTGTTCCCATCTCCACTCAGGAATCAGCAAAGGTTAAAGTAGTCCTGCTGGCCTTTGATGTTCCGCTTTCACTTGTTGACAATGCAAACACTGGGACACGAACTCGGCTATTTCTCTTTTCATGTTTGGCCACCAAAAGGTCCGCTTCACGTCTTGATACATCTTGGTGTTCCCTGGGTGAACAGTAAATCTAGATCCATGAGAGTCTTGCAAAATCTTCCCTTTCAACTCTGGGACGTCGGCCACGCACAATCTTCCTTCAAACTTAAGCACTCCATTTTCAAAGGTGTAACCTGACCTCGGCCTGGTGATAATCTCGTCAGCTATTTTCTTCAGGAATTCATCCTCCTTTTGCCTTGCTTTTACTTCCTCAATGATAGTCGGCTCTACTGAAATCATGGTCAAGCATGCTAGACTTCCCACTGACTTCCTACTCAATGTGTCGGCTACTGAGTTTGCTTTACCTGGGTGATACTGGATCTGCATGTCGTAGTCTTTCAACAACTCAAGCCATCTTCTCTGCCTCAAATTCAATTCTTTCTGAGTGAACAGGTACTTTAAACTCTTATGATCTATAAAAACCTGACAAGAAGCTCCATACAGGTAGTGACGCCAAATCTTTAAAGCAAATACTACAGCTGCTAGCTCTAGGTCATGGGTAGGATAGTTCTTTTCATGAGGTTTCAACTGACGAGATGCATATGCTATGACCTTATCCCCTTGCATTAATACACAACCCAAACCCTTATGCGAAGCATCGCTGTAAATCTGAAATTCCTCCTTACCTGATGGAAGTACAAGAACTGGTGCTGTAACTAACCTCGTCTTCAACTCCTGGAAGGCTGACTCTCTATCATCGGTCCATTCATAAGCCGTTCCCTTCTTAGTTAGCTGTGTTAATGGTACTGCAATCCTTGAGAAGTCCTTCATGAACTTTCTATAATAACCTGCCAAGCCCAGAAAACTACGAACCTCGGATACGTTGGTCGACGTCGGCCAATTCACAAGGGACTTGTACTGCAAAAGTTTAGAGTCCTCCAGCACAAGGGACTTTCCAATGATGACATCAAACAAAGCTTATACTTGATACATCAAATAGGACTAATCATTCATGCTTAACAACTACTTTTATCAAAACGAAGCAAAGCAAGATTTATCAAAACATTATAACATAGCTTTATTAAAAATGCCACTCACATAGTTCTTCGGGTGTAGGCTCAAAGCAAAGATCAAAGACCTACAATCACATGGCAAACACATTCTCAAAACAAGCTTTACATGCATGCAAATGATCTCGACACTCTCACCAGATCCAAGTCAATAATAAAACAAAACATGTTGGGATTAAGACACTGTCTTCATCTCAGGAAAACACACTGGGCATCTACCAGGTCTTGGCCGAGGTCCCACACCTTCTCGCCGAGGTGTGGTCCCGATGGCCACATTCAAGAAAGTGAAGTCGGGAAAAATCTGGGTTTTCCCTTCGAAGAACATGAAGAACATGAGCATGAAGAACATCAAGAACATGCATGCTAAAATCACAACTTCTTGCTCTAAAATCTGAGATTTCATGCTATAAGTCCGAAAACATGGACCTGGGTGCCCGTACAAGAAGAGTATATGAAAACAAACACAAAAACATGGTTCTTGTTACAAACTGTCGGATCAAAACAAGACTTTTCATCAAGAACACATGAACACTATTTTCTCTTTCAAAAATCAACTTTAAATCAATGCATGGCATGCAGAACAGATTCGATCATGCAATGCAGCTAGATGATCAATAAGAACAACAAGAGTAGGTCAAGATTCTAACCTCAAAACTCGAATCTAACAGTTCGAACACCAAAGATCAAGCTTGGAAGTCTACTCCTCCCTCAAGAACTTCCTCTTCCTCTCCCCCTAGGGCTTCTCTCTCAAAAAGGCAAGATTTGATACAAAATGATATGTTTCTAGGTCTGTCGGCTGACTTAACACTCAGCTCGGACACGTGGCAAGGCTGGTTGGTTCTCCTCAAAAGGTGATAGATTGACAAGACAAGACTATGACAAAGCGTATTTAACAAGCTACACAGCAAGGCACTCCAGCAAGTGATGATCTCGGCTAGGACAAAGCTTCGACGAGTAGGGTGGCAATGACATCGGCTAGGGAGGACGACACTTGACTAAGCTGTGCCACACCTTGGCCTAGATGTGCCACACCTCGGTCTAGGTCATACCTGCCTAGGAACAAAAATCACTAAGTGCAAGGATAAACATCTCGACCTAGATGATACACTCCTCGGCCTTGGTGCTAAACACCTCGGCCTAGATAGCGACATCTCGGCTAATATGCCAGGGTGTAGATGGAGGTCGACCAAGTGGTTTCAAGATAGTTCTAAGCGCAAAAGGGTTCAAAGGTGACTAGGCTTAAGATGACCTCGGCGACACACCAGGCAAGAACAAAACGTGCAAGCAACACTCGAACAAAACAAGACAAGATTTGCAGATGCAACATAACATAACAAGATCAAACGTGGGCGTATGCAAGTATGACCAAGTCAAAGTGAGGGTTGTTACAGAGTCCATCCCCTATCTCCTCCCAAACAACATCCGGTTTAGAGGTCCATCCCCTATCATCCCCTAAACCGTGGAGTACATCCCCTATCTTCTCCAACACAACACAATGCATATAAACAATAATTATACACATCACCAATCAATACATAAAGTTAATGTATTCTTTCAACTGTCATATTCAATGACACATTCCATTGATTAGTTTCCGTTTGCCTAATCATCATGCATTGTCTACAACAATCAAGACTATCCTCCACCGATAGCCCAAGGCAGTTATTTCTAAACAGAAAATAAATGCACAAAATGGACAATATATCAACATTTCAATTCGGTGAGTAATAAATAATCCAACAACACCCTTTAATCCCATATATTCCTAATCTCAACATTTCCAATTTAATTCCTCATTTCCCACAATTAATTATACAAATTAATTATTCACTGTAATTAGGGCATTTTCCATAATTAACATTACAACCCTTAAGGTTCCATTTTCACCAATGTTTCAACATTAATCCCATTTTTCTATGCCAAACATGCATCTAGGTTTATTATAAATAAAACCCCAACTTTTGTAAAATTACACAAAGGCCCAAACTTTCTCGAAATTACACAACAACTCCCAACATATCAAAATGCTAAAATTTAAAGACAAAGCTCATAAAGAGGAGTAGGATATCTCTACCTCAAAGTTTGAGCTCAAAAGGAGATGAAGACCAAAACCCAACGTGCTCCAAATTCTAAGATTTTCAGATTAAATCGAAGCTCTCAACACCCTCTACCTTTTTAACAAAGCACTTAGGGTAGATTCACACTAGAAGGAGATGATTTCTTAGAGAGAAGACAAGTCTAGAGAGAGAGGGTCTCGAATTTAGGGTTTGAAGATGAAAAGGTTTTGAAAAAGTGATGTTCATCTCGGCTGCTGCTAACTGATATAAACAGGCTCGCTCGAGCGAAGGCTTGGTCGCTCGAGCGACCAAACACAAGAAACTGACCTCGCTCAAGCGAAGAGATGCTCGCTCGAGCCAACAATTCAAACCCTCAGGTCTGCAACCAGACGCACGCTCGAGCGACGGAACGCTCGCTCGAGCCAAGAAATACAACTCTCAGGTCCAGAACCAGACGCAATCGCTCGCTCGAGCGAAGCCACTCTGGCTCGACCCACCAGACACAGAAACTCAACTCTCGCTCGAGCGACCAAACCCTGGCTCGAGCGAAGGATCAAAAACAGAAGCTCGCTCGAGCGAAAAACTGCTCGGTCGAGCGAAGACCCAAAATTTTGGACAGCAACACTTGGCTCCCAAACACAACCAACCTGTAACAAACCTGCTCAACACATCCTATAACTCAAATACAAAGTAGGAAAGGATGTAAACAAGATAATAATAAACTACTAACATCCACGGACACACGTTCGGATCACTGTACAACAAGGGGTAAACCCGGGATCGCTATAAGCATACAGTCAAGCAGTCCCAAACATTTAAATTAAATAACAAGATTTCAATATAAGATACGATCACATTTAGAAACCTATTTGAGATTTTGTGACCCAAAAATTGGAAGGTACCCATCCCTCTATACTCCAATTTATATTCCTCCAAAGCCTTGAAGGAGAAGGTGGTGAAGGCTTCAGTGCCCCCTCTTCAAAATTTAACGATAGCATCAAGCTCAATTCATACAAGTGTTCCTCAGGTTTTCATATGCATACAAATAACTTTGATTAACTTTGATTAAAATAACTTTGTATGTATATGGGGATATTATTGTATAAATTTGATTAAGGTGAAAATTTTACAATAAAATATAATTCTAATTTTAAATAACTTTTATAATAAATATAATTCTAATCCTGTCTATATTTTTTGTATTGTGAATTGTGAATCCTGTCTATATTTTTTGAAATTAGGGTTTTGAATTTTTAATTGTGAATCTTGTCTATATTTTTTGAATTGAAAATTTTATTTTTGGGTTGTTAATCCTGTCTATATGGTTAAATCTTCTTATTCTTTCGCTTATCTCTTAAGCTACATCATTAGGCCACTATAACTAGTACAAACAATTTTTTTGGGTTGTTTTAGGAAATATGTTAAAAGCTAATTTTTTGTTTTTTTTTTTTAAAAAAAAACTTTTTTTGGAAAAACATGTAAAAAATGTAGAGAAATGATGTGACCCAAAAAAAATTAGAAGTCAAAAAATGACTTTTAACCTCTTTGCCAAAAGAGGCCTTTGAAAACGTCCTAAAAAATGCTATTATCAAAACATTTTATATAAATTAAAAAATTTTGTTTAAAAATTATGTTTGAAAAAATTAAAATTTTTGATTTATAAAATGACTCATTCTCGATAATTTTTACCCACTTGAACTATCCAATTGACTTATTCCCTATGCGTCTAGATTGTGAAAATTTTGGTTTTGAATTTGTAAAATGTTGTGGTTTTGAATTGTGAAAATTTTCTAGGGTTTTCAATTGAATGTGAAATCATGAATTAGGATTAGGGTTTTGAATTGTGAAATCAGAAATGAGGGTTATGGTTTCTGAAATTAGGGTTCCAAAAATTTATGATAAGTTAAATTTTTTTGATAATGTTATATGATTTTTTTTAGGAACAAATTATGTAAAAACATAGTTCCAAATGGAGCCGAATTGTGTTTAAATGATTTGGGTCAAATTGGTTCAATAATTTAAATAATTTAATTTGATTACAATTTTTTTTAAACCTTAGACAATAAAACTTAAAAAATGAAAGGCAATTTTGGGCAATTGGACATGATTTTGGCGTTTTGTGTTAGATTTATTATTTTGGCTGTTTGTGTTAAATTCAAGCAGCTTTCATTCTTTTATAGACGTTATAGAAATGATAAAACTGAAATAAATTAAAAAATTTAAGAAACAAAATAGAACAGATTTTAATGACACATAATTAAGAGGTAAAGTATATGATCTTGTATTACATTGGTATCCTCTCTAACTTTTTCATAGTAAATGATGCAAGCTCAAACCATCATTTAGGAGGAATTATCATATCTTTCAAAAATTTTAATTAAATTTGTGTTTTTTAATTTTATTAATTGTTTTATATAATACATAAGAGAAAAAAAATAAGAAATAATAAATATGTAACCAATAGAATTGCAAGAATATATTATATAAGATATAGAACGGACCTATGTGATAATTTTTTAGGTGTTTAAGTTGAACCCCTTTCCATTTTTCTTAAATTTAGGCTATAGTAATTTCTTTCCATTGCACCAAAAAAATAAATAAATAAATAAAATAAAATAATTGTGAATTACAAATATATTTTATAGGATTTTGAATTGTGAAATCAGAAATTAGGGTTATGGTTTCAGAAATTAGGGTTTTGAATTGTGAATCCTGTCTATATTTTTTGCATTATGAATTGTGAATCCTATCTATATTTTTTGAAATTAGGGTTTTAAATTTTGAATTGTGAATCCTGTCTATATTTTTTAATTGAAAATTTTATTTTTTGCTTGTTAATCCTGTCGATATGGTTAAATCTTCTTACTCTTTCACTTATCTCTTAAGCTTCATTATTAGGCCACTATAACTAGTACAAACAATTTTTCTGGGTTGTTTTACGAAATATGTTAAAAGCTAATTTTTTTGTATATTTTTTTTTAAAAACTTTTTTTGGAAAAACGTGTAAAAAAAGTAGAGAAATGATGTGACTAAAAAAAAAATTAGAAGTCAAAAAATAACTTTTAACCTCTTTGCCAAAAGAGGCCTTTGAAGTTGTCCTGAAAAATGCTATTACCAAAACATTTTATATAAATAAATAAATTTTGTTTAAAAATTATGTTTGAAAAAATTAAAATTTTTGATTTATAAAATGACTCATTCTCGATAATTTTTACCCACTTGAACTATCCAATTTACTTATTCCCTATGCATCTGGATTATGTTTATTCAATTAAGTTTTATATTTTTATGATAGTCGGATGTCTGAATCAGTTTACATATTTCTCCACTAATCTTAGAATCCACACCAAACGTTCCTTCCACGTAGATCGGACAAATCTCAAATAATACCTATAAACATGACACATACTGAATGTTCAACTTGAGACTTGAAATGAGCATACCTAATTTTTAACACATAATGAGAGCTCATTAATATTAATAAAACTCAAGTTTGACTCAGTTTGGCTCGATAATTTTTTTTATGTTATTTATATTGTTTAAATAAAAATAAAAGAGTCGAGCTTGACGAATGGAGTCGAGCCCTTAACAAGCTCAGTCGAGCTTGTTCATGAAAAGTTCGGCTCATTTGCAGCCCTATTTGAAATGACTCATGATTGAGAATTTGGGAGAAGTATTTCAAATATCACCATACTTTACTAGAAATAATATAAAATTACAACTCATAATTATTAACTTTAAAAGCGTGGTTCACAACAATTACAAGTTAATAATTTTGTCATTAACCTAGGTTATTTCCCTAAGTTATTTCCTCGGTTATTCCGTATGAGGTTATTTCCCTAAGTTAGGAAATAATCTCATAGGAAATAACCTAGAAAATAACTTTGTCATTAAGGTCCCTAAAGGCACAAGCTTGAGCAAATAAAAGTAACTTCTCTTTAATTGTCCATAAATCTCAAGAATTGGATCACCAGTTTTAAAAAATTAAGAACAATGTTTGAAATAAAAATTAAGAACAAGTCATACAAAATCAGTCGAATTATTTCAACTCAATGGAAAAAATAATAATTTCATACAAAACTTACACTATGATTTAAGATTTTTGTATGACTTGTCCAATTTTATCCAATCTCACTGAATAAATACAATACTTGATACAAATTATACTATAAAATTATATGAAAAGAAAAATAAAAGAAGAATCTTCATAATGTCTTCAGATTCAAAATTAGTGATATATCTGTCTACTTTATCGAAATACTAAAAAAATAGATCAAGATTTATCAAAATAAGTGTTTTTTAAATTGCTACCACTTACATGCGTACGATTAAATCATTGCCCAAATTAGGGGCTTTTCTCAAATTAAGGCAAAATAGTAACTTATTTCCCAAAGTAGGCCTAGTTTGGACAGAATTCCCAAACTAAGCTAAAACGCGGATACAAACCACGCTTTCACCGTTTTTGTAGCCCTCCCGCGGAAAATTTGTAAAATCTTAAAAGCGTGGTACAAACCACGCTTTTAATTAAGAAAACGTGGTTACAAACCACGCTTTTAAGATTTTACAAATTATACATAAATTTTTAAGTAAATTTTTTTTTAAAGTAAATTTGATTAAGGAAATTTGATTTATACATAACCACGTTTTTTTTAAGTAATTTTTTTTTCTTCGGAAAGCGTGGTTGCAAACCACGCTTTTACTATTGACCCGTGGATGATAACCACACTTTTAACCAAAATGTAAAAATTCAACAAACAAATCAAACAACACTCACTCTTCTTTCTCACAGACACTCACACTCACTCACTCACTCACTCTCTCTCTCTCTCTCTCTCTCTCTCTCTCTGACACACACACCCACAGCACTCACACACTCATATCAAACATAATTTTTATATAATTTTTGTAAATATAAATCATTTTTATATAATTTTTATCTTTCGATTGGTTAGAAATAATTTTTTACAAATTAAATTTAAACAATCATACGTATCTATATAATTTGCCCAAAAGTTAAAATGACAATTATTTTTTACCCTTAAATGATAATTATTTTTTATTTTTTATTTCTTAACCAAATTAATTTTTAATTTTTTTAAAAAAAAATCTAAAAATCAAACCATACATAGCCTAAAAATCTTTTGATAAGTCATTTCTTACGTTGGTAACTTATTTAATTATTTGTTAATTTTATGACATTTTTATCATCTGAGACATGTTCGGTAACCATTTCGTTTTTAGTTTTCAATTTATATTTACAAAAACTATCATAAAAACTTGTTTGATACTTTTTTTGTTTTATATGTTTGATGTGAGTGTGTGAGTGTTGTGGGTGTGTGTCACGACCCCATCCCGCCCCTAGTAGAATGGTGCCATGATGGCCAGTAATTTGAGATTACCAAAGGCCACTTACAAGAATCCACACACAAATCAGAGTATACATATGGGGCTTACAAATGCGGAAGAATAAATCAAGGCTAAGTAATCCATAAGAGCAGTGCGTAGATTGAATGAAATGTCATACATCAGTACATGGCTTTTAATACAACAAATGAAGTACAAAAATACATCTTGACCAAAAGGCTTCTCAGCCATCAAATACAAAATACAAAGAAAATAACCAAGAAGCATGATCTTCAAGATGTTGCAAAAATACAATCCAAAACACGTCGGCAAACACATCGGCAAAAGATATCTAGGCGTCGCCGCCGTTCTGCTCATCACCTACATATATATAGAGAGGGTGAGCTTGGATACTCAGTGAATGGCATAAATAATAAAGGGGTTTACATGAATGACATCCGAGGTCTTTAACAAAACAGTACAAATCTTTCAAGCTTCAAGGGATGTTTACTAACATCAATATAATACAAGAGGTGACATTCCGGACAACAAACCCACGCGGTAAAACCGTCAGTGGCAAGGCAAGACAAGAGAGATCTCTAAACAATGGTGTCGTTGCATTATAGTCCCCGGACACTAAGGACTTGTGCTACAAATGCTTATAGTCCCCTAGCACGTACGGACTTCCAAACTTTGTGCTACAAATGCTTATAGTCCCCTAGCACGTACGGACTTCCAAACTTTGTGCTACAAATGCTTATAGTCCCCTAGCACGTACGGACTTCCAAACTTTGTCATCAAGGCAAGGTACAATGTTTGATACCCAAAATAGGAATAATCATTCATGCGTAACAAATACTTGTCAAAACAAAGCAAAGCAAGGCTTATCAAAACATGATAACATAGCTTTATTAAAAATACCACTCACATAATTCTTCAGACGTCGGGGTCAAGGCAAATCCAAGTCCTACAAACACATGGCAAAAGTCTGTTGAATGCACTTTCAAACAAGCTTCACATGCACACAAAATGACCTCGGCGTTCTCCAAAAACTAAGTCAAACCAAAACAAACACTGTTCCTCATCTCGGGGAACATGCTGGGCACTAACCAGGTCTTGGCCGAGATCCCACACCTTCTAGCCGAGGTGTGGTCCTGAGGGCCACATCCAAAAAATGAAGTCGGGAAAATCTGGGTTTTCCCTCTGTTCAAGAATATGCAGAACATGAACATGAAGAACATGAAGAAGATGGATGCAAGGATCATTACTCGTTGTTACAAAATCTAAGGTCTCATACTATGAGTTCGAAAACATGGACCTGGGTACCCATACTCGAAGACCTTATGAAAACAAACACAAAACATGAGACTTGTTACAAACTTTCGGATCAAACGGGGCTTTTCTTCAAGAACACATGAACATTAACTTTCTCTTTCTAAAACCAACTTTAAATCAATGCATGGCATGTAGAACAGATCCAATCAAGCAATGCAACTAAATGATCAATGAAAACAACAAGAATAGATCAAGATTCTAACCTCAAATCAAGGATCTAACGGTTGAACTCTAAGGATCAAGCTTGCAAATCTACTTTCTCACTCTAAACTCCTCCTAGAGCTCCTCTCTCCTCAAGAACAAGGATTTGAGACAAAAATGATACATCCCTCTCTCTGCCGGCTGATATAGCACTCAGCTCGGACACGTGGCAATGGTTGGTTGGTTCAGTTCAAAAAGGTGACTGATTGAAAAGACAACACTCTGACAAGGTGTGTTCAACAAGCTACTCAGCAAAACACTCCGGCAAGAATGACATCGGCAAAGGACAATGACTTCGGCTAAGGGTAAAACTTCGGCAAGTCAACGATTAATGATCTCGGCTAGGAAGAACAACACTTGGCCTAGCTGTGCCACACCTTGGCCTAGATGTGCCACACCTCGGCCTAGGTCATACCATTCCAGGACAAGATCACTTGGGTTCAAGATAACATCTCGGCCTAGATAACACACCTCGGCCTCGGCGATACACACCTCGGCCCAGATGATAATCATCTCGGCCAACATGTCGGGGCAAGGGTGGAGGTCAGCCAAAGAAATCTCAAGATGGTCCTAAGTGTAAGAGTATCAAAGGGGCGACCTAGGCTCAGGACAACCTCGGCAGAACACAAACGTACCAAACAAGGAGCAGAGCATGCAATAACACTCAAGCAATTAAAGGACAAGATCCAAAATGCAAGCTTAACAGAACAAAATTATATAAATGCATATAGGTATGGTTAGGACAATGTGAGGGTTATTACAGTGTGTGTGTCAGAGAGAGAGAGATAGTGAGTGAGTGTGTGTGAGAAAGAAGAGTAAGTGCTAGTTTTGATTTTTTGTTCAAAACGTGTTTTCAAAACACGTTTTTACATAATTTACTCAAAAGCGTGGTCAAGAATATGTATAAATCAAATTTCTTTATGTATAAATCAAGTTTACCTACACTTTATAATTTATGTGAAGTCACAACCTACACTCATAATTTATGTAATGATTAGAAATTTAGGTAAATTAAAAATCTTGTTACTTCGATGTAGGTTGTTACTTTGATGTAAAGTTAGGTTTACCTACACTCATAAATTTACCTACCTCATAAGATTTCTAATTTACCTACACTCATAAGTTTACCTTCACTCAAAGTAACAAGATTAACAACATACACTCATAAGTTTATGTAAATTACCTAGATTTCTAATTTATCAATTACCTAAATCAACCTACATCAATTAAATTTATGTAATGATTAGAAATGTTGTTACTTTATAATTTATAATTTATAATCATTTTTATATAATTTACACAGAATGAAGTTCAAAATTTAAATTGATGAAATTAAAACTTTCGAGTTTAAATTAAAAAATACGTAAAAGTCTAGAGTTCTTTTTGTAATTTGTCCAATATTTCAAACATGTTTGTGTTCATTTGTTGGCAAAAATCAAAATAAAAATATATTTAGCATACACTGTAATGTAAAAATTTCATGCCGCTAATAAATGTAATTTTAAGAACCAAATATTATATTTTTAAAATGGTATACCTTTTTAAAAATAAAATTTTTGTGTAATTCATTACCAAATGTCTAATTTCATCCTTAAATAGTAGAGACAATTGGTGAAAAGTTTATTTGAAAGGGGTATAAAGTATTACATCCAATGTAAAATCTTGTTTGGTAATAAGGACAAAGTGAAAATTGTTGACGATGTTAAAAAAGTTGCCGGAAAAAATTATGTTTGTTTTTATCACACCATAGATTCGTCATTGTATTTCTATCATAGAATAGCATAATACATTTTTAATAATTCTAATTTTTATCATAAAAAATTAGAAATCTCTTGTAAAATTAATCCAAAATTAATAAAAAGATCTTCAGAAAAAAAAAAAAACTTAGTTGAATTATGACATAATGTGATTAGTTATAACATATTGTGAGGTCAATTATGACATTATTTTGATTATGATGTAAGAGTTGTTTAGTTGTTAAGTGTGTGAAAATATAATTTTCCCGTCCCCACCCTATTTTCTCGTTGAAGTGATATTGGGGAAAATTACAATCTCTATTGAAAACTGAATTAAGTTATGAGCTCTTACCACAAAAGTTCTTCAAGTGGACAAAAAAAGACTTCTTTTTTGGGTAGTATACCAGTTTTCTAACAAATGTAAAATATACCTAATTCATGTAACTCATAAGTAGGTGTAAATGTTATGAATTTATAATTTTATATTTAAATTTTAATATAGTTTCTGATGAATCCTTAAGCAAATATTAAATGTGATAGTGATTGTATGCAGGGCGCGTTCTTCTTCTTTTTTTTTTTTTTTTTGCTTTTATTTTTAAATGTGACATCATTTATATAATAGAATACATTGCTTGTCTATTTGTGTCAAAATTATAATATGAAATTTAAATTTTAGTACAAGTCTGAATTGTTTATTTTTATATTTATTTTTTGTATGACAAAACACAAGATTTAATATATTATACATCTAACAATAACTCATCTAATAAAATAAATCTGAGTACAAATATAAAATAAATCCTAAATAGAGAAAAAAAAAACCTTCATGCAGAAAAGATACGAGTCTCCACATAGGAAGTTAAAAAAACTCCACGTACAGATGAAACCTCAGCCGTTGTTTTATATGAATAAAAATAAGTGAACAAAAATGAGAAAATAAACACATAGAAACAGTAATGTTTAGTTGACGTAATGTTTAGTTGTGTTGAAGTAATGTTTAGTTGTGTTGAAGTAATGTTTGACCTCTACAGTTCGTTCTACCCTGGAAAATATAAATTGACAAAAATGAGAGAGCTGCTTTTTATATGAAAATGTCACTTATGATATAAATGTCACTTATAAGAAAATATAAATTGTCTTTTGACTCCCAAAACTTCCTTTCACCAAGTATCCACCTAAACGAATTCAAATAACCAACACAAAAATAAAGCAAGTGAATTTACAAAAATCAAATCAACATTGAAATATTACCAAAACAAAGAAGAAGAAACATAGAAAAAGAAAAATTTACATTTACCGTGCACAAGAGTATTATATTAATCATAATAAATAGTGGAAAAAGCAGAACACAAGAGCATGATGTTAATTTTGTATGTGTTGTAAGCTTTGTTTCTTAAAAAGCTAAAAAATCTAAAACATAATCATTATTTTAACTCATATTTTAATTAAAAAATCAATAATAATTGTTGGATTACAATTGCTGATTACTTAAATAAAGGTCTTGTGCCAAGATTAATTGTAACTGAATGAGTTAAAATTCATATAATTGTTTTAGAAGTAAAATCCAACATAAGTATATTGTTGCTATTTTAATGTTTTTGTTTCATTGAAGCAAGTATATGGAGACTGTTCCAATTGTTTTCTACTGGGGGGAAACATAATTCGGGATCCCGACGAAGACGTCTCATATGATGCTTAGCCGAAAGGGATATATGGGGTGCAACTTGGCACCACGCTTAGCAATTTGGAGGAGATGTTCATGTCCAAGGTGGCAAGTTACGGGGAAAGTGTCCGATTGACCTTCAAATGTAGATATCCTTATCGCCAGTGGCAAGCACTCAGCAAATACAAGATATTACCGATCAATGACGATGAGGCATCGAACACCGTATTAAGTATCGGTGCAAGTTTCCAACCACCAAATTGTTTGGAAGTCTACATTGATAAAGAGGTTGTACACAATGTCCCGAATATGAAACAGTTGGATTCTCATCCGTTCACTACATTGCTGACGCATGGGATTGACACTACAACGTTTCAGTCTCCTATGTATGAATCAGATCAATGTTATGCAGTGGGCTACACACAGCAGTCATTTGAGGGCCATGGTGTAGAATCAGGTTCACGTGGTGGATATGATTATGAATTTCACAATAACACAAAAGATGTGCCCACCTGCAGCCATCATACCACTCCAGTTGAAGTTGCTGGTAATATGGCTGAAACAGTGAACTATGTGCAGTTTGCTGACAGTGACATGTACGGTCCTGATGTCGCCCTAGATGATGATGAGAATGAAATGTGTGATGAAGAAAATTTATTGGGCGGATCAGATGATGATAAAGATGATGCCGACGCTCCCGTTGACCCTGAAAATGCCCCCATTCCACCTAGAGCTAAAATCCCTTTCTATGAGAACATTCACATGGGTGGTGATTTTGACATAAGTAGTCGTGATGTCGTTCCCCGTAACCGAATCTGGAACGCTGAAAATCCAGAATTGGACAAAGGGATGGTTTTCGTTGATAAGAAGCAACTTGTACATGCTATGAAATTGTACCATGCAACAAATAATCGAGAGTATAAGGTCGTAACCTCCAAGCGAGACGTTTGGGTGTCTGCTTGCAAGCACGATTGCAGTTGGTGGTTGTGTGCATCTCTTAGTAGGAAACATGGTCTTTTTGAAAATAAAGCAGTACAGGGGTCCTCACCATTGTTTATACCCCCGAATGAATAGGGACCACACTAATATTAGCTCCAGTTACATTGCTTCTCAAATTTTGGGACAAGTTGCGGTTAGTATAAAAAATAAATGTTTACATGTATATACATATTTGTTTGTTTATAGTGTTCACACCCAAATAATCCAACTCATATTTGATTGTCGTATGCAAAATGAACCTGATATGCCAATTAAGAATGTCATCGAAGATATTAAAAAGACCATGAACTATAGTATATCATACAAGAAGGCGTGGCATGCAAGGGCAAAGGCAATTAGAATGGTATTCAGGGATTGGGATGAATCATATAAGCAGTTGCCTAAATTCATGCATGCATTACAGACATCTAATCCTGGCGCCATCGTTCAATGGAAGCATAGATATACCAGGCATACAACCATTATGCCCGTCTTCCACTTTGTTTTATGGTCTTTCAAACCCATAATCGATGGTTTCAGATATTGTAGGCCTGTTATAACCATAGATGGTACATTCTTATACGGTAAATACACTGGTGTGTTGCTTGTAGCAACGATTGTCACTGCCAATGGCAAAGTATTACAGCTTGCATTCGCTGTTGTCGACAATGAGAGTTTGGAGTCTTGGTCGTTCTCCATTTCAAATATCAAGGAACATATTGTCATGGACCGACAGGGAGTGACTTTGATATCTAATCGAGCTGAGAGTATTTTAGCTGGTGTGAGGCGGCATTGGCTGAATCCTTCGCTCCAATTTGTTGGATATCATCGGCACTGCCTTCGACATGTTTGTAGTAACTTTAACACAAAGTTCAAAAGTAAGGAGCTCAAACAACTTTTATGGAAAGCAAGGAGTGCTGATCAACGACAAAAGTGTAATGCTTACTTAGAACAGATACAGGCTATTAACCAAGATGCTATCGATTGGGTCCACAAGATAAATCCTGTGGAGTGGGCCCTTGCATATGGCGGTGGATATCAGTGGGGGGTATTGACCAGCAATGATGCAGAGTGCTTCAACAGCGTCTTGAAAGGTGCAAGGAACTTACCTATCTCTGCTATGGTTGAATTTATATTTCGACGGCTCGTCAAATATTTTGACGAGATGGGAGCCCAAGCTGAAACAGATGTATGGAATGAGTTCCAATACCCTAGAGAGATGCAAAAAACTATCGAGAAGGGCACGCAAGAGGAAATAATTTCCAGTTGATATCGTATGACAAGTTAGTTTGTAATGTGAACTAAATTTTTATTATTATGTTGTTAAGTTAATTACACCTAAAAACATGAACTTGATTAGTTTGTATCAATATTGTCTGGTAGGCCCCGCCGCGTATTTGAGGTGCAAACATCTTTTCGCCATGGACGAGGTCGCAATAGACAGATTGTGTGGATGAATCAACCCACGTGCAGTTGTGCGAAATATGAGATAAGACACTATCCATGTCCCCATATGTTCACTGTAATGTCTGAATGCGGTGACAATCCATTCGAGTACGTTGATCTAGTATATAGGCTTCCTGTATACATGAGGGTTTGGGAAACTAAATTCAATCCAATACCGCATCAAGATTATTGGGATGATCCACAGTGGACCTTAATGCCTAATGTACTTTGTCTGCGAGAAGTAAAATGGGATCGTACATCTATGTCTCATATTCCGAATGAGATAGATATATCAGATAGGCGTTTGACTGCTCGTTGCAGTGAGTGCTAGTAGACAGGTCATGACAGGCGAACATGTCCGGCGCGACTTGGTCGATGAAGACTATGTAATACTTACATATTGTAATATATCATTTTAAAATTCTTTATTTGTAATAGATCATTTAATTCTTTATTTTTTAATTCTTTATTTGTAAACGGGGTCGTACATTTAAATAGATCATTTTTTATTTGTAATAGATCATTTCTAATTTTTAAGTCTTTATATATTGTAGTTGTTTTATATTAAAAAAAATTACAACTAACATACTAAGCAAATAAATTAAACTAAATATATATGCAAAAACATTTAACTGTACCACACAGCCCTAAGTTTTTTACTGTGTACTTGATTGAAAATATGTATTACAAAATTCTATACTTAATCACGTAGTTCTTCTACCATTTGAAAATTTAATATTTATAAATAAATTTAATATTTTCGAATGCTGCAACCATTGTTGACATTTACAATTTATGAATAAATTTATATCATTTAAAATTTTTATAATTTATTCAAACTTCTAGCATTATAAAATCAATATTTAAGTTTTGTCAAATATGCCATAAATGTAATCATTACCTATTATTGGGAAAAAAAAATAATTTCTTATTCAATTTTTTGCCAAATATTTATGTAGAAAAATTATCCACATGTTACTGCACTATGTTCATGGTCATTATTAAGCTTTTGTAACTGAGGCCCTAAAATTATTTTCGAAAAGATTTCTATATTAGTTATAGCATATATAACGGTAGGTTCTGTTGAATTTTTATCATATTTAATGACACGTAATTTTAAATCTTAAAGTACAAATAGATATATATATATATATTTTTAAAAATCATAAATTATGGAATAATTAGAGTTTTTTTTTTAATGATTATAATTAGATTTTAGTGAATTGCTTCCATGTTAGTGGCACAGAAATTTATCTTTTGTCGAAGCCATAAGATTTGCTTCATTGTATTTTAAATCTTAAAGTACAAATATATATATATATATTTAAAAATCATAAATTATGGAATAATTAGAGTTTTTCTTTTTTATGAAATATCATAAATTACAATTAATCAATAGAGGTTTTTGAAATAAAAATTAATTACATTTTGGTCAATTGCTTCCATGTATAGTATCACACAAATTTAAATTTTGAAATAGCTGAGTATACTTTTTTTTACAGATCGTAATTTATGGAATAATTACAGTTTTTCTATTATGGTTAAATGAGATTTTTATTGTTATGATCTAGTATTTCACTTGTACAGGCTTCATGGCACATGTACCTGAGGAGGTTCCACTGTTCAGTCAGCCACATCGGGCTGACAGCATATGGGAGCATCCGGTATGCAATAACGTTTGTTGGACTTTATTCTTATAATTAAAATACCCTGGATTTTATTTTATATTACGTGATAATGCTATTATTTAAACTAGTCATTCTGTTATGCAGGACAAGGCACGCACCGTGTTGACCTACCGTCGGACAGATTCTGGATTGTGGAAGCATCCGTTGGACCATAGAGTCTTGCAGTATATACTACGCGCGGGGTGTGTACCGTATTAGGCATATTCGACTGGACCACCCACTCATCACTGCTCTCGTTGAGAGGTGGCGCTCAGAGACTCATACATTCCATTTCCCGATCGGGGAGGTCACCGTCACATTGCAGGACGTATCTGTCCTATATGGTCTACGGATTGATGGGCGAGCAGTTACTGGAGTTGACCCATCATTGACGAGGGAGCAGTGGATAGCCCTATGTGCTGAGCTATTGGGAGTAGCACCTACACCTGCAGACTTACAGGCAGGTAGACTGAAGGTGAGGTGGCTGGCCGAGCAGTTTCCTCATTTTCCAGATCATGCTCCAGATAAGTTGGTACAACAGCATGCTCGAGCATATATTTTGTGGCTTATTGGGGGGTACTTCTCCCTAATAAGTCACAGAACCTGCTCAAGCTGATGTACTTGCCACTGTTGAGAGACATTGACGAGATTGGACAGTACAGCTGGGGTAGCACGGCTCTGACATGTTTATATAGGATGCTATGTCGAGTAGCTCAGGTGGGTGTGAGGGAGATTGGAGGACCACTTGTGTTGCTACAGGTTAGTAAGAATTTTATTACATGTCAATTCATATTGTGTGTCATATATCAGTATTGTAATTGTGTTCAAACTATTGCAGATTTGGGCGTGGAGAGATTGATTCGCATTGTCCCGTCTATGCGGCAACTGGTTGGTCCTGGTGAGCTTCCCATGGGTGAGGGAGACATGCAGTTGCCCCCCGGACCGCGAGGTAGTTGGTGGAGGATTGACATGGGCCATGAGGTCGTCTCGACCCACGTAGTCATAGTTTATAGAGACCAGCTCGACCGGATGATCGAGGGCGAGGTATAAAATTTTTCTCTCAATTTTAGTTGTCTTCTTCATTGTATATGTTTTGAGTTCACGAGCGAATTTTAATATACTTGTCGTCATTGTAGTTTATCTGGCAGCCTTACGCTGGTGTCCTCGGTACGCTCCCCAACTACTACCGACTAGGTCAGGAGATATTGATGGCGAGAGTGCCACTTATTTGTTTTGACGTGGTTGAGTGGCATCTCCCCCATCGTGTCCTCCGACAGTTTGGTCGGGTCCAGTCCGTGCCGGATCGGTTCGACACCGAGTGGTGGTTGCACGTCACTGATAGGCGTGGCCAAGCTAGCACTGACTGGAGTTTGTTTTATATGCCATACATACAGTTGTGGGATGCTCGTCGGGACAATATTGTACAGGCTAACTGCAGCGATGAGGTCCTCCCCTCTTTCGACCCTTACATGTTGTGGTATCGGCGACATACACACCTACTAGTCGGTAATCCGAGCCACCTGTCTGAGTCTGGATATCAGGGATTTGGGCCTTATCTTGAGGCATTGGTGAGTATCATAGTATGTATTAGATAATTATTAAGATCATAATTCATTTACTTTGAGTCAACTGTAGCCTAATACGTCCGAATTTTTGTTCAGGTGGCTGGAGCTGGGAGGTCATATCACTTGGCTGAGGACGCCCTTTTCAGACGTAATGGACAACATGCCTTGCAGGCTGTTGCAGAGATCCGAGAGTTATTGTACCACGCGATCCAGCTTGCCTATCGGGGAGATCGTCTGCATTTTGGCCACTACGGTGTACACAGTGCAGCAGCTGCTCCAGACACATCAGCGCCGTCCACGTCAGCGCCTTCCACTTTAGCGCCGGCCACATCAGCTCCTTGGACATCAGTCACCCCACCACATACTACCCCATACATATCTCCAAATTCCCTCCACGTACTTCTTACCCAGCATACTGGCATACCTTATGTAGCTGACCCTGATTGGACACCGCCCCGATACATGCATGACGTTGTTACCCCACCCACCCAGTTACCACCACCAGACAGTTTAGGTATTTGTAATGTTGGGGTTGATACATGTACATCACATAGTCCCACACTACATACACCTACTTTTGTGGGGACTAGTTTGACCGCGACCATGAGTACACATGATGCAGTTCTCACTGACATCTCCCACGTTGACGATCAAGCCCATATTGAGCCCCCCCAGAGCGCGAGGGAGAGGCCGAGGTTATGGTCGTGGCGGACGTCGCAGCTAAGGTCGAGGTGCGGGCAGAGGCATAGGTTGAGGTCCAACTGAAGATCGTGATACAGTTGCACCAGATGAGGGAGTTTCACAGCTCACAGCAGTATCCGATCTTCTGCCAGAGACAGGATTAGGGGCAGCACATGCAGGAGAGGGGGGTCACACTCACAGGCTCCACAAGCAGTCAGTGGAGGGCCACATGGAGGGGAGAGAGTGCCACTGGATACGCATTTACGATTGGGGGAGCCAGATATTCAGAGAGTCTACCGCAGGAGACCGATGAGGGAGGTCCACGGTCGGGGTTGTGGGACTGGGGGCAGGTTAGGGCATTAGCGGGTGTGATATGGAGTGTATATTTTTTTTATTTATAGTTTTTGTAAATCAAACTTGTACAGATGATGTAAATGTGTCATACTTATTTATTCAAAAATATAATTTTACAATTTTTTATTCTTACTTATTTTGATGATTTCCAAACTCTCTTTCACATCTCTATCTCTCTCATTCTCTGTAGTCTCTACATTTTTTCAATTTCAAAAACCCTAATATATATATATATATATACATACACAGAATATACAGAGAAAAGCGAGACTCATAGAGAGAGAGAGAGAAAGAGAGAGAGAGAGAGATTAATCTTCATTTGAAAGGGTTTGCCCAATGAGACCATGGCTCCTCAGAAAAATCTACTAATATTTCTACTTAAGGTTCTATGTATACTTTCTTTCATGGAGTTCTTTTTCGTCTAGCCTCATGTCCACTATTTGATTACTAAAGTTCTTATGTTCTCACATTCAGGCCATTTAATTGTATTAGCTTTTCTTATTGAACAAATGACATTGGAAGCGCTCATGTGCTAAACAAACAACAAGGCAGTGTTTGCTTAGATTTGATGAGTGAAATAAAAATGAAAAGGAAAACAGAAAGAAAAGGATAAGAATTGATAGAATTTTAAGTTATATTTAGGTTTCATTTGTTTGGAAAGAAACCAATGATAGAAAATAAAAATAGTAGGAAGTGAATTGAAAAAAAAGAAAAAGAAATGAATAGATGAAAAATTTTATACAAAAATTATTTGGGAAAAAAATTTAAACATTACATAATGGATAGTTGTGGGGAGAAATATGAGTAAAAAGGAAACAAAATAAATTTGTGAGAAAAAATAAAATTTCATATATATATTTTGTAAAAAATTGTTAGCCTATCTAACAAACTAGTTCTATTATTTTATAGGACTCTATCTAAACAAACACATAATTTTTTTTCCCTTTTCTTTCACTTTTCTGTATGATTGCATTCACTTTATTTTTTCATGTATTTTCTATTATAACCAAACCAAATGTAGAATTATATATTTGTTGTTCATCTAGCTTAAATGTGTATTTCAACTATTTGTTATATGAACCTGAAGTTTATGAAATCACTACATTTATAAGTACACATGTCAAGATTCGTTACGAATTTCTCTTCCTATTGATAACTCATGTATAAGCATTGCAAAGCCATTATACTTAATGAAAATGTTTGATCATACATGCAACCAAGTTCATTAAGTATCATTATTATATTCCATATCAATAATGCATGAAATCATGAAAGTCTAATTCAAGTAGCGTTCTTCAAAATAACAATAACGGAGAGAAAGCAAAGGTATTTGTTATTTGTAGAATTACAAGAACTATTCAAAAACAATTGAAATATCTCCCTTCATTGATAAGTCGTGGATAAGAATTACAAATCCATTACAACATAAATGGTTTGGTCATTCATCCAAACAATTTCATTCATTATCATCATCATCTGACATCTCAATATCAGATTCATACATAACATCCATGCTCTAGGCGAAGTACTGGTGTGCATCATCCATTAACCCATCTTCGGCATGCTCATTTGTGGTCTTCATTAGTTCGAACCTTTGCAAACGTTGGGTCATGCGATTAACTTCGTCGCGGATACGATGCAATGCCCTTTGCAACAACTGTGGAGTGTCAGTTGGCATACGCATGGCTAACTGGCGAGGAAATTTAATATTAACTTCACGACATAGCTCAACGAGAACGTTTGCTCGAGTTATGCGAAATTCCCACTCAGCTCTCATGGTATTGACGGTGGCATGTGAGTAACGCAAATTTGGATTTAATGGATATTGAAATTCATCTCCATCTGCAATCCAATAGCGATCCATTGCTGAATATAGATCAATCACTGTATATCTCATGATGATATCGCTTGAAATAGCTATAAAACTTTTGTTGTGGTATGATGCGATATTTATACCACATATACACATGGTAGCTGTATGTATGAAATAATTGTAAACAACTATGCATCAGAGTTGTCACGTCAACTTTTATGACCTGAACAACTATGCATCAACTTTATAGGAGTTGTCACTTCGACTTTTATTTACTACTTAGTGCATATCTGAAGGTTTTAAGCAAAGTTTAAATCCGTTTAGAAATTTAATTTAATTTTTTCGCTTACAAATATAATTCAATTTATTTTGCCTTGACAATATATTTAATTTCACTTTTTACCTTACATATTTCATATAATTTCATTGGAGAAATTTAACCAATTTAATGTGAAGTTAATTATGTGTTGATTTAAGTCGGTGTTGTTCTTGTCTGCATGTTAGGCTAGGTTTTATCTGTAACACTTTCATGTTCTGTACATCGAAAAACCCATTCATTCTAACTCTACCACAAATTAATCTTCAATACATTCTAACTCTATAATATTTTATCTTCAACGTTTATGAATCTATTTGGAGTTGCATAGGGTGGCTTTTTAAACACAAAGGGTCTAATTGTTTTGTTATTTTGTTTTGACACCCCCTCATCCCATTATGAATTGCAGAATTCACATGGGCACAGTAGGTATGGTACGATAATAAATTGTAGCTCGACGCAGTGATACGTCCAACATTTCTCAGTTATACAGTGCAGTGACTTGAACAGACGTAATAATTTGTATGCTTTGTTTTTTCCTCAGATGCTATGTGACTTGGTGCAGCAATGCAGTGATGCATGTGACTTTGTGCAGTGATGCAGTGATGTATGTGACTTTGTGCAGTGATGCAGTGATGCATTCACTTTATGCAGTGATGCAGTAATGCATGTCACTTTCTGACTTTGTAAATTATATACTTTGTGACTCTTTTTTCCTCACATTACGTGATGCATATGACTTTGTGCAGCACAACTTAGATGCTGTGTTTTTTCCTCACATTTCAGAATTCATCTAAGTCACATTAATACGACCACATGGCAATAGTGTTGATAAACAATTATATAAAGGACCGAAGTGTAATTTACCGAATATAAAAAGAAGCAGAAAATGCAAAGAGGAGAAAAGGGGATGACTGTGAAGTTCATTAAGTGAAAATAAGATAAAATATAGGCTGCAGTGCCAATCTTGTTTACATATCAGGTGACCATTTTATTATTTTGGTTTCTTTTGTTATGAACATTGTTTTGGTGAAAAAATCAATGATAGTTTTGTAGGTCGAAGTGAGTTAGACGGTTGTGTATTTATTTGCACTCTGTTTCATAGTTGTTTATGAACAATATTACTTTAAAACAAAGAAAATTAAAGCCGCTGTTTCATTTTATGATTTAATTTATAATTTTTTTAAAACACCAATTTGTACTGAAATCGTCAATTCGAAGTGACTACTTACTGTATTAAAAAAGTAAGCATGAAAAAATAGTTTAATGTGGCGATGTGACAACTCACTGCATTACTGATTAATTTGACAACTCATTGCTCAAATATGAAGGGATTACATTGTGAAAAGGACGACATGAAATTATGATTTTATTTGACAACCACGTCCGTGACTACATCATAGGTACACAAAGTCACGGGTACTTAGGATTGCATGAAATGAATAAGATAAAATAATATCACGGGTATCACTTCTTCCATAGTGCCCCAACTCAATTATCGTGACCAGATCATCTCTAGTTAACCCCCAGTATGATGTCTATAAATAGCGCTATCCCCATTATGATGTTTGTTCAAGTCATAACAATAGTAATATATCTACAATTACTATTATTATTAATTTTTTTATTTTATGAACAATGTCTTCAAGAGGTGCAGGAAGTTCACGTCGGCAAAGAAATCCGAAACTGTGGCTGCTACCTCCATTTACTTATGACTACAAGAGCGAAAAGTACTCGAGTCCGAAGGATTATTATGTTGGTATCCGAGTAGAATGGGCGTTTAGGGTAACGGAGCAAGAAGGATTGTTTAATGATCTATGTAACTTTGGGGCACCGGTACCTCATCGTCGTTCATTGACCATGGCTAGACGAAATGTGAGTGACTATAAAAAAACAATTAGCAGAATTAAGAAGGAGAACAACAGAATGTTGATGCGGAGATGTCGACATTTCATGCTTCAGTTAGCCACCGAGATGGCAGAAGCAAGCAACAGAGATTTGACAGTGATTGAGCGAAATAATGTCTTAAACAATGAAAAATATCTCTCTGACTATTACATGTCAGATAAGGAATGAGAAATCAAACCCTTTTATCTTTCATATATGTTTGTATGTTGTGTCGTATCTTCGTTACTGGAGTGTAAGACAATGTTGTTGTTCATCTAACTTACGGATATATTTCAACTATTTGTTACATAAACCTGAAGTTTATGAAATAACTACATTTATAAGTACACATTTATTAGTTCATGACTTTCTTTATTGAATTGCAATGAGTTAATGAATGTTCTGGATTAATGAATTGATTAATGTATGCTGAATTATGTGAATACTTAAGGTTTTTTTTTTTTTTTTTTCAAACATGATATACAACTCCATTTTTTGTACCCACTTTATAGACTCAGTGATGTGTGAATGAGATGATTGGTTGATAATCAGATAATATTTAATTATTAACCAATCATTTTCTTGACAGATAAAATAGAATTTGTTAGCTGGAGAAACAATCTCAAAGCCAAGTGGTTGGTCCAATTAGGGGACTAATAAAGTTACGACAGACGAACTGCCGCCTTCAACAGCACAGAAAATAGAACAGGTAGCTCAATTAAAAGCTTCCCTTAACTGGGGCTCGTCAAATAGTGATCCTCTACGTAAAGAATTTCAATCTCCATCAGGAAAGAAGAAAGAGTCGCCTTCCAATTCCTGGAAGTCCAGTCAAAATGATGACTCTGGTAAGGAATGGGGGGTTGACAAAAAACTAAACTTGGGGGCAGGACAAACAAGCTCAAAGCCAAGTGATTGGTCCAGTTGAGGGACTAATAAAGTTCAGACAAATGAACTACCGCCTTCAACAACACATAAAACAAAACAGGTAGCTCAGTGAAAAGCTTCCACTAATTGGGGCTCGTCAAATAGTGATCCTCTACGTAAAGAATTTCAATCTCCATCAGGAAAGAACAAAGAGTCGCCTTCCAATTCCTGCAAGTCCAGTCAAAATGATGACTCTAGTAAGGAATGGGAGGTTGACAGAAAACTAAACTTGGGGGCTGGACAAACAAGCTCAAAGCCAAGTGGTTGGTCCACTTGGGGGACTAAGTTTAAAACCCAATTGGTTTTACTTGATTTACTTGTCAAAATAACTATTTACAATTAATTATACCCAAACAGAAATTTTTCCGCTTACAAAGAATTTCAATCTCTATCAGGAAAGAAGAAAGAGTCACCTTCCAATTCCTGAAAGTCCAGTGAAAATGATGACTCTGGTAAGGAATGGGGGGTTGACAAAAAACTACACTTGGGGGCAGGACAAACAAGCTCAAAGCCAAGTGGTTGGTCGAGTTGGGGGATTAATAAATTTCCAAAAAACTGTTCTTGGAAATTGGAAAACCAAGTAAGTTTTGGATTTATAATTCATAACAATTATTTTAATATATACATTTTCATTCAAACAATATTTTCATACACTAGTCTTCCAATACTATTGGGTTATTGGGTTAAATGGTTGTCTGTGAGATTTGCCAATTTATTATGAGTGATTTCAAGAAAAAATCAAAATAACAATTAATCTTCCATACCTATGGGGTTAAGTGGGCGTGCGTGGGATTTACAAATTATTACGATTGATCTGCGGATGGATACGTTACAACCAATGTTCAGTTGATGTTGTAAATGTTTCCCAAAATATTACAAATTGAATATTCATAAGTTGATTTTAAAATAATTCCAAATGACAACAAAAATTCAAATAGTCATACTTTTCAATGAAATACAAATAGTTGGTCGTAACAACGAATGATGCATAGCTAAGTGAAACATAACATTGCCTACATAAGCTTCCTTTTTTCACACATTGAGTAGTCAAATCGTGGAGAGACTTATCGGTATATGCAGATGAATTGTCAAGTCATGTGACTTGGTGCACAGGCTTTGGTTTTCTCAATTTTTTGATTACAGTGACAACTCATCTCTTATTGCTATATGTGGGATTCTCAATTCAAAAAGTCACATGGCAACAGTGAATTCACTGATTTACCTTACAGTGAGCATGCCCTTATTTTGTCGGTATATGCAGATGGATTGTCAAGTCATGTGACTTGATGCATAAGCATTGTTTTTCTCTGTTTTCTGATTACAATGACAACTCATCTCTTATTGATATATGTGGGATTGTCAATTCAGAAAGTTACATGGCAACTTTGAATTCACTGATTTACCTTACAGTGAGCATGCCCTTATTTTGTCGGTATATGCAGATGGATTGTCAAGTCACGTGACTTGGTACACAATATTTGCTTTTCTCTGTTTTTTCATTCTAGTGACAACTCATACCTTGTTCCTATATGTGGGATTGTCATGCAGAGGCATTTATTTTCTATGGTTTTTCCTTCAATGTCTTTCTAAAGCCGTTCATAACCAACTATATAAATGACTATAGGTGAAGACACAACCTTACAACTCATTTCGCCCTACGAAATTATCATTCATTTGTTTAAAAAAATTAGCATGGCTACACGATTCATGTGAAGGAGTGGGAATCGCAGAGGTGGTAGGAACTTGCAAAGGGGTGACAGTTCACGACGAGGAGGGGGAAGGGGACGTGGCGATACTGAAGACGAAACAACAATACCTGTTTTAGATTATGCTTGTGGTTATCGTGATAGGTTTCGAAAGTGACATTTTTTGATGCCCAAGTATTATCGAATTCAAGGAGGTTCATGTATGGAGCAATCTGATAATCAAACATGATATGGTTTATCTGACGCTGCTCGTCTCAAGTGGCCCGCACTATTTATAGAGCGGGTACAGTTGGAAACCTTAAGTCGGAAAAATCAACTTAAGGTGCCAAAAGCACGTTCTGTTGAGATCCAAAAGGAAGATCCTGATAATGTTGATCGACTATGTAAAAGACTATAATGTGAGATTTCTCAAATGCGCCGTAGGTTAGCCCGCGACATGCAACTATACATAGTTAAGAAGGATGCCCAGAAGAACAGAACATAACCAAATGTTGCGGCTATCAAGGGTATCATGGAGGATCCTGAACTTGTCTCTGACGCTGAGCTTTCGGATTATTCAGACTTTGAGATTGCCAATTTAAGCGCAAATTAGGTGTTTATGTCTATACTTCGGCAATATTAGGTCATGCATTAATATGTAATGTCTGTGTTAGACTAAGTGTTTCCGTAATGAGTTTGTTAGATTAATTGTTATGTTTATGTATTGTGTGTTCAGTTCAAGGTGTCCAGGATGTATGTATTGTGTGTTCAGTTCATGGTGTCCAGAATGTATTTTTGTGGGAGACTTATGTCTGTACTACCTATGTAACTAAAAACTGTTACATTTGCAACTTCAGTTATATTGTTTTCATGCCTGTATGAGTATTTAGTAAATTAGTGACTTCGTATATTATGTATTAAGTTTTATTACAAAAATGTTGACAAAATTTATTTTAGGGGAAATACACATTCTCTTAACTTGTTCATCTTCTCAATCGTGACAACCCAAAAATGTAACCATTATTCATTGAATATAACAAAAAACGTTATCATTCTTACAAAAAATACACTACCAATTGAATAAAACAAATAACCTTTCCATTTATTCATTCATTGCACAACATCAGTCTTATGAAATAAGCGAAACCAATTGAATCACAATAATATCAACTCCAACCCAATATTTACATTACATAAGTTCCTGTTCGTAATCAGGATTCAAATTACACACAAGTTACATTACATAGCAAAAAACGAAAAAAGTACCATTTATATGTAAAAAATACATCACCAAAATTTGAGGTCTTTCTCTTCTTCCTTCTTGCTGCAGCTCTTGTGGTGGCCTTCGTTTTCTTGGCCTACTCCGCGGTGCTCTTCGCGTCTAACCCTTCATCGTTGTTCGTCAAACTGCACAGTGTGTGGGTGTGCTTCGGACTGTAGAGCATGTATATCACCTTCTAACCTAAAACAAAGATGGAAAAAAAAAATTAATGAAAACGGCTAGAAAACGGTTTTACTAAACCGGTTTTCTAAATTACATTATCACCTTCTAATCCAAAATAAAGACAAAATAAAAAATATATATATTTAAATGAAAACCACTTTAGTAAAGCCAAAACTAATTTCTGAATAACACCTTCTAACAAAAAACAAAGACAAAAGAAAAAAAAAATTTACATGAAAACGGCTTTAGTAAAGCCAAAAGAAATTTCTGAATTATATTATCACCTTCTAACCCAAAACAAAGACAAAAGAAAAAACAAAAAAAATTTACAGGAAAACGGTTTTAGTAAAACCAAAAAAAATTTCTGAATTACACCTTCTAACACAAAACAAAGACAAAAGAAAAGAAAAAAAATTAACATGAGAACGGCTTTAGTAAAGCCAAAAAAAAATTCTGAATTACATTATCACCAAAACAATGACAACAGAAAAAAAATAAAAAAAATAAAAAAATTACATGAACAGTAAAAGCGTGGTTATCATCCATGCTTTATTCGGTGAATAGTGAAAGCGTGGTTCACAATCACGTTTTTAGGAAAAAAAATATTTTGGTGAAAAGCATGGTTCACAACCACATTTTCAGAAGAAATTTTTTTTTGGTTAAAAGTGTGGTTCACAACTACGTTTTTAGAAAAAAAAAAATTGGTTAAAAGCATGATTCACAACCACGTTTTTAGGAAAAAAAAAATTAATTAAAAGCTTGGTTTGGAAACACGTTTTTACAATTTTAGGAAATTTCCGCGTGACAGGTACAAAAATATTAAAAGTGTGATTGTGAATAACGTTTTAGCCTAGTTTAGGAATTCCGTCCAAACTAGACCTAATTTAGGAATTAAGGCCTCGTTTGGGAACCCTCCATTTTAGCTAAAAAGTCAAAAAGTTACTAAAAATTCAAAAAGCCAACAACCCATACCAAAAAGTCAAAGATTCTCTTTTCTCTCTATTTTTTGCACATCTTTTCACCAAAAAGTCAAAAAGTCAAAAAGTTAAATAATTAAAAAGTTAAAAAGTCATTTCAAACATACTAATTTTTTTTAGCTCACACTACAACATATAAGACTTTTGGCGACCAATTATTTTGGTCCCTAAAACTACTATTTTAGTCTCTAAATGGTTTTTATGACAAAATTAATTTCGTCACTAAAAAAGTCACTAAAAGTGTGTCTAGAAAAGTCTTTAGCGACCAATTTTTAAAAATGTCCCGAAAAATGACAATTAGCGACCAATTTTATATTGTCACAAAATGTTTGATTTTACAAGACTAAACATTTGGTCGCTAATACTTCGTCATAAAATGTCCCAATTTGGTTGCAAAAACCAAAATAATGACACTTTTAACGACTATGATATTTGGTCGCTAAAAGACATAACTTTCTCTACAACACATTTTCGTCGCTAAAAATCAAAGTTAAATTTTGTAATCATTTAATCTCATAGCTAAAATGCACAAAATATAAATGTCATCCAATCATATGAAAAAAAAAAATTGACATTCACATATCAAACCCACTCTAATCCCAAACCATAATGAGTATATAGAAAGTAAATTTGACAAAAATTAAAACTGAAAGTTTCCAAATTCAAATTGAAGTAGTAACAGTTCAAATGAAGAATAGCAACAATAGTTTCTTCAAAGAAAATATCTAAAAAATCATTTTCTCATCATCAATATCAGGCTTTATATCAGACAGGCTTGGCACAAGAGGCTTCAAGCTGTACTTAGGTGTGACACCCTTTGGACATTCCTGCAATCCAAAATTCAAAAAGAAGAATCAAATAATAAGAATCAACACAACATAACCTCATTAAATAATCAATAGTCATTCATAATCAAATAAGTTACAAATAATGAAAAAACACGTTATCTCAGTGTACTTGAAGTATTAGTGAGCTATAATAAGAATCTACACAACAAGAAAGTGAGTCACCTAGAATCAACACAATAAGGTTATCATAATCCAAGCACGTTATCATAATCAAATGTTCTAAATAACAAACACACTAAATTTATAAGTATGACTCAAATTCAGTGGTGATAGATGCTTGACGGGTTCTATCAATGACAGTAATAAGGTAGATCAGATAGACAAAAAAAATAAAAACAAACTCAAATGTATGAGCAACAAATATAGAATAATCCAAAACTCAGAGAGAGAGAGAGATCTGTTATAACAAGTGTGAGGCGATCAAGCATCTCGCCAACATTTCTACTGGAATTATCCATGGCAGACATCCTTGCTCCTTGCTCACTGCAAGCGTTCTCCAAAATTGCATTGAACATAACCTGTGAAAATTGTCAAATTTTGTTTCCTATTAAACAAAGCTTGGAATTGATAAATCTAACTACAAACAGCTTTTAGCTGCATGAAATGTCAGTACAAGCCCAATTCCACAATCATTAAAAACGTAAAACGGAGAGTCTACTTCCAATGATTAATTGTCCATATATGTACTTAATTGTTATATGAACCACACAAACTTGAGAATTGAGTTAAATTGCACTAACACCCAATAAAATTAATGACAGTCAAAACTAGTGGCCCCCCTAAGAAGTCAGTTGCCCCCCCCTATGTATATATGTAAACATTTAGGCTTTAAGTTTGCTTGGTCCCTAAGTTCTCTTGGCCACCAAGTTGGCCCCCCCTATGTATATATGTGATGTATTAGCCTATTACTAGTGGATGTGTCATGCATCTTTTCTTAGGATTGCCCAACCTCCTCCTCTCTTTATCCATAGGAGTTCTTCTCACCTCAATTCAACAACCCCAACCCATACCTCGCGACCCAAGATGTTTGAGCCCTCCAAAGTTAACCCCCATAGCTCCATACCATAGTATCCACCGAACACTGAAAATCACAACTAGAAATGAAGCAAAAGGATCATAGAGGACAAACTAAAGAAGAAATAGAAGAAATCAAAGAAGACAATATTGCACAGATGCATACATGAAAGACAAATTGTAACGTCCTCAAAATAATAACATTAATCCCAACACTATAGACATGCTATGATATATAAAAGGTCCACATCCTTTCATTCACCAGAGTTGTATTACAAGAAGTATCACATGTTAACAACAAAAGCAAATGCCCTAAGGGCTTACAGCTTTCCAAGTTAACACTTGGTTACACAAAGGTAGAGTGCTAACTCATTTACACATAAAGCCCTTGGCTTGAATTTACATGTAATACAACAAAAGGAAAGACAACCAAAAAGTCTGTCCGCCACTAGCCTCCCAAGCTAAGTCCTTGGAGGTGGCATGCTTCCTGTACCTGAAAATGATGTTCCCATATAGGGTGAGCCACAGCCCAGTAGAAATATACTAAACCAATTATGAACAATGACTAAAAGATTAACATTTGATAGATGGTCAACACTTTTACATTCATTCATAACATAACACAATTCCAAGACACTTAAGTCTATATTTCCTTTCATTTCCATTTCTTTTCCTTTCACTTGCCATTTCATAACCTTGGCTCAGAACCTGGCCAAACATCACACATGAGACAAACACTCATGCCAACACTTTTCACTTCATCAAAGATAAACATAACAGTTATATCAATACTTCCAACGACAAGCATATCCGCTCTGTCAATACACTTCTAGATAGGCATACCCGCTCTATCTACGGAGTTCATCCCCTATCTCCTCCCAACAACATCCGGTTTAGAGGTCCATCCCCTATCTTCCCCTAAACCGTGGAGTACATCCCCTATCTCCTCCAACACAACACAATGCATATAAACAACAATTATATACATCACAAATCAACACAATTAATTATCCAAATTAATCAATCAATGTAATTAGGGCATTCTCCATAATTAACATCACAACCCTTAGGTTCCAATTTCCTTAATGTTTCAACATTAATTCCATGTTTCTATACCAAACATGCTTCTAGGTTTATCATAGATGAAAACCCCCAACTTTTGTAAAATTACACAATGGCCCAAAGTTTCCCAAAATCACACAACAACCCCCAACATATCAAAATGCTAAAATTTAAAGACAAAACTCATAAAGAGGAGTAGGATATCCCTACCTCAAAAGATGAGTTCCAAAGGAGAAGGACTCAAAACCAAAGTGCTCCAAACACCAAACTATTCGGATCAAAAGAACGCCCTCGACGATCTACACCCTTTTTGTGAAGACCAAAGGTGAGCAAAACACCCTAGCTAGATCAATACTTAGAGAGAAGTAAGGTTTTTGAGTGAGAAGCTCTGAAAATGGCGTTTTGGGTAAAGTAAGAGAGAGAAGATAAGTCAAAAAGTGATTTAAAATGCCCAGTCCCACTCAGTTATACGACAGGTCCGCTCGAGCGTAAGACACTCCGCTCGAGCGTAAAGACACAAAACACATGGTACGCTCGAGCGCAACATTGTACGCTCGAGCGCCAAGACACAGACACAAAGTTCGTCCGCTCGAGCGTAGATACCAGCCCGCTCAAGCGCAGGTCTCCCCCTCCCAGAACTCTCACCCTAAACACACTGTCCGCTTGAGCGCAACATCCCCGCTCGAGCGCAACCAGCTCGAGCGCACCAAACCCGCTCGAGCGTAGGAACCACACTTGCAGAAGTTTTGCAGGTGCACGAAATACTGAATGGGTGTATTCTCCGCTCGAGCTCCACAATCCCCGCTCGAGCGCACAAGCAACACAACCTCTCCGCTCGAGCGTAAACATCTCCGCTCGAGCGGACCAGCCAAAACCTGGGCAACTAGACTTGGTTCCTAAGCTCAACCAACCTGTAACAAACCTGCCCAACACATCCTATAACTCAAATACAAAGCAAGAAAGGATGTAAACAAGACAATACTCAACTACCAACATCCACGGACACATGTCCGGATTACTGTACAACAAGGGGTAAACCCGGGATCGCTATACAAATACATTCTACCCATTTATCAAAATTTCTAAAATTATCTTTTGGTCACAAAACCAAACTTAGATATGGGCTTTTGGGTTAGAAATAACACATCCAAACCAAAATTGTCTTTTGGTTTCCATTATCTCAAAATGTTGCTCTGTTTTCAATAGGATTTCATTGAGGACTGCGGCAAGGGATAAAATGTTGGAATTTTGATTACGCTGCTATGCTTCCACTGGAAATGTTGAAAATCACTGATTACGCTTTTCTCTGTATTTAGATCTCTTGTTTGTTTTTTCCTTTATGGGCATGTACGAGTAGATGTTGGTTGCAATGCAACTTGTAATGCCATGTATTAGTAACTCTAAAGTAGTAATGTCTCCTGTGTTTATTTGTGCTTTGATTGAAAAGGATGGTAAGAATCCACATGTAGATGTTTTGTGACTTGTTTCGATAGTTCAAAGATATGTATATACGCACTGCATAATGTTAAGTAAAAGAAAAGACAAATGAATGAAAGAAAAAATGGGGGAAGAAAAAGAAAAAGATAATGGACAATCAAGGCAAAACATACTGAGCGTACGTGGACAATGGAAGTGATGTGTATCCAATAACCACCTGCAAGAGCAAACAACATCATTACTGCTTAAAAAGACAACAATGCAAGATACGACAGTGCAAGATGAAAAACTAACATAATAGGACTCACTGGTTTTGGAGCTTCCAGTTTTGTTTGAAGGTCAATATGATAGAAAGTGAATAAAAGGTGATGCAATGGTGTCCAAATAGCAGGGAGGGAGACTTTAATTTCATCATGGTAGCAAGCCACCCTAGCCCCAACAGCAACTTGGGTCTGAGCCCATTTTTGAAGCAACACACCTGGTTCCTTTGGATGCATTGCCTAATTAAAATAGTACCATAAATGAATACTTGTTGTCTATAGAAGAAGGAAATCGACAAATAAATGTATAACAAAATAAAAGTAAAGTACCAATCTACCTCTAAAGGCTGCCTGCGAACATCTGCATAATCCTTTCTGAGTTCAACCCGAATGAACAAATTATTTTTCCTACTCAAACTAACAGTCAAGGGATAGACATAAAGGCAATGAAAAAGCTGCAAGAAAGGCTCATTTCTCGTCATCGTGCGGAAATCGAAAGCCTGGAACTGCATATTTATCAGCCATTTATCATTCTGAATAAGTGGGCAATAAACCAATTATAAATACAAAACTCTCTATTGATGCAATTTCTCCTCAAACTAATTTACAATAGATAATAATTCATTTACATAGTTGCTTGGATTTTTTAAAATATATGTTAACCACCTTATCATCGGACAACAAAACCATTTTCTTCTTTCGTTTACTCCTGTTTGATATTCACAGCCAAATTCCAGACTCAAGCAATTGAAGGTTGAATTCCAAAGTTAACAAAGCATCAAACAAGAAAACAATAACCAACAAATGTCCCACTAAAACCTATGCTATGTCACTTTTCTAATAACAGTTGTGCTGAAAGTATACTCATCTGGAAGTAACACATAATATATAGCTAATACAAGTACAAGAAATGCGTAACACTTACATCATCAGCATTAATATCTAGATTTCCTTGAGCAATTGATCCATTTCATTGAATTTCTTTTCCATCAGGGGAATTCCACTTGGAATCACCTGTACGATGCCCACCATTAAATGGGGAATCAGCTAATCGGTCACCTATGTCAACAGTATCATTGGTTACACTGCCACTTTCTGAAATATTTTCGAAGTCAACAGGGCCAGCTTGGAGCTTTTCAATTTCCAACCTTAAGACACCTTTCACGGGCTTATGAACCTTGTGTTTAGGATCCTAAACAATTAGAGGGAAATCAAGGGAAAAATTTAGTGTTAGGTATAATGAGAAACACGGAATGTCATCTGCAGTTGTAATTAATAAATGAGTACAACAATCTTACAACTTCTATGAAAAGAAAATGGGTAATGCATGTGCTGTATTACTAACCCTCCAACCAACTACATACCCACCAAACCACAAAACGGGGACTTCCATTTGCAAACAAACAGCAACTAGATGGCATAATAGGCCACCATTGCCAACTTACTATCACTCTTAAATCCCTCTCCCGTGCTTTAACCAAAATCCTACGCTAAACCTAAGGTAGAAAGTATTCTCACTAATATACAAAGGCTTGCTAACTCAATCACTTCTCATAAATCTTGTTTACTTATTATCATTTGGAGTACTAGAACATGGACATGCTGCCAGAGAGCCAAGCTTTGGAATCTTCTTTCTTTTTCTTTTTCTTTTTCTGTTTTTTATAAGTGCTGGTTTTTCAATCTTCTTATTGAGGGGTCACTAGATAACTTCCCCTTATGATGATCAAGGTTTTGATATTTCAATCCAGTGAATAAGTACTACTTGGACAATCATAGATAATAAATAAATTGATTATCAATGTGATTAGAAAAATAAAACAAATACAACTCTATGAAAATTTTAGTAATGACATTTCACAAAAAATAGTTTATTAACTGCTATGAATAGATGCAAAATGCTTCTCATAAAAGCTAGCTTTTAAGATTATGCCTTGGTGCAGCTTCAAACCAACTGTCAAAAAACTGAGAACTTGTGTGACGCCCCGATTCTACACTATAGGTTGCAGTCAAGGGAGAGTCACTAGTGAGTCCTATGGTCAATAACCAAGTAAGATCCCAGATCGCCGGAGGAGTCAAAATAGCCTCCCTTCTAAGTCCAGCTTTCTTAGGCAGCGCACTACCTTTTTGACAGATCTTACCAGGCATTGACACGAGGTCTCATAAGCAACGATAAGGTTCATACATAGGATATAAATACATAACAACCACATTTATACTTAATTCAAAAGATTGTTTCATTACATTACATCCCAAAAGAAAGTTTAAAACTTCACATGAGTCTTACAAAATAATAAAAGAAAATTTCTAGTTTTTCCTAAGATAGCCAACGGTCTTCGAAGGTTTCAGGTTCGACGTCTCCCGCTATAAGTTCCTTTTCGTCACCTGGCATGATACGCCGTGAGCTTTGAATGCCCAGTAAACACACACACACCCGACCCCTTTTTCCCAGTCCAATACACAATCACAATTATAACATCAAGTAATAAAGCATGATACTCAAATAAATAAATAAAGAGTCAAGTTAGATGTTAGTAAACTAGAAATCCCCCAAAGAGATTTCGTCCTCCCAACCACAAGAATCGGACGCGGATTATTCGGTATGCCTCCTCTTTTGCTGCTTTGTTGCAGAACTAACCTCGGATGCCTACCAACGGTTATATACCGCGTAGCGCCAACCGCAAGGCCTCAAAAGAGACGGTAAAAATAGGGCCTTGCCCGAAATCCCTCCTTACACCAAACCACCTAGGGTCCGAATACAACCGCTCCGTTCAAGGGTTCCGAAAACCACTTGCGCAAGACTTTAACTTCAAAATAGGGAACGCATCCCAACAAACCATATATCACCTTTCTCATCTTTTCATTACTCAAGTGTTCGAAAACCCAATACCCACCCAATTAGGTTTCCCGTTGAATTAAGTGTTTTAAGTCAAGGTTAGTCCAACTAGACAATATAATAATATCCACATAAGCATGCATCCTCAAGATAAGAAAGATAAATAACATAACATGCATGTACAACATCTTGCCAAGATATGATCATAAGTCATTAAACATTCTCATGAATACAAAGGCACAAAACATCCATACATAACAAATTTCCAGATTTAACATCACGTGAAGATTAATACGAAAGGACTACTTTAGATCATCCACCGAACTCGGTCTTCCTATGGTTCGTAGAGAATTTGATCTAGTTTCTAGAACATTTTTCGGAAATGGGTTTGTTTTTCCAGATTTTAAATTATTTAGAAAATAGTCCAGCGCTGTCCAGAATCTGTCCAGATCCGTCGACCGTTACGAAAACTTGATTTTCTTTCAAACCGCTTAATTTTTTTTGATGAAACCAATTTTAGTTGAAAGATAACTCCTTAAGGAAGGTTTTGACATAAAATAGAGTTCCAGAATATTTTTTTACATTTTTCTGGAATTTTTGAAAGTGGGCTACAAAAACAGATTTTAAGGTAGAATGCCCAAAACAAGAAGATTTATGAAAAAGGGGTTCCACCAAGGGAAAGTTTCATTTCTTTTGTGAAGAAAACATGTTAAATAACATATGTTTAACTCAGAAATTTTTCTTGAAGGTGTGCCTTTGGAAAGTTTGAGAGATTGGTATAAAAAGATGGTTTTGTGCCAAAATGGGGAAAATACAAGAGAGATGGAATCAATGCTCAACTTTTAGCATTTTTAACACAATTAACTCATCAATAACAGATCTGAAAACATTATTTGGAACCCTTAGAAACATGTATTTGAAAAAGGAAAATGAAAGAGAAGGTTGTGTTGTGGCTTACCTACTAAGCTTTGCACAAGAAGACTCTCTTCTTTCTTCCTCTTCTTCTTCTAGACTTCTCTCTCTTTCTCTCCTCCCTCTCTCTAACCAAATGTGTGTGTGGATGAGAGTGTTATGTGTGTTTGCAAGCTAGGGAGGTGTGTTGATATTTATAGGCAAACTTTTGAGGCAAAAAGTCCTAAAAGCCCCTTAGTTGGAAATGAATGGAAAGCTTTAGGATTTGTTTGAAGTTTAAAGGAATAGAAGTGATTTGGGGGGCTTACTCTTAGGTTTATGCAACTTTTGGTTGTAATGAAACTAGTTTTGGGAATTAGCATCATAGGTCTAGGATGTTAGGTTGTGTTTTTTCTAGAATTTCATGATGATATTTCTTGGAAATTGGTTTCTCACTTTCTTCTAGGAAGGCTAGGCATAGGGAAGGTGAAGGGGCTATTTTTTTTTTTTTTTTTTATGTCTAGGCACACTCCTCTAGGTGTATATATGTATATATATTACAAGATTGATGGTACTAATAATATTAGGGTACATGTACTAGTTTTTGTGGTTTATTTTGAATTTAATGAAGAAGTAAGGGCTTGGTGTTAAATATATGTAATTTATGTAGAATTAAATTAGGTTAGGGAACCTAATCCGGCTAGGAAAATTCCTGTTTGGAAAAAAGGAAAATAAAATTGCTAACCGACAAGGTTCGAAATAATTCAAGTAATCGAGGGCTTTAAGAAAGTAATTCAACATTAGGGTTTTTTTTTTTTTTTTTTTTTTTTTAAGTGAATACATATTTTGGGGGCTTCACAACTTGTTTGGTGAACAAGCTGTTAAATAGCTATTTTGCTGCATAATTGTCCAAAATGTCCTTAGAAGCGACATACCAATGCCCAAAAGAATTACATTAACAACCATTTAATGGAAGTATGGTCTGGATTGAAAACTAGTAATCTTTGTTTAAGAATAAAAAGGCAAAAACAATAAAAATTAATAATAAAGGAAATGATACATAAAAATAACAATAATAATGAACCAGACAATGATCTTTCACTTCTCTTTTTCCTTCTTTTTTTTGAAGGGAGGTGGCTAATCATGACTTAATTAAGGCGGAGCCATATGTTAGAATAAGTTAACTTGTATTTTAACATTGTTCAAATTTCACAAAGATTTTTTTTTAAGTATTCTAATTTCACAAAATTAGCACTTAAAAAAGTCAAAACTTTTAGTCTTTCTAAGAAGTCAGTTGCATGATATGAAGGTTTATGAATAATTTTTCCCTGATAATTACTGCTCACCTGAATGTTTACAATATACTTCTCAATATCTGGTTTAAAGATTTGTTTGCCAGGTTGTCTGCTCATGACAACCTGAAACTCATGTGCATTTTACATTGAATGTGGATAAAATTTCTGCAATGTGAAGGTGTACCCGAAAATTGCTAATCTGAAGAAGCTTTTAAATAATGGTGGTATTTGCAATGAGAATTTTTTAAGGGAAATATACTGGATAATATAGCAAGTATACATAATTGTGTCTCGTAGTGCATGGAGATATTTTAAGCGCTGATAATCTTATTTATCAAGTTCTGATTTCTTAAATAATCTGTTTGTTTGGCACAATAATCTATTATAATGCAATTCTGTTTGAGGCGTAGATTTCATTATTGATTTATAACAAAAATGGAAAAAATAATCAGAGAATAGATGATATTCTTGTGTCCTTTTTCTCTTACGCATCCCCAATTCTTCATCTCCAACACGCATTAGATTAGACATACATATATACACACACACAAGTTCAATCTATGTAAACAATTGTTCAATTCCAACAAGCATTAAGATAAGAAACAAGTTCAGTCTCTGCAAAACACAGATTGAAACACAATAAGAAATTGAAAATACAATAAACAGGTTGATTACGGAGATCGGAGATCGATTACGATAAACAGAGATTGAAACACGATAAGAAATAAAGTAAGACATAAATTGAAACACGATAAGAAATTGAAAATACAATAAACAGTTCAATCTATGTAAAACACAGATCGATTACGATAAGAAATTGAAAGTTCGAATTGGAGCTCTTACAGGTCAATTACGGAGATCGATTACGGAGAGAGAGAGAGAGAGAGAGAGAGAGAGAGAGAGACGCACCAAAATTTGAAGATTGAGCTCCCAATCTGCCTTGGAGCTCCCGACTTTAGGGCTGAAGATTGAGCAAACCGAGGTGCGAGAGATTGAAGATTGACAATTGAAGATTGAGCTCAATCTTCAATTGTTAATTGAAAAACGGCCATTAATCTTCAAATTTGGAGCTCAATCTGCGTTGGAGCTCTTACAGGAATGAAGATCGATTACGGAGGGAGAGAGAGGGAGAGAATGAGCAAGTTAGGTCTGAAGTGAAGAATGAGGTCCGACTTTTCAATTGTTAAAATGATGAAAGTAATTGCTCTCAAATTGTTTTTAATTGATAATGACGAAAATATTTGGCCCCTAAATGTTAATAATATATTAGCAATCAAATTTATTAGTCTAAAAAAATTATGTCAATATTAAGTGAGAATATTAATAATCATTTTTACAATCTTGTAAGTAAATTATTATATGTTTAAATGTCCCTAAAAGATTATTTTTAGCGATCAAATTTAATTAGTCTCTAAATATTAGTCTCTAAAGGACTAATTTCTTGTAATGTCATATTTTAGCCAAATAATTAAAAAATTATTAAGGGTTGGTTTGGAATGTCCTAAAAATGTATACTTTTTGACTTATTGGTGGGTTTGGGTTGGGTTTGGGTTGGGTTTGATGTGATGTGTTAGAGAGGTGATGTGATTTAAATAAGATAATGTGACTTAAATAAGATAGTGACTTTTTGACTTTTTGATTTATTTAGATTATGCCAAACTAGCCATAAATTAACATGATCATAAGTTAGTAATTTGGCTTATTTTAGAAAAAGCCCGTGTTTGTTTGTGTTGTGGAGTATCCAGGGCGCGTTTGGTAATCACCAATCTAATCAGAGACACCACCCAGTTCCACACCACCCGACCCCCAATCCAAAACCAACAATGCAAATCTTCGCCGCTGTCTCACCTTCTTCTTCTCCGTAAGTTCTTCTCCTCTCTCTGTCTCTCTGTCTCTCTCAAAGAAACAGCTTTCGAAGAAGCTTTCTATCTATCTAATGAAGGGGTTTTCGAAAATCATTTGATTCTGTTTGGTGGTCTGTGTTTTTAAACTTTTGGATTTGGTAGGCAACTATTCAATCAAATTGAATCTGAGCATCAATTAAATATCAGTGTCTGATTTAGGTTTCATCATTTGTGTTGTGTTGCGGGGGTGATGGAATATTACTAATTCTCTTATTTTGCACTTGCTTATATTGCAGCCGCGCTATTGTTTCCATCGGTTGCCCCTGTAAAGTTTCAAACCTGTTTCCATTTCCTTGCAATCTTGATTATGGATTTAGTACAGGTCGGTCTTTATTCTCATCCATATTTCTCTGTCTTTTAAGTGAACGCCATTGTTTCTTGTTAGGGAAGTGCACATTCTAAGATAATTTATGATTTTTGTGATAAAAATTATGGATTTTTTGGGATCAAAGTTACCATTTTTGTAATAAAAGTTATGAATGGTGAAGTATTGATGGGCACATAAAGGTTGTATATAACTAAAGTTATACATTTTCTGAGAAGTAAAAAACTTAATATATTTTTTTGTGACAAAAGTTATATATTTTGTCATAAAAAGTTATATGTTTTTTTTGCATAAGGTGCATACCATATGCACCCAAAAAGGAGTGCACGTAGTAGCTTTTCCCTTCTTGTTATTCATAAGCTACATTTCCGGGGTTTGCGATTCAAATATTATCTCATTTCTCTAATTACTCCCTAACTGAAATAAATTTTTTCAAAGCATGTTAATTCTTGAAAGTTTCCCCACTAAGAAATGTTGTTGCATCTTATTTCAAGTGAGCGCAAAGGTGAGCCAAGGGCCCAACTGTGCTGTTGTAGGGAGGGAGAGAGTGTCCCCTGCTGGAATGAGGTATGTATGAAGGACCATGGTGAGTGAGGACTCCATGTGAACCATGGTGCTCCCAAGCAAGTTGGCTTCATCGCACAAGCCATGTTGTGTTGGGCTCTTCATACTTTGACTCATTTGCCTTGGAGCTCTTATGTCTAGGGCGGCAGCCGCACTTGCGAGTTCTGTACTTGGTTGTGTGTATGGTCATGCAAGGGCTTGCACTTGCTTTATGTAACTATTTGTTCACATATTACTTCACTTCTATAGTTAATCTCATCATCCTGGCTGATGAGCTCGATTCATCCTTGTATGAGTTTCATTAGGAAGGTTGTTGAGCTATTAGAAATATGATAGATCACTAATTTACTACTTGTATAATTTCAAAGTTCTTATTCTTAATCTCATTGTTGTTTTTTATCATCTTATCCATAGGAAATAGAAAGATTAAGGTTTCTCGAATGAAGGCTGGCTTTTGGGAATCCATCAGATCGGGGTAAGTAACAGTTGTAAACAAACGTACACACATACATAAACCATCTTTTCAGAAGTTGTGCTATCATTTTGTTGACCGTTTGAATCAAAACATTTCATATGTTGTAAAAAGTGAAGTAGTGATTATTGTTTTCATATATGTATATACATGTTTTAAATAATGTGAAATATAAGATTTATTGAAAATTGCCATGTTGGTGTGGTGTCTGTATTGTTTCCTATCCATGTCTGTGCCCATACCTGTGCTTCTAAGAATAGACCTCCACCATTATCTAGTGATTAATTAATTAGCTTTTTGTTGACCTATGCATCATACTGCAAGCTGTACTATTTAAATTATTTATCTCATGGATTGTCTAAAACTGGCTTATCTGGCTTTGCGTTGCAGATTTTTGAAAAACAATACCACACAAGTTATTGAACCAACCTCTACTCTCGAAGAAGGGGAAGGTCCATTGCCTCAAGAGTTTGTTCTAGTTGAGAAGACTCATCCAGATGGATCGATTGAACAGATAATTTTTTCTTCAGGTGGAGATGTTGATGTTTATGATCTCCAAGCCTTATGTGATAAGGTAATTTGCTTTTCCAGGACCTTTCTGTGTGCATGCAAAACTTGGAAAATTGTTTGCCTTTTAAGACATAGTCTTATGTAGTATATACACGAGCATACCATTAGATTTTGTGTGCTTTAATTTGTGCATGTTGGTACATAAATTTATTGCGTACTTTCCTATATAAATGGTAGTTTGGCATCCCCTTTTTCTCTAATCAGATGCCAGATTATTGAAAATTTGAAACCCTTTTATTGGCTTGTACAAAATCAATTGATGTGCCCTGCTTTGATGGAGTTGTCTTGGTTGAACTTTTAAAGGATCTTGTAGTTGGTTTTAAACCATTGGTTAATTAATAACCTTCAGTTCAAAACTCTCTCTACCTCTCTCTGTCTCTCTCAATATTATGAATTTCAGGGATGATATGCCCTGTTTTACTAGTTTTGTTTACTTGCACTATTTTATTTACATTTGATAAAGTTTAGTCTAATTTCATCATGGGTTAATAGGTTGGCTGGCCTCGGAGGCCACTGTCAAAACTAGCTGCAGCTTTGAAAAATAGCTACATGGTAGCCGCATTACATTCCATAAGAAAATCACCTGGAGCAGGTGCCTAATAAATAAGACTGTTCAATGGAATTCTTGTATTTTGTGCAAATTAGTTATTCAATGCCATCATTTATGCTTCTGTATGTGCCAAAAATTATTTTCAGCTGTGATATACTTTCCCCATTTTAAAATAAATGATGAACATCTTAGTGTACTTGGAAAGTTCCTTGGCAGAGTTCGATGACCAAAAGAAGCTTATAGGCATGGCTCGTGCTACGTCAGATCACGCCTTCAATGCAACAATTTGGGATGTTCTGGTAGATCCCAACTATCAGGTATTCTATGTTTATTGTGTGGGAACAAACATGCTGGTGGCAGGATTAAAAAAAGGCTTGTCACTTACTTTTTGAACTGTAATTTTAAAATAAAGTTAAAAGTTGATGCATATGTTTTGAAATAGTTGATATTGAAGGCATTTAGAATAAGAATCTGTCAATTACGAAAGAATCCTACCTGCGGTTGTACCACTACTACACTAACATTTTTGAATTTATGTGAACTTAAGCATTTCAGCAATGTGATATGGTACCAGTGGAGTATCTTTTGTGGAAACTTAAATACTTCTTACTTTTAGTTACAGAGGACTGAGATTAACTGGATAACTGAAGTTCTAAGGAAACGACTCAAAGAAAAAAAAAATAAAAAAAAATGCTCTGTCTAAGGGACCTAAAACTACCATGGACACCTTTTGTTGGACTTGCAGCTTAAAAAATCCTTATATTTTGGCCTCCAAAAAGGAAATGGCTTCCCTAAACTGGCAATGATGGTTACTGGCTTACTGCATCAATGATTTCATTCTGGCTTTGAGATGGCCTTCTCTTTTTGGTATAAAATGGCATTCTCTAATGCTTACTCTTAGAAATTGACGCTTGAAATAGTAAGTCAGATTAGTGCATTCTAGACTGCTAGTCATTGTTCCTTGTGGACATGTTTGAGATTTTTTAGTTTACTTGTTCCCAAGAAAATTCCGTGCAGATTACTCAAATACAGGCACTTATTTTTTTTAAGTGAAATTTTTATTACCAAAAAAGAAGAGATTTACAACGAAGTTCAAAAAACTGCCCAAAAGGCACAACAAACCTCTAAAAGAGGTGGAAAACTATGAAACCTAGAAAAGTATTCCAAGGAACCAAAAGACTAGGAATTAAAAAAATATATAAAATATAAAAAATAAATAAACTCTCACAACACGAGAGATTTAGTCAGGATAAAACATTTGAGGTTGCCACTGTAGATGCTAATTCTGTAGATCATCCTTTTGTGTTTTAAGCCTTTTTCTTGGATTGTTTAGGCATAAAATTTTCAAAAGATGCAGTGAATTTTTCTCTCTACCTTGCATGAGGTGTTTGATCCTCTCATCAAGCTTTCTCTTATTTTCTTCCCTAGATATTGGAGAACTTAAATTGACAGCATCATCCTCTCCAATGAGACAATAAAGAGTTAATGTTTTTTTTTGATCGGCAACAATAAAGAGTTAATGTTAATACACTTATTTGAGCTTGTAGATGGTTCTAGGCATGATGCAAGTACATCGAACATATTGCTATTAGAAGCAGCATTACTCTTCGATTTACCATCCAAAGGCAACTCTATAGGATTGGAAACTCACCACTTTTTTTCTCTTAGTAACTTCTTGCCATTCCCTGTTGTCTTCTTGATCTTCTTTCGCTCTCCGTTCTTGTTTGAGTTCATGCACTTTGTTCAAAGGATTGGGGGAGGAGGGACAAGTGCAAAGTTGTTCTGAAGGTTTTGCAACCAGTGCACCTTTGTGGTCTATATAGGGATTCTCTACTTTAATCTCAAACAATCACGATATCCCAAATCAAGACAAAAGGTCTTTGGAATACCATATAGCAAGCGTGAACTTCAACACATATTCTGACCAAGTCTAGATTGCTTAGCTTTTATTAGCCTTTTAGGTCCCAAACGTAGCTTTGTTTTAATTCTATTGATCTAGGCATGCTTTTCAGTCTTTCAGATATCATAGGTTCATTAGATGGACAATAGAGAAGATAAGAGCGGTTAGGATTGAGTCCACATACGCGCAGTTTAGTCACCCTTGGATGGGGATCTGGGAGGGGTAGATACATTGGGTGGGACCTACCCTTTGAGTCCACATGTTGCACCTAAAATACTAGTGATGTGTAACTGAACAATTATGTTCCTTTGAATTTATGCAATCTACCAAATTGTTGTTTTAAGATTTCTATCACATGCAGGGCCAAGGTCTTGGAAAGGCCCTTGTTGAAAAGCTTATAAGGGCTCTCTTGCAAAGGGACATCGGCAATATTACACTCTTTGCAGATAGTCAAGGTATAACCACAAAATATTGCAATCTTGGTATGATTGAAGTAAGGTACCTATCTGTGTAATCGAGAACAATGAATTATTTAGTTCTTAAGGAGATTCTGAATCCATATACTGACTCTAATATTGTGATATTTTTTCCTTATTCATCTAGTATTTTTAATTTCTAAAAGCTTCTTTCATTGATAAATAACACGAGAAATTTCCCATGTCAACTCTGGTCTTCTCAATGCACAGTTGACAATACTTTGGATTCTTGAAGCTTTGATTTTGACGTTGTTCTGTTACATAATCATTGCAGTTGTGGAATTTTGTCGGAATCTAGGTTTTGAACCTGACCCAGAGGGCATTAAAGGTATGTTTTGGTACACAAGGTATTAGTTGACACTCCAATGTAAGCAAAGATTTGTTAATGATGACATTGAATTGATTGATGTTGCAAGATTAAGGAGATGTGGGGTGTTGGTAGCTGGGTTTTGTTTTGTCTGTATATTTTAAACCTGTTAGCATGGTTTGGTGTTTTGTAATTTGTGAAACTTGTGCATATTTGTTGGATGACATGACATCTATTCAGATGGTGCCCAAGTATTTTGGCATCTATCAATCTTCGTGATACTATGTTGTTAAAGTTGGCGGTGTTTCTGTGAATAATGCAGTTTAGTTTTGTACCTGAACAAAAGTGAAATAAAAGAAAACAAACAGAACTTTAACCATCCTTTTGCAGACGTGTGCCTATCCACGATGGGGTATGTAATGTTCACCGCAATCAGGATGTTGTAATCTTTATTTACTTTCAAGGCAGTTTTTGGTCATGAAATGCTCTGATCTCCAGCATACACCAAGCGTTGGCTTCATTCATGTTCTTTTAAATGCCAAAGTATGCCAAAGGTCAAGTTGCACTCTTTAAATTTGCTTCACATTGGTTCATTATTTGTAGATGGTTTCGGTATGAAAAATGTCTGAACAAGGTTCAATGCAATCCTGACATGTGGCTGTGTATATTCCATGATATTCTTTGATGCAAAATCAAATGGTTTTAACTTTGAGAAGTGGAAGGTAGTTACCAAGAAAAAAAAAAGAAAAGAAAAGAGAAGACTTGAAAGTGGAATATGGGCAAGGAAAAAACATATATATATATATATAAGAAGCGTTTACCTGTTTGAGACGGGTAATTCTATTTTTACACACCAAAATATCTCACTCTACATCCTCTCTCAATACACACACTAACTAATTTTGATTTTTGTAATTTTACTCAATGCACAACCCTTTTTATCAAAAATATCTCTCTTTAACATTAAAACCTAAACCAATACCTATCTTGTGGGAGAGGCTGAATGCCCTTCTTGAGTACTTTTTACTGCATTCTTTTCATCATTCCATGAGTTCTAGTATGTGGTTTGTATTGGTGTCCAACCCAGAACTAAACAGATTGACTTAGCTCTCAAAAAGTTGGATTCGATAAGCAAACCATAAGATGAGAAAATTGCACGAGCCCCAACCTATTAAATTGGGTTCAGTTTGGTTTTAAACCGTGCATTAAAAACAATTAATTTAAAGAGCTACACAAAATAATGGCTGAAAAATAATTAGTTTGAAGAGAAATAAAATAATAGACTAACATTCGTTGCTTAGTCTTTGTTCATGTATTTCCATCTAAAAACAATTGAAGCAACGTATGGGTTTCAATATATCCAGCACCACCAGTCACAAGTATGTTCTGTGCCATAACTACACAAACCCAAGAGAGAGAGAGAGGGGATGGCGGTTTTGCGGCAAAGTTGTAGCTGAATTGATGGCAGCGGCGGTGGCGGCAATAGCAGTGGGCGGTAGTTAGGGTTAAGGTTAAGAAATTAGGGTTTTGATGGAGAAGATAAGGACACTTTAGTAATTTTATTTTAGGACAAAACTGTAATAAAAAAATAAATCATTAAATTTGTACAGAGGTAAATAAGTGTGTGGAAATAGAATTTCTCGTTTGAGACTTGTATTTTTTTTTATTCTGCCCTTTGGTTTGAAATTATTTACTATTAGAGGCTTGCATTTTAGTTTTTTCTATTTTGTCTTTTTATTTTGTATTATTTATCAATATTGGTGGCACTAATTTAGATAAAGGTTTTTTTCATAATTATGCAAAAAATCTTGGTCAGTTATAAAACATAAATATTTTGATCTTGGATAAATTACAAAGAGTGATGCTATTAAAATCCCATCAATTATTTTGAACCCCTCATTTTTTAACTTTTTTTATTACAATAATAATTTCAAGTGAAATTACTAATAATGACATTAATATTTTTGGGACACCCCATCTCATAATTAAGTTAACATACCCACTACATCATGAGTTAGGGTTTACGAAAGCAACCACCCATCCATCTTTCTTAAATCTCACCTTCAAAACCTACACACCCTCAAAATCTTAAAAATGCTTTGGCGGCAATATTTCGGGGGCAATGGTGATAACCATTTGATTACATACACTTCTCCGGTAAAGACAATGAGTAGAAGTTTTTTTGGCAACCATAACTTCATGAGACGAGAGGAGTACAACAATAAAAATTTAGAAAAGATTGATAACTTTGATGGTGTTCTTAACTCAAAGAAGATTTGTCACGACCCGCTCCCCGTACCCAAGAGTTAAGCATCGTGATGGCCAGTAACTGAGGTTACCTCTGGCCAATTCTTAAATAAATCAATAGATGTGAGCAGAAGTAATATTTAAACGAGAGTACCAAAATAATCATTGGAGCTTCTATTTTTATTACAAAATTATATTGACCAAAAAGGCCGATATTTACATAGAAAAATATCAATAAAAGTGCTGTATGTGTCTATTCCATAGCCTCACATCTAAGACTTCTCGAAAGCTATTTTTGAATTGCATTATTTCCTGAAAATTGGTAAACAGCTATAAGAACATGGCAGAGTGAGAAATATTATACCAAGAGTATAAGGGATACAAAATAACTATGAATAGTTAGTTAGGCCAAAACATTTACATAACTCATTTTGGTAAATAAATCATTTAAGTGGCAGAAACCTTAGTCTGAACAAATAATCATTTAAGTAGCAAAACTAAGATTATGTAAATAAATAACCATAACCATGGTAATTTGGTAAACAAATCATTTAAGTGACAGAAACTGAAATACATAAATTATGTAAGTAAATAACTATAACCACAGTACAGAACAAAACAGAGCAGAGGTCACAAAAGTGACAGTCAGAACAGAGGTACGGATTCAAGAGGTGTCTCCCACAACAGTGTAGCACTTAACTCCGTACAGCACTTTGCTCCACACAAGAAATCAGAGGGTCAATGGATTCATAACAATACAGAGGTACGGATTCAAGAGGTGGCTCGTACGGATTACAGAGGTGACTCCCACAATAGTGTAGCACTTATCTCCGCACAGCACTTTGCTCCGCACCGACCAGAGGTTAATAGATCCATGACAAACAGAGGACCACAAAGTGGTCAAACAGAGGCCAATGGTTATTTAAGTCCCCCAAAGAGTGGAACTCCCATGGTGGTACTTAAAAAACATAATTGTTTATAAGATTATAATCAAATATTCTTTAAAATATAAACAAACATATCCATGTGTTTCATTTTAACAAATAGGGTCCAGAAATTAAACCACGTAATTGCAATTTAATATAATTTATAATAGTTTATAAAACATAACGTGTATAAAATAAATATGACAAGTCAAAACATACGTAAAATATGTTATGGTAACTCAAAGTATAATATAACTCACCTTAACTTTAATACTTCATTCTTTCTTTCCACTATCAAAGACCCTCCCAACTTCTATTATTTTTTCTTTCTTTCTCTCCTTCTTTTCTCTTTTTTTTTTTTTTTTTTTTTTTTTTTTTTTTTCAGCTGAATCACCTCCCTATTTATAGGGAGATAAGGCATCCTTGGGCCAACACGTGGCCAGGTGAAAGATTCACTTAAGATTTATCCTTATCTTAATAGATATTTAAAATAATTATATTTTGACCCAAATTCTTAATATAATTATATAAACATAATTAATCCATAATTAAATTATATTTTATCGTATACCTATAGAAAATTAATTATTTATTTTACTACCACATCCATTATTATTATTATTTATTCATACTTTAACCCCTAAATTCTTAATAATTATATTATTTTACAAAATTACACATACTAATACAAAATAAATAATATATTTTCCTAACTGTGATTAAATAATATTAGTATAAATTTTACAGAATAATTAAAAATCTGAGTTGTTACAAGATTGACCTTGTAAGGATAAGTTTATTAAAAAAATGGCAATAATAATAAAAACTGTTCATCATTTTCAAGATTGAACTTTCGAACATATGACTGAATTTGGGAACACAGACCCGAACACTGTTTATTTTGTTTGGGAACATGTAACCAAACATTTCCTGTTTATTCATAAACAGATAATCGAAGTAGCAACAGAAGCAAACAAATAAAGGAGGTCGGACCACCCTTAGGTGGTCGACCGATGGGTGAAATTCTGCTCAATTTTGCTCACATAGAGAGCATACAAGTACAATGGGATTATGGATGAATGATAGAAAACCAACCAAAGAAGCATGAAAGTGAGTTGTGTTGTGTCTGTGAAAAGAAGTAATAGAAAAAAAAACAAAAAAATAAATTGACAAACCTCGTAATGAAATAGAGAAAAAACTTCTTAATCACCCCAAATTTTTTCTATTGGTTTTTGGAGGTTCCACCGTTGTGCGTTTTGTTAGGGTTTTTGCAGGGGTGTGCATTTGAATGGGTGAAATATTTTTATAAGGATAATTTTGGTATTATTTGGGAAGAAGAAAATGAATTTTAAGGATTTTACAATTTATAAATGAGAGTCCAAAGAAATGGGAGGTTTAAAATAATTGATGAAGTGTTAGTAGCCGCACTTCTTACAAATATGTTTTCTTTCTTATTTTGCCATTTCATTTTGTATAATTTACTAATGGTAACCTATAATTTGACTTTCCCATTATACCCTCTTCTTTGATCATATTTATCAATATTAGTGGTACTAATTTGAGTGAAGTGTTTTTTTTCATAATAATGCAAAGATTTTTGGTCAGTTATGACACATAAATATATTGGTTTTTGATAAATTACAAATACACTCATGAGATATGTTTAAAATATGAAATGTCCCTACAATATTAGAAATTACAACTATTCCTTATTAGAATTTTTAATTTAACAGAATAAATAGAATAAAAAAATTGTAAAAAATTATAATTTGAAAAAAAATGTGAAAAAATCTATTAAAACAAATGAAAATTCATCTAAAAATAATTTTTAAAATAATCAAATCAAACATAATAATTTGTTAAAAGATATGTATTTTGGAAATATAAATTTATCACAAGAATAGCCCGTGCATGGTACGGGTCTAAAAATATTTTTTTACAAATGAAGCCAAATCAAGATTTAACGATGATACCATAAGATCATTGGCGTGTAATATCACTATTCGATTATTCCATACTAACAAAAACAATAAATATAATTCACTCATTTGAACTAAAATTTTATCTCTTCTATTAATTCCATAATTTTACTTTATAATAGAAATTAAAATTTCTATCATATATTTAATCATTGATTCTAGTCAATTTTATAATAAACTAAGCTTATTTTTGGAGAAAAAGTTCAAGCAATGGAATGGAATAAAGTGCAATAGACTGAAATGATTATTTTTTCCATTTTTTTATTGAATAATTATTTTTTTTGTCAATACATTTTTCATTATTTTTTGAATGAACCAAATATAAAATAAATATTAAAAAATGTCATACTATTTCATTTCATTTAATAAACTCAATAAAATATTTGAGTCAAAAGGTTATACTAGTCTGTGCCTGGCACGGACCTTTTCACTACGGACAAAATCAGGATTTTATTACCGGAGGGGCCAAAAGACAAATAAAATTTTTCACCGTATACATAAGTACACATATATGTACAATATGATATATAAATTATATCTATACAGATAAAAAAAATTCAAACATCATAGAAGCAATTTCTAATAGGATGAAAAAAAAAATTTTGATATAAAATAAAAAGACAATGCAAGATGGAATAAGAATGAGACATGCATTTTTTGTATTAGGGCCATTTGATGTATAAAATGAGATATGTATTTTTAAAATGTTATGACAAATCATATTTTTCACAAAAATAAAGAATTAAGACCCCTTCTAATCATATTTTGGTGTCAGTGTGGCCAAAGTGGTGAATGGTTGGCTCGTCACCTTGAAAAGCATTTGTAGCTGACTTGGTTTTATGCATATATTCTTATTTTTGTTAGATGTTGTAACACTGCATTGGCGAAGTCGTTAGCAATTTTTTTAGAATTTTGTATATGTAACTGGATCTTTACCATCGAAATTATGAAATTAAATAAATAGATTCACGAATAAATTAAAATTATATATTAAGAACACATGTTGAGAATTATAATTAAATTACAACATAAATATTCAATATAATAAAATGGTAAAGAAACCAAACCGAAAGCTACACAGTAACAGTTTCCTTAAAATAGATTTCTGCCGCCTTACGGGTCGAGTGCTTGAGGAATTTCGGCACCAAACCGAAGCCTGCACGGTACTAGTTTTCTTAAAACAGATTTTCACTGCCTCACGGGTCGAGTGCTTAAGGAATTCTGGCGTCTGTCTCTCAGGATACAATGGTCAAAAAATCAGCTATGGCAAAAGCATTTTTTGTCTAACTTAGCGAACAAAAACCGTGGCAACATTTTCTCACTGTAGGAATTTTCTGGCAAACTGACTTCGTGGCAGCATTCTCTCACTGTAGGAACTTTCTGGCAAACTAATTTGTAAAATGGAAGCAAAAATTTATGTGTTAAGGCTTGACAGGAGAGTCTCAATTTAAATATGTATATGGGAGAGAGGAGGAGCCTCCAACCTTTATAGCTGGTCAATAATGTATCATTGACCTCTGCAATATTGCAAGAGTTATAAACATATTATACACATGTATATAATAATCCTGCAACAGCCACACCAAACCCTAGGTCTTGAAAAAATATATATATACTCTTCAATGCATTTTTTTACAATCAATGTAGGATAGACGTTACACACTAATCCCAATATCTCTTTCATGAAGCTAACTTCATGAGGTAATTTCTCATTCAATTCTCAATAGTTTTTAGTCATTTTTTTTGTGATGTAAAAATCTCATTACAAAGTATCTAGACCCACTTAAATCTAACATAATAAATGATTGGAACCCACTTTAATATTTAATTAAAGTTACTAACAATCTATTTTTTCCAACAATCTGCACATGATGAAAGAAACACACACTATAGCGTTAGCTGGTGTTGAATTGAATGTGGTGGCCCATCATGGCCTCTGGAGATGTTACAGATCAGGCTTGGGGGTAAGGTTGTGTGGATTATTTAAGAGTTTGTCACCTACAGATGATTCTGTAACTTTAATACCCATGATGAACCTTTTCCCTTGAGAATTTTGAGACCTGATCATGAGGATGTGATGGTATTTAGGTGTCGTTTTGCAATTGGGTTGGGTTGATTTTTTAGTTAAAAATAAATTAAAAAATTAATAAGATAAAATGTCATATTAAAACTATAATTGTTTTATTTTTTTCTCAGGAAAGTCATAAAAGCTAAAAAAACTAACCCAAACGAACATTTTAACCTAAACTAAAGAAGTCAAAAAAATTAAAAATTAATCCAACTTTCCAAACGATGCCTTAGACAAAATAGGAGTGTTATTTGAGTAATGTTAAAATGATTATGTTTGAGTGTTGTTTGACGATGTCTTGTTTTATGAGGCACTGCCTATTTCATCTAATATTGAGATTTGTGTTATATAAATATGTGACGTTAAATAATAACTAAATATGACTACTCTTTAACATTTTTCAAAATAAATGATTGTGCTTGAGTTGTTGTAGCATCCAGACGTAATGTGCCGTTTTGGTTTTGGCCTTTTCAACTATTTTTGACACCATCCAAAAAAAAAAAAAAAAAACTAGTTTGATTTTTATTTTTAAAATTCACCTTTTTAAAAATTTTACTTTCGCATTTTTTGTATTTTTTTATTTTTACTGATTTTTTTAATATTTTAAGTATTTTTTTAATTTTTAGAGACACTTAACATAAATACGCTTTAAAAATATAATATTTGTGAAAAAATCTTTAAAAAATTCACTAAATATAAAAAATACAAAAATTCAATATATTTTTCATATTTTTGTGTATTTATTAATTTTTTAATTTTTTTTACAAATATTTTATTATTTAGATATATCTAAGTAAGGTGTGTACATCTAAAAAACTAAAAAAATTATTTAAATTTTTAAAAATATTCACTAAAAACAAAAAATAAAAAATTCAATTTCCAAAAAATCGAAACCAAACACACTATTTTTAACTAATTAAAAAATAAAAACGTGTTCACCTTTAGCTAAAACAAATTATTATTAACAATTAAAAAAGCTAAGGATTCACTTGATTTTTTCACTAACTAAAAGAAAGTAATAAAGACATCAAATGTTTTAACAACTTTATTTTTAAAAAATTCATTGTCAAACTAACCCTCGATATATTCTTTTGTTTTTTTTTTTTTTTGGCGCGGAGGGAGATTGGGCTTATCTTTTGGCTGACTAAAGTTTTATGAATCTATGACTTTAAAATAAAATTTTACTAAGATACTTTTTAATATTATAATTATGGGTAATTTTATTTAAACATTATTAATATTCTCAGTATATACTATTACTTAATAAACATATAAAATAATTTTTAAGATTTAAAAATATCTTATTTCACAGCTTAACTTTCCATTACTAACCCTATATTAACACGCCACTAACTATTATACACCCAAAACTTTTCATCTTCACCACTACACAAAACAAAAAGCCCCCCACAATCCTCAGAATAGAGACCATCTTCGTTTGTCTTGATATCCATCGTCATTCTGCCTTCATTTTCGCTGCTGTTGATCTTCATTGTCGGTATTGAACTCTAGTCTCTCGTCGTCATTTCATATTATTATTCTCACGCTTGATTCATGAGTGTTTGTTAATGGTGAAAATGATGAAACATGAACGTATCTCTTTAGTAACAAATTCACTTTTGTAGTCAACAATACAATCAGTTTTAACATTGCTACATTGGGAGGGTATAAAATTCTATAAAAAAATTAACAAATTCATCAAATTAATCATGTTCAAGAATGCATAATTGAACAAACTTAGTGTGTTCAAAAATTTATATTTGAATAATGAATAAAAGTTTAATTTATTTTAATCGAACTAACTTAAAATTTTCATTTTTTTATGTATGAACATTTAATATATGATCAATCTTAATAATTTGAACAAAATTGTTTTGTTTAAATATAAATAATCGAACATTGTGTAAAAGCTCAACTTTGTTATCTGAACACGATGAACAAACTCATCTTCCCAACATATGAACGAGATAAATAAAAAATCAAAAAGTTAAGCCATAAACTAACATTTTCAATGTTCAAATCAACATTTTCAATTTTTATATCGGAACAAACCATCTCGGTGTTCTTTATAGTGTGCAAATCTTTAAAACTAATTGATTTCAATGTTCTTAAATTCTAAATCTTCAAAAGTAATAATATTTTAATTTTTAAAAATAGGTATAGTGGAGAAGATAACGAAGTAAGCTAATTGATAATAAATGGTATCATAAGTGTATGTTAATGGTGAAGATGATGAAGAAATACAATATTTATATGTTAAAATTCTAAACCCTATAGAGATGATGATGTGTGAAAAGTAATTTATATTTTTAAATATGAAATTTTTGGATAGGTAGAATACACCCCATGTTGTGCTTAATGGACATTTCATTAAAGGATATTATTGAAATATAAATTTAATCTACTAATAGTGTGTACTAAAAGTATTAATAATGTATAAATAAAGTCATCCTATAATTATTGTTAACACATCATTTCAAAACTATTGCTAACTGTTTTTGTAGAAAAATTCAAAAGGTTGCTCTCAATCTAAACCATTACATTCTATGTAATGAACGGTTGATGTGAACTAGTAGTAATTTTAAGGGTACTTGATTCATAAGTCTAATTTTGACTTTTGTTTGGCAATAGTTCTAGGTGCTCAAATATTTTGTCCATAAGGATAAACTTAAGTAAAATGATCAAAATATCCCATATTCTATGCTCGAACCATATCCTCACACAATCCTCTCTCTCTCTCTCTCTCTCTCTCTGTTGTTGCCACTGCTGCTGCTACCACCATTGGCACTACCGCAGTTGCCATTGCTTAGGTGTCGCTGATCATCTGTCATCTGTCATTGAGTTTGGATCGATAGCTACTTCAATAGACAAGGTCACGCTCGCTAATACTGCCTTGTCTCCGACAATGCCATGACATGCTCCAGAATCACAAGTTTTATTCTTTTGAAATCACATGCAATGTTTTTTTTCGAAAAACTTATTATCTCCATGAATTTGAAACATAAAAATACGGGGTGGTATATACGACTCAGGTAATCCATAAGCTGATGTCTTTAAGTAGGTATATCAAGCACTACTAGTCCCCACTTTATCGGCTCCTAACCAGAAGGTACGTGATACCTATTCTGTGTATGTTTTTAGCCTTTCATCCTAGATACTCAAGCCAAGTTAAACAATATCAAATTACACTCCTTATTCGGAGTTACCAACGTATTTATCCCAAAAAAATTTTAATATCATCAATTGTTTTCTCAAAACAATAATTCAATTTCTAAAGCATAGCCGTAAATAGTAGTGTTCAAAAGCTATGCAAGTGAATAAAATGAAATGCAATTATATAGCTTCATTGTATATTTTCTATAATTTTCAACATTTGCCCAATGTAAAATATAATGCTCAATTTCTCAAATAATAACCAATATCCACATATATGTGATATATGACACAATTCCATATTCACAATTTATATAACCATCAAATTTCCATGGTCCATGTATCCTTAACATACTAGACATGACAAATTTCTCAACAAAAATCCATTATTACATAGATGATTCAACAATACAACAACATATGATTTTCCTCATCTTTCTCAACAAAATCTCATGATCCCATGAGTTTTTCTTCAATAATTTTAACTTTTCCCCAATTTCAAAATCTAGGGTTTCTACCCAAAATGGATTTATTTCATTTTCAAGAGGTATTCTTATCAATGGACTTCCAAGAGTCACACATTTCATAAACTAAAATCAATTTCATGAGGGATGAGAAATTACCACTTTTTAAACATATTCAAAACCCACACTCAACCCTAACTCAAAATCTAGTGATTTCATCTAAGAAATAAACTCAGACATGCCAAAATCATATATATAACTCAAAGAAACTCTCCACCTTAAGTTATGGAGAAGAGAAGAGAATAGAAGAAAACTCCCAAAATCAACGGTGTCAAAATAATCTCCACTACATAAGATGTAGCCCTTGATGAGCTCTCCAAATTTGATAAAGGCACAATGGTAAAAAATCCAATGGATTTGAAGAGATCAAGGGATTTATATGGGTTGGTGGGTGTATCCTAGAGAGAGATAAGAGAAAAAAGAGAAAAGTGAAATTTAGAGAGAGAGAGAGAGAGAGAGAAATGAAAAGTGAGGGAGAAGTGTTTGATGGCTCAACTTTTAAGTGATTGGACACATTTCACAGAACTGACTCTAGACAGACTACTCAAGCGATGGATCCTACGCTCAAGCGGTAAATTTGAACTTCCAAAATGTCTCTCTTCAGTAAACTCACTGCTCAAGTGGTGAAACATTCGCTTGAGCAATGAAAGCACACTTCCAATATTTCATACTTCAGAACAAAGAACTGGAAGAACGGGTTTGCCCATCGAGTGGACTCAACTTACAAGTGGGGCAAAAATCAATCTTAGAGCATTTCCACCATTCCTAAACTTGCTCCAACGCCCAAAGACTCAAGTTGGCACCTTGGAAAATACATTAGGACGAGAATGAATAATTACAAAGAGAAGAATAAGTGACGACACGTAAGTCATAGGGTTCAAAAGCAACAAGGACTTCGAAAAAAAAGAAATTTTGAATTAATATGCTCCATTTGTTTTTAAAAAAAATATATATCTCAAGACATCACAGTTGTTGATGAAGCTTGGTTCTGCAATTTTGGTTGGAAAAATCATTTTCTTTTTCTTCATAATCCCTTGTTTTGTTCTCCAGAAAAAGAAAAGAAAAGAGTTGGGAGATTTGGATTTGGAGGATTAAACAGATAGAGGATTTTGGGATTTGTACAGATAAGGGGAAAAATTGAATAGATAATAAAATTTGGACAAATAAAACTAAACAGATAAGCATATCATTGTTTAGGAAATAATTTAATTAAATCATTGTTGATAAAAATTGAATAGATAAGAAAAAATTTGGAAGTAAAAAATTGAACACATAAAAGCTAGTACAAGAATTTCACACCGATAGAAATTTTATATAGATAGAATTTAAAGAGATAAGGGAAAAAATTAAACAGATAGATATAAATTTAAACAAATAGTCAAAAAATTTGAATAGGTAGATATAAATTTAAAAAGATAGATAAAAAATTTGGACAAATAGTTAAAAAAAGTCAACAAATAAATTAAGGAATAAAATTAAAAATAAAATGCCCTTTAAAACAAATAAAAGAATTTCTCACCAATCTATTTTACAAATAGTAGATCTCTGATGAATAAAAAAATCACTAAACCTAATACCTTATACGTTCTTTAAATTAGATTTATCACAAATTTCTCCATAATTACATGTGATTTGTTTAACCGTGGATGATTTCAACGGAAGTTATAACTAATTGAGAATTCGATTAATTGAACTGATCAATTCAATCCAAAATTTTAAAATATTGATCTAAAAGTTTAAAGGGTTGACAAATGGAGGATGATGCTTTCCACTTGCTACTCGAAAGTGATGTAAATTATAAAAAATATATATATATATATATGTATATATATATTAATGGGTGGTACATGTGATGCGTGTGTGCAATTTAAATAAAAAAAATATTTAGAATGATCTAAATAAATATACTTTTTTATCTTTTATAACATAATATATAAAAAAGTAGAGAATTGATGTAAGTTAAATAAGTGAACTTATCTAAATAAGTACACTTATATATGTTATACTAAACATTCATAAAAAAAATAATAAAAAAATTAATATTATAATATATATATATATAATCTAAGTGGTAAGGTATTCTTAATCAAACTTAGGCCAAGTTTGGCTAAATTAAAAAAGTGCACTTATTTCATTTTATCTTTTTTGGGTCACATCAATCAACATCTCTTCTCTACTTTTTTTACACATAATACAAGAAAAGTTAAAAAGTACACTTGTTTAGTCTTCCCAAACTTAGCCTTAATAATAATTTCTTATTTTAATAGCAAGCAAATCTAGTGCTGACATATGTAATAGTAGAGAATGATTATGGCATACATTCATATGCTGGCATAATTCCATGCTTACAGAGTGTTTGGGCGCACTACACAAGTGTATTTGTTTTTAACTTATTTAGGTTATATTATCGCTTTACGTTTTGTACATTAAAAAAAAAAAAAAATCAAAATAATAGTATGTGATTTGTTTTTTATAACAATAATATTAGGAATCATGAAAAAAATATCATGAAATGTTTCATGAATATTTTTTATTTCTTGATTAGTGTGTAGTGTTTTTTTGTATGTGTTATCTAACGGTGGAGAATATTTCATGATAATTTTTATGATATTTTTTTCATGATACATAGTATTACTCTTTGTATAATAGAATTCTCGGTAATAGTATAGATGTGCACACATATATATATATATATATAATATTTAGGAAAATTGGTCTAGGGTCCCTCTCCCACTTTTCGTAATAGAAGAGATCCATAATATTATTTTTTGATGTCTAAGGTCCTCCCATCTATCACAGAGAAATTCAGCCCCTTCCTTTTCTCTACTCTCACTCATCACCATGATCAAACACGCACATACACAGAGTTCACTGTTCGTGATCGGAAACGCAATCATCATCACTCTGTTTCTGAAATACAGTAACAGCTCTGCGATTTGAGCTACGTGCTCTTTGTGCTGCTCTATCAACTGTAACGTGCGATCGTATGCCTTTGCCACCCATTCTCTTACTTCGTTGTCGATGATTGCAGCGGTCTTGTTGCTGTACGACTTCCTCATCTCAAATGTGTCCTCTCTTTGAGGAAATGAGAGAAGACCTACTTTATCGCTGAAACCATAGACCGCCACTTGAGCATAGGTCATCTTGGTCACCTTCTCCAAGTCGTTTTGGGCTCTTGTTGAAATCTTTCCCAACAAAACCTAATTCCAAAGCAAAATCAGATTCATGAGAATTGAAAGATCCAAAATCAGATTCACCTAGAATGCTGTTCGGATAGATCAACAGCTGGAGGTAATAGAGTATATAAGTGACAGATCAGAGAAGAACCAAGCTGCTAAAATTTCTCTGGATTGATCTAGAGAAATTTCAAAATTTCTCTGGAGAGATAATGTTGATATAGCTAGTTATCTGTGTGTTGTGGTGTGCGTGTGCCGTGTATGTGTGTGACTGTGTGCATGGGTTGTGTATGTGCATGGGTTGAAGTTGTGTTTGCTCTGCTCCTCCACCCTCCTCTACGACCTCTTCCTCAACGCCTTCTCCTTCGACTCCTCCCTCCGCTGCGCCACCATCGCAGACCTCCGCGCTGCCCGGATCCGCGACCTAGCCTCATATAAATACCCATGAACAAATATAATAACTTTAGGTCCTACAATATTTTATGTTCATTCATTGACCAACAAAAAGTGCTTGGAATAAACATGAGGAAAACATGAGAAATATAGAAGGCCAAGTCAAACTTGGTGTAAACTGGTTGTTGATTGATATGTAGTTGGTTTTGTAGATTTGGCCAATTCTGCAGACTGATACGAGTTGAGCAGAGTAGGAGTAGAAGCAACAGGAGAACCCAAAAACTTTGGAACAAAGCTATGATTAGAATTGGAAATTGGTTGTGCTATGTTAGGAACAGGTACTGGTATTCTGGTTATAAATGACGAGTTTGCAAGCTTGGAAACTAATATGTTAGACACACATTATGACTTTATTTCTTTTAATGAATCAGAAATAAAAGAATGGGATTTTCCTGAGGAGGAACTAGAATCTAATGATTTGGGAAGCCGCAATTTATCATGAATATCAGCAGAAACAGAAGCTATGGCAACAGCAGCTATTGCATCTGGTCATGCCCAGAGAAATTCTTTGGGTTGAGAGAATTTCTCTGGCTGGGAATTCTCTCTAGATTGTGGAGTCCAGAGAAATCCTCTGGGTGGGAGAATCTTTGGAAATGTTTGTCTGAGAATTTCTTTGGGTTTGGGGAGTCTAGAGAAACAGAATCCCTTTTCTTTCCCTCCCCTTCTCACAGCAGCTTCCTTCATACCTTCTCTCTTTCCTTCCCTTTTCTCCCCTTCCACCTAATTGGCAGTCATAGTTATATATATATATATTCACAATTCCTAGAGAAATTTGAATTTTCTCTGGGTTGAATCCACTGGAACAATTTTCTCTGGACCAATTTTCTCTGGATCAACTTGAGGGACCTTAGACATTATGAAAAAATTTGATGTCCTTTATGCTATAAAATGTTAATATCAGGGATCTTAAAAAAAAAAACCCTAATATTTATTTAAAAATTGGTAGTTAGACTTTGGCGCTTGATTGAGGGCTCCAAAACTGTGAGGTTTCGCTCTGAAGAAGTCCTTGCTTAGAAATCTGTATTGTACGGTATTGTATTATATTTTTACAGTTAGAAAATGTCTATCCATCCCCTGCTCTGATAAAACGAAAGTAAACGCAATTGCCCACCTACCAAATCCCTAGATTATTGTATTGTATTATGCTCTCAAATTCAGCCATGGCGATGATGATGACTCACATTGACAATGACTCCTCACTTGTCCGAGTCCTCTCAACTCAACTCAACAACCCCCCGTACGCATATGTATTATCCCCCTCCTTCATCTGTTTCTGATTTCTTTTTCATTTTGTTTTTTCCACAGAGTCATCAACAAAATTTGAAAGGCAACTGTGTGAAGTAGAGTGATTTTTATTTTTATTTTTGTGCAGTTGAAGAACCAACATTAAGCCTTTTATACTTTCTGGGTTTTGCAAGTAGTTATTTGTACTCATGGGAATTTTTTTAATGAATTGGTTGAAGATGGCGGGCGAGAGAGTATGTCTTATCACAATAATTCTTGCTTTCTTATCATGTTACTTTGCTCTACTTGCTGCTTCACAGATTACTCATCCATTGGAAGGTTCTTGCTCTGCTCTTCTATTGTCTTCACTAGTACAACCCCACCCCCGAACCCATTCTCTTTAATTATCTATACACATACTTATACTACATACAATCAGACCGGCAAGAGAATTGTTCTCATTTGTTGAAATTATTGGTTGTATTTGTACTTGGGTACTGTAATGCAGTTGCAGCATTGCAAGCAATTCATGGCAAACTACAGGATCTCTTGAAAAATCTTAGGAATTGGGCAAAGAAAGATCCTTGCACCTCAAATTGGATTGGGGTTATCTGCAACGTCGATTCAAGTGATGGTTATCTACATGTTCAAGAATTGTACGTACATAAATGTTTCTGTTACACTTTGTCCTTTTAAGTTCTTGTTATTATACCTTTACACTCTGCCTTTCTTGCGAACCTTTTTTATCTGCTCCTTCTTTACGATGAAGAGGGCAAACTATATATGCTTTAGCACAAGAAGACAGTCCTAATTAAATGAAATTTGAGAGTTTTTTATTACAGTTTTCTTAAATGTTTTATGAGTTTCAACACTTCATCTTCACAAATATCTATACAGTTGTGATTAAATTAAATTTGAATTTTTGAGTCTCGATTTTTCTTAATGATTTATGAGTTTCAACGTTTCTTCTTCACAAATATCTACGAGGTTTATCTACAAAGCTAATGAGTCTTTCACTTATCCACTTTCTCATCTCTTTTTTAACCTGTTGCAATAATATCAGAAGTCTTGTCCTTTGTATTTCCTAGAAAAGATACAAATTAGTGTCTACATTTGTACCAATTGATATTTTACTACTTAAGGAATCCAGGGAGCAGTTAACTATAGGCATATTTAACTGTTTTGTTTGATAGACTTTGTCTATTTGTAAGGCATGAAGAATTTAATGAGAATATATCATTTGTAAATATTTGAAGGCTATAAAATTCCATGTTAGTTCTTCGTAGAGGATTTGTGTTGGCTAAATATTTTGTATAAGTCAATCACAATTCAACACGTGGTGGAGTGAGGGCAATACAGGAAGAGTGTTTAAGTCTTCGATCATGATCGTACACGTGGCAGTTAATATTGGTTATTGCGTGGTCTGAGTAGCATTGGATCAGCAAAGAGATGCAAGGTGACGTGGTTTCAACGGTTACACATTCAAATTCAAATATAGGAGGGAAGCCTAACTGCAAGTGATAGTGTAGTAGAACTACTTGTAAGGCAGCATGATCAGCGATCATGGAGGAGCAGCTCGACGGTTTGAAGTGCAGTTCGATGGTCATCCTTGAGAAGTATAAATAGCAGGGAAGGCCCCAGAAAAAGCCCCCAGACTCAGATCCAACAAACCAGTCTTACTTTACTTATTTTCTTTTCCAGTTTTACATTTCCAGTCTTTACATTTCCTATTCTTTAAATTCCTGTTCTTTACATTCCTGTACTTTAAATTCCTGCATGGCACTTCATTCATAGGAGTAGTTTCAAGTAGATTGTTGCTGTAAACCTCCACGAGGCTGAGTTTGGAACATTGCAAGTTTTTCATTCTAATGAAATACTTCAATTGCTCTTTATTTGACTGTTATTTTGCTTAAATTCTCCTAAATCAAGTCACTAGTAAAAGTCCTCTTCATTGAGGCTGAAAGAACTACAACACAATCGTCTGGTAATTGATTGGCAATTAAAATTCTGTAAGGACTGATTGATCCTTGCTGGCACGCTCGCAATTACAAAACTAACCTTCGAAAGCCGAAAAGCCAACATATATTTTTGGCACGCCCAGTGGGACTAATTGAAATGGCTAGACGTAGAAGATAAGGAGAAAATGAACGCTTGGAAGAAGGCGTAGAATGAGAGGTAGAAATACCTAATCCAGGGGATGATGTGATAACACATCCTATGGAAACTCCTATTTTATCAGAACCTATGGTCGAACAGACCAGTACTTCGGAACAAGAACCACATGTTCATAGTATTGGATGAAACCAAGGAATTGAACCATCCACTGTTCCATCTACTCAGCCAATAAGTCCATGGGATGGCCTAGTAGATGCCATGGGACAGCAATTAATGAACATAATGGAAAGGTGGGCAATATCCTTTTTGGATCGAATGAATAACCACCAACCAACAAATACAAGACACATGGAGGAAGTTTTAAATGTCCCTCAGCAAAGATTGGCTAGAGATAAACAGCCTATGCAAGTTAATGGGCATTCTAATGGTCAAACTAGTAATCAGAATTATGAAAGACCATCACCTCAGTCTTGGTACGAACCTATTTCGAGGCCTATAGTAGGCCAAAATGCCTCAATATTTAACAGTGAAGCCATGCAAGTTGGTGGATCTGGCCCAGTATAAGAAAATGGCATAAGAATAGTTCCAAATCCTATGTTCGAAGCCATACCTGGCACTAGGGGGTACAATAATCCCTTATTCGAATTTATACACAGGGGGTTTCCCACAAATGGAAGGGACACAACACCTGTTTCAACACCTTTCGTAGGTCCCTTCGCAGGATAAGCTCAAAGGGGTTACCCACACCCCCAATAGCAACCTGCACCACAGGGACAACCAGTCCCAAATATACCACCTTATGGACCAAGAGGACCACAAGCACAAGTTTGTCCACCAAATCCTGTGTTTGTCCCTCCAGTAATGGTTCAGCAAGCACAAAATATGGTCCCTAGGGACCAAATTGCTGATATTGTTAGGGAGATGTGTGGACCAATGGCTTGGGGGGTCCAGACTCCTGTATACAGGAAACCATACACAGAATGGGTGGATAGGGTGTATGAATACCCAAGAGGTTTCAGGATACCAGATTTTGCCCTTTTTTATGGGAATGGAAACCAATCAACAGTAGAGCATATTGCTAGGTTTGCTGCTCAATGCGGTGAATTTACTAATAATGACTATATGAAATTAAGGTTATTCCCAAATTCCCTAACTGGAGGAGCATTTGTATGGTTACATTAACCTTACACCTGGTTCCATCCAAACTTGGCAACAAATGAAAGTAGCATTTCATGCCCAATTCTTCCAATCGGAGCCAAAGGTTTCTATGGCAGACTTGGCAAGATTGAGTCAAAGGCCTGAGGAGAAGGCTACGTAGTTTATTGCCAGATTTAAAAGGGCTCGAAATAAATGTAGAGTTATACTGCCAGAGCCAGAATTCGTAAGATTGGCTCAAAATAGCTTAGAGTTTAGGCTTCGAAAGAAGTTTGATTCAACTGAATTCAGAGACCTGGTGGAATTAACCTATAAGGTGTCTAGGTATGAGGCATTACTAGAGGAGAAACAAGATCGAAATAATGCATCGTACAAGACATATTATAGAGATCCTAATTATGAGATCGATGCAGCAGAGATTGTGGTCTGTGAAGCATTAATTTATAAGGACACAACAATTGACCAACAGTTTAAAAAGAAAGATCTTCATAGGAAGTACTCTTTCGATTTAACTAAGGCAGATGACATTTTTGATCATTTGCTTGCGGCCAATTTCCTTAAGTTACCAAAAGGAGTAAAAATTCCATCTCCAGATGAACTTAAAGGAAAAGTATATTGTAAATGGCATAACTCTTGGTCTCACTCGACTAAAAACTGCATTGTTTTTCGAGACAGGATCCAAGAACAAATTCGGAAAGGAAGCTTAAAATTCCCAGCTAAAACAGAAAAGGCCATGGGGATCGACAGCAATCCATTTCCAGAGGTTGGAGAAAGTGCAGCTAATGTTGTTGTACCAAACTTCCAGAATTTGTCTCTGTAGGAATTGGAAGAGGTCAATGTGTAGATGTATATTGCCAACCAGACAACTACCAAGAAGGACACTGGAAATCTGCCAGCTATTGGACAAGGTTTCTCACGCCAGAGGGAGGATTCTGATGAAGAAACATTGGATGATGATTCTTTGGAAGCAACTGTAATGCAAAGGATGTGTCCCAGGTGCAGACTGAGTTACAAATGGTTGAAAGGGCTTTCAATTGATGGGAAGCAATATTACAAGGATGTACAGAGACGCCCTAAATCAACCAATGCTTATAACAAAAGGCCGTATCTGGCTAGTGATAGGCAACGACCATTAGTGGTTGAGCTTGCAATGGACAGAATGCATTCTAAAGGTAAGAGGCCTTTATATGAGTCCAAGCCACCTAATTACTACAGAATGGAGAATAGTCATTTTGAGAGGAGACTGGAGAAAGGTTTAGTTCATGGGATCAAAGTCAGAGATTGGCCCCCTAGACTAGCCTCACGCAGGACAGAAAGTGGCCACCTTCATCGAAGGCCTGAATCAGGCTCGAAACTTGAAGTCAGGCCAAGCAATTGCCTTTACATCCAGCTTCGAAGATGGCTTCAAAGGAAGAAAAGGGCAGTTCAACATCTGGGTTAGTAAGTTCGTGGGTACCTGGAGTTCCAGATTGGTTTGTGATGCAGAACAAACCTAGAGAAGTGCCTACCCAAAAGGATATTGGAAGCCAAGATAGGATGGTCAAGCCTCCTTTAGTAGCCCCAAACAATTGGGTATTGCTTAAACACCCAAAGACAAAGGAACCAGATATGGTCGCAGTCACTTCGAGATCACAAAGGAGAAAGATTCAGCGTAGGTACACTCAGTACCAGAAAGACCTGAAAGAAAGTGGAGAGAGCTCCTCATTGGTCCAGACAGAAGGAAAGAAGAATCCGAAGTCAGACCATACTCCAAAACCAACTCTGCAAGGCAAAACAGGTTGCAGCAGACAACAATTGGCTGAAGTTCACTCTGAACTGAAAGCCAGAGAGAAGTCCAATCTAGCAGGATTGGAGAAGGCTTTGATGGAGAGTGATATCGAGACAGAAGAAGAAGTTGGCCAAGGCCAAAAGAAAGAAATGGTTGAAGAAGAAATGTTCGAAGCCTTCATGGTTGAACAAACATTTTTGGTTGAAAAGCCAGTCAAGAAAGACCATTCGAAGGAGTCTGTTAGCAGTGAAGTGCCAGAATGCAGCATGGAAGATGCTTCTGGAGTAACTGAAGAAGGTAGCCAAGAAGGGAAACAAGCACAGCCAGCCATCCAATTTGGCTCGTTTCCTCCAGTATCAGTAAATATGGTACACATACTACCGCATGAGTTCCAAGCTGGGAATGAGAACCAAGAGGGTCAAGAAATTGACCCAATTCCAGTCTCTAGTGAAGACTCACAAATGAGTACGGTGCAAGATGGATCTGGAATGGCGACCCCAATGGAAACTGACTTCGAGAGTGAAGAAGAGGTGAGCATTAACCTCTCGTATTCTTTTGAGTATCCCTCGAACTCTATGACACAACATGTTAAGCCTTTGTATATCAAGGCTTTCTTTGATGGGATACAATTGAACCGAGTCTTGGTGGATAATGGGGCAGCGGTGAACTTACTGCCGAAATCTTCCTTGAAGAAACTAGGGAAAAGGAGCCCCAGGTTAATTCCCACCAGCACAACCATTGCTAGTTTCACTAGAGACAAACAGATGGCTCAGGGAATTCTGCCCATCAACCTGAGTGTGGGAACCAGGGACTGCATGACTGCATTCTTCATAATAGACAGCAATGCTAAGTACAATGCTTTACTTGGTAGAGATTGGATCCACACTAACAAATGTGTGCCTTCCTCTTTGCATCAGAAACTGATGATGGCCTTAGGCAATGGAGAGACAGAGGAAATTGATGCAGATCCTCAACCCTTCATAGCCTGTGCAGACTTCGCAGAGGCCAAGTTGTATATTGAGGGAGTGACACCACTTAGTATACTGAGGAAACCTGATGGCTCAGCCGAAGTGACGGTTGATGAGGAAGTGACACACCTGAAGCACTTAGTCCAGGAGAGTGCTGATGAAGAGGTTGTCGTTAAGGATGACAATGATGCCTGGTTGTAGGCAAAGAGATGAAGCACAAGAAGCCAAGTCTTTGGCTCTAATTAAGTTCTCAACATTGGATGTAAAATCAATAGTCCAAAAACTATAGGAGCAAGAGAGAGAAGCCATGATAATTGGCCGCAAGCAGGAACAGCAACAGGTTAGAGTTTTGGCCCTTGATAAATACTGTGCATTGGACATTGAAATAAAAGTCCAGGAAATACAGGAAGAAGAAACCTTATGGACAGATTTTGTCTATGAGGAGGAGGGTAAAGATGTTGAAATAAGGAACCTGGGAACAGAACAAAGCAAGGAGGTTGCTTTGAAGCTAGAAGAAATCAAAGAAGAAACTTCAATAAGTTCTCAGACACAAGACCCCTTAGAAGAAGTAAATTTAGGGGAGGGTTCTATACAACAGCCTACCTATATAAGTGCTTGTTTGAATGTTCTGGACAGGGACCAGTTGTTGGTTGTTCTAAAGAAATATAAAGATTGCTTTGCATGGTCTTACAATGAACTACCAGGATTGGATAGGTCATTAGTGGAACATAGGCTTCCTATGAGGCCTAATTTCAAACCATACAAGCAAAAACCAAGAAGAATGACTCCAGAAGTGATTCAGAAAGTTAAAGAGGAAATTCTTAGACTACTCAAGGCAGGCTTTATTAGGACAGCCAGGTATGTTGAATGGCTATCCAATATTGTGCCTGTAGTTAAGAAGAATGGTAAAATGAGAGTTTGCATTGATTTCAAAAATTTGAATCTGGCAACTCCAAAAGATGAGTATCCTATGCCTATAGTGGATCTGTTGGTAGACAATTCAGCAGGGCATCAAGTTTTATCAATGATGGATGGGCACTCTGGTTATAACCAAATTCGCATTGCAGAGAAGGATGTTCACAAGACAGCATTCAGATGTCCTGGGAATATTGGCACCTTCGAATGGGTTAAAATGCCATTTGGCCTGAAGAATGCTGGGGCTACATATCAGAGGGCTATGAACACTATCTTTCATGACCTCATTGGAGGGTATTTAGAGTGTTATATTGATGACATTGTAGTGAAACCCCAGTCCGTGGAGGAGCATCTGTTTCATTTTGAAGCAGCTTTTGAAAGAATGAGGAAGTTCAAGTTGAAACTCAATCCTCTTAAGTGTGCTTTTGGTGTATCATCTGGAAACTTCTTGGGTTATGTAGTGCAAAAGAAAGGAATACAGATTGATCAGAATAAAGCCAAAGCCATCATTGAAGCCAGGCCTCCATCAAGTAAGAAAGAATTACAAAGGTTCGTTGGACAGGTTAACTTTCTTCGAAGGTTCATTTCCAACACTGCAGGGAAAACTAAAGTATTTTCTTCCTTGTTAAGGCTGAAAGATGAAGAGGAATTTATCTGGATAGCAGAGCATCAAATTGCTTTCGAAGGTATCAAAGCCTACTTGGCCAACCCTCTAGTGCTGATGCCACCAAAGGGTGACAAGCCCTTGAAGTTGTACATAGCTGCAGCAGAAGATTCATTGGGAGCTTTCTTGGCCCAAGACAATAAAGAAGGCAAGGAGCAAGCTGTTTATTACCTTAGTAGGTTTCTAAATTCTTGTGAATGTAAATATTCAGCTGTTGAAAAGTTGTGTCTTGCTTTGTATTTTGCAGCAATGAAATTAAAATACTATCTTTTACTTACAACTGTATTGGTAATTGCAACCACAAATTTGGTCAAGTACATGTTATCTAGACCTATGTTGAGGGGAAGAATTGGCAAGTGGATACTAGCCTTATCAGAATTTCATTTAGAATATGTCCCTCAAAGGGCAGTAAAAGGGCAAGTTTTAGCCAATTTTTTGGCAGACCATCTATCTCAAACAGAGAGCCAAGAGATAATGGAGCTTGGTATGGCTAGTGTTGAGCCATGGCAGATGTGGTTCGATGGGTCGAAAGCCAATGACTTAACTGGAATTGGTATTGTGATTAAGTCACTACATAGGGTAGAAACTACACATGGTTTCAGAGTGGATAAAGCTACCTGTTCTAATAACCAGGCTGAATATGAAGCCTTAATAGTGGGACTAGAAATTCTTATTGGATTACAAGTTCATGCAGTTGACATATTTGGAGATTCTCAATTGGTGGTTAACCAAGTGAAAGGGATTTTCAAGTGTCAAAGCATAAGCATTTTGCCATACTATGTTGTTGCATTACATCTGCTTTCTCAATTTCAAATAGCAAATGTAACTCATGTCCCAAGATTCTTGAATAATAGAGCTAATGATGTGGCTCAGAAAGCTTCGAATTTCAAGAGAAGGGATAATGCCCAAAGGGACATAAGCCAAACAACATATTAGAAATTAATACCACCTTTGAATAAAAGGAATATGGTCTTGGAAGTCAATCATAATGACTTACAAGAACAAGATTGGAGACATCCAATAATGCAGTACTTGGCTGGTCCATCTTCGAAGGCCAGCAGGAAAATTAAATTGCAGTCTATGCAATACATGATATATGGTAATGCTCTCTACAAAGGGGGGGGGGACATGGCTTATTGCTGGAATGTTTAGGCCCAAAAGAAGCATTAACAGCTATGGCTGAAGTTCATAAAGGCATATGTGGTGCTCATCAGCCTGGTGTAAAAATGAGGTGGTTGCTTTGAAGGCATTCCTACTATTGGCCAACTATCCTTAAGGACTGCATAGAATATGCAAAGGGTTGCCAGGCATGTCAAAAGCATGGCACAATAAGGCATGTGCCCATAACTAACCTACATGTAGTAGTGAAGCCTTGGCCATTCAGAGGATGGGCCATGGATATGATGGGGAAAATACACCCACCTTCTTCGAAGCATCATTGTTTCATTTTAGTGGCCACTGATTATTTCACTAAGTGGATCGAAGCTAAGCCATACAAGGTTATAGATCAGACTGAGGTCATTGGATTTATTAAGGATTTAATCCATGGATTTGGCATCCCACAAACTATAACTGTTGATAATGGGATTGTGTTCGATGGGAAAATGGTGAAGTCTTTTGTGGCAGAGTTTGGAATTAGCCTTGTTAATTCCACACCCTATTATGCACAAGCCAATGGTCAAGCTGAATCATCCAATAAGTCCTTGAAGAAAGGAATACAAAAGGTTGTGGAAGACAATCCTAGGGATTGACATAACTTATTGTTGGATGTATTGTGGGCTTACAGAACTTCCCCAAGGTCAAACACAGGAGTCACTCCTTATGCCTTAGTATATGGGCATGATGCAGTGTTACCTGTGGAGATCAATGTTAAGTCCTTAAGGGTGAGATGCCAAGATCAGTTAGATCCTGAGCAATACCATTAGAGTATGTGCTTGGAGTTAGAGAGCATAGATGAAGCTATAATTCTGGCATTAAATAGCATTCTCTTTCAGAAGAAGAAAGCAGCCAAAAATTATAATAAGAAAGTCAAACACATTGGCTTTGATGAAGGTGATTTGGTATGGAAGACAATACTCCCAATAGGAATTAAAAGCCATAAGTTTGGCAAATAGTCACCTAACTGGGAAGGACCATATCAAATTCATAGAGTTCTGCCTTTTGGAGCATACCATTTGAGAAATATGAATGGTTATGTACATCCCAAAAAGATTAATGGTAGATATTTGAAGGCTTATTTTCCAACGATTTGGGAAACACAAGGAATAAAATAAACACTAAGTACAAGAACACAAGATTGCTCAAATGATAGACAAGAATTTGTTTTTCATAAAAAGTTAAGTACATTTTGCCACAAATTGGCCCAAAAATTATTACAATGTCTTAATTGTTCTTTTACAACAGATTTCTTATTGCTAAATGATGAAAATAACTGAATAGCTGCAGTCATTTCTTCCTTTCGATCGGCCAATCCTTGGTTGGTGATTTGCAATTTGGTATCAGTTCGGACTAAGGCCTGGTTCACTGCAGATAGCTCCTTCTCAAGTTAAGCTTTCCTCTCCAGCAGCTGAACTCGAAAGTGGGAGGCAGAGGAGTGTTGTTCCTTGAGCTCTGACACTTCAGTATGCACTTGGGAAACAAAACTCTGGTCCCTGGTCAATTTCTCATCCGCAGCCTTGGCAGCATGGCAAATGCTGATGTAGAAGTCGATAGTAGCTGCTGCCTGGGATAGATGACTTGAGACATTCATGCCGGACTGCTCAGAAACTTTGCAGCACTGAAGGAACCCATTTCTTATTATAGGCCTTTGTAAAGCCTCAAAAGGGATCCTCGAAAAAGAGGTTAATAGTTCCAGGCAGGTGTCTAAATCCATCAGAGGTGCAGAAGGCTTGCTACTGGAGGAAGAGGCACTTTCAAGAATTTCTAGCAAGGAGTTAGCTAAGACTAATGGCTCAGCTTCGTCATTGACTGTTGGAGAAGTAGAGGGTATGTCGAAGAGACTGGCTAGTCTTGCTTCGAAGATACCTACCTCATCCGTAGACATGAGGGGCGCAGAGAGAGCTATAGTGGAAGGCACAGAGGACTGCATGGGGATAGGAGAAATGGGTGGAGCATTTTCATCAGTCTCTATGGTCCTAGCCATCAATATGTCAAGGGAAGAAGGGCTGGAGCTAGGCAGAGATAATAAACCATGGGTTGGAGAGCTACCAGCACCCTCAACTGAGGAATCAGATACCGTCAGAGATGGAGCAATGGCTGAAATTTCCTTAGGAGGAGGAGAAAGAGCAGGGCTCGAAAGGAAATTAAATTTTGGGAGATCCAAAGATAAGAAAGGAAGGTATGGCTTTAAGCCAAGAGAAAAAGATGCAGGAATGCTTGGCCTCAGGGAAGGCACAGAGAGTGTAGGCCTAGGAAGTGGGAGTAATATCTGAATAGCCCTCACATTCTGCATCTGATCAACTTCAACTGAAACTGAGGGAGTCCTCATTGGAAGAATAGGCCCAACAGTTGTTGCTGCAAAACAAGAAATACAAAGTAATGTCAAGTCTCAATATTAAGAATTTGACAAGAAAAGAATAGAAGCATGAAAGAAATTACTTGCTCCGGAAGTGTTGGCAATGATGGAAGAGCTATGAAGAGAGTAATGTTCGGCAGTTTGTTGCCTTCTTGTAATTTTCCTTTGTAGTGCATCAGCAGCAGCAGCTTCATCTCTCAGAAATTGTTGATGCCGTCTCTTCTCAGCCCTCTCGAAAACGATTATGGCCTTAGAGTATTCCTGCTCTACTGCCTTGGTAGCTGCCTCATGTACAGGATCTTCGACGAAATCAGAAGGAGAGATAGTCATCTTTCTTCTCTTTTTTCTCTGTATTGGTGTTGTCTGCTCCTTCTCAATTTCCTTCTCAACTTTTTCAATCTGCGATCTGGATTCCGTAGAAATGAGCTCCTCTTCTACCTCTCTGGCAGTTGTCTCATCTTGAACCAAGTCAGAAGAAGGGATGATCACTCTTTTCCTTCTTTTCAAGGGTGACTCTTGCTCTTGATCTGCTTCTTCTTCTTCTTCTTCTTCTTCTTCTTCTTCTTCTTCTGCTTGAATATCAGGTGTTTCCTTTTCAGGCTCAAGGAATCTCTTTTTCTTTTGTTGTTGCCCACCTTCACAAAAGAAGAACTAAGAATAAGATTACAAGCATTATAGAGAAGGCCAAAAGAAAAGAAACAAAGGTATATACCTTTCTTCGAGGCAGCCCGAATGACTCTTAGGGGAGTTGAGGCAGCAAGAGCAGACTGGGTTGTAGCATGAACTGCAACTGAAACAGTGGAAGAAGTGACAAGTCCAGCTCCTTTGGGCTTGGGCATATCTAACACCATTAGTAGGTTTTGAGGTGAAATGGCCAAGTAGACTTCCATGTTGGTCACCCACCAGTTCTGGTATCTCTTCAATAGGGTACCTTGAGGAAGGAAAGGGGTATACTCGAAATTGACCAAGTCATCTATAAATTTGGAAGTTGCCTCTTCTAGCCTAGACCTCCGAACTTTCAGATCCCTCCTAGTAAGACTTAGAATGGTGTTGCTACAGAGAGGTATTGGAACCCCTTGTGTAAAGCCAAATTGTCTAGCAAATTGAGTAGGACAGTAGGGCTCAACGATGCATTTGTAGGCTCTGGGGTTCAAGGTCCCGATAAATAACTCTCTGGGGATCCGAATGGAAGCCCACATATCTTTATGAACAGGTGAGGCACAGAACCTGTCACTTAGGAAATTCCTTAACCAAGATGGGCCAATGGTGGGTTCGAAGGGACGAAAACGGTAAGTAGGAAGGGAAGCTGGAAGTTAGTGAAAGAAAGAGAAGTAAAAAGCAAAAGTAGAGGGATAAAGTGAAGCATTGGCCAGCCTTATGCCATGAGTAAGAGGGTTTGGCTCAGAAAATTTAAGGCATTTGGATTGTAACTCAGTGAAATAGGCAAAAAGCCAAAGCTGAAGGATCCAAAATGGCCCCTTTGATTAGCATCTAAGGGTTTCTCATAGAAAAGGGAACAGACTCTATATACGTGACCTAGAACATATGGGGCTAAGGACACCTTTTTCTGTAAAACAAGGGCTTTGGCAAGAGGAGCAAATTCAGGCATGATTCTCTGAGAGGAGATGCAGAAGAGGAATTTGCAAAACCAATATAATAAGAAAGAAAAGAATTCCTTATCAGTCACAAGGCCCTCTCTTTTATTCTCAGCTTTGATGAAATCACTATAGGATGAGTTAAGAGAGGGGAGGGAGAAAGGTACTGCTGAGTCAGGATTGTCTGGCCCAATGGGGGTACCAATGGGGGATAATCCTAGTAGATAGCAAATGTCAAGAACAGTAGGGGTCATCATCCCACATCTAAATTGAAAGAAATTAAAGATAGGATTCCAAAAACACAAGGCAGCAAGAATTAGGAAAGGGTCCTCTGAGATAGTTACCCTGGATAGTCGAAGAGCATTGAGAAGATAGAGCTCTTGAAGGTCCAGAGTCCTAGCAGGGACAACCCGGTCATACCATTCTTGCCACTCCGGTCTCACTGTGGGCCAGCATCGGTGGGGGCGGTTCATCCTCCAGTTCCTCCAGTCAAGACCACCTTCGTAAAGAAGACATTGGTTTTCCAGACGAGGATATAGGGTTGGGAGCTCAGTAAGGATCTCCTTGAATATGGGCCCAAGCACGTAGTCCTACTGCACATGGCGACTAGGGATGAAGATGCGACCATCGATAGCGCTTTTCTCCCCAGCTTTGTACTTCTCATATTCTGCATCAATGATCCTCTTCAGGGCTACAGACGGGCTCGCACACTCTACGACTGGCACTTTCAATGAAGAAGAAGCCATTGATAGTACGCTTTTTCAGAAGGTGAAGCTGAGAAAGGGAATAGAGAGAAGTGGAAAATCGGCAGAGGTAAAAGGGTCTGTGTGTTGAGCGAGAAAATGATTTCAGAACACGAAATAAAAGGGTTTTAAAAGCCTTTGTGTTTGGGAGATATATAATGCTTGATTCCTTAAGTACTAAAAGTACAAATACGAAGAGTTTCCTTCAAATATTGATAGTATTTGGAGGGAAAAACATATCCCGGATGTTGACGCCAGCTTCGAAGTAAAGTATTTGGCTTCGAAACCAGATTTTGGCGCCAAAAGTCAAATAACAACAGCTTCGAAATAGAAGGGTCGGCTTCGAAGCACATTCCATACTTAAAAATGTGAGAATGCTCAAATATTTGTTTACTTCGAAAAGATCAAAGACCTGTAGTAGGTTTCTTAATGAAGGTGATATCCTTCGAGGCAAAGCTTGAGGCCCCTTAAGGATGTAAATGGGTGTTCGAAACATCAAAACCAATAGTTGGTTTATATACATAGAGAGAATTATCTTTTCGGATTAAAACAGTGCACCCCAAGAGCAGTTTCCATATTGTTGTAAGTATGGACTGTTGTTCGAAGCAAAAATTGTTAGTACTAACCATGACTATATTTTGGTTATAATTAAAACAGGCTTTAAGGGGAAAGATTGTTAAACTCGAAGCACCAATTCTAAACAAAAATCAACAAAAAGTTGACCATAGTCCATAAATTGGAAAATTCATCTCAGCATCCTTATTGGAATCGATCGGATCTATATTCGAAGGATAAGATTGTTAAATTCAAAGCACTGATTCTAAATGAAAATCAGCAAAATTGTCAATTTTATTCCAAAAGTTGGAAAAATTCGTGTTGGTTTGTAGTGTTTTAACAATTGTGTCCAGTTTCGAAGAATGAGTTTGTTCAGGAAGAATTTCTAAAATTGCTTTTAAAGAAATGGAGGCAAAATCAAATAATGCCAGACAGTTTTTAGTTGTATTAAAACAAAAGCAATTACATTGAATGGCCCTCTTTGGGTATAAGTTCAAGCTCATAGAAATAAGGAATAGAATAAATAACAAGATCATGAAATGTTGTCCAACTATGGTCAATGAATTTCTTTTCTTTCTTTATTCTATCCTCCATTTCTTCCAGGATTGGCTGCTGAAGATGATGTGCTCTCACTTGATAAAAGAGCTCTTTAGCCTTTATTTCGAATGTTGCTTCTTTCAATTCTCGCTCCAGTTCGCCCATATCCATGTCATCCCTATACGCAGAGTCTTTATTCTAGAAGTCATCGAACTTCTCGATGAGTTTCTCTACTTCATACTGGGCATGAACTTGAAGGGATGAGAGCTGGTCCAAAGATTGGGCGGTTGCCATAGCAGTTCGATGCCAATGAAGGAGTAATGGGAGTTGGTCCAGAAACATGTGGAGTTTTGCTTGAGCGGTAGGGTTAAGGACTTGACCCCGAGTTAGAATATCACAAGCCCATCGAAAGTTCTTGAGAGGGACATCGTCCTCAAGAACGTCGAAAGGCAAGTGAGAGAAGGCTGCAAGCAAAAACTGGGCTTGCTTTCGCTCAGCTGGAGTAGGGGAAGGTGGAGGCGTTTAAGGAAGAAAGACCTTAGCCGCAGAAAGGGCAAGCCCTAGTCTCTCTGTCCAGCAAGGGATAGGCGGAGGAGAAGGTGTGGATGCTTCTATTTCAGGAGATGGCATGGGAGCAGAAGGAACAAAGGCATTAATGTAATCAAGCCAATCGGAAGAGCAGAGCTTCGCCTTCTTGGCTAAAGATGATGGATTGTGCGCTTGTGCTTCTTCTAGGCGTCGGGCGGCAAACACTATCCTTGTAGGCATGGAGGATGTGTACCATGCTACAAGTAAATTGTCTTCCAAATTGCGTCGACGGTCGATGGGCACATAAAGATAAACTACCGAACTTCGAGCATCGGAAGGGAAATCTAAAGGGTCAGTAAATTCAACGAAATGGTGATTGATTCGCTCCCGTAAATCACAAGCCTCAGATTCCAACCAGCTCGAAGCCCCGGAACCCTCGAAGGAAGAAGAAGCCATAGTTCTATCCCATGCTGATGATTGTGAAGAAAAGCCTCATATGTCCATATCTGCGATTTTCTGAATCAAAGGATTGAAAGCAATATGTTCGTAGTTCAAGGATTGACAATATGCGAAGGCTTCCATGACTTAAATATAGGAAAGTGAGTAAAGATGGCTAATCAATGTATGGAGTTTCCTTCGAGAAGAAACATCATCATCAGATGACTCTTCATGTGCTTGATCAATAGAGAAGAAGGTTGATTTGGCCATACAAAAGATATCAGTCCGTTTGATTACTAAGGTGGTGGGGATGTTCCAGAGTTTGGAATGAAATTAATGCAAGTAATCATCAATGAATGACGGTTGTGTTTCCAGACTTCATGCACGTTCTAAAAACGCGGGAGAAAGGCTTTGATCCACTAATATCACCAAGTATTGGGTATATTAGTGTGGGGGGTAATGTTGGCTACATATTTTGTATAAGCCAATCACAATTCAACACGTGGCGGAGTGAGGGCAATACAGGAAGAGTGTTTAAGTCTTCGATCATGATCGTACACGTGACAATTAATATTGGTTCTTGCATAGCCTGAGTAGCATTGGATCAGCAAAGAGATGCAAGGTGACGTGGCTTCAACGGTTACACATTCAAATTCAAATATAGGAGGGAAGCCTAACTGCAAGTGATGGCATAGTGGAACTACTTGTAAGGCAGCATGATCAACAATTATGGAGGAGCAGTTCGACGGCTTGAAGTGCAGTTCGATGGTCATCCTTGAGAAGTATAAATAGCAGGGAAGGCCCCAGAAAAAGCCCCCAGACTCAGATCCAACAAACCAGTCTTACTTTACTTATTTTCTTTTCCAGTTTTACATTTCCAGTCTTTACATTTCCTATTCTTTAAATTCCTATTCTTTACATTCCTGTACTTTAAATTCCTGCACTGCACTTCATTCATAGGAGTAGTTTCAAGTAGATTGTTACTGTAAACCTCCACGAGGCTGAGTTTGGATCATTGCAAGTTTTTCATTCTAATGAAATACTTCAATTGCTTTTTATTTGACTGTTATTTTGCTTAAATTCTCCTAAATCAAGCCACCAGTAAAAGTCCTCTTCATTGAGGCTAAAAGAACTACAACACAATCGTCTGATAATTGGTTGGCAATTAAAATTCTGTAAGGACTGATTGATCCTTGCTGGCACGCTCGCAATTACAAAACTAACCTTCGAAAGCCAAAAAGCCAACAATTTGATAAAATTTGAAGTTTTTTCACTTTCTTTTACAAAAAACCGTATCATGCTAAAATTAGGATTAATTAGATTTTAGAATAAGACTTCTATGGCAATCTATGTGGTCCACGATAATGAGAACTAAGTATTGCTTTAATTTACTTCTGCATAACAAGAATATCTTTATACAGTTTTTCTTAATTTCTGCTCTGGATAAATATTTGGAAAATTTACCTGTAAATTCCATATGGAGGAATATTGATTCATTTTCGGTTAGTGTGGTTTTCTGGTGTTATATTGGAGTGTTACATTAGATTGTTACATTTAAAAAAAGTACATTAAAGAGTTTTTGTGTATTACATTGATTGAAGTGTTATATTTGGAAAAAATACATTAAAGAGTTTTTTTGGAATGTTACATTGTTACGTGTGAGAAAGTGCATTAAAGAGTTTTTAGTATATTACATTGAAGTATTAAGTTTGGAAAAAATACATTAAATAATTTTTTTGGAATGTTACATTGTTACGTTTGAGAAAATACACTAATTTTTTTTTGTGTGTTATATTGGAGTGGTGAAATGGCTTTTGATAGGGCCGCGTGGTGAAGAAGGATTCATGTAGCCAACCCCATTTGATTGGATTTAAGGCTTGGTTTGGTTTGGTTTGGTTATATTAGAGTGGTACGTTTAGGAAAAGTATACTAATGAGTTTTTTAGTGTGTTACATTGGAGTGTTACGTTTTCGGAAAGAGTTTTTTTTTAAAGTGTTACGTTTAGTACTTTCTATATTATGAGAAAATCTACATTTTTCGCTCAACACATAACACACGCGTTTGTGCTTGGCCAATTCACACTAGAATGGGACCTTTGAGTCCATAAGAAAAAAATGAAGGACCAAAGTGTTCATAAGATCATTATTTGAGATTTATTAGTATTTTACCCTAAATATTTTCTATTTTATGCTTGTGAATCATTTTCTTAATCTTATTTGGCTAAGTTTTTATCAACATTAAGACATAAATCTTCCAAGTTTGCCGCATCAACTTTGGTGTCAAAGCAAGCTCTCAATACCCCAGATATTGCAATGATTTTCTAGGTGTACAAAATTTAATCTTTTTAAAGAAATGATTACAGGAAGTTGAATCAGATAAAAGCCTAGGTAATTGAATGACATATTTACTGAAGACAAGAAAAAAATGAAAGATTTCCTGATTTTCTTCCCACTAACAATGTTCAATTGAGTAAAACAAGGTGTCACAAAGTTAAACCAGTTGAATAAGGCATATCAATGTGTTATGGTTACACCCATTTATGTAGTTGTTTTATTTTCATTCCTTTCTTAATTTTATTTTATTTCACAATGCAGGCGATTGCTAAATAAGAATCTGTCTGGAATATTAGCTCCTGAACTGGGCCAACTACCTCATATGGAAATATTGTGAGTCATGACATGTTAACAAATTATCAATTTGTTCAATTCATGAGTAATGTAATCTCTAAGCAGATGATATATTCTTGTTTTGATGTTGATGACTTATTTCTTTTCTTCTGCCAGAGATTTTATGTGGAATAGTATAAGTGGAAGCATACCAAAGGAGATCGAAAATAATACTTCTTTGCATCACCTGTATGTTGAAACTTGAAATTCATCTTATTTTAGATTCGGTTGAATATTTTCTAGTGCTGCTAGTGGTATTGATGCAGTAGAATACATGGGAACTAGATATCGTTCCAGTAGATGAAAGGGGCTCTCGAATCCACAAGAAAAATAAAACATTGTGGATTCACAAGGAAGAGAAAACATATGAATTATATTGAATAAAAGTTGTCATTACCATAAGGCTTACATACCTATTTATAATCATCTAAATCTTGGAGACCATATAATCTAAAATTGGGAAACAACTTAACTAGTCTAATTCTTAGAGAATAAGTAACCTAAAATTAGGAAAAGGAAAATCAAAGCAAATAAAGAAACCTAATTCTAAAATATTTATACTAAATTACAAGAATCTTAATGAAATAATATATCAAAAATATTAAAACTAAAAATATAGGAATTTTTAAAATCTTGTCCTACATCAGGTTTCGAGTTTTTAAATTTGCCTGTATAAATACTCTAATAAATACTTGATGAATCATCATATGTATGTTACATCAACTGCTAAAGCATGAATCTCCCTTGCCAACTTTCCACTGTAATAAAGTTTTATCCCCCCTGTATCCAGAATAAGAATGTTTCTACTGTCAGTATACACAAAATTGTGGTTAAGAAGACAAGCTAACTCAACATGTCTCAATCTAAGCTAGTTGGGGTCAGCTACATGGATTTGTTTTTTCAGTTGGCTATTCATTGTCCCAACTAATAAATTCTTAGGTTTCATGTTCATAAGGCATGACTATAAGTTTGCATTCATGTGTATTAGAATTTACAATCTCTTTTATCTGGATTGGGATTGGGTGTGTGAAAGATCAGACACTAACCACAACAAAGCTGGAGTAAATGGTTGAAGTATGCTGCTATAAAACTGATTTCTTCAATGAATTGATTAAAACTGGCTATTGGTTGAATTGCATATTTCTAATATTTAGTCAACATGATTAGGGAACTATTATTGTAACTATCGGCCATATATTCTGCTAACTATTAATTTGATTAATTATTTGTTTTAAGATTTCCAAAGGGCATGTGCTCCTGTTTTTTTCATTTGTCTAATGGGAACTGCGGAACACAAGAACTAGCTGTTGGCTTCAGTAAACACAAATGCAGTAAGGTTTAAAATAGCAACAATCACAAACTTAGTTTATGTTGGAGATAAAGATTATATTGTCAAAGATATCAGAAGATATGAAACTTGGTAGATATTAGAATATATGGAGATCTCATGATTTGTGCTTATTATGATTTTTTGTGTCTTTGATTTATTTGAATGAAAGATGTAGCCCCCTAGGGCTTTGTGTGTGTGGATATAGGCCAATATTGGCTGAACCACATTAAACCTGTGTGTTCTTTCTTTTTTCTTTTCTGTCTCTATTATCTCTCCATATTCAGCCTTATTGCTTTATTACAAAATTTAACTTGGTATTAGAGCCTACTGAACCCTAGGCATGTTTCTCTATGGAGAACTCTCTCACTCCACATTTTTTGTTATCAAGGTGTTTTTCCCTTTTCCTTGAGTTGACCACTAGTTTGCTGATGTGGTAAGCGAACTATATGATTTTTACTAATTTCTGGGCTGCCAGTGGGTCTGATAGCATTATTTTGTGATACACCGAGTTTTCTAGCTACTTCTCTACCGTAGGGTCCCTATGCTGATGTGATAAGCACATATTTGGTTCTTTTTTATTTTTGAGCTACCAGTGTGTTCGGTAGCATTCTTTGTGGGATGCCATTTATCGGCCTTTTTGTTTGTGGTGATTTGTTGCTGCTTCGGCTTTGTTGCTTTCTGTCTCCCTCAGTTGGTTTCCCCTACTTATGATTGATTCAATGCACGTTTCTTTCTGTACACTACACTTTTAGGCTTTTGAGTGGTAATCAAATATCAGGTCCTCTACCAGATGAGCTTGGTTTTCTTCCTAATTTGACTAAATTTCAATTAGACCTGAACTACATATCAGAACCATTACCAAAGTCATTTGCAAATTTGTCCAGCGTTAAGCATTTGTGAGTTGTTTCTGAAAACCAAAGCTTTTTGTTGGGAAGCAATCAGTCTTTAAGGATCTTTGGATATCTGAATTTCAACTTGATGTTTATATTACAGACACATGAACAACAATTTTTTTAGTGGTCAGATTCCATATGAGCTTTCTGAACAACTTCTACTTCAACACATGTAAGTCCCATAATATTTACCAGTGTTTTACGCATGAAAAATAGTTCATTGATTGCCCTGTTCTTCTAGTTTATGATATTAGTCACTTGATTCAAGTTCCCTTTCTCATGCAAAAGTAAAATATTTGCAGCCTTTTGGACAATAACAATTTATCAGGGTACCTTCCACTAGAGCTTTCAAAAATGCCAAACTTGAAGATTCTGTAAGTTTACTTGAATTACCCTCTCATGCTTGTTGAGATCACCCCATGTGAAAGGGGTGATTCTCTTCTTGTGAGAACACACCAAAGTCAGCTACAACATTTTATAGATTGCGGCTGTCAACCGACAAGCCACAATCAAGGAAGACGGCCACCGAATGAGCTGGCCATGTGCAAGGCCAGCCTCTACACCTACCTCCTCTGTAATGTGTATATATAGAGAGGGCGAGAGTAAAGAGATTACAGTGAGTGGTGAGCTAAAGAGTGAATACAAAGAGAGAATACAGAGTGTTGTAATCCTTTGTTCAATATGGTAAATCCGCTGCTCGTGGACGTAGGCGACTTGCCGAACCACGTTAAATCTCTTGTGTTATTGCTTGTGTGTGTTCCCTGGTGTGCCCGCGATCCACAACAATTGGTATCAAAGCTCCGGTTGTGAAAAATCGAATTTTTCTGAAAGTGCCTAGATTTCGAAGTGCTCAAAATCAACTTTTGAGCACACCAGGAGCAAGAACTCCAGGAGAGGAGTCCAGACCAGCAAAAACCAACCCAAGAAGAGGCCCCACGCGCTCTCATGCGCCTTCTGAAGAAGGAGAGTGAAGCACACTCTCCACACGCGCCGCCACGCGCCGTTGACAGAGCCGGCACGTCAGCCCAGTCGCACCCACGCGCCCCATGCGCCGCTGAAGGAAGAAGGCGACTGAGGGGAAGCGCATGTACTACGTGGCGCCACATTATTCGCCACGTCAGCGACGCGTTAGTCCATACTGCCGTGTCATCTGCCACGTGTCCACGCCACGTCAGCGTAGAGCCGTTGACTGAGCCGTTGACCCAGCCAGTCAAGCTGTTGAGCCGCCGTTGACCGCGCTGCCTGCGCCGTTGACCGCGCCGTTTGACTGCGCATTGACCAAGCCGTTCTAGGGAAATTATCCAGTGCATCTCAGACGCACAGATTCTGCAGATCTGAACCGTCTAAATTGTTTTGGCCTAATATAAGTCATTCGGAGTCTATTTTTTGACGATCCAATAGTGCTTTCCAACTATTTAGAGTATTCCGGACACATCTGTACGATCAATTTTTTGAATTGGAATTTCTAAAAAAAAAAAAACAGTTTAATGGCAGAATCTACAGAGACTAGATCAACCGAGGCCGTAAGTAATCCAGCGACTACAAGCAACTCTAGGCATTGGACCCCGGTGTCCCATGCTAAGTTCGAGGTAGAAAAGTTTGATGGAAGCAGCAACTTCGGCATGTGGAGATGTGAAGTTAAAGATATGCTTGTCCAGATGAACCTGCACTTCACTTTGGGAGACAAACCAGATGACCTGGACGGGATAGAATGGGAGAAGGTGAATCTCCTGGCCTGCAGTTCCATCCGACTTTGCCTTGCAAAAGAGGAGAAGTACGCCTTCACAGAATATGATATTGCGAAGGACCTTTGGAAGGCGCTGGAAGATAAGTTCATGACAAAGAGCATTGAGAACCGGCTCTACTTGAAGAAGAGGTTGTTTCGTTTCGACTACAAGAAAAGTATTTCGATGAACGAACACCTAAACAACTTCAACAAAATTCTTACGGATTTGAAAATTTTGGATGATCACATTGGTGATGAAGATAAAGCACTGTTATTGTTGAATTCCTTGCCTGACTCATATGATCATCTAACTACCACTTTACTATACGGTAAAGAAAAGATCAAGTATGTTGATGTTGCAAATGCTTTGGTAAATAATGAGTTTAGAAGGAAAGATAAGTCTGTAAACAGGGACTCAGCATCCGAGGCATTGACAGTCAGAGGCAGAACAAATAACAGAAGATATGCAGGGCGAGGAAAGTCTCGCTCAAAATCCAGAGGCAAATCATCAGACAGAAGACGTCTTGCAAAAGACGAGTGTGCTGCTTGTCGCCAGAAGGGGCATTGGGCAAAAGATTGTCCCAATAAAGACAAGACAGAAGAAAAGGTGAACATTGCACGAGATGGAGATAATGGTGAAGGAGCAGCCTTCACAGTTTCATCATATGGCCAGTCTGATGAATGGATTATAGATTCCGGATGTTCCTACCACATGTGTCCTAACAAGCAGTGGTTCTCGAGCTTACGAGAGTTCGATGGAGGAGTTGTACTGATGGGCAACGACCAAGCTTGCCAGACAAAGGGGATTGGAACAATTCGACTGAAGATACATGATGGAACAATCAGAATTTTTGAAGATGTTCGGTATGTACCAGATCTGACTAAGAATCTCATCTCAGTGGGAGTTTTAGACTCCAAAGGTTACAGAGTAACTATGGAAGGTGGAGTCCTTAAAGTTATTCGAGGAGCATTTGTTACAATGAAGGGTACTCGACAGGGAAATTTATATTTCCTAGATGGCTCTACAGTCACAGGGAGAGTGGTTGTCTCCACCAGCTCAGAAGATGATGCATTAGACACTTCCAGACTTTGGCACATGCGCCTAGGGCATGTCGGTGAGAAGGCTTTACAAGGGTTGGTAAAGCAAGGCCTGTTGAAAGGCGCCAAAACAGGGAAGATTGAGTTTTGCGAGCATTGTATACTGGGCAAGCAAACAAGAATCAAGTTTGGTACTGCTATTCATCGTACCAAAGGGATTCTAGACTACGTTCACACCGACGTATGGGGTCCTTCCAAGAATGCTTCGTTGGGAGGTAAACACTACTTTGTGTCGTTCATTGATGATTTCTCAAGAAGAGTTTGGATTTACACAATGAAGCATAAAGATGAGTCTTAGACATCTTTTTTATGTGGAAGAAAATGATTGAGACCCAGACAGGCAGAAAGATCAAGAAGCTCAGATCTGACAATGGTGGAGAATACACATCAGATCCCTTCTTTGAGGTTTGCCAGAATGCAGGGATAGTGAGACACTTCACAGTTCCTGGAACACCACAGCAAAATAGAGTTGCAGAACGCATGAACCGCACTTTGGTGGAGAAAGTCCGATGTATGCTGTCACATTTTGGATTGAGCAAGGCATTTTGGGGCGAGGCATTGAACTATGCTCGTCATCTTGTCAACAGACTACCTACTGCAGCACTAGATGGCAAGACTCCCATGGAGGTATGGTCAGGAGTGCCAGTTGCTGATTATGATTAGCTACGTATCTTTGGATGTCCAGCTTATTTTCATGTTACAAAATCTAAGTTGGATCCAAGAGCCAAGAAAGCCATCTTCTTGGGCTTCAGTGACGGTGTCAAGGGATACAGACTCTGGTGCCCTGAATCAAAGAAAGTTCTCACTAGAAGAGACGTTACCTTTGATGAGTCTACAATGCTGACGCAGCTAAATCCTTAACAGAATGAGGAAGCATTGAAGAAGTTAGTGCAGGTGGAGTTTGAGACTCCAGCAAAGATTAGTCAGCCAATCAACCATCCTGAAGAAGTCTCAGTGGATAGCTCTGAAGAGAGTTCAGATGAAAATGAAGATCCAAAGGCCCCACAACAGTCAGAACCCATTACAATCAGGAAAGGAAAAAGGGTTATTAAGCAACCCAGTTGGATGACCGATATGGTAGCCTATGCACTTCCAATCATTGAAGACAATGTTCCTTGCACTTTCAAAGAAGCTGTGCAGAATACAGAAAGTGTCAAATGGAAGGAGGCTATGGATGAAGAGATCAGGTCACTTCACAAGAACCAGACTTGGGAGTTGGTGCAACTTCCAAAAGGAAAGAAAGCAATTGGGTGTAAGTGGGTTTACACCAAGAAAGAAGGCATCCTAGGCAAAAACAACATCAGATTCAAAGCTAGATTGGTAGCTAAAGGCTATGCTCAGAAGGAAGGAATAGACTACAATGAGGTATTCTCACTTGTTGTGAAGCACACGTCTATTCATATCTTGTTAGCTTTGGTTGCACAGTTTCATCTCGAGCTCGCCCAACTCGATGTCAAAACTGCTTTTTTACATGGAGATCTTGAAGAGGAGATGTACATGTCCCAGCCAGATGGTTTCAAAGTTGCTGGAAAAGAGAATTGGGCTTGTAAGCTGAACAAATCGTTGTACGGATTGAAGCAATCCCCGAGACAGTGGTACAAAAGATTTGATCGGTTCATGATAGAGAAAGAATACATGAGAAGTCAATTTGATCATTGTGTATATTTCCGTAAGCTTCCAGATGGTTCCTTCATCTACTTGCTCTTATATGTGGATGATATGTTAATTGCATCTAAGAGCAAGGTGGAGATTAACAAACTCAAGGCACAGTTGGCAAGAGAGTTTGAAATGAAGGATTTAGGAGAAGCAAAGAAAATTCTTGGCATGGAGATCAAGAGAGACAGGAAGAAGGGCACGGTTTGTCTGACACAAACCCAGTATCTTAAAAAGGTGTTAGACAGATTTGGCATAAATGGGAAAACAAAAGCTGTGAGTACACCATTGGCCCCTCATTTCAAGCTCAGTGCTTCGATGTCTCCACGCACAGAAGAAGAACGGAAGCATATGGAACAAGTTCCATATGCAAATGCAGTTGGTGCATTAATGTATGCTATGGTTTGTACAAGGCCTGACATCTCGCATGCTGTGAGTATGGTAAGCAGGTATATGTATGATCCAGGAAAAGATCACTGGCAGGTAGTGAAATGGATCCTAAGGTACATACATGGCACGGTTAATCTGGGATTGAACTTCGAGAGAGATAACCGACTTGGACAGAATTTGGATGGATATGTGGATTCGGATTATGCTGGTGACTTAGACAAATGCCGGTCAACAACAGGGTATTTATTTATGTTTGCTAAAGGGCCGGTGAGTTGGAGGTCAATGCTTCAGTCAACGATGGCTTTGTCTACTACAGAGGCAGAGTACATGGCAGTGACGGAAGCCTTTAAGGAAGCCATTTGGCTACATGGGTTGATTGAGGACTTGGGTATTGTTCAGAAGCACGTTGAGGTGTTCTGTGACAGTCAGAGTGCCATTTGTTTGGCAAAGAACCAGGTTCATCATTCCTACACCAAGCACATTGATGTCCGTTTCCATTTCATCCGAAAAATTGTGAATGAAGGGGATATTCTGCTTCAAAAGATTGGTACTACAGATAATCTGGCCGATATGCTCACGAAAGTGGTTTCTAGGATCAAGTTCCAACATTGTTTGGACTTGGTCAACATCTCTCGGAATTAAGCACCTTCGGGTGCAAGGCAGTGTTGATCGACCACTATGGACAGAAGGCAAAGGCATCATAATCAAGGGCATCTCAGCAGGGGGTGCAGGACATCCAATCAGGGGGTGTCAGATATCTTGGTCGCACAAGTTCAAGCATAGCAGAAGAAGACATCCGAGACAGGAAGCGTGGAAGAGATTTATAGGAGATAGGAGCAGAGGCTCTCTCCAAATCAGAGAGTGGTGAGAGTTGAGTTGAGGATGTAGGATTCCCTCCTCCTTTTGTGTCTCTGGTGTATTATCTCTAGCTTTAGGGGATGCAGCATCTCAGTGAAGAGATGCAGACTATGTTGAAATTTGGGCGTGACAAGATTAGTAGCAGTGTGTGCAATAGATCACCTCACATGGGTTGAGGGGGTGATTTGTTGAGATCACCCCATGTGAAAGGGGTGATTCTCTTCTTATGAGAACACACCAAAGTCAGCTACAACATTTTATGGATTGCGGCTGCCAACCGACAAGCCACAATCAAGGAAGACGGCCACCGAATGAGCTGGCCATGTGCAAGACCAGCCTCTTCACCTACCTCCTCTGTAATGTGTATATATGGAGAGGGTGAGAGCAGAGAGATTACAGTGAGTGGTGAGCTAAAGAGTGAATACAAAGAGAGAATACAGAGTGTTGTAATCCTTTGTTCAATATAGTAAATCCGCTGCCCGTGGACGTAGGCGACTGGCCGAACCACGTTAAATCTCTTGTGTTATTGCTTGTGTGGTCCCTGGTGTGCCCCCGATCCACAACAATGCCTTAGCTTTTACTAGTAGGATTGGTTAGATGTTTAATTTTCAGCTGGCTTGTCAAAAAAAAAAAAAAAATTAAAAAATGCTTACATTTCTTCTATGTTTGAAAACCAACTTGGTATGTGTGATAAGTTGGCATACCACATTACTGTTGTGCAAGGATATGGTATTAAACTGTTAAAAATTATGTGTCCACAACTAATGCACATAGGAAAAAGTCATCTTCCTTTATCATAAGTTATTTCTTTAGTTAATCGTTTATTTTACCAATTAAGCTGATTAAGAAAAACATATTTCATGATGAGGGAGAATCAATTGCAATAATGGTCTTCTATTATCTGAAAGAATTATATTATTGATATTTTCTTGTATTCTTTGTGTAGTATTTCTTTCTATAGTTCGATTCAAGTAGTTTACAGTTACACCTTTTATTGTTCTGTTACATTTATTATGAATCGACATTAAATGTAGTTATAAGCGCTACATAGTGCAGTATATCAGAAAATCACTTCATCTTTCTAGAAAATCACTTCATCTTTCTGACAACTTATTTTGGATGTTGATTACTCATTTAAATTGAATATTGGCGGAATTTGAACCTGGATGTCCCAGTAATAAACTTGTATTTCTAGTCTTTTGGTGAAAACATTGGAATTTCAGTATGCCACTAATGTTTAATTTTGGTTTCCTAATAAACAAAAACATTTCGGATGTTTTGATGGATATGAAAAAAAAAAAAAAAAATTTCATGGCCTATACCAAATATCTTGCTAGAAGCCTAGACGACTGCGATTACTAACCTTGTAGAAAGTATGTATGGAGAAACTATCCCCATCCTTCCAAACTCCTTTCCATAAACCCATACCATGTGATCTATGTTAGAATGGGAAATAAGTTAGAATAGGAAATAAGTGATTGTATTTCTTTCTTATTTATTCCCTTGATTGGTGTAATGGACTGGCCCATATCTTATGCCTTATGGCATTCCAGTAATTACTTAGTATTATTAATACAAAAGGGAATGAAGTCTAACTCATTCCCTAACTCTTTCTTTTCTTTAAACCTACATGGTATCAGAGCCAAAACCCTAGCCCCTCTCCGTTGCTCTTCTTCTCTTCTGTTGCCGGCAGTCTCGTTTTAACAGTCTAGTCACTGTAGACTCTCACCCAGCCCCTGGAGACCTTCGCCTAGCCTACCTACAGGCCATTTACACCTCCAACACACCTACCCAAGTTGTCGGCAGTCTTCCTGGACTCTTCGACTGCCTCTTGGACTTAGTTGGTAGCCCCACTGGTTTTCTAGGGGTCTGTCGCCAGTTCCTCTGGCCTGGTAAAGGCCTATCGGCAGCCCCTCTGGCGTTATTGGCCCTTGTTGGCAGTTTCTCTGGCTTGCTAGGCTCCCGTCGTTGCCACCTTGCTGCTTCTCCCTCCTTTTATAATGTCGTCTCTCTCTGCTTTTGTCATGTTCTCCATTTAAAAATTTAAATAGTCCTTGTTCTAAAAAAAAAATGGTGATATAAAAAAAAAAATTTCTGGCTTCTTAAATTCTTTCAGATTTTCTAGTTACGCTTGTGCTTGTTCCTCTACCATCTTCCAAGTTTGTGATTGGTCTTGGCTTTGAGGGTTGCTTAATAGAATATTCATGGCAGATTTCACTAGTGAGTCAACAACTTCTCAGCCGTTTAAGAGCGAGAGATCTGTTCTACCTTCTACTATGACTGATAATCACAACCCTAGCCTTAAAATCACCACTTCTCTATTCAATGGTTAGAACTATCTAGCGTGATCGCAGCAGAGGGAAGATGAGATATGTTAATGGCAGGTTACAGGCACCCATCACCATGCACCCGAGTTATGATCAGTGGGAGATCACCAACTCCCTCATTATGGGTTGGTTGATACAGTCTATGGTCCCAGAGATTGGAGAGGACTATCTCTCTATGGATACTGCACAGAATATTTGGGAGGCAGTGACTACCACTTATTCTTGAAAAGGGAACTTCTCCCAGGCATTTGAGTTACGTCGCTCTATTGAAAGGTCGGTCTAAGGTGAGATGACTATCCTTCAGTATTTTACCTTCCTTAACAATGGGTAGAAGCGACTTGATCACCTTCAGGATTACAAACCTGTCTGTCCCACTGATTCTGTTGGTTACTGGAAGTTTGTGGCACAAGAGCAGGTCTTCAAGTTCTTGGAAGGCCTCAATGTGGACTATGATCTGGTTCGGAGCAGAGTACTAGGCATGGATGTGCTTCATTCTCTCCAGTAAGCCTTTGCTTTTGTGTAGAATGAGGAGAGTCGCCGTTCTGCGATGCTTTCTTCTACTACTACTGATCGCTCGGCCTTGGTTTCTGCACCCTCTCGCGATGACAACCATGTGCCTTGTGGTTCTCGTCCTTCCTCTGAAAAGGATCATCTTTACTGTGACTACTATCGTCGACCTTGTCACACACGAGAGACTTGTTGGAAGCTGCATGGAACTCCTTCTAGTGGTTGCGAAGACCATCCTAGTACTCGAGGGGGTCGGTCTGGTACTAGAGACCGAGGGGCCAATGCACGAGCTCATCTTTCAGACATTGTTAAGCCACCATCTTTATCTCCGGTTGTCTTCTCTGCTACTGATGTTTCGAGGTTATCTGCCTCGGATTTTGAGATTGCTCTTCGCCACTTGCTAGATCGTCAAGCCTCCAGTTTTACTACAAGTGCACCCTCTTCTTCCTTTGTCAATTCAGGTAACTTGGTTTCCTCCCCATATGCATTGCTCTCTCATACGACTGTCCCATTGATTATTGATTATAATGCTTCTGACCATATGTTTGGCTCCTCTAATTTGTTTTTAGAGTATAACCTCTCCTCAGGTTATGAAAAAGTGCGTATTGCTGATGGTACCATTTCGTCTGTGTTAGGGAAATGTTTAATTCATGCCACCTTTTCCCTTCCTTTGTCGCATATCGTTCATGTTCCCAATTTCAGTGTTACTCTTTTATCTTTGAGTCGTATTACCCGTGACTTAAATTGTAGCGTGACATTTTCTCCTGATCATTGTCTTTTCCAAGACCTTATCACGAGGAAGAGGATTGGCAGTGGTAGAGAGGAACATGGGCTCTACATTCTGGATCAGACAGACAAGTTGGCTCATTCATTTATTCAGTTACCATCTACCAAGGAAGACATTTGGTCGTGGCACCGTCACTTAGGACATCCCTCTTTTTTATTACTTAAGCATTTATTTCCTTCTGTTTTTAAAAAAAATAATGTATTAGATTTTCAATGTAAGTCTTGTCAACTTGAAAAACAATATAGAGCCTCTTTTGCTCCTTCTATTAATAAAAGTTAAGTTCCATTTTCTTTGATTCATTCTGATGTATGGGGTCCATCCCGTTTTGTGTCTTTAACTGGTCAAAAATGGTTTGTTACCTTGATAGATGATTGTTCCAGGGCCACTTGGGTCTATTTGATGAAAGATAAAAGTGAGATATTTTTTGTGTTTCAAAACTTCTATAAAATGGCCTGTACTCAGTTTGGGGCGGTTGTCAAAATTCTACGTTTTGATAATGGAGGGCGAATATATTGACTCTGGTCTTGCTACTTACTTCGTCACTCATGGCATTATTCACCAGACTTCATGCACTAATGCCCCTCAACAAAATGGTGTTGCAGAATGCAAAAATCGCCATCTCCTTGATGTCGCCCGTTGTCTATCCTTTAAGATGCAGGTCCCTCGATCCTATTGGGGGAAACCGGTTCTCACTGCCGCTTATTTGATTAATCGTCTTTCTACCAAGTCCTTCAAAAACAAACACATCTTTAGGTTTTGTTCGGGTCTACCCTTTCGAGGTTCTCCATTCCTCTTAAGACTTTTGGCTGTGTTTGCTTTGTCCATAATCATTCCCCCACTCATGGTAAATTGGATCCTAGGTCTTTTAAGTGTGTTTTTCTTGGTTATTCTGCCACCAAAAAGGGTTATAAGTGTTATCATCCTCACACTCGTAAATGGTTTGTCTCCATGAATGTCACTTTCTTTGAGTCTCAGCCTTACTTTCCGACCTCCCCCCCCCCCCCCCCCCGAGTATCACAGTCATCCCTTCAGGGGGAGCCTTGGTGTGAAGAGATTCATGTTCCACTTCCGCTAGTGATTGAACAGATAGAGAATGATGAGCCAGCAGTTGTTGAAAAAAAAAGCAGGCAAAGTTTATATCAGGGACAAGGACAGACAATAAGTCAACTGGATGCAAGAGACTACTTTCCTTCCTCTACTACCAACTTCTTCTCCGGATGAGTGTCCAGAGTCACTTCCCTTTCCTGAGAGTCCAGGTAATTCTGATTCTAGTGCTTATATTCCTGCTTTTTCAGATCTTGATGTTCCCATTGCTGATAGAAAGGGAGTTAGGTCATGTACTCAACATCCTATTAGCAATCATGTCTCTTATTCTCATCTGTCTTCCTCATATAAAGCTTTTCTGTCTAAAATGTCTTCTGTGAGTTTACCTACCAATTTTTAGTATGCTCTCTTCATTCCTGAATGAAAACATGCCATGATAGAAGAGATAAAAGCTCTTAGCAAGAGTGGCACTTGGGAGTTAGTGGAGTTACCTAGAGGAAAAAATCCAGTTGGGTGTAAGTAGGTGTACAGAGTAAAATACAAAACAGATGGTTCCATAAAACGGTACAAAGCAAGACTAGTTACTAAGGGCTTCACTTAGACTTATGGGGTGGATTACCAAGAGACATTTGCACCAATTGCGAAGATGAATTCTGTGAGAATCTTACTCTCTCTTGCTGCAAATTTGGATTGGCCACTTCATCAATTTGATGTGAAGAATGCTTTCCTTTATGGAGACCTAACAGAAGAGGTCTATATGGATATTCCTCCTGGTTTTGTGGATGCTAAGTCCAATGGTAAAGTATGCAGGCTCCAGAAGTCACTTTATAAGTTAAAGCAGTCTCTGATGGCTTGGTTTGAAAGGTTTGCTCAAGCTATGCTGAAATATAGGTTCAAGCAAAGTCAAGCTAATCACACCTTATCTGTGAAACACTCCTCATATGGTAAGACCACATGCTCTTATTGTCTATGTTGATGATATTGTTCTGACAGTAGATGATGTTGAGGAGATTCCTCGTTTGAAAGAATGCTTAGCTAAAGAGTTTGAAAGCAAAGACTTAGCCTATTTGAAGTATTTTTTGGGCATTGAAGTAACTAAGTCCAAGGATGGCATCTTCATATATTAGAGAAAGTATGTATTTGACTTGCTAAAGGAAACTAGAATGCTTGGAGGTAGACCATGTGATACACCTCTAGAACCGGGCGAGAAACAGAGTGAGGATCAAAAGGGAGATCCTGTGGACAAAGGGAGATACTAGAGACTAGTGGGCAAGCTCATATATTTATCCCACTCACGTCCAAACATTGCCATTGTCATGAGCATGGTGAGCCAGTCCTCGAACTTCCCACTTGGAGGCAGTTATAAGAATCTTGAGATACCTGAAGACTTCTCCTAGAAAGGGTCTCTATTTCTCAAAACATGGCCATCTCAGTGTAGAGGCATTTACTGATGCAGATTGGGCTAGATCAGTCACTGATAGGTGATCAACTTCTGGATACTGCACATTTGTTGGTAACAACCTAGTCACATGGCGAAGTAAGAAACATAATGTGTTTGCTAGATCTAGTGCTGAGGCAGAATTCAGGGTTATGGCACAGGGTGTATGTGAGTTACTATGGATTAAACTATTATTGGGAGACTTGGGAATCCATCAAACTAACTCCATGCGACTATACTGTGACAACAAGGCCATAATCAACATAACTTATAATCTAGTTCAACATGATAGAACTAAGCATGTGGAGATTGATAGGCACTTCATCAGGGAAAAACTCACTAGTGGCATCATATGTATTCTATTTGTGAAGACTGGAGACCAACTAGCCGATGTTCTCACCAAGGGGCTAGGGAGAAAACCTTTTCATGGCATTCTCAACAAGCTGGGCATGAGAGATATCTTCGCACCAGCTTGAGGGGGAGTGTTAGAATAGGAAACAAGTGATTGTATTTCCTTCTTATTTATTCCCTAAATTGTTGTAATGGACTGGCCCATATTTTATGCCTTATGGCATTCCTGTAATTACTCAATATTATTAATATAAAAGGGAATGAAGTCTAACTCATTCCCTAACTCTTTCTTTTCTCCAAACCTACAATCTATTCCCTGAGTCATTATCACATTGCCCTATGTCATATTTAGATTCATTTGCATGTCTGCTGATGGAAAAGCACTTATCAATTTCTCAAGCCTTCTTACTACTAAAATGGGAATGGCAAATAAGGACATGAATTTTATCTGTAAGCTAGACATCTTCCTCATAAGAAGGATCCATTTACCACCTAATAAGTATTGCCTCTTCAAAGTAGCCATTGTCTTTTCAAATCTCCCCACTAGCACTTTCCAAAATGTCTATTCTAACTTATTTCCTATTCTAACATTTCCCCTCAAGCTGGTGCGAAGATATCTCTCATGCTCAGCTTGTTAAAAATGCCATGAAAAGGTTTGCTCCTTAGCCCCTTGGTGAGAACATTGGCTAGTTGGTCTTCAGTCTTCACAAATGGAACACATATGATGCCACTAGTGAGTTTTCCTTTGATGAAGTGCCTATCAATCTCCACATGCTTAGGTTTATCATGTTGAACTGGCTTATGATCTATGTTGATTGCAGCCTTGTTGCCACAATATAGTCGCATAAAGTTAGTCTGATGGATTCCCAAGTCCCCTAATAATAGTTTAATCCATAGTAACTCACATACATCCTGTGCCATAGCCCTGAATTTTGCCTCAGCACTAGATCTAGCAACCACATTCTGTTTCTTACTTCGCCATGTGACTAGGTTGCCATCAACAAATGTGCAGTATCCAGAAGTTGATAGTCTGTCAGTGATTGATCCTGCGCAATCTGCATCAGTAAATGCTTCCACACTGAGATGGCTATGTTTTGAGAAGTAGAGACCCTTTCCATGAGAAGACTTCAGGTATCGCAGGATTCTCATAACTACCTCTAAGTGGAAAGTTATAAGAGCATACATAAATTGGCTCATCATGCTCACGGCAATGGCAATGTCTGAACGTGAGTAGGTGAAGCATATGAGCTTGCCCACTAGTCTTTGGTATCTCCTCTTGTCCATTAGCTCTCCTTCTTGATCCTTACTAAGCTGCTGGCCTGGTTCTAGAGGTGTATTGCATGGTCTATCTCTAAGCAGTCTAATTTCCTTTAGCAAGTCAAGCACATACTTTCTCTGACATATAAAGATGTCATCCTTTCTCCTAGCTACTTCAATACCCAAGAAATACTTTAAACGACCCAAGTCTTTGATTTCAAACTCCTTGGCTAAGTATTCCTTCAACTGAGTGATCTTCTTAACGTCATCCCCTGTCAGAACAATATCATCAACATAAACAATAAGAGTTGTGGTTTTACCATGTGAGGAGTGTTTCACAAACAAGGTGTGATCAACTTGACTCTACTTGAACCCATATTTCAGCATAGCTTGAGCAAACCTTTCAAACCAAGCCCTAAGGGACTGTTTTAGTCCGTAAAGCGACTTTCAAAGCCTGCATACTTTACCTTTGGACTTAGCATTTGCAAAACTAGGAGGAATATCCATATAGACCTCTTTTGCTAGGTCTCCATGAAGGAAGGCATTCTTCACATCAAACTGATGATGTGGCCAATCCAAATTTGCAGTAAGAAAGAGTAAGATTCTCACAGAGTTCATCTTAGCATCCAGTGCAAATGTCTCCTGGTAATCTACCCATAAGTCTGGGTGAAGCCTTTAGCAACCAATCTTGCTTTGTACCGTTCTATGGAACTATCTGCTTTGTGTTTTACCGTGTACACCCACTTACACCCAACTGGATTTTTTCCTCTAGGTAACTCCACTAACTCCCAAGTGTCATTCTTGCTGAGAGCTCTCATCTCTTCCATCATGGCATGTTTTCATTCAGGAATAGAGAGAGCATCCTGAAAAGTGGTAGGTAGACTCACAGAAGACACTTTAGACAGAAAGGCTTTATATGAGGAAGACAGATTAGAATAAGAGACATGATTAGTAATAGGATGTTGAGTACATGACCTAACTTCCTTTCTATTAGCAATGAGGACATCAAGATATGAAACATCAGGAATAGGTGTACTAGAATTAGAATTACCTGGACTCGTAGGAGATGAAGTTGACTCTAGACACTCATCCAGAGAAGAAGTTGGCAGTAGTGGAAAGAGAGTAGGCTCTTGCATCCAGGTAACTTACTGTTTGTCCTTGTCCCTACTATAAACTTTGCCTGCTTCATTGCCCTCAACAACTGCTGGCTCATTATCCTTTATCTGTTCAACCATTGGCGGAAGAGAAATAGGTGGAATAGGAATCTCTTCAAACCAAGGCTCCCCCTGAAGAGAGGACTGGGATACCGGGGAAGGCGAAAAGTAAGGCTGAGACTCAAAGAACGTGACATCCATGGAGACAAACCATTTGCGAGTGAGAGGGTGATAATACTTATAACCCTCTTGGGTGACAGAATAACCCAGAAAAACACACTTAACTGACTTAGGATCCAATTTACCACGAATGGGAGAATGATTATAGATAAAGCAAACACAGCCAAAGGTTATAGGAGAAATGGAGAACCGGAAGAGGTAGATCCGAATAAAACTTGAAGAGGTGTGTGTTTTTAAAGGACTTGGGTAAGAAGAAGATTAATCAAATAAGCGGTAGGGAGAACCGCTTCCCCCCAATAGGATTGAGGAACCCACATCTCAAATGATAAACATCCGGCGACATCAAGGAGATGGCGATTTTTGCATTCTGCAACACCATTTTGTTGAGGGGTATTAGTGTATGAAGTCTGGTGAATAATGCCATATGTGGCGAAGTAAGTGGCAAGACCAGAGTCAATATATTCCCACCCATTATTAGAACGTAGAATTTTGACAACCGCCCCAAACTGAGTAAAAACCATTTTATAGAAGTTTTGAAACACAGAAAAAGCCTTACTTATATCTTTCATCAAATAGACCCAAGTGGCCTTGGAACAATCATCTATGAAGGTAACAAACCATTTATGACCAGTTAAAGACACAAAACGAGATTGACCCCATACATCAGAATGAATCAAAGAAAATGGAACTACATTTTTATTAATAGAAAGAGCAAAAGAGGCTCTGTGTTGTTTTCTAAGTTGACAAGACTCACATTGAAAATTTGACACCTTATTTTTTTCAAAAACAAAGGGAAATAAATGCTTAAGTACTAAAAAAAGAGGGATGTCCTAAGCGACGGTGCCACAACCAAATGTCTTCCTTGGTGGATGGTAACTGAATAGATGAATGAGTCAGCTTATTGGTCTGATCCGGAATGTAAAGCCCATGTTCCTCTCTACCATTGCCAATCCTCTCCGCCGTGATAAGGTACTGAAAAAGACAATGATCGGGAAAAAGTGTCATGCTACAATTTAAGTCACGAATAATACGACTCAAAGATAAAAGATTGACACTGAAATTGGGAACATGGAGGACAGAAAATAAAGGAAGGAAAGAGGTGGCATGAATTAAACATTTCCCTGACACAAATGAAATGGTACCATCTGCAATACGCACTTTTTCCTGACCTGAGGAGGGGTTATACTCTGAAAATAAATTAGAGGAGCCAGAAATATGGTCAAAAGCACTAGAATTAATAATCTATGGTACAGTCGTATAAGATAGCAATGCACATGAGGAGGAAACCAAGTTACCTGAATTGGCAAAGGAAGAAGAGGGTGCACCTGTAGCAGAAATGGATGCTCGATGGTCTAGCAAGTGGCGAAGAGCAATCTCAAAATCTGTGGCAGATAATCTCGAAGCATCAGCAATGGAGGAGACAACTGGAGATGAAGATGGTGGCTCAACAATGTCTGAAAGATGGGGCTCGTGCATCGGACCCGCGGCCTCTAGTACCAGACTGACCCCCTTGAGTACCAAGACGGTCGCCTCGGCCACCAGAAGGAGTTCCATGCATATAATAACCCTACCCTCGTATCTGTTTCTAGAATACTTTCGGTCCTTTATTCTGTGCCTTTAATTGCTTTCTGTGAAATTTCATACGAAATGAGGTTTAATTAAGCAAACCTTATGAAAATTGATTCATATCTGTTTATGAAGGAAGTATCTGTCACAATTAACATGTTGAGATCAGAAATTGAGGGCCTTAGAGGCTTAATAACCCAAAATTAATTTTACATTTGAGATCAGCATAATTTTTAGGTAATAATAAGCGTTTCTGTGAAATTTCAATTTGGGATGATTAAACGAATGAATTTTGTATATATATATATATTGTGGTAGCCGAATAATTGGCGAAGATAGAGGAGGTATATATCAAAAGATTGACGCTAGCCGGCAGATATCCCGCGAGGATAAGGGGCCGAATAGGATAAATAGGCTGAATAGGGAAGGATCCCTGGAGCCGAATATTGGAAAAGATAATGATTGAAAAAGTAGGCCCTGGCCCCGAGGATCAGAAGAAACGAGTATAAATATAATGACAATGAACTAGGAGAGGTATGTAAGAATCACTTCTAAAAACTTAGTGAAGAAGCTTTCTTGAAGACAGGAACTAACTTGTCCGTCGGAGTGCTAATTCCGGCACCCTCGTCCGGAGTATTTGTATCTTTTCAGGTGACTAGCTGAGGATCATTGGCGTCTTCCAGGATCTGAGGAGTATTTCCAAACCACTTCCCCACAATTGGCGCCGTCTGTGGGAATACTCAAATACATCCATGGAAGGCGTGACCGAAGATCCTCCGATAGCCACCGATGAGATCACACAGCAAGACGACCTCACCCCAGCTAATATGCTCGGAAAAGAAACTATCGCGGCTCGACGCGTCTTGAACTTTGATTCGCCAACAACTTCAGCACAAGAAACAATGCAGGCTATCATGGAACAAGCAAAGCAGAACGAACAAAGGCTCGAGAACATTATCGCTGAGAACGAACGACTCCGTCAAGAGTTGGCCCTGGAGGTAGCAAAATCTAGAGAGGCCATAGGCCAGGAACCAGAGCGACCTCCGAGGGCAGACGGGCAAAGACCTCGGGCTCGACCAAAGGATACCGATAGCAACTCCAACTCATTATCCACGGAGCTCGACGCAAGGGGACGATCCGAAACCTCCAGCTCCTCCGACAAGGACCTGCGAACAAGGATCAAGCACAGGAGAAGCAGCTCAAACGAGGAAGACCAGCACGATCCTTTCGTGCGACGGATCGCAAGGGCGTCCCTGCCCAAGAAATTCAAAGCTCCGTCATTCACTCTTTACGACGGAAAATCAGACCCCACCGATCATATCCGTCATTACAAACAGGCCATGACGCTTCACGCAGACAATGAAGCCCTCATGTGCCGAATATTCCCTAGCAGCCTAGGTCCACTAGCCGTCAGGTGGTATTACAAGTTGGAGCCAGCTTCGATTAAAAGCTTCCGCCAACTGCAGAAATCCTTCAGGGCCAGGTTCATCACCAACGAGGTACAACCGAAACAGGCCGACTCCCTTTGGGCTATGCAGATCCAATCGGGAGAGACGCTCAGAGCGTACTCGGCACGATATTGGGAGTGCTTCAACCTTGTTGACGACGCTTGCAACGACTCCATGGCCATCACCGCCTTCAAAATGGGCTTACATCCTGACAGTGCTCTGCGCAGTTCCCTAACCAGAAGGCCCCCCAAAACAGTTTGGGCGCTGATGAAGAAAGTTGAAAAATATTGCAAAGTCGAAGATGATGCCCTGAGGATAAAAGCCGGACAAATCTCCAGCAAAACGGCCCTCCCCGAAATTGCTCGACCAATAAGCTCCGTGCCGCCACCAAGCCCTGAGCTCCGGCAACGAACCAAGCGAGACAAAAGGCAGGAATCCCGCCGATCAAGCGACCAGTGCTCCCACCGAACGAACGAACAACTACAAGTCGACAGCAGACGCCCAAGGTGAACCGACAAGAAGTATACGGAGTTGACAGAGCCGATCACGGCCATAATGACCAAAGTCCAGCACCTTCCATTTTTCAAGTGGCCGTCGAAGATGGTGGGACCTCCCGACACACGGAGAAGAGACAGACGATGTGAATACCACAAAGATCACGGCCACGAAACTGAGAGCTGTTATGCGCTAAAGGATCATCTGGAGGAACTGGTGCAAGATGGTCGACTGCAGCAATACGTGAGCAAGGGAAGGCCAACCAAAGTATTAGCCTTGAGACAGGATTCACCGCCGCTTGGTGTGATCCACATAATCTACGGTCTGCAGGCACCCCCGACCGTGCATACGATTCAATCGCACCCAGCTCCCCAAACACGTAACATGTCAACCGGCAGGCCCAGAGAAGCCCCCACAATTAAGTTCAATGACGCCGACCTCGTCAGAGCAGTGGCCAGCCACGTCGATCCTTTGGTCGTCAAATTACGCATACGTCGGTTCAGCGTTGAACGCATTCTCATAGACCCAGGAAGCACTTCGGAAATCTTGTATTACAAAACTTTTGTTGAACTCGGCCTCAACGAGTCGGACCTATCACCGTCGTCTCAGCCACTGTTCGGCTTCAACACAAATCCAGAATACCCGTTGGGGAGGGTCGTGTTACTTGTTCGAGTGGGCTCAAAAACGGTTGACGTGGAATTCTTGGTTGTCAAGCTTCCATAGCCGTATAATGTCATCATGGGGCGCCCCTGGTTGCATGTCATGAAGGCTGTCCCCAGCACCTACCATCAGCTTATGCGCTTCCCGACAGACCGTGGCATTGAAGAGATCCGTGGCTCACCGCAATCCGCGCGAACGTAAACTTTATGAAGATCCATTTACGGACCCGACTTGTGGGATCTGATGCTTGTACTGGTACCACGTTTTAATCAAAATCGATTTTCTTTGGCAAACTCTCCCTCAAGCCTCTTGGGCCGAATAAGCCTCCGGATTCGGAGCGCCCTTCGTGGATGTCACGATTGGCCAAAATAAGTCTCCGGATTCGGAGCGCCCTTTGGTGCACGACACCTTAGGGCCGAATAAGCCTCTGGATTCGGAGCGCCCTTCGTGGATGTCACGATTGGCCAGAATAAGTCTCCGGATTCAGAGCGCCCTTTGGTGCACGACACCTTAGGGCCGAATAAGCCTCCGGATTCGGAGCGCTCTTCGTGGATGTCACGATTGGCCAGAATAAGTCTCCGGATTCGGAGCGCCCTTTGGTGCACGACACCTTAGGGCCGAATAAGCCTCCGGATTCGGAGCGCCCTTCGTGGATGTCACGATTGGCCAGAATAAGTCTCCGGATTCGGAGCGCCCTTTGGTGCACGACACCTTAGGGCCGAATAAGCCTCCGGATTCGGAGCGCCCATCGTGGATGTCACGATTGGCCAGAATAAGCCTCCGGATTCGGAGCGCCCTTTGGTGCACGACACCTTAGGGCCGAATAAGTCTCCGGATTCGAAGCGCCCTTTGGTGCACAACACCTTAGGGCCGAATAAGCCTCCGGATTCGGAGTGCCCTTCGTGGATGTCACGATTGGCCAGAATAAGCCTCCGGATTCGGAGCGCCCTTTGGTGCACGACACCTTAGGGCCGAATAAGCCTTCGGATTCGGAGCGCCCTTTGGTGCACGACACCTTAGGGTCGAATAAGTCTCCGGATTCGAAGCGCCCTTTGGTGCACGACACCTTAGGGCCGAATAAGCCTCCGGATTCGGAGCGCCCTTCGTGGATGTCACGATTGGCCAGAATAAGCCTCCGGATTCGGAGCGCCCTTTGGTGCACGACACCTTAGGGCCGAATAAGCCTTCGGATTCGGAGCGCCCTTTGGTGCACGACACCTCAGGGCCGAATAAGCCTCCGGATTCGGAGCGCCCTTCGTGGATGTCACGATTGGCCAGAATAAGCCTCCGGATTAGGAGCGCCCTTTGGTGCACGACGCCTTAGGGCCGAATAAGTCTCCGGATTCGGAGCGCCCTTCGTGGATGTCATGATTGGCCAGAATAAGTCTCCAGATTCGGAGCGCCCTTTGGTGCACGACGCCTTAGTGCCAAATAAGCCTCCGGCTTCGAAGCGCCCTTTTGGTGCACGACGCCTTAGGGCCGAATATGACTCCGGATTCGGAGCGCCCTTTGGTGCACGACGCCTTAGGGCCGAATAAGACTCCGGATTCTGAGCGCCCTTTGGTACACGGCACCTTATGGCCGAATAAGTCTCCGGATTCGGAGCGCCCTTCGTGGAGGTCACGATTGGCCAGAGTAAGTCTCCGGATTCGGATCCGGAGCCTGCTTTAATCAAGTAATTAAGCCGAAATTACTAATATGGTTCGCCGGACAAGGTGTGCCTTAGCCGGCCCACGAGTACGACCCGTTCCGGTTAAACTCGCATCCCGCCTAAGGCAAGGGCCGATCCCTGAATACAGGAAAAATATTTAAGCTACACAAAAGCTCTGATAGCAAACTTTCCGATAGCGAACTAATAGCAAACCATTAAACCATACGAAATGACGTGCTTAACCATTAAAAGTTGGGATCAGCAACATTCATCCGCCACGGCTAAACAAAAGATTTTCAGAGTAAGACTCAACTATATGAAATAACACTTTTTATTTGATTAAAAAGTTGTTACATAGACACAATCCGCGTTCGAACATTACAATATCTATCTCTTCTAAGACAAATCGACCGATCGATCCAACTCTTGTCAGTTGAACAACCATCGCGACTCAAAACGCATCGATCTAACCGCGCCCGAATCGGCATATCGCCGGGCCTCTGACACCATCGACAATGTCAAGGCCAAGATCCAAGAGAAGGGAGGTTAGGGGCAGCGGTCCTTGTGTCTCCTTTCGGGGCGATCCGCTTCAACGACTTGGAGGCTGACGTGTTTCCAATTTCCCTTTTCAGCGGTCCACCTCCCACACCGGAGAATCCTCCGCCGCAAACCATCTGAGCGCCAAGTTCGGCCGGAATTTGAGCTCCTACAACTATCATCACCATTTGATGGTGAGAACTCTTGAGCTTCCCACGCAATAGATGCTCGTGAGCCAAACATGTTTGATTGCATAAGGCGCCTGCCGCTTTTATTCTCAGCAATGGCCGCGATCTCGAGGCCCAAATCCCGAAGTGATTTTATCAACACTAAACCCCACGAGACAAGTGTCGGTCAACATTCTCCATGACCTAGTTAACCCAACGGTTGGCTAAAACGCGCACAGGCTGCGCAAGGGCAAAAATTATCTAGCCCAATCGGCTAGACATCCGGCATTCGAGCTAAGTCTAAAAATGCAAAAATGCCGCAACCCCTCCGGTCCCTGGCTCACGGCTTCTTCAAATTTCAACAACACGCCGCAATGGCTTATTCAAAATTAAACGGCCATTACATGTAGGCCGATCACGCCAACGAATCGGCACATCGATTTAACATGCTGATACGTCTATCCAAACATCTATGCAATAAAATTAAACACGGACACGCCGAATGCGGGAGATAATTTGATATTTTCAATAAAGTGTCTTTTATTCAAAAAAAAAAAAACAAACCAAGAAATTACATAACTGCGAACGCGACCAGCGTTCGAATCTTACAATAATTAAAGTCATACGGCGTCGCCCTCATCCTCACTCTTCTTAACCTCGAAAGCAGAAAACGGAAAGTCCTTACTGTGGTAGAGAGGTGACGCCGAATCGATTCCCGACAAGCGAAGAGATTCGACGACTTGAGATGCCTTGATCCAACCATGCCTAAACCCACGATTTTCACATTGGCAAACTTCTTCGGCAAGCTTCTCCTTGGTCTTTTTGATTCCAACCAAGCGCCCTTCGTGAAAACCTCTTTCATAAGACCTCCCCTTTGCGGATTCCAATGCGAACATGCTCGCCGTTTCACGATCGGCAAGGGCAGCGCTTATAAGCCGACTGGTAACCCTCTCTTCCACGATCGGATTTACCGGCCCTGCTGGTTGTACCTGATCCGTTTTGATCTTTCTCAACTCACGTTCGGCCGCCTCCAGGCGAGCCTCCAAACTGCGGATATGCTCTTCCTTTTTCTCCATCTCTCGGCGGGCGGCGCGCAAACGCATGCCGACTTCATAATTCGTATAGAGCCCTTTCACCGCCCCATGAATGCCCTCGCGAAACACTTCGTAGTCCTGACGACCAACCATTGACTGCTGAACTTCTGGAGGAAATATTTGTCGAGCAAACTCGACCGCCACGTCTGGATCTCTCACGATCGAGTCCGCTTCCGTCATGGGCCTATTCTTCACAAATACTGCAAAACCTAATGGGCACGGATTCGCGTCTGATCTCCTTTCGACTTGGGTGTGTGGCGATCTCCCCTGGGACTGCCTATCCCGTCTGGGCGACCTACTATGACGTCGAGGAGATTGACGCCTCTCTCGACCCATAGAACTCTTGCTCCCTGCACGGTGTTCACCACGGTGTTCACTTCGATTCATATCACCGCCAAGCTCAGCTAATGTCTTGGCTTCCCCTTGGCTGTTAAAGAAGAGCTTGTTCGACATTCGCACAATAGGTTTTCTCTCAGGAGTTTGAAATAGATACCTACCAGGCTCCTAAGAGCTGTACCTCTGATCATTTAACACTCCCAGAGGCAGCACGATCGAGGCAACTTCATTAATCGCGAAACCCAATCGCCTGACGCCGACTAAGTCGACAGCAGGACAATCTATTCGGCTCAAGTACCCCAGCCGGCTCGCGAATCGATTCGGAGCCAGAGTTCTTATCATGAACCCCCTGGGGCAAGGGCAGATTCATCAATCTAAGGGTCCAAAATCAGTAGGCAGTGAAATTGCAAATGGTGATTTTGATGGGATATGTTCAGCCTAAGTGCGTAGTACCCCAGCCGGCTCACGAATTGATTAGGGCAAGAGCAGATTCATCAATCTATTCGGCTCAAGTACCCTAGCCGGCTCACGAATCGATTCGGAGCCAGAGTTCTTATCATGAACCCCCTGGGGCAAGGGCAGATTCATCAATCTGAGGGTCCAAAATCAGTAGGCAGTGAAATTGCGAATGGTGATTTTGATGGTATATGTTCAGCCTAAGTGCGTAGTACCCCAGCCGGCTCACGAGTTGATTAGGGCAAGAGCAGATTCATCAATCTATTCGGCTCAAGTATCCCAGCCAGCTCACGAATCGATTCGGAGCCAGAGTTCTTATCATGAACCCCCTGGGGCAAGGGCAGATTCATCAATCTAAGGGTCCAAAATCAGTAGGCAGTAAAATTGCAAATGGTGATTTTGATGGGATATGTATTGAGTCTGCAGGAACCCAAATATTGACCAATCTTTTCCTCTCTACCTCCAGTGGTGAGCAAAAAAAAAAAAAAAACTGTTGATGAAAACTTCAGATTCAAGTAAGGAACAAACTAAAGTTTGGACACACGATATTGTATGTACGGTCTGTTTCGAAGAGTTCTAGATAAAATCATTTGTGCCACAGTAAAATCATCCGGCTCACGAGCTGGCTGGCAAGAGCAGATTTATCAATCTATTCGGACCAAGTACCCCAGCCGGCTCACAAATTGATTCAGCTAGAATTCTTTTCATGAACCCCCTGAGGCAAGGGCAAACTCACAAATCAGGGTTTCCCCACAGTATATGCAATCCCATTTTACCAAATGCATTGACAAAGACAGAACTCTTTCATTAAAATTAAACAAGGAAAAGTGTGTGGTGGTAGCAAAAATTACAAGGAAATTTTCATTAATAAATTGCGCGCAGATGCTAACCAATTTATACATGAAAACTACCCTGAACCAACAAAGCACTATCCAGAAGAAGAAAAACAAAAATAAAAAGATGCATGCTCAGTAAACGGCTCCCAGATCACTCGTCGGTATCGGATTCAAGTGGCTCAACATCCACCTGCTCATAAGGAATTGGCAAATCCAAGGTAACCTCAGCGGTAACCTCATCCGGCTCACGAGCTGGCTGGCAAGAGCAGATTTATCAATCTATTCGGACCAAGTACCCCAGCCGGCTCACAAATTGATTCAGCTAGAATTCTTTTCATGAACCCCCTGAGGCAAGGGCAAACTCACAAATCAGGGTTTCCCCACAGTATATGCAATCCCATTTTACCAAATGCATTGACAAACACAGAACTCTTTCATTAAAATTAAACAAGGAAAAGTGTGTGGTGGTAGCAAAAATTACAAGGAAATTTTCATTAATAAATTGCGCGCAGATGCTAACCAATTTATACATGAAAACTACCCTGAACCAACAAAGCACTATCCAGAAAATGAAAAACAAAAATAAAAAGACGCCTGCTCAGTAAACGGCTCCCAGATCACTCGTCGGTATCGGATTCAAGTGGCTTAACATCCACCTGCTCATAAGGAATTGGCAAATCCAAGGTAACCTCAGCGGCAGCAAGGGCTTTCAGCCATCCATGTTTGAACCCGCGATTCTCAAATTTGGACACCTCTTCAACATATTCCGTCAGAGCGGCGCCTCTTCCTGCCTCAAAGGCCTCCGATTCGGCTTTCTCGCGGGCCGCCTTAAGCTCCTCTAACTGAGCTTCCGCTTCAGCAAGTGCTTTCTTGGAAAGTTTGAGCGAATCCTCGCTCGCATTTGCCCTACCCTCAGCATCAACACGAAGCTGTTCGGCGACGCGAACCCTCTCTTTCTCCGCTTCGGCTCGCGCACTCTCCATTTCAGCTCTCATAATTTCGAACTCGGCCCTACTTTTCTGACCCTGCACCTCTATTTGCAAATGGTCAATTCTCCCGATAGCATCACGCAGGCGGCGACCCAAGTCGGCGATCCTTCCAATCGTCTGCAAAACAATTCGGTGTGATCAGACGCCTTTAACAAACAAGAGCGAAATAAAGGTGACCTACTAGGAGTGCCGATTGAGCAGTTAGGGCAACGGCCATAATATCAGGCACGGCACCGTAAGCTTTGTTGTCAGCCAGCAGAGAAACTGAAGCCGCCAGGCTCAGAGCCACGGCTGGATCCTCAATGGCCGAAGCATCAGATAAAATCGGCACATCCCTGATCTTTGGCTAAATAATGAACGGAGGGACCGCGTCCGATTCTTCAAGCCGAGGCCGTTTGCTACAGGACCAACTTCTGAGCTCGCTTCTCCCCCGGCACCACGCTTTTGGCCTTGCTCCAAAATCAGCCGTTCCCCATCGGCCTGTTCTCCGCCCTCTTTTCCCATGTCGGACACAGCAACCTCAACCGTCCCCTCAGAGACGGGTACGAAGGGCTTGATCAAGCTGGGATCTGATTCGGCGCATTCAGCCTTCTTTCGGGCGGCTATCCGCTCGGCATTTCTTCTACGCGCCATCTGCGTTAGGCTTTCCTTCGCCATACCCTCAAAAAGATCGCCGGGCAGATCCCCCAAATTCGCAAAAATATCCCCAGAAGAGAAATCTGCTCGTCCTGAGGTAGATGGCTCATCGGCCTCAAATGCCGAGCGTACGGCCTCGCCCTCTACAAGCCCCTCAGTGGACTCCCCAACCGGATCGGCAATCACCTCTATAACCGGCTCGACGTCTTCCCCCGGATCAGAAGCTACGAGACCGATCTGCCTAAGGTTTTTGAAGCTGGGGAAGATAAGGGCCGAGAGCTGTTGATTGCCGAATGGAATCGGAATATTGTCTGCAGCCGAGAAAGTAGTGTAAGTTGGTTCGTACCGAAGGAGAATATGGGCGGCTCTCTCTTGCTTTTGTACGTTTGGGCGGCCGAAATATGTGAGTGTAGTCTTGATTTCCCCAAGAACTACGTCGTCAACCGAAGTCAGAATTTTCTTCAACCTATTACCTGCAGAAGATAAAAAGCAATTTAGGGAAAAGAGCCGAATAAGAAATAGACCAACGAACATAAAACATTGTGTGGCAACCTGGGTCACCCTTATGTCTGGGAATAGGGTCCAGGCGATCCTCCCCTTCAGTGAACTCCCAATTACCTCGAACGTTGACCATCACGTCGTCAACTCGCTTACCGGAACTGGCAAGCATAGTCACCAAGTGATGGTCAGTATCTTTGGCCCTGAGAAAATATCGCCCCAGCTGACCGGAGGATTTGGCTAAGGTGTAACAATGCCGAATGGCCGGAATCCCAAGGTTAATTCTAAGGCGTCGATTCAACTCTACAACCCCCATGATGATTCGAAAGAAATTTACATTGGGTTGAGAAGGAATCAGACCCCAATAGCGGAGAACGGCCCTAAGAAGTGGGTGTAGGGGGAAACGAACCCCGCCCTCCGCAATAGATAAAAGGGGGAATACGATCGTGTTTTGATCTTCCCTCTCCATGTCGAGAGTGTTGTCCGTTACAAGGGATAGATGGACGTCGTCAGGAATAGAAAAATGTTGCCGGAAACCGGAAATACGATCCTCAGAAAGGAGGTCTTTCAAGTGTTTGGCCATCTTAGCAAAGAACTAAATACTCGCCGAAGCTAAAATAGCAAACAGAAAATAGGATTACGAAAAAGGGAGAAGGAGACTTACGAAGTGCAGATGAGACAAGGGAAGACGGGAAGAAGTTGCAGAAAACGCGAGTCACGGAGGGATATGCACTGGCGATCCAAAAGTCTCAGAAAATCGACGAAATGCGAATTCGAAAGGACCAAAGTTTCAAATCGCAATAAATGCTGAGATACACATGAATAGAGCAGGAAAGCGTAATGATAAGCAAAAAGGCGTGCGCCTCTTGACATATTGGGGCACGCGTAGCCGCCTGACGCTAAACTTCTCAAATTTTGAACCAAACATGCCGATCAACTGCCGTCAATAGGGAGTTCGGAGGGCAATTGTGGTAGCCGAATAATTGGCGAAGATAGAGGAGGTATATATCAGAAGATTGACGCTAGCCGGCAGATATCCCGCGAGGATAAGGGGCCGAATAGGATAAATAGGCCGAATAGGGAAGGATCCCTGGAGCCGAATATTGGAAAAGATAATGATTGAAAAAGTAGGCCCTGGCCCCGAGGATCAGAAGAAACGAGTATAAATATAATGACAATGAACTAGGAGAGGTATGTAAGAATCACTTCTAAAAACTTAGTGAAGAAGCTTTCTTGAAGACAGGAACTAACTTGTCCGTCGGAGTGCTAATTCCGGCACCCCCGTCCGGAGTATTTGTATCTTTTCAGGTGACTAGCTGAGGATCATTGGCGTCTTCCAGGATCTGAGGAGTATTTCCAAACCACTTCCCCACACACACACATATATATATATATATATGTACTAATGTTTTGTTTTAAAACACTTTGTCTTAGAAGTCCATTGAAAATATCTCCTGGAGGAAGAGATTAGGTTAGAGAGGGTTTGTGAAGTAAGGGAAGTAGATCATCAAAGAAGGTTGGGGATTTGAGAGACCTAAGCTCAAGGTATGTAGATTTCACCTTAATTAGTTCCTCTCTTGTATTGGGGTAGGAATTTCTTGGATGTTTATGTAAGTTAAGAGTTGCGTTGTGGTGTGTGTGTGGTTGTCACTTATAGAATTGAAGAAGTATGATCATCATGTTGTAGTTGTGTTAACTTGAACCATAAGAGGGAAAACTACATACTCTTTTTGATTTTACATGCTTACATCCAATTATGTGGGAGATGAATATGTGTATGTATTTGAGAGAAATGAATTGTGGTGGCGAGTAATTGAAGAAGATCAAATCCATGTTCAAATGGTTGTGTGTTTGTACCCTTATTTACATGATCTTTGAACCATGTTTTAGTATTTAAAGGGTCTATTTTGGACCTTGTTGATGATCACCAAACATGGGATTTTGTATGAATTTCAGACTGCCAAACAGGGGCCAGACCACAGGTGCAGAGGTCGTGGCCGCACGTGCGGAAAGAGGGAAAAAATTGAGTTTGCATACTGTTTTTGGCCGCTCGTGCGGTGAGGGAGGACCGCACGTGCGGAGGGGATGGCCGCACGTGGGGCCCAGGTCCGAAAAAATGTTTCGCTCCGTTTTACGTGCTTAACCCTCAGATATTTTTAGAATTTACATTTGATGCCTTTTTGATGGTTGTAAATTCAGTTGAAGTGTAATGACTCCAGAATGGTTTAACAAGGGAAAAGGAACTAATGTGTGTTATGTGTGTGTGTGTAGGACACACTACGGGAGGAACCATCGCTCCACAGCAACACTGTGAGTAATTGTACAATGAGTGTACATTTATTTACCGTTGCTATCCAATGCTATTAACGTTCTGTTTTCCGTAAGTTATTACATTGACATGTAAATTGATTAGAACTCAGTGGGAATGTAAATATTGAGGGAAATTATGTCCTTCTGTTATTTCTGGGCCGCTAGGCCGTTCTGTTATTTTTGGGCCGATAGGCCGTTCTGTTATTTCTGGGCCGCTAGGCTGTTCTGTTATATTTGGGCCTAAGGCCGTTCTGAAAGTAACGCAACATCAGAGTAATTATATAAACTCTGCATTTATATACGCACTGTTATGTGTTACAATTTAAACTGTACATTAAACTGTTTAAGTACTGTTATTCACTGAGCTTGTCTCACTCTGTAATTTTATCTGATTCTGTAGGTAATCAACCGGGAGGTCAGTCCTAACCCCGCTATTTGTCCCTCTTTTGTCAACCTAAGTACAACCAGGCACTTGGAGAAGCCCTTGCATTCTAGTACAGTTTTGCTAGATTTTGTTATCTTGTACTCTAATTGCCGGCTAAGGTTGATTTGTATCTAACGTTTTGTTATCTGCCCATCTCTGGGCTGGACCTGTAAAGGTGTATGTATGTACATATTCTCTATATGTTTAATGACTGGTCGTGATCCTGGCATATTAGTAGTGGCTCAATGGATATGTTTGCATGTTATTTTAGTATATCAAGCGCTTTCGTTCAGGCCCCATAAGATATGTATATCAGGTTAAATGTCCATTTCTGATTAAGTCATGCCCAAACTTTTAGGGGCAGGTTTGGGGCGTGACAATGCAGCTTCCAACAAGTCTCTCGTGTGTGGCGAGGTCGACGACAGTAGTCACAATAAAGGCTATGCTTTTCAGATGAAGAACGAAAACCACGAGTCACACGGTCGCCATCACGAGAAGGTATAGAAACCAAGGCTGAGCGATCAGTAGTAGCAGAAGGAAGCATCGTAGGACAGCGACTCTCCTCATTCTGCACAAAAGCAAAGGCTTCTTGGAGATAAAGAAGCACATCTATGCTAAGTACTTTGCTCCGAATCGGATCATACTCCACATTTAGGCCTTCTAAAAACTTGAAGACCCACTCTTGTGCCACAAACTTTCGGTAACCAGCAAAATCAGTGGGATAGACAGGTTTGTAATCCTAAAGGTGATCAAGTCACTTCTACCCACTGCTAAGGAAGGTAAAATACTGGAGGATAGTCTGCTCACCTTGTACCAACCTTTCAATGGATCAACGTAACTCGAAAGCCTGTGAGAAGTTCCCCTTCTAGAAGTAAGTAGTGGCTACAGCCTCCCAAATATCCTAGGCAGTGTCCATAGACAAGTAGCCCTCTTTAATCTCCGAAAACATAGAATGGATCAACTAGCCCATAATCAGAGAATTGGTGATCTCCCATTGGTCATAATGAGGGTCGGTGATGCTGGGTGCCTGAACCCACCCATCAACATATCCTATCTTTCTCTTGCTCTTCAAGAAAATAGTCAGATTCTGCGACCACGTGAGGTAATTCTGACCATTGAATAGAGAGGTGGTGATTCTAAGGCCAGTGTCGAGGGTATCAATCATAGTAGAAGGGATGACAGAACTCTCGCCCTGAGAGGGCTGAGAGGTAGTAGATTCACTAGTCAAATCTGTCATGGGGACGCTACTAACTATTCCTCAACCACAATGCCAATCACAAACCTGGAAGTTGAGAGTGGAGGAACAAGCTCAATAGTAACTAGAGACTCATAAAGTTTTTTTTTTTTTGGGTATCATACTTTGTTTCTGTTCTGTTTTGTTTTTTTTCTTTTTCCTTTTTTTTTTGTAATATAACTAACGAACCATTATAAGAAGCGAGAGAGAGAGAGAGAGAGAGAGAGAGAGAGAGACACTATGAGAGAGAGTTGACACGGGGAGAGAGTCGACATGGGGAGAGAGTCGACGGCAGCCTAGGAGATGCTGACAGAAGCCAAGGAAGCCAGAGGGGCTGTCGACAGGTCCTAGGGTGCCAGAGAAGTTGCCGACAGATCCCCTAGTGGACTGACGATGGCTTGGGTAAGGCCCTAAAGTGCTGACAGACCCCCTAGGAGATGAACGATGGCTTGGGTGAGAGGCTACTATGGCCGACTGGGCTCCTGGGGAAGATAAAGTTGCCAGTAGACAGGAAGAAGGTATAGGCTAGGGTTTAGGCTCAGATACCATGTAGTTTTAAAGAAGAAAACGAGCTAGGGAATGAGTTAGACTTCATTCCCTTTTATATTGATAATTCTGAGGAATTACAAGCATAATTTTGAGCAACTAAAAAGGAATAAATAAGATAAATAAGAATACAATTATTATTTCCTATTCTAACACTGTGCTGGTTATAAGGCATCAGTTTCCCTCTCCTTAATACTTGGGTTTTAAGGAGAAGCGTGTGTTAGGCTTTTTAATTTGGTATCAGAGCTTGGTTAAGCCTATGATTGATGTGCTATTTGTCTGGTGACTGTATATCCTGGCCCAAGAGGGTGTGTTGGAGTTGCCCATCTGTGCTGGTTATAAGGCTCTAGTTTCTTACTCCTTAATACCTAGGTTTTAAGGAGAAGTGTCAGTTGGGCTTTTCAACTTGGTATCAAAGCCTACCAAATCCTAGGCATGTTTGTAACGCCCCAAAAATTTTGAACTTCAAAGAATATACTAACCATTAAATACAGGGTTTATCTAAGGTTAGGAGTCTAGGAAACGACACTAAAGAGTCCTATGGCCAATGACCAAGTAAGATCCCAGATCGCCGAAGGAGTCAAATTAGTCTCCCTTCTAAGTCCAGCTTTCTTAGGTAGCGCACCACCCTTTTGACAGATCTTAAAAGGCATTGACGCGAGGTCTCATAAGCAACGCGGAGATAGGCATAGGATTACAAGGTAAATAATTATTACAGCGTCTCAAATTTTTAAACTTACAAAATGAATTCCATTGCTAATACAATCCAGAAACAATAAATAAAGGCACAACTGGACTAATGAGCGAAATGGTTCCTAAAATTTCTCTAAGGAAAACTTAAGTCTTCAAATGTCTTTGACTCTTGTTGGCTTCGTACGTTCCTTCGATACCTGGCATGAAATGCCATGAGCTTTGAATGCCCAGTAAACGCACACACACCCCACCCCTTTTTCCCAGTCCAATACACAATCACAAATATAACAAGCAAGTAATGAAGCATGATAATCATTCAATCATAAAGGGTTACAAGGTTAGATGTTAGAAATCTAGAAATCCCGCAAAGAGACTTCGTCCTCCCAACCACAAGAATCGGACGCGGATTATTCGGTATGCCCCCTCTTTTGCTGCGTTGTTGCAGAACTAACCTCGGATAACTACCAACGGTTATATACCGCATAGCGCCAACCGCAGGGCCTCAAAAGAGACGGTAATAATGGGCCTTGCCCAAATCCCTCCTCACACCAAATACCTAGGGTCCGAATACAACTGCTCCGTTCAAGGGTTCCGAAAACCACTCTCGCAAGACTTTAACTTCCAAATAAGGAACGCATCCCAACAAACCATATATCCCATAATCTCATCCTTTTTATCACTCAAGTGTTTGAAACCCAATACCCTCCCAATTAGATTTCCCGTTGAGTTAAATGTTTTACATCAAGGTTAGTACAACTTACAAGATAATAATATCCACACAAACATGCATCCTTAAGATGAGAAAGATAAGTAACATAACATAACATAACATATACAATATCATGCCAAGAGATGATCATAAGCTATTAAACATTTTCATCAATACAAGGGCATAAAACATCCATACATAACAAAATTTTCAGATTTAATATCACATAAAGATTAAAATGAAAGGACTATTTTAGATCCTTCACCGGACTCGGTCTTCCTATGGTTCGTAGAGAATTTGATCCAGTTTCTAGAACATTTTTTGGAAATGGGTTTGCTTTTCCAGATTTTAAGTTATTCAGAAAACATTCCAGCGCTGTCCAGATTCTGTCCAGACCCGTCAGTCGTTACGAAAGTTTGATTTTCTTGCAAACCGCTTAATGTTTTTCGATGAAACCAATTTTAGTTGAAATCTAACACCTTAAGGAAGGTTTTGACATAAAATAGAGGTCCAGAATAATTTTGTACATTTTTCTAGAATATTTGGAAGTGGGCTGAAAAAAACAGATTCTAAGATGGAATGTCCAAAACAAGAAGATTTATGAGAAAAGGGTTCCACCAAGGGAAAGTTTTCATTTCTTTTGTGAAGAAAACATACTAGCTAACATATATTTACTCAGAAAGTTTGCTTGAAAGTGTGCCCTTGGAAAGTTGACAGATTGGTAATAAAAGAAGATGGTTTTGTGCCAAAAAGGGAAAAATACAAGAGAGATGGAATCAATACTCAAATCTTAGCATTTTTAACATAAGAACTCTTTAATAACAGATCTGAAAAACATTATTTAGAAACATGTATTGAAAGAAGGAAAATGAAAGAGAATGTTGTGTTTGTGGCTTACTTGCTACTTTGCATAAGAAGGCTCTATTCTTCCTCCCTCTTCTTCTCTAGACTCCTCTCTCTCTTGCTCTCCTCCCTCTCTCTAACCGAAATGTGTGTGTGTGAGTGAGTGTGTTGTGTGTGTTTGCAAGCTAGGGGGTGTGTTGGTATTTATAGACAAACCTTTGAGGCAAAAAGTCCTAAAAGCCCCTTAGTTGGAAATGGATGGAAATGTTAGGGTTTGTTTGAATTCTAAGGAAATAGAAGGGATTTGGGAGGCTTGTTCATTGATTTAGGCCACACATAGTTAAAATGGAACTAATTTTAAAATTAGCAACCTAGGTCTAGGTCACTAGGTTGTGTTTTTTCCTAGAATCTCATGATGGTGTGTCTTGGAAATAGATTTCTCACCTCCTCCAAGGAAGGGCCGGCCATAGGGAAGTGTGAAGGGAAAATTCTTTAATATTTTAAGTCTAGGCACACTCCTCTAGGTGTATATATATATATATTACAAGATTGATGGTACTTCAAGGTACAGGGTACAAGTACTAGTTTTGGGGTAAATTTAGAATTTAAATAAAGTGTGAGGGCTTGGTGTTAAATTCTCGTATTGGGACCCTACTTAGGTAGAATTAAATTAAATTAGGTTAGGGAACCTAATTTGGCTAGGGAAAATTCCTGTTTTGAAAAAAAGAAAATAAAATTGCTAACCGACGAGATTCAAATTAATTCCAGTAATTGAGGGCTTTAAGAAAATAATTCAACATTATGATCTTAAAAGTAAATACATATTTCAGGGGCTTCCCAATTAGAACCTTAATCATGTATTTAATTATGATCTAGTTGGGTTTAGGACTAATGTAAATGCCTTCTAGTTAGAAGTACACACATGTATATAGCAAATCTTTATAGGCACCAAGTCATTATTGCCCCAAGATTTTCAAAGGATTTTAAAGTACAAAGATTATAGCCTAGGGGTATGATGGCTAGCCATGTGATGGTAAATTGATGGACTTGTTATATATATATATATATATATATTTGTACAAATCTTGGAAATTGTAAAATTAAAAAAAGATTTTATGGTACAAGTGTATATATAAATATATAATAGTACTTGTTTGGGCTTAATTTGTGATTTAATAAAAATGTGAGGGCTTGGGCTCAATTAAAGTATTTATTTCAAGTGTAGAGTAAACAAATTAGTGTTAGGAAAATAATTCGGTCAGTATCATCTTGCTTTGAATTTAAAGGTAAATAACTAGACGAAGGCTGTGAAAACCGGGAGTTAAGGTTTAGGGCGATTAATCTAAAATTTGAGAGTTAAATAATTAATATTAGAGTGTTAGAAATGATTTCTAAGCTTCCAGGGTCGATTAGGGTTTGTACGGGTTCGTCCGATGCGTTTTTGGTTCTAGGGTTTAATTTGCAAATAATCGACGAACTAAGGGCTTTATCAATATAATTCAAAATTTAGGGACCTAATAAGGTTTAGAAAAGTCAGGGGTCTCACAATGTTTCCCTCTAGAGTTCTTTCTCGCTCCATAATTTTTTGTTATCAAGGTGTTTTCCCTTTTCTTGGTGTTGATCACTGGTTTGCTAATGTGGTAAGCATGAAAACAGAGAAGACGAATTTGTATCTTATTGAATTAATTAACCAAAAGGCTGAGTACAAATATATATACTAAAGAGAATGAAGCCCTAATAACCTAAACTACTAAATTACCCTTTATGAATAACATAAACTACAATAATTCACACCCCCCACTCAAACTGAGAATGTTAGCGCAAAAAGCATCGAAAATTTGCCAAGAAGAAAACAAAAACGAGCAACAATGTGAGTCTTTGTAAAAAAAATCGGCCAACTGAAGAGAGTAGGGAACAAAAGGGAGAGTAATAGTGCTAGCCTGAAGATGCTGCCTGACAAAGTCACAATCTATTTCAACATGCTTGGTCCACTCATGAAAGATGGAATTATGGGCATTCTGGACAGCACTCTGATTATCACAATACAACAAAGTCGGATCAGAAAGAGAGACACCCATATCAGAAAGAGGCCACCGAAGCCAAACAATTTCAGAAGTAGCATGAGCCATGGCACGATACTCAGCCTCAGCGGTGGAACGAGCAACAACAGATTGTTTCTTACTCTTCCAAGATATGAGAGAATCACCGAGGAAAATAGAAAGACCAGAAGTGGATTTGCAATCAGAGATGTCACCGGCCCAATTAACGTCGGCATAGGCACGAAGAGTCAAGTCCGAAGAGGCAGATAATAGCAGATAGTTCAACAAAGTGCCTCAAAGGTAGCGTAGAGTACTGTCACGACCCAAACCCGCCCCTATGGGTTTAGCACCGTAACCGGCCAGTAATCCGAGATTACCGAAGGCCTCTTAACAGTAAAACAGTAAGACAAAGTACAGGGGCATGGCGGAAGCCAATACAGTAAATAAACAATGCCCAATGAGCTGTGACAGTCTGTATGCCAAAAAGATTTTTCATACATATATGTAAACAGTACAAAATAGTATGTACAATATATACAGTCAGTCAGATCAGGACTTAATCCCTATTAAACAGTACAGTCTATACAGTAAACAAAATAGTACAGAAGGGGGAAAACTAAAACACCCCTAAGCCATAGCTTGGCAGGCTTGAAACCTCGCAGTGAGGCACAGTAGTTGGCTTGACAAAAAGGGGAAATCCACCCCACGCTCCTAGCTCCGATCTGGTGCCTGTACACCTACATATATATATGAGCAGTGAGCTAAAGCCCAGTGAATAACACAATGCGTAAAGGGGTTAAGAATAAATGCCCTTTCAGTATTGAAAACAGTCATTTCAGTCAGTTTATCAGTCAATCAGTTTGTGGCTCATATTTCAGGCCATAACAGTCATTCAGTTAAAACAGTGATATGTGGTACATCCATTAGCATAACAGTACAGTAAACAGTAGGTCTTAAAAGACCAGGTCTTAACAGACCAAACAGTGAATGATGGCCATCAGTAGCAGTACAGTAACAGTACCAGTACCATTTCAGAAAACAGTACAGTACTTATGGATTCAAGAGGTGTCTCGCACAGACTCTAGAGGTGGCTCCCTCTGTAGCACTTAGCTCCGTGCAGCACGTTGTTCCATATCAGAAATATAGAATGGCCATCATAACAGTAAACAGTAGTGGTTCCAAACTTGGGAACCGACAGAGATCTCTCTGTCACAGTAACAGTAAACAGTAGGTGCTAAGGATGCCACAGTACAGTTCAGAATATAGGACATACATTCATTCAGTAAACAGTAAACAGTTCAGAAAACAGTTCAATTCAGTAAACAGTTCAGTTCAATAAACAGTTCAATTCAGTAAACAGTTCAATTCAGTAAACAGTTCAGAAGATAATCATTTTGGAACACGTCTTTACACAGTTGTTACTCACAAAGTTCTGGGCTATAAGCAGCTAGAGCGCGTCCCCGAGAGCCAACCCTAAACAGTTAACAAATAGAACACACACTAAGTTTCACAGTCGGGAAGGATGATAATTTAATCCCTAAATTGCCTCGGTGTGGTTCTACATCTAAATCCTCATTAAGATGTCTTAAACTAGGCCTAAGAATGCCTAGAATGGGATGAGGATGCAAAGATGCACTTAGAAAACATTTTTCAAAACTTGCTGAAAACAGGGGTCTCGCTCGAGCGAGCTTGCAAAATCGAAGGGTTCGCTCAAGCGAGGACTCCTTCGCTCGAGCGATCTGCAAAGATGAAAAAGTACTGGTCGCTGATTTTTTCCGCGCGATACACGCCTGATGCTCGCTCGAGCGGAGTCCTAGACAAAGGTGGTCGCTCGAGCGAGGAAGCCAAATTCTAGAATTTCCAGATTTGCCTCCCAAGCTCAAACCAAGCATTCTACAGCTCTAAACTCGACCTCTTGGGCCCAAATTCTGGAAAACACATCTAAACTCAATATACAACAAGTTTCAAAGCTCAATTTGTGAATTCAAAGCCCAAGGGTGAGTCAATTAAATCCAAATTTCAAACCCATTTTCATGAACATGAATAACATGCAAACATGCATGAATTCAAATCATTACAAAGCTTTAATTTGAGGCTCTACTGAGCTAATTGTTCAAAAAATAAGTTAAAAACATGATCCATTGCAAAATTATGGACATGCATGCACAATTTCACGAAAAACAAGCTCAAGAATGCAAGAGTGTGCCATGCATGCAAAGGTTAAGCCTCTAATGCAACAATTTGAACCAATTCATGCCTTAGATCACTAAAGACCCATGACTCATGCAAGAATAAACTCAAATGCACAATAACGAAGGTCGATGATCTACCTTAGGTCTTCAATTAAGAGTCTAGAAGTTCAATGTTGTTATCACTCTTCAATTCTTCCAAGATTCAAGCCAACTCTCATGTGAAATCAATCTTCTTGTTTTCTCTCTCTCTAAGTCGGTTTTGAGCTCTCAAAATGAGCTAATGAAAAGTCTTGTTGAATGCTTAATAAGGCTAAAAAATGTTATAATAAAAGGGCCCACTAGCATGGCAATTCCGTAAATAACGCAACTCTTTGATTTAGTTTATTTTAATCACACCAAATCGATTTTCAGATAAATATGCCATAAAATCACATTAATTATGATGAACACAGAACATTAATCAATTTCAGATTTGGCTGCCGATAAGGCCTTCAATTTGCAGTTTAATGCATAAGACGAGAACAGATAATTTGGCAGTCAAACAGATAGATTATGCATTTAAACGATTACAGTCAATTAATCGGTCTCAGATCTCAGTCAGTCAGTTTAGTATTTCAATCAATTCAATTATCGGTCATGATCAGTCTCAGTTTAACAGTAATCAGTAACTTAACAGTAATCAGTGGTGAGGGTTATTACAAGTACGGAGTAAGGCAACCCAGTGTATGGAAAGAGGAGCAGAAACAAACTGACTGAGAATGTGCACAGCATATGAGAGATCCGAACGAGTAACAGTGAGATAAACAAGGCACCCAACCAACTCGTGATACAAAGTGGGATCCTCAAGAGGAATGCCATCAGAAGTAGAAAACTTAGCATGCAATTCAAGAGGAGTGTCAACAATTTTGTCATCAAGGAGATTGGCACGAAAAAGAATATCACGGGCATATTTAGTCTGAGAGAGAAGATACCTAGTAGGAGAAGTAACAACCTTAATACTAAAAAAATACCAAAGAGACCCCAAATCCTTCATTTCGAATTCCTAAAACAACTGATACTTAAACTCCTTAATAATACTATAATCAGAGCCATTATGATCATATCATCCACATATAAGAGAAGGAGAACAAGGCCAACAGAAGTGCGTCGAACAAAGATAGCACAATTACGATGACTATGACGAAAACCAAGCTGAAGTGCAACAGAGTGAAATCGCTCATACCAAGCACGATAAGACTGCTTGAGACCATAAAGAGCACGATGAAGATGACAAAAAACATTAGGAGGGTAAGAGAGACTCGGTGGAGGGCGCATACACACTTTTTCAGCAAGATGCCCATTTAGAAAAGTATTTTTTACATCGAGTTGAAACAAATGCCAGTGATGGGAAGCAACAACAGAGATAAGAGTGCGAACAGTAGTCATCTTGGCAACAGGGGCAAAAGTCTCATCGTAATTAATCATATACTCCTGAGAAAAGCCCTGGGCAACCAAACGAGCTTTATACCATTCCAAAGAACCATTAGAAAGGGTTTTGACCTTATAGACCCATTTACAACCTACAACATTCTTGTCAGCAGGTAATGGAACCAAACCCCAAGTCTGAGTGTTAGCCAAAGCAGTTAACTCCTCATTCATGGCAGCAATCCAATTGGGATCATAACAAGCTTCCTTGTAGAACCGAGGCTCAAAATAGGTATGAAGACAGGAAAGAAAAGACTGATAGGAAAGAGAAAAACATGTATTACCAAAATCATAACAGTTTGGAGGATGACGGTCTTGCTTTGGAAAGTGATGTGCAAGAGAAGCGGGATCTAGAGAAATAGTTGGAGGGACAGTAGAACTAGAGACAGATGAGCTCGGAAGTGCTTTGCGGCATTGATAAACAAACAGAGGAACAGGTGAAGCGGGAGCGGCGGAGGTTGCTGGTGAGATATCAAAAGTTCTAGGAAGAGACAAGGTAGAGACCTCAAGATCAGAAACAAACTCATTGGGAGAAACATTAGGAGGAAATGGGTTAATGTGAACTAATTCATCCTTGGTAATAAGGACAGGGGTGGAAGGTATAGTGTAGTAGAGTAGTTTTTCTAAAAAGGTGACATGCCTAGACACATATAGCTTTTTGATGGCAGGATCATAGCATCGATAACCTTTCTGATTAATGCCATACCCTAAAAAGACACATAGGACACAACGAGAACTAAGTTTAGAGTGTTCCCGTTTAGGAAAGAGCATAAAGCATGCAGAACTGAAAACACGAAGAAAATAATAATTGGGATTAACACCAAAAAGACGCTCATACGGAGATGAGCCTAAGAGAAGAGGAGTAGGCATTCGATTGAGAAGATGTGCAACAGTGAGCACTGCTTCTCCCCAGAAGACAGAAATGACAAAAGACGAGAGCAACAAAGAGTGAGCTGTATCAAGGAGATGGTGATGTTTGCGCTCAGCTCGACCATTTTGGGCGGGAGTGTCAAAATACGAAGACTGATGAATAGTGCCATGAGTAGCTAAAAACTCCTCAAACTCAGACAAGTATTACTCACCTCCCAAATCAGAACAGAGAACTTGAATAGTGGTGGAAAACTGAGTGCGAATCATGGAGTGAAAATTAGAATATATTTTGTAAAAATCAGATTTTGGAATCATCAAATAAACCCAGGTGAACCGATTATAATCATCCACAAAAGACATATAATATTACGAACCTCCCTTGGTAACTATAGAGGAAGGACCCCAAACATCAGTATGAACCAATTGAAAAGGAGAAGATGAAATAAAACTACTTTTATTAAAACGAAGAGCAAACATTTTAGCCAGCTTACAACCACGACACTCAGAAATATCATCAATGGGAAAATGGCCTAAATGTTCAGACCGAACTAACATCCTCAAACGATCACTCGACAGATGACCTAACCTAGAATGCCAAATATAAAATAAAGAAGACTTATTGTTTAAACAAAATGAAGACGATGCAGTAGAAGACACTTCTGGAGGAACATGCTAGTTGTCCAAGATATATAGTTCTCCAACTCTACGCCCGGTCTCAATCTGCCTCTTGGATACTTGATCTTGCACAACACAATGAGAAAAAGAGAAAACAACATCAAAACTAGAATAAGATAATTGGCTAATAGAAATAATACTGAGTGAGAGATGAGGCACATAAAATACAGAAGAAAGAGACAAATGGGAAGAGGAAATAGAACCAATAGGGTGTACATGCATAGAAAAACCATTAACAGTAGCAATTGTGATAGAAGAAGAAGGGGAGACACAATTACTGAGGAGAGATACAACATGGGTCATATGATTTGAACAACTAGAATAAAAAATCCACGAAGTGTGGATATTACTTGAAGAGGATGAACTAAACAAACCTAACTAAGTGGTAGTCATAGTGAAGGCCTGGGATGAAAGATTTGGATTGGTCACAATGAAAGACTTGAACTGCTCAAATATAGATTGCATATTAGAAGACGATCCATTCTCAGAAACTGGTGTAGAAAAGGCGGCAGATGAGTGAAATCCCGAAAATGTAGGCTTAGAAGATGGTGGGCCAGATAAACGACCCTTGGGCTACAAAAGTTTAGGACAAGCATGTTTCCAATGGCCTTTCTGATGACAGAAGTTGCACTCATCCATGGAAACCCGAGGCTTGGGCTTACCAGTAACCTGAAATAAAGGAAAAAGTAGAGTGGGCAAGAGTGGAGGAGTGGCAAAAACTAACTGGGAAATAGGGGCACCATGAGCCATCTTAATTCGAGTTTCTTCCGCAATAAGCTCACGGACAGTCCCATCCACAAAAGGCAAGGGAGACCGATGTAGAATAGCTCCCCGAAGTGGCTCAAATTGATCACGAAGGGCCATAAGAAATTGAACAAGACGTTGCTTCTCCTAATACTTGGTATAACTGTCAACTAATTGCAAATCTGATGGTTCTATCAAAGCAAACTGATCCCAATAAGTAGTCATCTCATTGTAGAACTCCTGAATGGACTTCTCTTTTTGACTAGCATTGTGAATAGACATGTCAAGCTCATACTGTTTTGCAAAGTTAGACTCAAGGTACATAGTTTTCAAATAATCCCAAACTTGTTTAGAAGTAGAATACTTGAAAAAATTCATACCAATGGTAGTTTGAATTGAATTATGAAACCAAGTAAGAATTTGTGCATTTTCCTTATCCCATTTAGTCACATCGGCCTCAGTTGCTGTGGATTCCGTAGGTCTAATAGTCACACCAATAACATAATTCCACATGCCTTGACCCATTATAAAATTTTTCTTTACATGAGATCAATAAGAATAATTGATACCATCTAACTTAGTAGTGATAGCTTGCAATTTATCATTAGCTATAGCGCTATAATTTGAACAACACAGTGAAATCAAAGTAGATTGAAAAGCAGTAGAGGAATACCCGTAACTTAACAATAGACAACTGAAGACTAAAGGTTGCAACAAATCAAAGAAACTAGTTGTGGGCTGAAGTCGAAGCAGAGGTACAGACCAGAGATGTCACGAGGATAGCGAGAGGTCACGCACAACCCTAATAGGGAGTTGCGAACAACTGTGAGCACCAGATGAAGATCGTGAAGAGTTTCAAGACACCACACAAAAGTGCAATTGTAACTGGAGCAGTGATAATGGAGAGAGAGAGAGAGAGAGAGAGAGAGAGAGAGCAATGGCAATGACCTACGACAAAAGAGAGAGCACTAGAAGAGTCTGCGAATGGGCTGCAATGTCTTGTGACGACCTGATGATGAGTCGATTCTTGAGGAGTTGTTTCAGATGAATGGTTTAGAGAGTGAACCACGAACACAAGACGAGAGAGACTACGTGCAACAGAAGCTAGGTCAGCCGTTTGTATGGCTTTAATACCATGAAAACAGAGAAGACGAATTTGTATCTTATTGAATTAAATAACCAAAAGACTGAGTACAAATATATATACTAAACAGAATGAAGACCTAATAACCTAAACTACTAAACTACCCTTTATGAATAACATAAACTACAATAATTCACAAAGCAAACTCTGTAGTTTTTACTTGTTTCAAGGTTATCGATGTGTTCCATAGCATTGTTCTGTAATAAGCTGAATTTTCTGGCTACTTCTCTATCGTTTTAGGGTCCCTGTGTTGATATGGTAAGCACATATTTGGTTCTTTTTTTAAAAAGTTTTTTTTTCCTGAGCCACCAGTGTGTTCGATAACATTCTTTGTGGGACGCTGTTTTTTCGACCTTTTTGTTTATGGTGATTTGTCGTTACTTCGGCCTTGTTGCTTTCTCTCGGTTGGTTTCTCTTGCTGCCACCGTGACTAATTCCATGCATGTTTCGCTGTTGCAAGATGTTGATTCTTTATCTATATTCTTTGAAGTTGTTATTGAAAAGAGTGATTACAATTGATATTGTCTTTCGGCAACTTCATTGTAGTTGTTTGTAATGATCATCATATTTTCGAGTTCAAATTGGACACTTTACTTTAACCGTTTCATGTTACACTTGAGAGAAGTGTTGGAGATAATATTATGTTGTCAAAGATATTAGAAGATATAGAATATATCAAAATATAAGGAGATCCCATGACTTATTCTTATTATGATTTTTTGCATTTTTGATTTATTTCAATTCCTGAACTGAAGGGATTTAATTGTATTTTCCACTATATATGTATATATATATGGTGTATCATGTAAACAAGAATATCAAGTTGAGTGAATGAAAAATGTAGCCCGTTAGGGCTTTGTGTGTATGGATGTAGGCCAATATTGGCCGAAACACATTAAACCTTTGTGTTCTTACTTTTCTCTTTTTTGTCTTTATTATCTCTCTATATTCAATCTTATTACCTTATTACAAAATTCAATTTGGTATCAAAGCTTAGTTGGGCTTATGATTGGTGTGTCGTTTATCTAGCTACTATATGTCCTGGTCCAAGAAGGTGTGTTGGAGTTGCCTCATCCGTGCTGGTTATAAGACTCTAGTTTATCTCTTCTCTCTTCTTAACACTTGAATTTTAAAGAAAAATGTGAATTGGACTTTTCAATTCACAATCCCTCATGTTTCCATGCAACTCCCCTGCTTCTACATGTATCTCAATTTATCAAGTCAATGTTCCAACCTATGATACAGTCAGAATTGGGTGTTAGCATACTGTCATCTAGTTGGTACTCTAAACATTTTGTTTTAACCTAAATCAATTAATGCATTTACACTCTCCTAAGATGGGACATCTTAGCAGAGCAGTGAATTTGTCCACGAGATAAGTATGTCAAATGCGATTTGCAGCTCTATGCAAAACTTATTTACATAAGAAATGGAAAAGTGGGTTGTTGCTCTCATCCTCATCACAATTCCGAACTTCCCTGCCTTCCTTTTATTTGGTTTAGCCTTTTGTTTTTCTTTTTTATGTCTGTATTTGCTTTGTTTTATTTTTATTTTTTAAGCAGTCACATGTGCACACTAAATATTGTTAAAGGCTTTACACTGGTTCTAACAATGGGGAGCATGGTAGCTCACTTATGAATCGTGCCTTGCTTGTGCCATGTGATGTCCAGCACTGCAAAACTGAAGTGTCATAACACTAATTTCTGCCTGTCTCTCTGACTCTCTCTTTCTCTCTCTCTCTCTCCCCCCCCCCCTCATTGCAGTCAACTTGATAATGATAACTTCAGCGGGAGTGGGATACCAGATTCAAATGGAAACATGTCTAAGCTCTTGAAATTGTAAGTAGTTTTTTTTTTTTGTTTAAATATTTCTAATCCTTTATCCTTTTTTATTTTATTTTATTTTATTGGTTCAATTATGTTGAACCATATCATTGGACCTGCTGCATTTTTGGGAAATCAAAGATATTGGCAGATCATGGATATCTCAATTTCTCGCCTATGTGAGACGGGGAGAGATAGTTAACTTTTGTCGAGGGATGAATTGTACTAACGGTCCTTATAGTTTGGGATTTGTATCACTTTAGTCCTTAATTTTTTAATTGTGACATATTTAATTTTGAATTTTGAATCTTGTTTTAAATAAGGACAATTAAAGATACTATTGAATTTTTCAAGGGTAAAATTGTCAATTTAATAAAACATAAATTAATTTGACAAAAATAAATGTTAAAAAATTGTTTTTGAATTTTTAAAAATTATTTCTACCTACTAAAGATAAAATTATATAAAATTGTATAAAATTGATAAATCTTTTAGACATTTTTTTTATTACCAAATTAAATTTTATTATGTATTTAGATAATGATCATGTAAAATTAATTTTTAAAAATTAATCATGTATTTTTTTATCAATTTTACATAATTTTATTTTTGATGAGTAGAAATAATTTTTAAAAATTAAAAAAATATTTTTTTTGACATTGATTTTTGTCAAATTAATTTATATTTTATTAAATTAATGATTTTACTCTTAAAATTAAGTAATAATATGTTTAATTATTTTTATTTAAAATAAAATTTAAAATTTAAGATTAAATATATGAGAATTAAAAAATAAGGACTTGCGCCCTTTAAAAAACTATTTCGCTGCATTCAAAACCAACTCAAAAGTCAACATTGCATGTTTGTATTATCTCCGTAGAGTTGTATGGACTTTTGTATCTTTACAATTCCTCTGGCTTGCATTTTTTTATTTTTATTTTTATTTTTACATTGAGGGATGTATTTTCTTCTTTTATTATTGAATTTGCAGCCAGCCAAATTTTTTTGCACCAAGTATTTAATGCTATTCCCTTCAACTCAACAGGAGTCTTAGGAACTGCAAATTGGAAGGAATTGTTCCTGATCTAAGTGGTATACCTGGCCTTCGTTACTTGTAAGTCTGTAAGTAGAAGTCATATAATGTTTTAGGTCATATTTCTGCGAGTTTTAATGTGTTGGTGATGATTATACCTTACCATTGGTAATTTAATTGTATTTTTTCATTGACTATTCTGATTTTTAACTATCTACCTGCATTTTTTCTCAGAGTACACGTGACTTTTTTGTTGTAAATATTCTTTCTGAGACATATAATTTAAGTTAATAAAATTCAGAAATTCAGATTTTTCTGAAGATGCACTACTCATGATTATATCTGACATTGTTAATGTTCATGTTACAGAGACCTCAGCCAGAACCAATTCTCTGGAAGTATACCATCAAGTAAACTTTCTGCTAATATCACAACTATGTATGTGGCTGCTGAAATCTAGTGTTGCTAAAGCTTGGTTCGATTTAATTTCTCGAGTTTTCTCATATCTCTCTCTCTCTTGTACACATACACATGCACTAGCACAAGTGCCCGGGCACGCACGCATACTTGGGTGCATACATTTTACATATGTATGCATGTAAGTTGTGGGGACATATTTTCTGAGTACCAACATGTGGCAAGGTGACGCCGACGTGTCAGTCGAGGTGCCACGTGTCGTGGTGTTTACGCCGAGGTAATCTCGGAATTGTCGAGGTTATCTCCGAAGATATCGGAATCCGAGATAAACGGACAAAGGACAGGAGTCCTGGATTGGGGGAAGACTTCAGTTTGGGTAAGGATGAAACTCTTAGAGGTTTTATCCTAAATCCACTGGGAGTTCCAAATTGGCAGTAATCCTGAGTCCATTGGAGATAGGCTCCTATAGGGACTAGCATTGTATTAACTATAAAAGAGAAGCACCCCCATGGGTCTAAGGTATGTTTTTTATGCTCAAGCTTGTGAGTTGAATACTTGATTATCTTTGAGATAAATACTAACTTGATCGTCGGAGTGCCCCCGGGTGGAAGAACCACCGCCGGAGCCTTTTATTTCCGTGCAGGATAACAGGGTGCCATCTGTTCTACTTGTGCTCTACAGCTGAATTCCTAAGGAGGGCAGTGTGATCGGAAAATCACTCACACAATTTGGAGCCGTCTGTGGGAAAGAAAGACGAGTAGATGGCCAGTAATGCACAACAAGAAAAGGTTGAGGACGACGCTCCCGTGGGGAGTGGCAGGCCTATCGACCTGGACGCTGAAGGAGACAACCGCAACGAAGAAACCCGTGACCAGGGGCACGGAGGAAAAGACGTCGGCCAGGAGGGCGACGCTTCAAAGAAGACAGACCAGGGCAGATACTACAGCGAAGATAACCTCCAGGTATGGAGGGATAGGTGCTTACGGAGAGATGAGGAAGTTAAAGAATTGGCAGACAAGTTGGCGGACCTACAGTCAGTCGTCAACTTTATGATGCAAAACAAGGTCATGCAGCCACCTTACCCGCTGCAGGACACATCAATTCCAGCAGTTAATACTCAGAAAGGAGGAAAGGAGATAATTCCCGAAGCACCTAAGCACACCAGGAGCGCAAGGCACTCTCACCCTCCTTCCAGGGAAGTCGGACGAGAAGAACCGAGACAAGAGAAGTCCCAGAGGACATATCACACGAAGGACCCAGAAGCCAGAGAACATCGGCACGTACAAAAGCAGGCACTTTGCTTTGACACAACCCATGGAGAAAGATCAAAAAGGGCACACCACGAGGCCGAGAGTAGTGTGCCAAAGAGACTAAAGTCAAAAGATAGCCGAGTTCCGGGGAGGAGTAAAGAAGACTTGAGAAACTACCTCAAGAGGAGGGAGCAGAATGCCGAAGCCGAAGTTACTTCACCAGTCAAGCCGAGGACACCATTCTCGGTAGAACTGGACAAATTTGAGGCACCAAAGAGATTCAGCATGCCGAGATTTCAAATATACGATGGTAAGTAAGACCCTAACTTCTACGTTGGACTATTTTTGAATTCAATGGCGTTATACAGTGGAAACGAGTCATTACTCTGCAAAGTGTTCCCCTCGTCCTTTGGGGAAATTGCATCAGATTGGTTCCATAAGTTGCCAAAGGGAAGCGTGAAGACTTGGGAAGGTCTGGCCGAGATGTTTGTGGCCAGATTCGTAACAAATAAACTACAGCCATTAAGGGTGGACGCACTAATGGCCCTGAAAATCAGCAAGGATGAAGGCCTTAGGGCCTACACAAAAAAGATACTACGAGGTGTTCAACCGAATACCTGAATGCAACCAGGAGGTAGTGGTCGTGTCTTTCAAGAACGGCCTGAAAGATAATTGTTCTCTACGGAAATCTTTGGCAAAGACATTGCCAAAGAGCATGGAGGAACTCATGGCAAGAATAGAGAAGTATGCCAGAGTTGAAGAGGATACATCGGGGAACAAAGAGGTAAAACAGGAAAAAGAGAGCGGCTCGCCCAAACGAGGCCGAAGTAACACTGGATTTAGCAAAACAGAGATGGAGTTAAGGGCTAAACAGGCAGTGACGACCGTGTTCCGAATTCCAATCCAAAAAGTCCTAGGAAAAGTTCGGAGCCAGCCCTATTTCAGAACGCCAGCAAGGGAATAGGGAGAATTTATGGGAAGAAACATGGACAGACATTGTGCTTATCACAATGAAAACGGACATACAACACAGGGCTGCAGAGCCCTAAAAGCACACTTGGAAGATCTGGTAAGGCAAGGCCACCTGAGAGACCTTGTCGATGAAACAAGAACACGAGAAGAACAGGCAAGACTGCCTCAGGCTCCAGCAGCCCCACCGCCTCTGCAACCTCGGGCAGAAGGACCTCGGATAGTTAATGTGATCCACTCGAAGGTTAACGAGAACGACGTCAGAGGAGAAACCCAAAGGGTGAGGCATCTGCAGCATGTCTACCAAGTCGGGGAAAAGAGACATCGGCCAGCGGAGTGCCAGGGACCAATGATAACCTTCACCGAAGCCGACCTGGAGATGGTACAGCACCCGTATAATGATGCCTTGGTAGTATCCCTCCAGGTTGGGGAGTGTCAAGTGAAACGCATCCTAATAGATCAAGGCAGCTCTTGTGACATCATGTACGTCAGATGTTACAAGGAGCTAGGCCTTCACCCAGACGACATGGAGCAATCGAATGGTCTGATGGTCGGCTTCAATGGAACGCCGACATGGCCACTGGGCGCTACAAACTTGGAAGTACAGGCCGGCACTAAGAAGATCAGGACAGAATTCATCGTAATTGATACACCTTCCCCTTACAACATCATATTGGGAAGGCCATGGTTACATGCAATGGGGGCGGTTCCCTCAACCTTGCACCAACTATTGCGGTTCCCAACAGAGCATGGGATTGAAGAAGTCAGAGGAGACCAACTACAGGCCAAAAATTGCTCCATGGCAGCAATGAAAACGACCTGCAACATACAAGAACCAAGGAAGGCAGAGATTGAAGACGAGGACATGGAGGTCCTAGATGATGTCGGCAAGGAGCCGGCCGACAAAAGTGAGGAAAAGCTTAAGAAAATCCTCGTCAAGGAGGGCGATGAGGAACGTTTCTTTCTCCTCGGCTCCGGCTTGGCCGAGGAAGAAGAAAGAGAACTGGAAACTTTTCTGAGAACAAACATAGACGTGTTCGCTTGGACACCTTATGAGATGCCAGGCATTGACCCCGAGGTCACGTGCCACAGACTGAACGTCGACAGGTCGGCCAAACCTGTCGTACAGCGAGCCAGAAGACCGACGTTGATGCACGTCGAAGCAGTGGAGGAGGAAGTAGACAGACTTCTAGAAGCCAGAGCCATCAGGGAAGTCAATTATCCGACATGGCTTTCAAATACTGTGGTAGTAAAAAAGAAGAACGGTAAATGGAGGATATGTGTAGATTTTATAAACCTGAACAAAGCCTATCCCAAAGACAGCTTCCCTCTGCCCAAAATTGACCAGCTGGTAGACGCCACATCTGGACATGGAAGGATGAGCTTCCTGGATGCTTATAGGGGTTACCACCAGATAGCAATGTACCCCCCAGACGAAGAGAAGACAGCGTTTATCACCCCAAAAGGCCTGTACTGTTACAGAGTGATGCCTTTTGGGCTGAAAAACGCAGGAGCAACCTACCAAAGGCTGGTAACCAAAATGTTCAAACACTTGATTGGCCAAATAGTAGAAGTCTACATCGATGACATGGTCGTAAAGACCAAGGAGCCTAAGAGTCATCTTGTCGACCTGAAAGAGGTATTTGAAATACTCAAAACATATCGGCTCCGACTCAATGCATCAAAGTGCGCGTTTGGGGTTGGATCTGGTAAGTTTCTAGGGTACCTGGTAACAAGAAGGGGAATAGAGGCCAGCCCAGATCAGATCAGGGCAATCCTAGATCTACAGAGCCCAACATCGGCAAAACAGGTTCAAATGCTTACTGGCAGGGCCGCAGCCCTAAACAGGTTCATAAGCCGAAGTTCAGACAAGTGTAAACCCTTCTTCAACTTGGTAAAAAAGACCGCAGATTTTTTGTGGACCGAAGAATGTGAGGCCGCCTTGGCCAACCTAAAGAAATATCTAACCATGGCCCCAGTTCTCTCAACGCCTGAACCTGGGGAAGAGTTGTTTCTATACTTAGCCGTGTCAGAACATGCAGTAAGTGCAGTGCTAATCCGAGAAGAACAAGGAGAACAGAAGGCTGTCTATTATCTAAGTAAAACCTTGGCCGACAGAGAAACAAGGTATCTACCGCTAGAAAAGTTGATGCTGGCCTTAGTAATGGCCTCAAAAAAGTTGAACCACTACTTCCAGGCACACAAAATTGTAGTGCTAACAGAGCACCCATTGAAGTCCTTGCTGCAACAAGGAGACTTAACAGGAAGAATAGCAAGGTGGGCAGTAGCCTTGGGCCAGTATGACCTGGAGTTCAGGCCCAGAACAGCAATTAAGGGCCAAGTTTTGGCTGACTTTGTGGCAGAATTCACGCCTGAATCCATCATACATCGGGCTCCGTTGAGCCAGGATGAACCAGGTCCCAGCAAGTAGGGAGAACCCCAGCCAAAGGCAAAAGAGCAAAGGAAGGAAAAACTCAGACCCTGCAGCATCTACATCGGCGATTCATTCAGACTGTTTGTCGATGGAAGCTCAACCGACAAGAAGCAGGGGCAGGCGTGCTGCTGATATCTCCAGATGGGGAAATAATAGAATAGTCCATCCGTTTGGGGTTCAAGGCCTCAAACAATGAAGCAGAATATGAAGCATTAATTACCGGACTAAAGCTAGCCGCAACAGCAGAAGCCGATGAGGTAATAGTTTTTTGTGATTCACAGTTAATTGTTAACCAGTCAACAGGAGAATTTGCAGCCAGAGACGAGAGGATGTCGGCATATGCAAAGGAAGTCATCAGATTGGCAGCCCTGTTTCAGAACTGCCGACTTCTCCAAGTAAGCCGAGATGATAACAGCCACGCCGACGCGTTGGCCAACCTGGCAAGTTCAGTACAGACTGGCAAAACAAGAACAATTATGATTGACTATATGTCGGGCCCGAGCATAGGACCACAGAACGCAAAGCAAGAAGCAATGTGTGTGGACATGGGGCCAAGCTGGATGGATGCAATTGTTGCATTCCTGAAAGAAGGAAAGCTGCCAGAAGACCGCAAGGAGGCACACAAAGTCATATTGAAGTCGGCAAGATTCAGCCTGACTGCGGATGGACATCTCTACAGAAGGTCCTTCACTGGACCCCTTTTAAGGTGCGTACACCCTTTTCAAGTTGAAGATTTTTTATATGAAATTCATGAAGGAATTTGTGGAAGCCACACTGGGGGCAGATCATTAGCCCATAGGGCCATTACCCAGGGGTATTGGTGGCCCTACATGCAAAAAGATGCAGAAGCATATGTGAAAAAGTGCGAACAATGCCAAAGGTTTGCACCTTTGATCCATCAGCCAGCTGCCGACTTGAATCCAGTATCCAGCCCTTGGCCGTTTGCCCAATGGGGCATGGATCTGGTTGGACAACTTCCCCAGGCAACGGGGCAGAGGAAATACTTGCTGGTAGCAACAGATTACTTCACAAAGTGGATAGAGGCAGAACCTCTTGCCAAAATCCGAGATGTGGGCGTCAAGAATTTCATATGGAAAAACATTATCACCAGATTTGGCATCCCAAGAGCCATCGTTGCCGACAACGGAATGCAGTTTGACAGCAAACTTATCAAGAACTTTTGTGCGAAATTCAAGATCAAGAATTACTTCTCAATGCCAAGTTTTCCCCAAAGTAATGGGCAAGCAGAAGCATCCAACAAAGTAATTTTGGATGGAATAAAGAAGAGGCTGCAGACAGCGAAAGGGAAGTGGGTAGACGAATTGCCCAACGTACTTTGGGCATATCGGACTACGCCGAGAAGCTCAACAGGGGAATCCCCCTTTGCCATGGCATATGGCACAGAAGCAGTCATTCCACTGGAGGTCGGCATCCCAGGGATCCGAACCCAGGGAGTTGAAAATGGGACTAATGATATACTCTTAGCCCGAGATCTGGATCTTTTGGAAGAACGAAGAGAGAAGGCTGCAATCCAGCCTGCAGTATACCAGCAACAGCTTGCCAGAGCTTACAACAAGAAGGTCAATCCAAGAGATTTTCAAGTCGGCGATTTAGTCTTGAGAAAAGTCGTCGGCAACAAGAAGGATCCCAGAAAGGGCAAGCTTGGCCCAAACTGGGAAAGGCCCTACAGAATTACTTCGGTGTTGGGCAATGGAGCTTATCGGCTTGAAGACAACGAGGGCAAAGCAGTGCCAAGACCTTGGAACACTTGTAACTTGAAATTTTTCTATCATTAGATGTTCATTATTTTTGGCCGAAGTCATTAATAAAATCATTTCAGAATTCTTCAAACGCATATGATTGACAAAGACACATAATGTTGTTTCTGGGAAACATGAATAATGAGAACCCAAGTGGAACTCAGGTTCACATTGGGGGCAGAGAGAAGGCAAAGAAGATACAAAGTCTACCACTTGTTGAAATTTGTAGCAATTTACAAGTTGGTCAGACCGAATACAAAGTCTACCACTTGTTGAAATTTGTAGCAATTTACAAGTTGGTCAGACCGACACAAAGTTTACCACTTGTTGAAATTTGTAGCAATTTACAAGTTGGTCAAACCGACACAAAGCTTCTCTTCACTTGTTGAAATTTGTAGCAATTTACAAGTTGAAGATAAGCCGAGATGGTCCTTTAGCTTCACTTGTTGAAATTTGTAGCAATTTACAAGTTGAGGTTAAGCCGAGATTACTGGTTCTCTTCGCTTGTTGAAATTTGTAGCAATTTACAAGTCGAGGTGAAGCCGACGTCATTGCTTACAGACTTATAGCAATCTACTGGGAGATGCTTAACACTTGTTGAAATTTGTAGCAATTTACAAGTTGAAGTTAAGCCGACATGTGATCATCTGTTGAAATTTGCAGCAATTTACAGATTGAGGTAAAAGCTAAGTATACTAAACCCTTGTTGAAATTTGTAGCAATTTACAAGTAGATCATTGTTTAACACCTGTTATAACTTGAGAAAAAGCTTACTATATATGTTAGTCCTTGTTGAAATTTGTAGCAATTTACAAGTAGGTAAGATTGAGATTACTGTTAAACGTTCGTTGAAACTTGAGGAAAGTTTGCAAAGTTAACATTAAATAATATATGTTTTATACTTGATGAAATTTGTGAAAAGATTGCAGGACAGTAACTTGTCGAAGTAAAGCTTGCCGTTATTATGTCCGAGGTATGTAACCCCAAACAGATTGTGCAGTGAAGGAAGTATGTGAATCATGCAAAATATTCTAAGTATAGAACACTGCAGAAGCAATCAAGAGAAATTAAAAGATTGAAGCATTCAGGGAAAAACAATTACAATTGCACACAAAGAAGGCATTATGGCCTACCAGAAGTAAATTGTTCGTGAGTAACAAAGAAAGGCACATCGGCCACAAAAGAAAGCTTGCATTATTCAGAAAACAAAAGAAAAAAAAAAAAAAAACTATGATTTCTCAGCCTCAGGAGCGGTTTGGATCTGGACCTTGGCAGTCTCTGGAAGAACAACCTCGGCATCTTTTTCAACCATAACCTCGGCATCCTTGTCTGCCGCAATCTCGGCGTCAATCTCAGTGAGAGTTTTCTCAACACTTCTTTCAGCAAGGAGAAGATCAGATGATAAATGCCCTGGGTCAGCTTCCTTGGATACCTCCTCAACCTCATCACCCTCTTCGTCTTGAGTTAAGTTGATAACTTGCTCAGTGGAAGGAAGGGACTTGGCCTCAGTAGCATCTTTGGATTTCCTCACCAAGGCCTCATCATCATTATTGTCTTCATCCTCAGCCTCCTCTTCGGATTCAGAAGCATCCTCAGATTGAGCAGGCGGAGGAGGTGGAGGGAATGGGAGAGGAATAGCATCGGCCTTGCGCAGTGGTGAATCATCAGGAAGGTCAAGTTTCTTGGCAAGAGACATCCAGCCAAGGGAGAAGCCCCTGTTGCATGCCTGCCTTACTTGCAGCTTATAATCCTCAGCAACGTCGGCCATGCCCTGCTTATAGGCCTTTTCATCGGCCGCATTGATTTCAGCTTGTTTGATGGCCAGTGCCTCCTCAAGTTCTTTTTCGGCTTGGGCCGCTTTTGCCTCGGCCTCTTTCTTTTGTGACTCAGCAACCGACCTGATGGCTTCGACAGCCTCAGCCTTTTCTATAGCTAGACTTTGGGCTTTGGTGGCAGCCTCAGCCTGGTCTTCCAGCTTTTGCATTTTTGAGCTCAAAGTTTTATTCTCCTTTTTTAGGGCAGTCACCTCCCTCCTCATGTCGGCCAGCTTCTCCCTCGTTTCAAAAGCTTGCATAGAGAGAGAGTGGGCGTGTTGAATGGCCTGAAAGGACACAAGGCAAAAGTTGTTACAGAATATTGCAAAAACTTTACAAGTATGGAAAAAGAGACAAGAAGGCAAGCTATCAACTGCAGAGACTTAATTGAACGGAGCGTTGCAGCATAAGGGCGTAGTTCTCAAATTCACTCATCTTAGCATTCCGCTCAAGATCACCGGGGAGGAGGACAGTGGTACTGAGTGCCACACCGATATTAACGTCATCGGCGCTTTCATTAGCATAAACAGGTTTGTTTTCAAGGGTGATTTCAGGCGCCCAGGGAACTTTTGGGATTTTGGACCCCGAGGTCGTCCCAGAGGATGACTTTTGCCTTTTGGATTGGGTAGACTCAGAGGGTTGCGTCTCAGCGGACCTCTTTGCAGGAACAGAAGTGGTCTTCACACTTGGAGCTAGTTTGGAAATAGGTAAAGTATCATCAGTATCAGTCTGGGTTTCTTTGGCCTTGGGCTGGGCCTTCTTGGTCCTTTTTGGCTTTGGTGGGGGCATCGTTTGGGATGGTACAGCATCGACGTCGGCTGGAAGGTCGGCAAGGAGATCTTGGGCAACGGGCTTTGGGCGAACCATTTCGGCAGTCTTAACGAGTCTGCGCCGGCGTTTTCTTTCAGGAATTGGTACCAAGTATGGTGTCGAGGTGGAAGGTAGATTGATTGGGTCAGATGTGGACTCCTGATCTATTCGGGATGAAGAAGTAGCTTGAGTTGTGGCAGTGGGTGGAGAAATGCTCTTTTTCTTCTTTCTAGGAACGTCGGGCAAAGTGGATTTGTACGATGGGATGAAGTTCAGTACCAGTGGAGCTTTGTGCTTTTGGAGTGGGAGGTCCAGGAGTTTCTTCAAATCCTTACTGACGACAAAGGCCTGACGAAAATCCTTTGGTAGCTTACGAACATCTGCAAGAAGAACAAGACGTTAGAAACAGACAAAATTTTAAAGACTTGGAAGAAACAACTAAGTGATTGACACTGGGCTCTTACCCTTGCCCTCTTTAATTGTTCGAGGAAGAGGGAAGAGGTGGACTTCTTCATCTGGGCCAAACTCCCAATTTCCAAAAGCGATAAGATAGTCATCTCCAGCCCCTTTGTTGGAGTCTGGGAGGTCGGCTACGATTTTAAATACGGTAGACCTCGGCTTGAGGTAATACACATAACCCTTTTCTTTCAGGTTAAGGGCGCACATGGTATAACAATATTGGATGTCGGCAAGAGTAATCTTGACATTCTCGTGCTGGGCTAAGGCTATGATACCGTTAAGCACTCTATGGGAGTTGATGGTGAGTTGCATAGGGTTCAAGGTGTAGTAATGAAGAACTTCACGAAAGAGGGGATTGAGTGGAAGCCGAAGTCCACATTCAACGAAAGCTACAATAGGGAAAGGCATTGTATTGTCTGTGGGCATGATGGAGTCATCGTCCCCAGCTAACCTAAGGTGGACATCATCAGGAATGGAGAACTCCTGCCTAAAGAACTCGAGTTTTGTTGGGGTGTTTACCCTGTGTCTCCACATATCCATGATTTTGGTATAAAGGTACTTACCTACAGAAACAGGATGCTCTTAAAAGGTTATTGGGACCTCGGCTTAAACTCAGGTATATATTGACAGAGTTTATTTTAGTTTTTCCTAAGAACTGAAGGTTCTATAAGTAAATCCCAAACCTAAAACTATGAAGATGAAGATCAAAGGCACAGATCTGGAAAGAATACAAAAAAAAAAAAAAAAAAAAACAGAAAACAAATAACGAAGTTTCAGATTCAAGAACACAAAGGGCGAAAGACCAAGACCAGTGGTGAAACAGTGCAAGTGTTCACAACATGTGAACTAAGACGCATTCAAGAGAATGACTCGCAAGAATAAATGCTTAAGTAAAGCAGTAAAAGCAGGAAATTCCAGGGATAATCAAGAACTGGAGAAGAAAGGCCAGTTACTTACCAAGAACAGTGACGCCGGAATGAGATTCGCCGAGGACAGACGACAGATGAAACAGTAGCGAAGGCTTCACAGGAATGGCAGAAGGAAGACAGTTGCAGAGTTTAAAGCTTGGAGCAATGGCAGAATCAAAGAAGAAAGAGCTTTAGAGAGAGAGAATGTAAAGTAGACGAATGCAAAAGTGAAAAGGTGAAAAAGAGAGGCAAGAGTTTTTGTCAAAAACTTGAAACGGCGGCAAAATGCAGAGCATTTATTGCGCCTGGAGTAACGCAGACGTCAGACGGCGCAAACAGAGAAAAGATGGTTTACAGGCGCATCACAGGCACGGACCAATAAAGGTAAAACGCGTCAGTAAAACGGTTAAAAAATGGTGCATGACAGCTCATGAGCGTAGGAGAGTTGATCTGAATTCTTGTTCTTGGAAGAAGACATGTCGGCCTGAAGTGAATGACCTCGGCTAGAAAGTTCTTAAGCCCACGTACGAAAAGGAGGTTCAATATAGGTTCCATCATCTTAGAATGCCGAGGTAATGAAACCTAGGGGGCAGTTGTGGGGACATATTTTCTGAGTACCAACACGTAGCAAGGTGACGCCGACGTGTCAGCCGAGGTGCCACGTGTCGTGGTGTTTACGCCGAGGTAATCTCGGAGTTGCCGAGGTTATCTCTGAAGATATCGGAATCCGAGATAAACGGACAAAGGACAGGAGTCCTGGATTGGGGGAAGACTTCAGTTTGGGTAAGGATGAAACTCTTAGAGGGTTTATCCTAAATCCACTGGGAGTTCCAAATTGGCAGTAATCCTGAGTCCATTGGAGATAGGCTCCTATAGGGACTAGGATTGTATTAACTATAAAAGAGAGGCACCCCCATGGGTCTAAGGTATGTTTTTTATGCTCAAGCTTGTGAGTTGAATACTTGATTATCTTTGAGATAAATACTAACTTGATCGTCGGAGTGCCCCCGGGTGGAAGAACCACCGCCGGAGCCTTTTCTTTCTGTGCAGGATAACAGGGTACCATCTGTTCTGCTTGTGCTCCACAGCTAAATTCCTAAGGAGGGAAGTGTGATCGGAAAATCACTCACACATAAGTAGATACACTCTTCGATGTTAAACAGCTGGTTGTTTCTATTAAACTATGTTGTCTTTCGCCAAATTAGTAATATTTTTTTATTAGTAATATATCATTATGACTGACATTGCAGTGACTTATCAAACAATACAATAAATGGATCTATCCCCTACAACTTTTCAGGCCTCCCTTATCTCCAGACCTTGTGAGAAGCTTTATGTTCCAGCTCCACTGTTTTATTGCACATTGTTGTAATGTAATTTTGACATTTTCACATTCTTGAATTGTGTTGTCTTCTAATGTACATCACTTCAGAACAATTGGTTAAGTGGTTTCATTCCCTCTACCATTTGGAAGAATATGACTTTCAGTGCAGACGCAAAGCTCAAATTGTAAGATACGATGGCAATTATCTCCTATTTCTGGCTGGAAAATTTTCTACAAATTCTTTGTATGGTTATTCTTTGACTATTGAGGTCAACTAGAGAATGTTTTGTGAGTGGAATTAATTATGTTTTTATTTCCATGTTTTGTGCCTATGTTTAATAGGCACAATCGCACAAACACAATTTTCTGGTGCCAGAATATGTTTGACACTTTTTCTGGACGTGGGGACCTGGCCAAATTATTGAACTACATCCTGGATGAAATGAAGTGCCTGTGTTTTTTTTTTTTCAACAAATATATGTATCATTGGAATGCATCATGAAAGTATCATATGGAAATTTTTGCAACCCATGGATATAACTATTTCTCATGGCACTGTCTATGGACGTGTCACTAAACAATTTCACATTCAAATGATTTATTCAACTTAAGTTTTTGCTGATTCTTGTTTACATGGCATTTTTATTTGCAGGGATTTCCGAAATAATCTTCTTTCAGATATTTCTGGCAGCCTTGATCCTCCTTCAAATGTAACCATGATGTAAGTTTCTGGTTTTCTATATGAAATGTACACAGCTTATCAATGTAATCATTCCTATCACAGTTGATCCACTTGAAGTTCAGTAACTGCAAATAGTTTTTTTTTTTTTTTTTTTTTTTTTTTTTTTTTTTTTTTTTTTTAAGTTTCTACATCATATTTGGAGGATGTATTTCAGTAGCATTACCATGTGTTTTTGTAGTCTAGGAGTGTGAATATAAATAGCTATCATCATCTCAGTATGTCATTATTATCAGTTGAGCTTTGAATGGGCAAACATTTTTCTGAATAAGCTGAAAAGTTGGGATATATTGAAATCCAACATCTGGGTGAAGCCTAGTCTTAAAGGAATTGATATTTACACTTGGATAAACTATAACAAGGTTCTGATGGTAATTTACAAACAGATATTGAGATCATTGGACATTTTGAATGAAAATAATAGCAAAACCAGTAAAGAGTCATCTGCTTAGAGTGAAAAGTGGAGACAAGTTTGAATGTGTCATAGAGGGTAGTGAATAGGACAACCTAAATTTTTATGAATAAACTCAATCCCTTTTCTTTAATTCACTTCTATTGTCTTGTGTTGAACTATACCAAATTTATTTTATTTTATTTTTTAAAATTTAAGTCAACTAAGAAATTTTGATTTCCTAACACCACTTAAGTACTTGGTTGAGTTAAACAATTATTCTTAGTTGAATTTTATAACTACAACTAAGATCAAGTTCTAAGTGGATATTTTTTAATTCAATCTCTTTACCATCCAAGGATCAATCTTAGCTTATAAAATTTTACAATGATTAAACTTCTAGTTTGGAGGGAGTATGCTCAATTAGCAAAACTGTACTCAATCTTATAATTTTACTTTTCATGCCAGAGTACAATTAGTGAATCATGCATTTATGGATCATAAACGTTCAACTCAATTCCACAACTAAATTACATTCATCTCATTGCAAAACAACAAAGACTGCATTTGCATTAATTTGGTGTTGCTGTTATATCATATCACCAGATGTCAATGTGATGTTTAAAACAAGTGACTACACAAGTTGAGTGAGGTATTTTTTGTCTTTATGTTAAGCCAATTAATGTGATAGTGAGATAATGCAGTAGATTTTCTTGTCTTTATCTCAAACCAATATTCTTGTTGGGAATAAAGAGAAAAGTTGGATACACAATTGTAACAATGATCCATTATTAATGCACCTGGGGGTGGATACAACTGAACACATTGCTAGTGGGAAGCCCAGTTAAAAAATTCTTAGCAACCAAGTTTAACACTGACTGCCTACCTACCACAGCCCTTCTTTCTTCAAGCTTGGAGCTAATCATGAAAGATGAAACACTAGGATACATATCAAATTTAATGATATGTATCTTTATCATATTATTCATTTTTTCTATATGCTTCTTGATGATAAACTTCATGCACATAAGTTTTCTGCTAACCAGTATCAAAGAGTTTGATGATCTTTAATGTCTAAATTATCAGGCTCCAAGGTAATCCTGTTTGTGATAGAGCGAATCAACTAAACATTACCCCATTTTGTGGACCTGAAAATGAAGAAGGGGCTACTGACAGCTTGGGTAACTCCAATAATAGCTGCCAACCTCAGTCTTGTCCTTTAAGTGATCATTTTGAGTATGTCCCTGCATCTCCTCTGAATTGCTTTTGTGCTGCACCTTTTGGAGTTGGATTACGTTTACGGAGTCCTAGCATATCAGATTTCCCTCCATATAGGCTTCAGTTTGAGGTGTACATGACCTCAAATCTTGGCTTGGAGCTTTATCAACTATCCATCGATTCAATTTTGTGGCAAAATGGTCCTAGGCTAAGGATGTATTTGAAAATTTTCCCCCAGGTCAATGATTCTAATGAGTTTAATGAAAGCCAGATTCAAAGAATAGCAAACCAAATTGCTACATTTGCAATTCCTGGGAATGATACCTTTGGCCCTTATGATCTGCTCAATTTCACTCTCCAAGGTCCTTATTCAAATTGTACGTCTCCAAAAATTTCTTTTTATGTTTATGACTGCATGTGTACCCATTAATTTCTCCAATGAACTGAAATTGTTAAATGAAACGACTATCCATTTTATGTTGCTTTCTCACTGAGCTGTAAATATATATTTCTTGAATTAGCAGTAAGACCTAGAAGATCTATAGGATTGTTATTGTTGATGCCCACATACCAGGTGGGTGCTTCTCGGGGATGGGGAATGGAATGCTTCACTCATCTAAAATGCAGTCATTTGATGCATCTAATTTTTTAGCCAAGCTAAAACTAAAAGTGTGTTTCCTGCCCCCACCCCCTCCCTCTGCCTTTTCTTTCTTTATTGTTATAATTGTTTGTATTTGACCTTGTTTCTTTATTCAATTTATTATTTGCAAGCTGAAGTTTCTGCATAAAATCTTTTTTCCTTTTTTCATTTTGGTCCAAACAAAGTCACTGGTGGTAGCCCTTCCCATACCCATGAATTCCCAAAACCAATACTGCGTATTTCTTAGAAAAACATGCTGACATGGTTTTCCCCTTAATTTTATTAAGTTTGACATGTTGTTGTATTCCCTGAAGTCTTTGGTAGTACAAATTTTATCTATAAGCACCATATTACTTTATGCTTATGCCATAATATTGACATTTTTTAACCCTGCTAGTATGGCTCTTCAGATTTTTTAACTTTTGTTAGTGAATTCCTGTGCTCTAAATTGCTAAATGGATTTCATTCTTCTATACGAACTCTTTTATGGCCACTTATTATATAGGGCGCACCCTAGTTTACTTCTACTTTATTTTATCACTACATTGATACAGTGAGTTGCTATTAGTGATGTGCTAATAAAAAAAATTCATCCATAAGGCATAAATTAATGTATTAAATTGGTTATCTACCAACATAATCCTTCTCCTTTTGGGCTTGAAACTGTCTATTTGAAAGAAGCATGACACTATTGGAACTATTATATTGTCCTTTGACTGAAGAAGTCACACTTCTTGACCATGACAGTGTGAATTGACGATTGTTCTCACTATTGCAGTCTTTCTCCCACCTTTAAAAACTGGTATAAGCAAAGGTGCAGTGGCTGGAATTATGCTAGGGGCTATCCCATGTGCAGCTGTTTTAATTTTAGTAATCATACTTGTGTTCTTGAAAATGAAGCCCAAATCCCAGCATGAAGTTCCAAGAGATCAATCAAGTGAGTCTTTTTTTTATTATATTCATGGTCAACTTTCTTACTTTTAAGTTTTACTTGAGAAATTGTTGTAGAGGATGACTTTCATGAGGAGCAAAGAAGATGATGAACTCTTGAGCTGCTATTCCTGTTAATCTTTTGATGAATGGGCTGGGATATAAGCCTAGTCAATCCAATGTCAAAAGCATCCTTGTAAAGCTACCAGTCTGGAAAATTTAATATGTTAGAATACATAGGGTTTAAGGGGCTCTCATCCCATGTTGCATAACTGAATTCTGTTTTTTTTTTTTTTTTTCCCCTTCATGTCAAATTGTCAATTGTAATGCATATGATGAAAAACGTTTACTATACCACTTGTTTTTCTTTCTTCTTCTTTTTGCAGTTATGAAAATCCCCGTCAAAATAAAAGGAGTGAAAGGATTTAGTTTCAATGAAATGCAAATGGCAACATGCAGTTTTGGCATTAGTAGGCAAGTTGGTCAAGGGGGTTATGGAAAGGTTTACAAAGGCATATTAACTGATGGAACAGTTGTGACAATAAAGCGTGCACAACAAGGATCCTTACAGGGTGAAAAAGAGTTTTACACTGAGATAGAATTGCTGTCACGGTTACACCATCGTAACCTGGTTTCATTGGTAGGATATTGTGATGAAGAAGATGAACAGGTATGAACTGTGTTCATTTCAAGACAAACACAGATCTTTAGTCAACCTTCCAGTTTTTTTTTTTTTTTTTGTCTACTTTGTTGTGTATAGACCTGGATTGGATATCCACCTCCCTTCACTGGTTCAGCCATTAGTTCATAGGGTAAATACACGAGTACATGCAATATAAATGTGAGTTTTGAGAAGAGAAAAGTTAGGGTAAGAGTGGTATCTCATACCCTTTTATATTAAATCATAAACATAAGTTAAGGCCTAAATAAAGGCTCAGTACAGCAAATAAAGATACTGAATAAGAATAAATAGGAAATATCCTAACACGTTCTAACACTCCCCCTCAAGCGGGTGCGAAGATATCTCTCATGCCCAGCTTGTTGAGAATGTCACGGAATGGTTTAGTCCCTAATCCTTTGGTAAGAACATCAGCCAGTTGATCCCCAGACTGCATGAATGGCGTACATATAGTGCCACTAGTAAGCTTTTCCTTGATAAAATGCCGATCAATCTCCACATGCTTAGTCCTATCATGCTGAACCGGATTGTGGGCTATACTGATGGCGCCTTATTGTCACAATATAGCCGCATAGAATCTGTCTGATGAATCCCCAAATCCCGTAAGAACAATCGAATCCATAAAAGCTCACACGCACCTCAAGCCATAGCTCTGAATTCAGCCTCTGCACTAGACCTCGCAACAACATTTTGTTTCTTGCTTCTCCAAGTAACTAGATTTCCTCCGATAAAGGTACAATAGCCAGAGGTGGATCTTCTATCAGTTACTGATCCAGCCCAATCAGCATCTGTATATGCCTCCACACTAAGATAACCATGCTTTGAGAAATAGAGACCCTTTCTCGGATAAGATTTCAAGTACCTCAGAACCCGCATAACCGCCTCTAAGTGAGTTGCACGTGGAGCATGCATAAACTGACTAATCATACTCACTGCAATAGCAATATCAAGATACGAATGGGATAGGTAAATAAGCTTACCCACTAGTCTCTGGTATCTCCCCCTGTCTACAGGCTCGCCTTCTGGATCCTCACTAAGCTTTGGTTCGGGCTCTAGTGGTGTATCACAGACTTTACTTCCAAGCATTCCCGTTTCTTTTAGCAAATCAAGCACATGCTTTCGTTGACATATGAAGATGACATCTTTGGACCGAGCAACCTTAATCCCTAGAAAGTACTTTAAGCTGCCTAAGTCTTTGATTTCAAACTCATTAGCCAAATACTCATTTAACCGAAGAACCTCCTCAACATCATCCCCTGTGAGTACAATATCATCCACATAGACAATAAGAGCTGTCATCTTACCATGTGAGGAGTGTTTCACAAACAAAGTATGATCAACTTGACTCTGTTTGAAACTATATCTCAGCATGGCCTGAGTAAACCTCTCAAACCAAGCCCTAAGAGACTGCTTAAGGCCATAAAGTGACTTGCGTAATCGGCACACCTTTCCTTTGGTTTTACATCCTCAAAGCCTGGGGGAATGTCCATGTACACTTCTTCTTCCACATCTCTATGGAGGACAGCATTTTTCATATCAAATTGATGGAGAGGCCAGTAGAGATTAGAGGCAAAGGAGAGAAGGACTCTGACAGAGTTCATCTTAGCAACATGTGCAAATGTCTCTTGGTAGTCTACTCCATAAGTCTGAGTAAAGCCCTTGGCCACCAATCTGGCCTTGTAACGTTCAATTGAACCATTGGCTTTGTACTTCACGATGTACACCTACTTACATCCAATAGGTCGTTTGCCTTTAGGTAACGCAGCCAATTCCCAAGTGCCATTTTTAGCAAGAGCTCTCATCTCCTCCATCATGGCATGCTTCCACTTAGGAGTAGAAAGAGCATCCTGAAAATTAGAAGAAAGAGTCACTGAAGAAACTTTAGATAGAAAAACTTTATAGGAAGAAGACAGATTAGTGTAGGAGACAAAATGAGAAATAGGATGTTGAGTACAGACCTAACCCCCTTCCTTTTAGCAATGGGAATATCTAGATCAGAAAATTCAGAAAGGATTGAGTTACCTGGAGGTTCATCAGAAAGAGAGGATTCTGGACACTCATCAGAAGGAGAAGATAACAATGGAGAATCCGAATTAGTCTTTTGTACCCAAGTAACTTTCTGCATATCCTTGTCCCTGACATACACTTTGCAGTCTTTCACTGCGGAATGAGAGTCAATATTCTCAATAGTTGGGTCACCAGTAATAATAGTCTCAACAGTCTCAATGGCTGATGGTAGTGATACAGGAGTCTCGATAGCTAATGGTAGTGATACAGGAGTCGCTTCACACAAAGGCTCCCCTTGAAGAGATGACTAGGACACCGGAGAGGACAAGAAGTAGGACTGAGATTCAAAGAAAGACACATCCATGGAGACAAACCATTTCCGAGAGGGGGGATGATAACACTTGTAGCCGTTTTGGGTGGTGGAGTAACCCAAGAAGACACACCGAAGAGACTGAGGATCCAACTTACTACGGGTAAGAGAATGATAATGAACAAAGCACACACACCCAAAGGTTTTGGGAGGAATGGAGAAGACAGAAGATTGGAATCCGAACAAAACCTGAAGAGGAGTTTGTTTGTGAAGAATCTGGGTAGGAAGACGATTAATGAGGAAGGCGGCAGTGAGAACCACTTCCCCTCAATATGATCGAGGAACCCGCATTTCAAAGGACAAACAATGTGCAATATCAAGAAGATGCTTGTTTCTACGCTCGGCAACACCATTCTGTTGAGGGGTATCTGTAATAACCCGACCCTCGTACATGATTCCTGATATGTTTTCAGTCCCTGTTATGTGTTTTCGAAAGCTTATTATGTGATCCTATAAGAAGTTATGGTTAAGTAAGTGAACCTCTCTGTTTGATATGAATTGTATCTGTTATATGTGAATGTTTAAGTCAGGAATTGGAAGCCTTGAGGGCTTAATTATCTGAAATTGACTTTGTATAAGTGATCAACATAATTTTTAAGTAATATTAAGCATGTTTACGAAATTTCAATTTTGGAATGATTAAACGATTGATTTTCGTCTTTATTCACTCTTTATATAAATATGTCTATATGAGCTCAAAACTTAGGAACTTTCTCATAAAATTTCCATGGGAGGAGAAAGTGAGGAGAGGAGAAGAACAAGGAAGAATTGAGTGAGATTGAAACTAAGGTAAGTTTAATTTCCCTAATCCAATCCTCTTCCTCAATTTGGCATAGAAAGTTCTTGAGTTTGTAAGATCTAGAGTGTGATGAGCATATTAAATGGGTACGTTGAAGTTTTGATAGGATAATCCTATCATTTGTGCCTCCTTCATTCTCAAGTTGAAATTCAATTTTATGATAATGATTTTGCACCTCCATGTTATGTTTTCATGTTATGTTAGATGCAAGTGAAATTAGGAATCTCAAGAATGAAATTATGTTGATGGGTCACAACTCTTGTTCAAATTAATTGAATTGTGTTCATGGATTAATGCAAGTTAGATTGTGTATTGTACCTTGAATTACATGTTTTGAAACCATGATTTAGTCTTGAAAGATCCATCTTTGAGCCTTGAAAGCATGCCCCAAAAGATGGGATTTTGTTGCAAAATTCAGACCCAAACAGGTGAATCGCCGCACGTGCGGCAAATGCTGAAAAATTGAGGTTTGGTTCTGCCTAAAAGGCACGTGCGGGACCTCAGGGCTGCACGTGCGGGGCCAACTGCCGCACGTGCGGGGCTCACAGCCGCACGTGCGGCTCATGCTGGAAAATGTGGTTTGCTCCGTTTTGCGTGTAGACTCCCCTAATATTGTCGGAATGTGTATTTGAGATCTTTTTGATATATATTAATTCATTCGAAGTAACGTGGAACAGAGAGTAATTTGATAAGAAAAATGAACTAAATTCCAAGTTGTTAATGTGTGCAGGACACACTCCTGGAGGAACAAGCACGTCATCTCAACGCTGTGAGTAGTAGTACCGTTACATGCTTCAAAAGTAGCTAATGTTTGACATAAGTGTTATGTTTATGCATGATATACACCTATGCTATGTTCCAAGTATGTAAGTATGTAAGAAAGAAATGTGAAAAACGTTCATTCAAGAAGACTCTGAAACCAAGTTACTTTGTTATTGTGATATGAAACAAAGTGCTACACGGAACTAAGTGCTACAATGTGAGCCACCTCTAGAGTCCGTGTGAGACACCTCTTGAGTTCATACACGCATGTTCAAGGGCTTAATGCCACACGATTCAAGGGCTTAATGCCACACGCATGTTCAAGGGCGTAATGCCAACTTATTCAAGGCCTCGTGCCACTATGTTCAAGGGCCTCGTGCCACTATGTTTAATAGCTTCGCGCCACTATGTTTAAGGGCTTAGTGCCAATATGCTCAAGGGCTTATAGCCATCATGTTTTAAGATACCATGTTACACACTACCATGTTTCAAGAAGGACCAAGAACATTAGGAAGCTAACACAGACATCAGACTAACTATATGTGCATCTTTTATACTAATATGTTAAATGTCAAGTCAAGAATCATGTTATTTATGTGTTACTACTCACTGAGTTCGACTCACCTTTTTGTTATGTCTGTTTCTATAGGTAATCAACCGGCTGGTCAGTCCTAGCCACAGCACCTGTTCTTTTTGTCAACCTTCATGGGTCCAGGCACTACCCGTAGCCCTTTATTTATGTAAAGTTGCTAAGAAGTTGGCTTATTTTGTTGTCCCATTAAGGTTGTACTTATAGAATTTCACAAGTTTTTGTATATGCCCACCTACAGGGCTAGAACTATATATGTATATACTTGTGTATGGGGTTAACCGATGATCCGGAGTATAATTTGGAACTTTATCTACCTTCTATGATACATATGATATATATGTTGCATGTAAGATCCTGGCATGTAGATATAGCTCAATGGAGTTTTATGTATCGCTATTTTCACACTACGTGCTTCCTTTAAGGCCTCTTATATTACAATCAACAGGTTGAATGTCTATTTTCGAACGGGTCATGCCCAAACTTTTAGGGACAGGTTTGAGGTCGTGACAAGTGGTATCAGAGCACGAGTTGCTATCCCACACACGAATCCATTGAGCTTAGGGTGTCTAGAAAAGATTTAGGTATCATGCATGACACCGGGAAAGTAAAGGAAAAGTCGATGGCAACCTTAGATGAACTCTGATAATGCTAACAATTGGGGAGTTATGTCTTGTGTGTAGGCTATGGTGAGAACAAGGACAGAAGATATGGAAGATGCGACATCGGCGCGGTTGGATAGGATGGAGAGGATGATTATGGAAATGGCTGAAACAATACGGCAACAACAGCAACAGCTGCAACAACAACCGCCACCACCGCCGGTACCCCCACCTGTAGTGCAAGACTTCTATGCTAAAGATCGGACCATTACTCTCACTAAGGAATTCAAAAAGATGAAGCCGCCATCCTTTAAAGGAGGAATAGAGCCAATGAAAGCAGAGGCTTGGGTGTTGGGAATAGAGAAATTATTTGAAGTTTTTCCTTGCACCGAAGCTCAAAAAGTGCAACTGGCCGCCTTTACTCTTGAGGACGAAGCACGCAGATGGTGGATGCTGACACGAACTATACATCAAGGATTGACATGGGATAGATTCCTGGAGTTGTTCTATGATAAATATTTCCCTCAAAGTATGCGAGACAAGAAGGTGACCGAGTTTGAGATGCTCCGACAAGGGAATAAGACTGTTGCTGAATATGAAGCCCAATTTACAGAGTTAGCTCGGTTCGCGCCTCATATGGTAGATACGGACTACAAGAAAGCACGAAAGTTTGAAGGGGGATTACGAAGTGTCATTCTGGACCGAGTCAATATGTTGAAGCTCCCCACTTATGTCGATGTATTGGAGAGAGCGATCATAGCAGAAGGAAATCTTACTAATCAGAACCGCATCTCTGAATGGAAGGGAAAGAGACAGAGTGTTCAGGGGTTGAAGGGGTCAATTATTCCACCAAACAAGAAACAAAATTCAGGGACTTCGACTACTTCTATCTTCAGTCAGGGTTCAATTCCCGTATGTCCAGAGTGCGGGAAAAGGCATCGGGGAACGTGCTATCGGGGGTCTGGAGCCTGCTTTCACTGTGGGAAAATAGGTCATGTGATAAGAGATTGCCCTCAAAGGAAGCAACAACAAAGTGACAACAGGACTGCTGTTAGTTCAGCGGGGTCAGCACCAACCACCAACACCAAGGCACCGGCCAAAACTACTAACAACAAAGATAATGCAAGACAGGGCAGGGTGTTTGCTTTGGTCCCGGGAGATGTGCAAAATGCAGCAACGGTGGTGTCAGGTACATTTATGGTTTATGGTCACTCTGCTTGTGTGTTATTTGATTCTGGCTCTACCCATTCTTTTGTATCGAAACTATTTGCTCCTCATTTAGATAAACCGGATGAAGTTTTACCCTATATACTCCTTATGTCCTCACCCTTGGGGGATTCTATAGTTTGTACTTCCATGTATGTTGCTTGTGAACTTTACTTTGGAGATATTCGGGTCTATGCTAATTTGTTACCACTCGACATGACGCATTTTGATATTATCCTGGGTATGGATTGGTCGAGTGAAAATGGTGCAACTATAAACTGCGTAACTAAGCAAATCAGTGTTCACCCTCCGGGGCAAGCTGAATCTATTTTTCAAGGACAGGAAGTAACTTCTTCACCGTATCTGATCTCAGCAGCAAAAGCTTGTAAATTACTCCAGAAAGGATGTCAGGGGTATCTGTGCAGTGTTTTGGAAGGGCAAGTGGAGAATGGAAATGTTGACATGATCCCAATTGTTTGTGAATTTCCAGACGTCTTTCCTGAAGAATTGCCAGGACAGTTGATAGACCGTGAAATTGAATTTACCATTGAAGTAGCACCGGGAACCCAACCCATTTCGAAGACTCCGTATAGAATGTCACCAACTGAGATGAAGGAACTAAAAATCCAGTTGCAAGATTTATTAGACAAAGGATTCATCCGTCCAAGTGTGTCCCCGTGGGGTGCACCAGTTTTGTTTGTGAAAAAGAAGGATGGAACGCTCCGGCTTTGTATCGATTACAGGGAACTGAATAAGGTAACAATTAAGAATAGGTACCCGTTGCCAAGGATTGATGACTTATTTGATCAACTACAAGGGGCTCAAGTCTTTTCGAAGATTGACTTACGGTCCGGATACCATCAACTAAAGGTTAAGGCCGAAGACATCGAGAAAACAGCTTTTCGAACTCGGTACGGTCATTATGAATTTCTGGTTATGCCCTTTGGAGTCACGAATGCCCCAGCAGCCTTTATGGATTTGATGAACCGCGTCTTTAAGCCCTATTTGGATGAATTTGTAGTAGTCTTTATTGATGATATTCTCATTTATTCAGAGAATGCAGAAGCTCATGAAAAACATCTTCGCTTGATCCTTCAAACTCTTCGGGAGAAGAAATTGTATGCAAAACTGAAGAAATGTGAGTTTTGGCTACAAGAAGTGGCATTTCTGGGACATGTTATTACGAAAGAAGGAGTTTCTGTTGATCCACATAAGATTGAGGCGATCGTGAATTGGCCAACTCCCACTAATGTAACTGAAGTGCGTAGTTTTATGGGGTTAGCTGGCTATTACAGGAGATTTGTTCAAGATTTTTCCAAAATTGCTGTACCGCTTACCCAGTTGACTCGAAAAGGGGTTACATTTGAATGGTCAGAAGAGCGGGAATCTGCTTTCCAAGAATTGAAGACAAAGTTGACTACAGCACCAGTGTTAGCCTTGACATCCGGTACGGAAGGGTTTGTAATTTATAGTGATGCTTCGTACAAAGGACTTGGTTGCGTACTTATGCAGGATGGAAGGGTTATAGCTTATGCCTCTCGTCAATTGAAACCCCATGAGAAAAGTTATCCCATATATGATCTCGAGTTAGCAGCAGTAGTCTTTGCTTTAAAAATATGGAGACATTATTTGTATGGTACCACCTGCGAAATATATACTGACCATAAGAGTCTCAAGTACCTTTTTACTCAGAAAGAGTTGAATATGCGGCAGCGAAGATGGTTGGAACTTATTAAGGATTATGATTTGCGGATTCATTACCATCCTGGCAAAGCCAATACAGTTGCGGATGCGCTTAGTCGAAAAGGTATGGGAACTGTAGCACATTTGGTGACAGAGCAAAAAGAGTTAGTAAAGGACTTGGCTAAAATGGAGGTGGACCTTGTACCGCATGAACAAGAAGCTTTAATGGCAGCCATAAAAGCCCAACCAGCCTTAATTGAGGAGATTAAATCGCAACAGATGGAAGACGATACGTTAAGGAAGATATGTAATCAGTTAGGAACCAAGCCAAAGCCGGGGTTTAGTGTGGTAGATACAGTGCTCAAGTTTCAAAATCGAATATGCGTTCCGAATGTGTTGAACCTTAAACAAAAACTGATGGAAGAAGCCCATACTTCAAGATTTTCAATGCATCCCGGGAGTACCAAAATGTACCGGGACTTAAAACGAAATTTTTGGTGGCCAAGTATGACGAAAGAGATTGCGGAGTTCGTGTCTAAATGTTTACAATGCCAGCAAGTAAAAGCAGAGCATCAGAAGCCAGCAGGGTTACTACAGCCCCTTTCAATCCCGGAATGGAAATGGGAACATCTGACCATTGATTTCGTTGTGGGGTTACCACGGACTCCTCGGGGTATGAATTCAATATGGGTCATTGTAGACCGACTAACCAAGTCCGCTCACTTCCTACCAGTAAAGACCCAGTATAATGCAGAGAAATTGGCAGGGATTTATGTGAACGAAATTGTAAGACTGCATGGTGTACCGGTCTCAATTGTGTCGGACAGGGATCCGAAGTTTATTTCCAGATCCTGGTAGAGTTTACAAGAAGCCATGGGTACAGAGTTAAGGTTCAGTACGGCTTTCCATCCTCAGACTGATGGTCAATCTGAAAGAACGATACAAACTCTGGAAGACATGCTCCGAATGTGTGTGCTAGATTTTCAAGAAAGTTGGGAAACTCATGTACCGTTGATAGAATTCGCATACAACAATAGCTACCATTCAAGTATCGAAATGGCACCCTATGAAGCTCTATATGGAAGACCGTGTCGCTCTCCCGTGTGTTGGACTGAAGTTGGAGAGAAATCAGTACTCGGCCCTGAAATAGTTTAGTTAACTACTGACAAAATCAAAGTTATTCGGGAAAGACTGAAAACTGCCCAAAGTAGACAGAAGAGTTATGCGGACAATCGACGGAGAGACTTAGAATTTAATGTGGATGATCATGTTTTTGTAAAGGTCACCCCGATGAAAGGTCACCCGAGGTTCGGAAAAAGGGGTAAGTTGACACCCCGTTATATTGGTCCCTTCCAAATATTGGAAAGGGTGGGCCCAGTGGCTTACCGAGTTGCTCTTCCACCTAATATGAGTCAAGTGCATAACGTGTTTCATGTCTCCATGCTTCGCGGGTATCTTCCGGATCCATCACACACTATTGATTACCACCAAATTGAGTTGGATGACAAGTTAATTTATGAGGAAAAACCAATCCGCATTTTGGACCGGCAAGTGAAACAATTACGGAACCGAGAGATTCCAATGGTAAAAGTGGAATGGCAAGAGCATTACGGAACCAACGCAACTTGGGAAAAAGAGAAGGAAATGCGGTACCAGTATCCACATTTGTTTCTATCCTAAGGTAAAACAAGTTTGAGGGACCAAACTTATTTAAGGGGGGGAGAGTGTAATAACCCGACCCTCATACATGATTCCTGATATGTTTTCAGTCCCTGTTATGTGTTTTCGAAAGCTTATTATGTGATCCTATAAGAAGTTATGGTTAAGTAAGTGAACCTCTCTGTTTGATATGAATTGTATCTGTTATATGTGAATGTTTAAGTCAAGAATTGGAAGCCTTGAGGGCTTAATTATCTGAAATTGACTTTGTATAAGTGATCAACATAATTTTTAAGTAATATTAAGCATGTTTACGAAATTTCAATTTTGGAATGATTAAACGATTGATTTTCGTCTTTATTCACTCTTTATATAAATATGTCTATATGAGCTCAAAACTTAGGAACTTTCTCATAAAATTTCCATGGGAGGAGAAAGTGAGGAGAGGAGAAGAACAAGGAAGAATTGAGTGAGATTGAAACTAAGGTAAGTTTAATTTCCCTAATCCAATCCTCTTCCTCAATTTGGCATAGAAAGTTCTTGAGTTTGTAAGATCTAGAGTGTGATGAGCATATTAAATGGGTACGTTGAAGTTTTGATAGGATAATCCTATCATTTGTGCCTCCTTCATTCTCAAGTTGAAATTCAATTTTATGATAATGATTTTGCACCTCCATGTTATGTTTTCATGTTATGTTAGATACAAGTGAAATTAGGAATCTCAAGAATGAAATTATGTTGATGGGTCACAACTCTTGTTCAAATTAATTGAATTGTGTTCATGGATTAATGCAAGTTAGATTGTGTATTGTACCTTGAATTACATGTTTTGAAACCATGATTTAGTCTTGAAAGATCCATCTTTGAGCCTTGAAAGCATGCCCCAAAAGATGGGATTTTGTTGCAAAATTCAGACCCAAACAGGTGAATCGCCGCACGTGTGGCAAATGCTGAAAAATTGAGGTTTGGTTCTGCCTAAAAGGCACGTGCGGGACCTCAGGGCTGCACGTGCGGGGCCAACTGCCGCACGTGCGGGGCTCACAGCCGCACGTGCGGCTCATGCTGGAAAATGTGGTTTGCTCCGTTTTGCGTGTAGACTCCCCTAATATTGTCGGAATGTGTATTTGAGATCTTTTTGATATATATTAATTCATTCGAAGTAACGTGGAACAGAGAGTAATTTGATAAGAAAAATGAACTAAATTCCAAGTTGTTAATGTGTGCAGGACACACTCCTGGAGGAACAAGCACGTCATCTCAACGCTGTGAGTAGTAGTACCGTTATATGCTTCAAAAGTAGCTAATGTTTGACATAAGTGTTATGTTTATGCATGATATACACCTATGCTATGTTCCAAGTATGTAAGTATGTAAGAAAGAAATGTGAAAAACGTTCATTCAAGAAGACTCTGAAACCAAGTTACTTTGTTATTGTGATATGAAACAAAGTGCTACACGGAACTAAGTGCTACAATGTGAGCCACCTCTAGAGTCCGTGTGAGACACCTCTTGAGTTCATACACGCATGTTCAAGGGCTTAATGCCACACGATTCAAGGGCTTAATGCCACACGCATGTTCAAGGGCGTAATGCCAACTTATTCAAGGCCTCGTGCCACTATGTTCAAGGGCCTCGTGCCACTATGTTTAATAGCTTAGCGCCACCATGTTTAAGGGCTTAGTGCCAATATGCTCAAGGGCTTATAGCCATCATGTTTTAAGATACCATGTTACACACTACCATGTTTCAAGAAGGACCAAGAACATTAGGAAGCTAACACAGACATCAGACTAACTATATGTGCATCTTTTATACTAATATGTTAAATGTCAAGTCAAGAATCATGTTATTTATGTGTTACTACTCACTGAGTTCGACTCACCTTTTTGTTATGTCTGTTTCTGTAGGTAATCAACCGGCTGGTCAGTCCTAGCCACAGCACCTGTTCTTTTTGTCAACCTTCATGGGTCCAGGCACCACCCGTAGCCCTTTATTTATGTAAAGTTGCTAAGAAGTTGGCTTATTTTGTTGTCCCATTAAGGTTGTACCTACAGAATTTCACAAGTTTTTGTATATGCCCACCTACAGGGCTAGAACTGTATATGTATATACTTGTGTATGGGGTTAACCGATGATCCGGAGTATAATTTGGAACTTTATCTACCTTCTATGATACATATGATATATATGTTGCATGTAAGATCCTGGCATGTAGATATAGCTCAATGGAGTTTTATGTATCGCTATTTTCACACTACGTGCTTCCTTTAAGGCCTCTTATATTACAACCAACAGGTTGAATGTCTATTTTCGAACGGGTCATGCCCAAACTTTTAGGGGCGGGTTTGAGGTCGTGACAGTATTAGTACAAGAAGTTTGGTAAATAATACCATGAGTGGCAAAATAGCTAGCAAGGCCAGAGTCAATGTATTTCCCCCCATTATCAGAATGTAAAATTTTGACAACTGCCCTAAACTGAGTGCAAATCATTTTATGGAAATTTTGAAGCATAGAAAAAACCTCACATTTGTCCTTCATAAGATACACCCAAGTGGTCCTAGAACAATCATCAATAAAGGTAACAAACCATGTTTAAAGACACAAAACGAGAGGGGCCCCATACATCAGAATGAATCAAAGAAAAAGGAACTAAACTTTTATTAATAGAAGAAGCAAAAGAAGCTTTGTGTTGTTTGCCAAGTTGACATGACTCACAGTGAAACTCAGAAACATTATTTTTCAAAAAAAACAAAGGGAAAAAGATTCTTAAGTAACAAAAAAGATGGATGCCCAAGATGACGGTGCCACAGCCAGATGTCTTCCTTGGTAAATGGAAACTGAATGGATGAATGAGCCAGCTTTTCTGCTTGATCTAGGATATAGAGACCATTCTCATTTCTACCACTGCCAATCATTTTCCTAGTGATAAGGTCCTGAAACAGACAATGATCAGGAAAAAAGGTCACATAACAATTTAAGTCCTGAGTAATACGACTCAAAGATAAAAGATTAACATTAAAATTAGGAACACGTAGGACAGAAGATAAAGGAAGAGAAGCAGTGACATGAATTAAATCTTTCCCAGACACAGAAGAAACATCAGCAATTTGAACTTTCTCCTGCCTTGAAGAAGGGGTATACACGGAGAACAAATCAGAAGACCCAGACATGTGGTCGGAAGCACTAGAATAGATAATCCAAGGCAATGTTTGATGAGAAAGGAAAGCACTTGGAGAAGAGGCTAAGTTACCTGAATGGACAATGTTACCTGAAGATGAACTAGATGCCCGACGGTCTAGTAAGTGGCGAAAAACAACCTCCAACTCAGAAGTAGAAAACCCAGAGATATCAGCAGATGGATCAACTGGAGCGGTTGGGCTTGGACATTAGGCCCTCGGCCTCGGGACTGACCGGAGCGACCCCCTCGAGAACCAGAACGGTCTCCACGACCCCCAGATGGCTGCTCATGCAACTTCCAACAAGTCTCACGGGTGTGGCAAGGGCGACGACAAAAATCACAGAAGAGGGTATCCTTCTCAGAAGGAGGACGGAAACCATGATCCCCATCTCGAGTGGGGGCTGAAATCAGGGTAGACCAACCAGAAGAGACAGCCGGAAGCATAGCAGAATGATGACTCTCCTCATTCTGCACATAAGCAAACGCTTCTTAGAGAGAAGGAAGCGTTTCCATACCAAGCACACAACTCCAAACAGGATCAAACTCCACATTCAAACCTTCCAAGAACTTGAAGACCCGCACTTGTTCAACAAATTTCCAGTAACCAGCAAAATCAGTGGGACAGACAGGCTTATAGTCTTGAAGATGATCAAGTCTCTTCCACCCATTGATAAGGAAAGTAAAATACTGGAGAATAGTCATCTCACCCTGAATGGACCGGTCAATGGAGCGTCGCAACTCAAAAGTCTGTGAGAAATTGCCTTTGTGGGATTACGTAGCGGCCACAGCCTCCCAAATATCCTGTGTTGTGTCCATAGACAAGTATCCCTCACCAATCTCGAAACCATGGAGTGTATTAACCAACCATGATAAGAGAATTAGTAATCTCCCACTGATCATAACCTACATTGGTGATACTGGCGTATCCCATCTTCCCTTTGCTCTTCAAAAATATAGTCAAACTCTGCGACCAGGCTAGATAGTTCTGACCATTAAAGAGAGAGGTGGTGATTTTTTGGTCAGGGTGGAGAGAATCGGTTGTAGTAGTAGTTAAAACAGGACTCGCGCCTTGAGTAGCAAGTAGCGAAGTAGTAGACTCACTAGTCAATTCTGCCATGAAGACTTTGCTACGGAACTCTCACAAACAAACCCTGGGTGCATCACAAACTTGGAAGATGGAAGAATATACCAATGAATTTAAAATGAACGAATTTAAGAGAACATTTTTTTTAATGAGGACAGACAGATAACAAAGACAGACAGAGAGAGACTAAGAAGAAAGAGTTACACCACGATGTATTGCGAAGACAGAGAGATGAAGACGAAAGAGTTAGGTCAGTGCATACCCGGGGTCTCCAAGCCAGCCGACAGACCAGGGCTGGAGAAGGAAGGCTCCAACGAGCCCTAGGGTGCTGTTGATGACCTAGGGGCTGTGCTTGGAACTTCGACGAGGTTGTGGCTTCGACTGGGGCTGTCGGAGCCCTAAGAAGGGGCGCCTGGTGCTGGTGAAGCCCTAAAGAGGGTTGTTGTTGGGGTGGTGGTGTTATGGTGGTGGTGCTATAGGCTCGTGGCTAGGGTTTTTTTTTTTTTTTTCTCTCTCTTTATTTTTAGAGTAGCTCTGTTACCATGTGAGTTTTGAGAAGAGAAAAGTTAAGGTATGAGTGGTATCTCATACCCTTTTATATTAAATCATAAACATAAGTTAAGGCCTAAATAAAAGCCCATTACAGCAAATAAAGATACTGAATAAGAATAATAAAATAGGAAATATCCTAACACATGCTAACAATAAACACATGCATACACTCGTACATATTGCTATATTAAGTGTTGGATAAACATGGAGGTTTTGCATTGACAATAATACAGCTTTATGGAAGTGGGTTTGATGTTTTCTAAAATTTAACTACACTTCATGCATAAGGCTCACAATTAGTATCTTGGTAACATATCTTCCTTGAACGAAAGTGAATCAACAACCAAGATTAAGCCCCAGATGGGATGATTAACTTACCATTTCAACCAGCCTGCTTGTCTGGGTCTGATAACAATGTGTAGAAGAAGTATAGAATTGAATGGCTTACCCATGAATAAGGTAAAGGCCATGTATATATAATATATTCATGATATAATTTAGGAAACAATATAAACAAGGCCCTAAATCCGTAATTCATACGATCATGGATTTTATACAATCTACCAAAAATAAAATATTCTAAGTTGTATATTCAACATTCTAATTCCTATATTCAACACTCACCCTCAACAAATGCAGCTTGTTAATGGATGACTGGAGCAACGTCGGTCTCACAGACTTTATGAACATGTCTGCTAACTGCTGAGAAGAAGAGACAAAGGATGGACTCACAATGCCAATCCAAACCTTTTCTCGAATGAAATGTGTGTCAACCTCGATATGATTAATATGCTCATGAAGCACAAAATCAGAAGATAACATAATGGCAAATTTGTTATCATAAAATAAAGTGGAAAGAACAGTTTACTAAAAACCTGACTCTGCTAGAATAGAGCTAAACTAAAGAATCTGACATGTCCCATGTGCCATAACCCGATACTCAACTTCTGTAGAAGATCTAGAAACAACTACCTGCTTCTTACTTTTCCATAATATAAGATGATCACCATAGAAAGTAGGCAGAAGTGAAACGCTGATCAGTCTTAGACCCTGCATAGTTAGCATCGGTGAAACAGGAGAGCCCAGATTGAAGATCAGATATGAAGAACAATCCCAAGCCAGGAGAAGTCTTCAAATACCTCAAAATGTGATGAACTGCGTCAATGTGCTTTGTACGAGGTGCATTCATGAACTGACTTACAACACTAACCACAAATGTCAAGTCAGGTCTAGTGTTGGTCAAATAATTGAGGCATCCAACAAGGCGTTGATACATGACTGGGTCATCCAGCAACTTACCAGATGACGTAAGCTTGACATTAGGTTTACACCCTAACATACCAGTATCCTTAAGCAAATGAAGAGTGTACCTCCTTTGAGACAAGGAGATCCCCTGCCTTGAGCGACCTCAATTCCAAAAAAATATTCGAGACATCCCAGATCTTTAATATCAAAAGTTTGGCCCAAATCCTTCTTTACTTGACCAATGCTGACAGAGTCATCATCTGTGAGAATAATGTCATCCACATAAACTAACAAGACTACACACTGACTCGTAAAATTCCGGCGAATGAAGCAAGTATGATCTAAGTGGCACTGAACAAAGCCCATAGCTATGAGAACAAAACTAAAGCAACCAAACCATGCTCGTGGAGACTGTTTCAGACCATACAAAGATTTGTGTTACTGACACACTTTCCCTGAATACTCCTCAAACTCGGGTGGAGGAGCCATGTAGATCGTCTCAAGGAGATCCCCCTGAAGAAACGTATTCTTGGCATCAAGCTAATGAAGAGGCCAAGAATGTGATGCTGTAAGGGTGATAAAGAGATGCACAGAAGTAAGCTTGGCAACAAGGGCAAAAGTGGTGCCAAAATCCTTGCCAGGAATCTGTGGGAAACCTTTGGCCACTAGGAGGACTTTATAATGATCAACTGAGCCATCAGCAAGGTACTTTATAGTGAACACACATTTGCAACCAACAACGCTTTCCCCATGAGGTAAATGTACAAGATCCCAAGCGTGATTCTATTCTAAGGCCACCATTTTAGTTTGCATAGCCTCTACCCATTTGGGATTCTGAAGGGCCTCAGACACAGAACGAGAATAGAGTTTGACTCAAGCTTGCCAAGGAAAGAACGATAAGAATCGGAAACTCTGTCATAGGAAAGATACTGGTAAATGGGATGATTAGTACTACTCAAATAACCCCAACAATCTAGAGGATGTTGATCCCAAGGTGGGTTACGACGAGGAGGTAGAGGAGATGGAGCTAAAGAAGAAGAGTTACTTGACCCAGAGATCGGAGAGGCAGCATGGGGTACCTGAGTGCGTAGGTGATGAGAGTATACCTGCAATGGGAGGGGGACAGAGGTGAAGGTTGAGAAGGAGGGAGGGGAACAACCTCATCCTCAACCTTGTCCAAAATGGGCACCGGGCAAACACTAGAAGTAATGGGAGGAGAAGTCTACAAAGGATGGTTAGTACCAAAGAAAGAAAGATCCTTACAAAAAGTAGGATCATAACACCTATACCCTTTGGACATAGAAGAGTACTTTAAGAAAACACAATGAATAAATGTGTCATCTAACTTGGTGCGAGTGAGACTCCGATTTTGAATAAAACAAGTACATCCAAAGACATGCAATAAGAGAGGAAACATAGTGGTAGTAGGCATAAGGATATGAACAGAATGAGACCATGCAACACATGACTAGGAGTCCTATTAATGAGGTAAACAGCAGTATGGACAGCCATATACCAGTAAGACTTGGGAACACCCATACCCCGAAGAAGACATCGGACAACAGACATAATATATGAATTTTTGTGTTCAGCAACACCATTTTCTTTAGGGGTCCAAGGATAAGTAAGTTGTTGAAGAATATCGGTTTGATTTAGATGGGAATGAAATTCATTAGAAATATATTCCCCACCATTATCAGAACGGATATTCCTAACAACTGTATGAAATTGAGTTTTAACCTTTTGTAAAAACTGAACAAAAATGGGACATACGTCAGACTTACGACGAAGTAGATAAACCCAAGTGCACTAGGTGTGATCATCAATAAAAGTCATATAATATCTATAACTAGAAAAAGCAGTGACATAGGAAGGACCCCAGATATATTTCTTTTGATAAATAAGCAAACTTTATAAAGAGAGCATCAAGACGATGCAAAGAATACAAGAAATCCCAAGCAGCTAGAAGCAACAAACCAAAGTGCTGAAAACATCAAGGCAAAGAAACAAAACAAAACTACTAAGGAAGCAAGTCCTCTACAAAATCAGCAAAAGACAAAACATCTTGATCCACTGCCAATGAAATCCAACTATGCAACACTATGAACAAACGCTTCTCTAACAACATTTAGGATAAAGGTTTAGGTGAGAAATAATGGGACAAAATAAATTTTGATTCTATTTTTCACTTTCAAATAAATCATCAAAATAAATTTTGATTAAAATTTAATTAAATAAATCATCAAAATAAATTTTGGATTCTATTTTTCTCTTTCAAATAAATTAAAACATAATTAAATAAATAATCAAAATAAATAAGTCTAACAATCTTCCCATTTTTTATGATGGCACACAATGATGTTTTGATTTGATTTGAGAGTAACAAGGGCTTCCCCTCAAGTCATGCTCCCTGAATTAATAACATGATATAAGATTAAGATATCAAACTATAAATATATAACATTAGATTAGTTTGAAAACAATACCATAATACATAACATCATATAATTTTCTCCCCCTGTGACATTATCAAAAGAAAATTATGGGTCAGAATCTGGAGGAGAAGGAGGAGGAAAATGATAGTGATAAATGGCATAAAAAATATATATATATATATATCAATCAATGGTCAATCAACAAATATATATATATATATATATATTACATATACAACTCTCCCACGTCGCTCTCGTTTTTCGCAAAACGTGGTTGCCACGCGACCTGGCTTTTGCTTCATTGGCCGACAAAAGCAACGCTCCTCGATTTCCACTCGCCTCGACTATCTCGCCCTCATTGTCTTCTTCTCTTCTGCCTTCTTCTAAATCACACACTCTTCTATTTTCTTATTCACCATTCTCTTCGATCTCTTCTTCACCACTCTTGTCTATTTCTTCTTCCTCATCGAGAGACAAAAAAACTGAACGGAGGAGGCCAAACCTCAATCTATTCTCTTCTATTTCTCTGCAACTCATTTCGTTTACAGCTCTCACCTCTAAACCACGGCTTTCTCATCCCGTCCCCTCACTCTATTTTCGGACCTGAACGATCCCATAAGCTCGGCTGGACCGAGTGTCTCTACTCCTACTCTTCCTGTCATTCCTCTTTCTAACCTTTCTATGATGTCGATTGAGCAAATCATGGCAGCTTAATTTGACATAGAAGCTAATTATTTCACACTGACGTCCTGTATGTAGACGGTGACAGCGACGGCAGTCACAAAATTGGCTCACCGATTGCAGAATAGGACGAGTGAGCTCCATTAGGTCAACTCCCAACTCTCTCTGCTCCAGCGCATGTACAAGGATGCGCGAGCAAAAATAGGCGCACTGAAGGCTGAAAATAAAGAGCTTAAACGGAAGACCACCTCCATGGTCCGATTTGGAGCAACGTCATTCTTGGCCTTTGATAGTCAGTGGGGAGTTGTCACTCTCGACGAAAGCACGGGGGCAGGGGCATCGAGGGTCGCCCAAAGTGATAAAAAGAAGAAGAAAACGGTGGAAGATGCGAGTAAGTGAGATCGGCGTATGGCCCGAAAAAAAAATGAAAGGCTGTTTTGGTTTTTTTTTTTTTTTTTTTGAAATATGTTTAGTTTGATCGACGTATGACCGTAAAAAAAAAAGAATGGTGTTTTTTATTTATTTATTTATGTAAATAGTTGTATTTTGATTTGTTTTTATTTTTATGTTTAAGTACTGAAAAATGAAATTAAAAATTAGAAAAAAAAGAAAAAGAAAATTAAGCCCAAACAAAAAAATAATAATGAAAAAAAAAAGAAATGAAGCCTAATAGCAAAATAAAAAAATTAAAATAAAGTAAAATAAAATAAAATAATACCAACATAAATTAAACTTAATGGGATGTTGGTGTTGCTGGAATGGTAACGCAAAAAAAAATACCATGAGGGTTTAAAAAAAATCAATGTATGCAAAGTTAACTTTACCTCAAGATGCAGAACCCAAAAAACAATTACACAGTTTAAAACTAATCAAGTTTAAATTCTTCTCCTTGTTTCATTTGGCAAAATCAATAGTATATATGAACAATGAAATCTCATAACTGAAATGTTCTCTTCAATAATATCAAATAAGATGCCAAATGTTATCAATAAGGATGCCAAAATGATACCAACATGCAATCTACCAAGGATACCAATATGCAATCTAGAAGATTTAACAATCATAGCTCAAGCATTATGTAGAATACTAAATATTGCTCATAATAGGTTAAACTCAATATAATCTCATGGAGCTAATGTAAATTTAAAAAATGAAGCATGTTCAAAGTATAGCAATCCATATGTCAAGAAAAATCATGAATTTCAATATATAGCACACATTTTAAGCATAGGCATGATTTTTAGGTAAGAGCATCATCAAAGAGTATATGTGGGGAAGTGGTTTGGAAATACTCCTCAGATCCTGGAAGACGCCAATGATCCTCAGCTAGTCACCTGAAAAGATACAAATACTCCGGACGGGGGTGCTGGAATTAGTACTCCGACGGACAAGTTAGTTCCTGTCTTCAAGAAAGCTTGTTCACTAAGTTTTTAGAAGTGATTCTTACATACCTCTCCTAGTTCATTGCCATTATATTTATACTCGTTTCTTCTGATCCTCGGGGCCAGGGCCTACTTTTTCAATCATTATCTTTTCCGATATTCGGCTCCAGGGATCCTCCCCTATTCGGCCTATTTATCCTATTCGGCCCCTTATCCTCGCGGGATATCTGCCGGCTAGCGTCAATCTTCTAATATATACCTCCTCTATCTTCGCCTATTATTCGGCTACCACAACTGCCCTCCGAACTCCCTATTGACGGCAGTTGATCGGCGTGTTTGGTTCAAAATTTGAGAAGTTTAGCGTCAGGCGGCTCCGCGTGCCCCAATATGTGAGGAGGCGCACGCTTTTTTGCTTATCATTACGCTTTCCCGCTCTATTCATGTGTATCTCAGCATTTATTGCGATTTGAAACTTTGGTCCTTTCGAATTCGCATTTCGTCGATTTTCTGAGACTTTTGGATCGCCAGTGCATATCCCTCCGTGACTCGCGTTTTCTGCAACTTCTTCCCGTCTTCCTTTGTCTCATCTGCTCTTCGTAAGTCTCCTTCTCCTTTTTTCGTAATCCTATTTTCTGTTTGCTATTTTAGCTTCGGTGAATATTTAGTTCTTTGCTAAGATGGCCAAACATTTGAAAGACCTTCTTTCTGAGGATCGTATTTCCGGTTTCCGGCAACATTTTTCTATTCCTGACGACGTCCATTTATCCCTTGTAACGGACAACGCTCTCGACATGGAGAGGGAAGATCAAAACACGATCGTATTCCCCCTTTTATCCATTGCGGAGGGCGGGTTTCGTTTCCCCGTACACCCACTTCTTAGGGCCGTTCTCCGCTATTGGGGTTTGATTCCTTCTCAACCCAATGTAAATTTCTTTCGAATCATCATGGGGGTTGTAGAGTTGAATCGACGGCTTAGAATTAACCTTGGGATTCCGGCCATTCGGCATTGTTACGCTTTAGCCAAATCCTCCGGTCGGCTGGGGCGACATTTTCTCAGGGCCAAAGATACTGACCATCACCTGGTGACTATGCTTGCCAGTTCCAGTAAGCGAGTTGATGACGTGATGGTCAACGTCTGAGGTAATTGGGAGTTCGCTGAAGGGGAGGATCGCCTGGACCCTATTCCTAGACATAAGGGTGACCCAGGTTGCCACACAATGTTTTATGTTTGTTGGTCTATTTCTTATTCGGCTCTTTTCCCTAAATTGCTTTTTATCTTCTGCAGGTAATAGGTTGAAGAAAATTCTGACTTCGGTTGACGATGTAGTTCTTGGGGAAATCAAGACTGCACTCACATATTTCGGCTGCCCAAACGTACAAAAGCAAGGGAGAGCCGCCCATATTCTCCTTCGGTATGAACCCACTTACACTACTTTCTCGGCTGCAGACAATATTCCGATTCCATCCGGCAGTCAACAGCTCTCGGCCCTTATCTTCCCCAGCTTCAAAAACCTTAGGCAGATCGGTCTCGTAGCTTCTGATTCGGGGGAAGACGCCGAGCCGGTTATAGAGGTGATTGCCGATCCGGTTGGGGAGTACACTGAGGGGCTTGTAGAGGGCGAGGCCGTACGCTCGGCATTTGAGGCCGCCGAGCCATCCGCCTCAGGATGAGCAGATTTCTCTTCTGGGGATATTTTTGTGAATTTGGGGGATCTACCCGGCGATCTTTTTGAGGGTATGGCGAAGGAAAGCCTAACGCAGATGGCGCGTAGAAGAAATGCCGAGCGGATAGCCGCCCGAAAGAAGGCTGAATGCGCCGAATCAGATCCCAGCTTGATCAAACCCTTCGTACCCGTTTCTGAGGGGACGGTTGAGGTTGCTGTGTCCGACATGGGAAAGGAGGGCGGAGAACAGGCCGATGGGGAACGGCTGATTCCGGAGCAAGGCCAAAAGCGTGGTACCGGGGGAGAAGCGAGTTCGGAAGTTGACCCTGGTAGCAAACGGCCTCGGCTTGAAGAATCGGACGTGGTCGCTCCGTTCATTATTCAGCCAAAGATCAGGGATGTGCCGATTTTATCCGATGCTTCGGCCATTGAGGATCCAGCCGTGGCTCTGAGCCTGGCGGCTTCGGTTTCTCTGCCGGCTGACAACAAAGCTTACGGCGCCGTGCCTGATATTATGGCCGTTGCCCTAACTGCTCAATCGACACTCCTGGTAGGTCACCTTTATTTCGCTCTTGTTTGTTAAAGGCGTCTGATCATACCGAATTGTTTTGCAGACGATTGGAAGGATCGCCGACTTGGGTCGCCGCCTGCGTGATGCTCTCGGGAGAATTGACCATTTGCAAACAGAGGTGTAGGGTCAGAAAAGTAGGGCCGAGTTCGAAATTATGAGAGCTGAAATGGAGAATGCGTGAGCCGAAGCGGAGAAAGAGAGGGTTCGCGTCACCGAACAGCTTCGTGTTGATGCTGAGGGTAGGGCAAATGCGAGCGAGGAGTCGCTCAAACTTTCCAAGAAAGCACTTGCTGAAGCGGAAGCTCAGTTAGAGGAGCTTAAGGCGGCCCGCGAGAAAGCCGAATCGGAGGCCTTTGAGGCAGGAAGAGGCGCCGCTCTGACGGAATATGTTGAAGAGGTGTCCAAATTTGAGAATCGCGGGTTCAAACATGGATGGCTGAAAGCCCTTGCTGCCGCTGAGGTTACATTGGATTTGCCAATTCCTTATGAGCAGGTGGATGTTGAGCCACTTGAATACGATACCGACGAGTGATCTGGGAGCCGTTTACTGAGCAGGCGTCTTTTTATTTTTGTTTTTCTTCTTCTGGATAGTGCTTTGTTGGTTCAGGGTAGTTTTCATGTATAAATTGGTTAGCATCTGCGCGCAATTTATTAATGAAAATTTCCTTGTAATTTTTGCTACCACCACACACTTTTTCTTGTAATTTTTGCTACCACCACACACTTTGTATGAAAAAGTTCTGTGGTTTAATTTTAATGAAAGAGTTCTGTGTTTGTCAATGCATTTGGTAAAATGGGATTGCATATACTGTGGGGAAACCCTGATTTGTGAGTTTGCCCTTGCCTCAGGGGGTTCATGAAAAGAATTCTAGCTGAATCAATTTGTGAGCCGGCTGGGGTACTTGGTCCGAATAGATTGATAAATCTGCTCTTGCCAGCCAGCTCGTGAGCCAGATGATTTTACTGTGGCACAAATGATTTTATCTAGAACTCTTCTAAACAAACCGTACATACAATATCGTGTGTCCAAACTTTAGTTTAGTTTGTTCCTTACTTTAGTTTGTTCCTTACTTGGTCAATATTTGGGTTCCTGCAGATTCAATGCATATCCCATCAAAATCACCATTTGCAATTTCACTGCCTACTGATCTTGGACCCTTAGATTGATGAATCTGCCCTTGCCCCAGGGGGTTCATGATAAGAACTCTGGCTCCGAATCGAGTCGTGAGCCGGCTGGGGTACTTGAGCCGAATAGATTGATGAATCTGCTCTTGCCCTAATCAACTCGTGAGCCGGCTGGGGTACTACGCACTTAGGCTAAAAATATCCCATCAAAATCACCATTTGCAATTTCACTGCCTACTGATTTTGGACCTTCACTGCCTACTGATCTTGGACCCTTAGATTGATGAATCTGCCCTTGCCCCAGGGGGTTCATGATAAGAACTTTGGCTCCGAATCGAGTCGTGAGCTGGCTGGGGTAATTGAGCCGAATAGATTAATGAATCTGCTCTTGCCCTAATCAAATCGTAAGCCGGCTGGGGTACTACGCACTTAGGCTGAACATATCCCATCAAAATCACCATTTGCAATTTCACTGCCTACTGATTTTGGACCCTTAGGTTGATGAATCTGCCCTTGCCCCAGGGGGTTCATGATAAGAACTCTGGCTCCGAATCAATTTGTGAGCCGGCTAGGGTACTTGAGCCGAATAGATTGTCCTGCCGTCAACTTAGTCGGCGTCAGGCGATTGGGTTTCACGATTAATGAACTTGCCTCGATCGTGCTACCTCTGGGAGTGTTAAATGATCAGAGGTACAACTCTTAAGAGTTTGGTAGGTATCTGTTTCAAACTCCTGAGAGAAAATCTATTGCGTGAATGTCGAACAAGCTCTTCTTTAACAGCAAAGGGGAAACCAAGACATTAGCTGAGCTTGGCGGTGATATGAATCGAAGTGAACACCGTGGTGAACACCGGAGTGAACACCGTGCTGGGAGTAAGAGTTCTATGGGTCGAGAGAGGCGTCAATCTCCTCGACGTCGTAGTAGGTCACCCAGACGGGATAGGCAGTCCCAGGGGAGACCGCCACACGCCCAAGTTGAAAGGAGATCAGACGCGAATCCGTGCCCGTTAAGTTTTGCAGTATTTGTGAAGAATAGGCCCATGACGGAAGCGGACTCGATCGTGAGAGATCCAGACGTGGCGGTCGAGTTTGCTCGACAAATATTTCCTCCGGAAGTTCAGCAGTCAATGGTTGGTCGTCAGGACTACGAAGTGTTTCGCGAGGGCATTCATGGGGCGGTGAAAGGGCTCTATACGGCTTATGAAGTCGGCATGCGTTTGCGTGCCGCCCGCCAAGAGATGGAGAAAAAGGAAGAGCATATCCGCAGTTTGGAGGCTCGCCTGGAGGCGGCCGAACGTGAGTTAAGAAAGATCAAAGCGGATCAGGTACAACCAGCAGGGGCGGTGAATTCGATCATGGAAGAGAGGGTTACCAGTCGACTTATAAGCGCTGCCCTTGCCGATCGTGAAACGGCAAGCATGTTCGCCTTGGAATCTGCAAAGGGGAGGTCTTATGAAAAAGGTTTTCACGAAGGGCGCTTGGTTGGAATCAAAAAGACCAAGGAGAAGCTTGCCGAAGAAGTTTGCAGATGTGAAAATCGTGGGTTTAGGCATGGTTGGATCAAGGCATCTCAAGTCGTCGAATCTCTTCGCTTGTCGGGAATCGATTCGGCGTCACCTCTCTACCACAGTAAGGACTTTCCGTTTTCTGCTTTCGAGGTTGAGAAGAGTGAGGATGAGGGCAACGCCGTATGACTTTAATTATTGTAAGATTCGAACGCTGGTCGCGTTCGCAGTTATGTAATTTCTTGGTTTTTTTTTTTTTTTGAATAAAAGACACTTTATTGAAAATATCAAATTGTCTCCCGCATTCGGCGTGTCCGTGTTTGATTTTATTGCATAGATGTTTGGATAGACGTATCAGCATGTTAAATCGATGTGCCGATTCGTTGGCGTGATCGGCCTACATGTAATGGCCGTTTACTTTTGAATAAGCCATTGCGGCATGTTGTTGAAATTTGAAGAAGCCGTGAGCCAGGGACCGGAGGGGTTGCGGCATTTTTGCATTTTTAGACTTAGCTCGAATGCCGGATGTCTAGCCGATTGGGCTAGATAATTTTTGCCCTTGCGCAGCCTGTGCGCGTTTTAGCCAACCGTTGGGTTAACTAGGTCATGGAGAATGTTGACCGAAGCCTGTCTCGTGGGGTTTAGTGTTGATAAAATCACTTCGGGATTTGGGCCTCGAGATCGCGGCCATTGCTGAGAATAAAAGCGGCAGGCGCCTTATGCAATCAAACATGTTTGGCTCACGAGCATCTATTGCGTGGGAAGCTCAAGAGTTCTCACCAGCAAATGGTGATGATAGTTGTAGGAGCTCAAATTCCGGCCGAACTTGGCGCTCAGATGGTTTGCGGCGGAGGATTCTCTGGTGTGGGAGGTGGACCGCTGAAAAGAGAAATTGGAAACGCGTCAGCCTCCAAGTCGTTGAAGCGGATCGCCCCGAAAGGAGACACAAGGACCGCTGCCCCTAACCTCCATTGTCTTGGATCTTGGCCTTGACATTGTCGATGGTGTCAGAGGCCCGGCGATATGCCGATTCGGGTGCGGTTAGATCGATGCGTTTTGAGTCGCGATGGTTGTTCAACTGACAAGAGTTGGATCGATCGGTGGATTTGTCTTAGAAGAGATAGATATTGTAATGTTCGAACGCGGATTGCGTCTATGTAACAACTTTTTAATCAAATAAAAAGTGTTATTTCATATAGTTGAGTCTTACTCTGAAAATCTTTTGTTTAGCCGTGGCAGATGAATGTTCCCGATCCCAACTTTTAATGGTTTGCTATTAGTTTGCTATCGGAAAGTTTGCTATCAGAGCTTTTGTGTAGCTTAAATATTTTTCCTATATTCAGGGATCGGCCCTTGCCTTAGGCGGGATGCGAGTTTAACCGGAATGGGTCGTACTCGTGGGCCGGCTAAATCACACATTGTCCGGCGAACCATATTAGTAATTTCGGCTTAATTACTTGATTAAAGCAGGCTCCGGATCCGAATCCGGAGACTTATTCGGCCAATCCGGAGGCTTATTCGGCCCTATGGTGTCGTGCACCAAAGGGCGCTCCGAATCCGGAGACTTATTCTGGCCAATCGTGACATCCACGAAGGGCGCTCCGAATTCGGAGGCTTATTCGGCCCTTAGCTGTCGTGCACCAAAGGGCGCTCCGAATCCGGAGACTTATTCGGCCCTAAGGTGTCGTGCACTAAAGGGCGCTCCGAATCCGGAGACTTATTCTGGCCAATCGTGACATCCACGAAGGGCGCTCCGAATCCGGAGGCTTATTCGGCCCTAAGGTGTCGTGCACCAAAGGGCGCTCCGAATCCGGAGACTTATTTTGGCCAATCGTGACATCCACGAAGGGCGCTCCGAATCCGGAGGCTTATTCGGTCCTAAGGGGTCGTGCACCAAAGGGCGCTCTGAATCCGGAGACTTATTCGGCCCTAAGGTGTCGTGCACCAAAGGGCGCTCCGAATCCGGAGACTTATTCGGCCCTAAGGTGTCGTGTACCAAAGGGCGCTCCGAATCCGGAGACTTATTCTGGCCAATCGTGACATCCACAAAGGGCGCTCCGAATCCGGAGGCTTATTCGGCCCTAAGGTGTCATGCACCAAAGGGCGCTCCGAATTCGGAGACTTATTCTGGACAATCGTGACATCCACGAAGGGCGCTCCGAATCCGGAGGCTTATTCGGCCCTAAGGTGTCGTGCACTAAAGGGCGCTCCGAATCCGGAGGCTTATTCGGCCCTAAGGTGTCGTGCACTAAAGGGCGCTCCGAATTCGGAGACTTATTTTGGCCAATCGTGACATCCACGAAGGGCGCTCCGAATCCGGAGGCTTATTCGGCCCTAAGGTGTCGTGCACCAAAGGGCGCTTCGAATCCGGAGACTTATTTTGGCCAATCGTGACATCCACGAAGGGCGCTCCGAATCTGGAGGCTTATTCGGCCCAAGAGGCTTGAGGAAGAGTTTGCCAAAGAAAATCGATTTTGATTAAAACGTGGTACTAGTACAAGCATCAGATCCCACAAGTCGGGTCCATAAATGGATCTTCATAAAGTTTACGTTCGCGCGGATTGCGGTGAGCCACGGATCTCTTCAATGCCACGGTCTGTCGGGAAGCGCATAAGCTAATGGTAGGTGCTTGGGACAGCCTTCATGACATGTAACCAGGGGCGCCCCATGATGACATTATACGGCGATGGAAGCTTCACAACCAAGAATTCCACGTCAACCGTTTTTGAGCCCGCTCGAACAGGTAACACGACCCTCCCCAACGGGTATTCTGGATTTGTGTTGAAGCCGAACAGTGGCTGAGACGACGGTGATAGGTCCGACTCGTTGAGGCCGAGTTCAACAAAAGTTTTGTAATACAAGATTTCCGAAGTGCTACCTGGGTCTATGAGAATGCGTTCAACGCTGAACCGACGTATGCGTAATTTGACGACCAAAGGATCGACGTGGCTGGCCATTGCTCCGACGAGGTCGGCGTCATTGAACTTAATTGTGGGGGCTTCTCTGGGCCTGCCGGTTGACATGTTACGTGTTTGGGGAGCTAGGTGCGATTGAATCGTATGTACGGTCGGGGGTGCCGGCAGACCGTAGATTATGTGGATCACACCAAGCGGCGGTGAATCCTGTCTCAAGGCTAATGCTTTGGTTGGCCTTCCCTTGCTCACGTATTGCTGCAGTCGACCATCTTGCACCAGTTCCTCCAGATGATCCTTTAGCGCATAACAGCTCTCGGTTTCGTGGCCGTGATCTTTGTGGTATTCGCATCGTCTGTCCCTCCTCCGTGTGTCGGGAGGTCCCACCATCTTCGACGGCCACTTGAAAAATGGAAGGTGCTGGACTTTGGTCATTATGGCCGCGATCGGCTCTGTCAACTCCGTATACTTCTTGTCGGTTCGCCTTGGGCGTCTGCTGTCGACTTGTAGTTGTTCGTTCGTTCGGTGGGAGCACTGGTTGCTTAATCGGCGGGATTCCCGCCTTTTGTCTCGCTTGGTTCGTTGCCGGGGCTCAGGGCTTGGTGGCGGCACGGAGCTTATTGGTCGAGCAATTTCGGGGAGGACCGTTTTGCTGGAGATTTGTCCGGCTTTTATCCTCAGGGCATCATCTTCGACTTTGCAATATTCTTCAACTTTCTTCATCAGCGCCCAAACTGTTTTGGGGGGCCTTCTGGTTAGGGAACTGCGCAGAGCACTGTCAGGATGTAAGCCTATTTTGAAGGCGGTGATGGCCATGGAGTCGTTGCAAGCGTCGTCAACAAGGTTGAAGCACTCCCAATATCGTGCCGAGTACGCTCTGAGCGTCTCTCCCGACTGGATCTGCATAGCCCAGAGGGAGTCGGCCTGTTTCGGTTGTACCTCGTTGGTGATGAACCTGGCCTTGAAGGACTTCTGCAGTTGGCGGAAGCTTTTAATCGAAGCTGGCTCCAACTTGTAATACCACCTGACGGCTAGTGGACCTAGGCTGCTAGGGAATATTCGGCACATGAGGGCTTCATTGTCTGCATGAAGCGTCATGGCCTGTTTGTAATGACGGATATGATCGGTGGGGTCTGATTTTCCGTCGTAAAGAGTGAATGACGGAGCTTTGAATTTCTTGGGCAGGGACGCCCTTGCGATCCGTCGCACGAAAGGATCGTGCTGGTCTTCCTCGTTTGAGCTGCTTCTCCTGCGCTTGATCCTTGTTCGCAGGTCCTTGTCGGAGGAGCTGGAGGTTTCGGATCGTCCCCTTGCGTCGAGCTCCGTGGATAATGAGTTGGAGTTGCTATCGGTATCCTTTGGTCGAGCCCAAGGTCTTTGTCCGTCTGCCCTCGGAGGTCGCTCTGGTTCCTGGCCCATGGCCTCTCTAGATTTTGCTACCTCCAGGGCCAACTCTTGACGGAGTCGTTCGTTCTCAGCGATCATGTTCTCGAGCCTTTGTTCGTTCTGCTTTGCTTGTTCCATGATAGCCTGCATTGTTTCTTGTGCTGAAGTTGTTGGCGAATCAAAGTTCAAGACGCGTCGTGCCACGATAGTTTCTTTTCTGAGCATATTAGCTGGGGTGAGGTCGTCTTGCTGTGTGATCTCATCGGTGGCTATCGAAGGATCTTCGGTCACGCCTTCCATGGATGTATTTGAGTATTCCCACAGACGGCGCCAATTGTGGGGAAGTGGTTTGGAAATACTCCTCAGATCCTGGAAGACGCCAATGATCCTCAGCTAGTCACCTGAAAAGATACAAATACTCTGGACGGGGGTGCCGGAATTAGCACTCCGACGGACAAGTTAGTTCCTGTCTTCAAGAAAGCTTGTTCACTAAGTTTTTAGAAGTGATTCTTACATACCTCTCCTAGTTCATTGCCATTATATTTATACTCGTTTCTTCTGATCCTCGGGGCCAGGGCCTACTTTTTCAATCATTATCTTTTCCGATATTCGGCTCCAGGGATCCTCCCCTATTCGGCCTATTTATCCTATTCGGCCCCTTATCCTCGCGGGATATCTGCCGGCTAGCGTCAATCTTCTGATATATACCTCCTCTATCTTCGCCCATTATTCGGCTACCACAGTATACATTGCAAATCATATGAAGCATAATCAATCTTTTTCATATCAAAGTAATAACAGTATTAGCTCAAAGGATATAAGATAGAATTTTTACCTCAAAAGCTTAAGAGAGTATATGAGGCATACGTTAGATTCAAGAGATGAAAGCTTTTCAATCTTCAATTTTCTTTCATGAGGAGTTCATCTCAAAAGGGTTTAACAAGTATGTTAGCAAAATAATTTCTTCCCCTAAGTTGGTGCTATCCTTTTCTAATGTGATTTGTGTAAATATAGCATTCATAGAACAAACACTATTACTCAATAAAAATACAGTACAAATCACTTCTTATCACAAACTCAAAAAGTGAAAAATAATTCAATGATTAAACAAGAGTTTGGAATGCTATTTTGCAGAATTTTTAAGTTGTAGCACATAGCATAATATGCATAAGAAAGTAGTGTTATACTCTTTGTTTTATTAAAAAATGATGCAACAATCTCATTTAATCACATAACATTATCAAGAGGCATTTTCATCAATTCAATCCACATGCTCAAGTGTGATAAAACATTTTACTTAATGTGGAACACAACATGAATGTTATAAACAATTAATTCAACAATTTATCAATGAAAAGCATTTCATGAGATGTATGCCAATATAATCCATATTCAAAAGATATTCAATAAGATAGATGCAATGTCTCTACAAATGTATGATACTTCTTTTCATTTAGACATTGTTGATGGATCATAATCAACGAATTTCATAACTCATTCAAATATTCCAATGTAAAGCATATAAGCATGAAATTGTCATATTCAGCATATTCTTGAGATCATAAATGTACAATTCAAAATATAGATAGTATACATCTCAAAAACATGCTATGACATCAAAATTGATTCTACAAAGATATGACTCAAAAAGGAATTAACATATTAGTAATAAGAAAGTCTTTTTCATTTTGAATTCTACGACAGAGTTTTGTGAAAGAATAAAATGTTTTATCTTTGTGTGCTAAAAACATAACCCATGTAAATCTTGAATAATCATCAACAATAACAAGACAATAATGTTTACCACCTAGACTAGATGTCCTTGAGGGACTAAATAAATCCATACATAATAGTTGTAAAGGTCTAGTTGTGGAAATATGAGATTTTGATTTAAATGATGTTTTAGTTTGTTTTCCTTGTTGACAAACACTACAAAGATGATCTTTTTCAAATTTAATTTTTGGAAGTCCAATGACCAAATTCTTTCTCAAAAGTTTAGCAATTAAATCCATATGAGCATGACCAAGTCTTCTATGCCATAACCAACTATTTTCATTATTAACATATAAACATTTAACATCACTGGTATAAAGATCATTAAGATGAAAAACATAAACATTATCATGGCGATTACCAACGAATAAATCTTTATGATCATTTGTGCTTTCAATTGTGCAATGTGATTTATCAAAAATAACTCGATTACCTTTATTGCATAATTGACTAATACTAAGTAGGTTATGCTTAAGTCCATCAACAAGTAAAACATTTTCAATAGAAGGGTTAGGAGAAATACCGATGCTACCAATACCGATGATTTTTCCTTTCTTATTGTCTCCAAAAGTAACAAATCCTCCATCTTTCAATGATAGTTTAGTAAAGAATGATTTATCTCCGGTCATGTGTCTGGAACATCCACTATCAAGGTACCACTTCCCTTCTTTAGCTTTGGACTTAAAGCAAACCCACAAGATGACAATCAAGTGTTGGTTTTTGGTACCCATAGTTTCTTGGGTCCTTCTTGGTTAGTTTTGTTAGATCCCTTAATAATCCAAATCTTTTTAATTCCCATATTCATATTCTTTTTTAATGGACAATAAGATATATAATGACCTTTCTTTCTACAATAATGACAAATAATATGAGGATGTGTCATGAGAGGTGCTTTTTCAAAAATTGTATTGAGATTCTTTTGTTTCTTAATAGGGTCATATCCAATACCCACTTTATCAAAAACACATCTTTGATTTCCAAGAAGCATGTTGAGATTATCTCTACCTTTTACAAAATTTTCAAGTGTTTTTGTTAAATCATCAACATTGTTTTTTAAAGTAGTTTTCTCATTAGAGATAGTATCAAAATCATTTTTCAAAATCATTTTTTTTTCTTTAATTCTTTTACATTAATAAATAAAGATGCAACAGATTTCTTCAACACATTATTTTTGGCACAAACTTTTCTAAATTCGTTTGATAGTTCATGGGATGCACTTTCAAGTTCTTCATAAAAAGTAGTTACCTTATCTTAAGTAGAGTCTTCATCTTCAAGAGCCATGAGACATAAGTTGGCTACTTCATTTTCAATTTCATCACTTGAGCTTTCATCTTCACTTTCTTCCCAAGCTGCTACCATGGCCTTTTTGTTTCTTTTGTATGATTCTTCAATTTTGGACAATCCATCTTCATATGTCCAGAATTTTTGCACTCATAGCAAATAATAAGCTCTTTCTTGTTATCTTTGTTGTACTCTTTCTTGAAAGGTCTTCTTCTTCCATAATTATTTTTCTTGAAGTGCTTTTTGAGATTTCTACTAAACATGGCATAGCTTTCATCCTCACTCGAGTTCTTCTGCATTTGATAAGGCTTTGAATGGAATTCCACTTTTCTTTTTGTTTTCAACATCCTCATGCCCTTTTATGGTGATCTCATGAGTCATAAGGAAACCCATAAGCTCATCCAATCTAAGTGTGGAGAGATCTTTGGCTTCTATAATGGCGTTGACCTTTGCTTCCCAATTCTTTGGTAAACACCTAAGAATTTTTCTTACCAACTCACTGTTAGTATAACTTTTGATAAGAGATTTCAAAGAGTTTACAATTTCAGTAAATCTAGTAAACATACTTGAAATAGATTCATCAGAGTTCATTTTAAACAATTCATAACTATGAACAAATATATCAATACGAGATTCCTTTATTTGGTAGGAATTTTTAGACTTTTGGTCACAATAATCCACATAGCATAATCAGTGGCTTGTAGGTATAGGGTCATCTTATCTTTCCAATGACTATAGTTGTTTCCGTCAAATAATGGTGGCCTATTGGTGGCTTGTCCTTCAGTAGTGCTAGTGCTAGCTAAGGTTGCCATGGATCGAAACTCTTAGATGGTTAAATCTAAAGCAAGAGTCTAGGCTCTGATACCAATTATTATCCAAAAGACAACCTAAGAGGGGGGTGAATTAGGTTTTTACAATTAAAATTAATAAAACCTTAATAAAAATTATGACTAGCACAATAGATAAATATAATTAATGAAATAAAAATAATTAAAACAAGTGTCTTAATAACTATGTCAGTTAATGATTTTAGTACAGTAAAAATGTAAAATATAACTATGGCAATTTAAAATAAAATAAAGAGATAAGGGAGAGAGAGGCAAATAAATTTATAGTGGTTCGGCTTCAACTCGGTCTACGTCCACTCCTCAAGGTTCACTTGAGATTTTTCACTACCTTCTCGCTTCATAGGGGTGCTAGCAACCTCTTTACAAATAGAGCAATCCTCCACGGATTTTACACAGACTTCACAAGTCCAAACCCTTGCAAATCTTAGGTGATTCACAATCACTCTCAAGATTTCAATAATACAGTGTTTGCAACACTTTTAGAAGATGAAATGGTATTTTTGTTTTCAAAGAAAACTTACAATAAATATTTCTCAAAGATAGATATATAAAATGAAGCTTTGATTTTTCTGTAAATCTCACACGGGAAAGATAAGCTTAATACTATAGGCTCAGTGTATAATTTCTGAGAATAGATGTGAATGATTATAAATCAAAGAATATTTTTAGATTTTTTTGTAACTTGTTTATATTAGAGGCTTTGGTATATATAATGAAAATTATAGCCGTTTATAGCCGTTGCAGTCATTTGAATTTATAGCTGTTTATAGCCGTTGTAGTCATTTGAATTTATAGCCATTGTACTTCCATCATTACCAATTTGAATATCTTCCACTCCATCATTCCAAATTTAAATATCTTCCACTTGAACCTTTTGGCCTGCTGCTGTGCTAAGCTGTTTGAACATTTGTTTTGGGTTGTTTGAACTCCTGATTTAATCAAATATTAAATAAATTCTAACAACATTTAGGATAAAGGTTTAGGTGAGAAATAATGGGACAAAATAAATTTTGATTCTATTTTTCTCTTTCAAATAAATCATCAAAATAAATTTTAATTAAAATATAATTAAATAAATCATCAAAATAAATTTTGGTTTTTATTTTTCTCTTTCAAATAAATTAAAACATAATTAAATAAATAATCAAAATAAATAAGTCTAACATTTTTAAAAATATAAAATATGATTAGTTTGTTTTGATTTAACTTATAAAAATGATAAAATTAACATTGAAATTTTTTTTTTCAATTTGTTTTGATGAATATGCATCTTTTATAATTATGAAATGAATACAATTATTGTTATTGCATTTATGAAGGTTGTGCAACAATATTATTTATTTTATTTTAAATAAAATTGAAAAAAAAGGGGTCTCAGATATAAATAAATAAAAAATAGGACTTTTGTTATAAAAAAAAAGTATATTCAATCTTTCATGAGAATAAGAAATTAAAAAAAATAAAAAAAAAGTATATTCTATCTAAAATACACTTTTAGATAGAAGCACTGCACTGCGTGTCAAAATATGTGATTTTGAGTACTCAAGTCATCTGTGTTTCATTCTTAACCAAAAAGAAAGAAATAAATAAATAAAAAGGGAGAGAGAGAGAGAGAGAGAGAGAGAGAGAGAGAGAGAGAGAGATGAAAAACAAAGATGATCAACAAGAGGGAAAACAGAGGGGAAGACGATCTATGAGAGAGAGAGAGAGAGAGACAAACTGCGAGAGAGACGAAAAGCACACAGAGAGAGAGATGACCTTCGAAGTGATGAAAAAAGAAGAAAAACAAAGCAAAGGAGAACATACCTCGATCTAGGGCTTCAACTTCACCCTCTTGAGCTTCAACATATTCAAGTTCTTCACCTTCTTTCTTCTCTCTCTCATTGTCGACTAATAGGCTAGGGTTTTTGTTCATAGCCACCAACGATCCCATCTTGGACAGGATCTACAGAAATGCGATTCTTACACGTTTCTTTCTAAGAAACGAGGAATTGCATTTTTTACAAAGATTCATCACCTGGTTGCACGATTCCTGCAACTAAGATCAGAATGTATAAGATCAAAGACATTAGGAGCATGAGTCATGTGAGAGATATAGCTAGTGCGAGTATGCTTAGACAACTCACAAACCACACAATGAAATTTATAATCTTTGCAAGCTTTATTAAATGAAGGAAAAAGTTGACATAAATATTGACAATTAACATGACCCATACGAGCATGCCATAATTTTAAAGTCTGAATATTAAAAACACAAGACATGGAAGTAGGCAAAACAGATGCCTGAAAACTAGCTAAAGAAGAAGATGAATGCTTGTCTGATAGATCCCCAAAGCAATAAAGCCCATCATGCCCATAGCCCTTGCCAAAAATCATTTTCGAACTCAGGTCTTGTAAAAGGCAAGAAGATGGTAAAAAGATGACATCACAATTAAATTGTTTGGCAAGATGACTAACGGATAAGAGATTATAGGCAAAATTTGGAACATACAAAACAGATAATAAAGTAATGGTAGGGGATAAAGACACTCCACCCTTATGATGAACGGAAGATGAAGATGTGATGACGTGAAGACCATCTCCTTAATTAATTTAGTTAATTATATGATTTGCATTGATTATGTGTTTATGTGTTATTACGTGCCATGTGTGAAATGAATTGTGATATTGTGAACAGATATGATTAGGATATGAATTAAACCTGTCCAAATTCACTTAAATTAAACAATTCTTATCATAATCTAATTTAAATTAAACTAAATTTAATTATACCAATATGAATTAGCCTCTAATTACCTATCCAAATATTTAATTTTAGCCTTGTATAAATTACTGATTTAGACAGGTTCAATTCATATCCTATATACATCTGTTAACAATAACACATTTCAAAGGTTGGTTTGGTTCATTTAAGTCTTCACAGCTCATTGAACGATATATTTTATTATTGGCAGGCTTCCGCCAGCCCTTACTATTGTATTACTGTTAAGCAGGCCTTCAGTAATTGTCACGCCCCAATTTGCCCCTAAAAATTTGGGCATGACCTATTCAGAAACAGGCACTTATCCTGCTATATAGAATAACCAGGGCCTGAATGGAAGCGTTAATAAAATAGAATATCATGCAGACACATCCATTGAGCAACTACAAACATGCCAGGACCACGACTCGAAATTAAACATAATGTGAACGTGTGTCCGTGATTAAGTTACATACACCGTTACAAGTCTAGCCCAGAGGTTGGGCATACAACAAAATGCTGGATACAAACAACTTTGGCCAACAAAACATGAATACAAAATAATAAAGTCTAGCAAAATCGTACTAGCATGCAAGGGGTTTGTCCGAGTGCCTGGTTGTCCTTAGGTTGACAAAAGAGAGATGATACCGATGCTGGGACTGACCTCCAAGTTAGTTTCCTACAGAAACAGACGAATTAACAGAGTGAGACATGCTCAGTGAATAATAATACGTAAGCAGTTTAATAACCAACTCAATCCACAATGTATAATCGTACATTTACAAAAATGAGACTGATATGATTTTACCTTCAGAACGGCCTTTTGCCTAACATTATAATTATAACAAAACGGCCTATTGGCCCAGAAATATCAGAATAGCCTTTCGGCCCAGAACATTCTAATATGTACGTAAATCCTTTTTTAATATTACATTTCCATATTTTTCAGTTATTACAGAACAGCCTTTCGGCCCAGAATTAACAGAAATAACAGAAATAACAGAACGGCCTCGGGCCCAATAATAACAGAACGGCCTCGGGCCCAATAATAACATATCTGTGTGTGGACTCAAGAGGTGGCTCCCACCAAAGTGTAGCACTTTGTTCCACACCAGAAATCATCAGATCAGATTAACTTCAGAACCATACAGAAACTATATACATTCTTTCCATTATTCACCTGGATTATCGTAATTGATATAAGCTTAACAGAATATTACTGATAAGTGTTAACAAAAGGTGAACACATGTCATAGACATAGTTACCATAGTTCCATATCAGAAATCAATACATCTCGGGACAATCCACAAAGCAGAATAACTTCAGATATTATCAGAACTGACTAGTCCCATAGCTAGACAGAGGCACACAGAGTCTTTCAATCATTCACATGATTTAACGTAATTAGCTTATGTTCAACAGAATACTAGTGACAGTCGTTAGCAATAAGTATAGCATATCTCACAGAGAGTACATGTGTCATTGCACTACTATTTGTAAGGACGGAGTAATTTACCTCATACTAGTCTTGATTCATCATTATTCCATTAAATTGCCGTCCGTGTGTCCTTTATAATAATTTTCAGATAATAAAACATTACTAATGCCCTTTCATCTCTTAAAGCAGATGTCTATGTCACAAAGCAACCAGAAGTTAATATCAAGTTCCCGGTAACGGGGGTTTACTTTCACGAGTACAAATAGGAAATTTATAAGTTATGGCACAGTACCAATAGCGATAACCGTAGTCAGAATGTAGAATGATTTCAGAGTCATGTTGTGTGCTAATTCAAGGTACTATTACTCACAGTGTTTGGCTGCTTGGTCTGCCCCTGTATTAGTCCCTACACAATTTGTAATACACCAAGAAATCAGATCACATAAACATATTTCGTTCTTAATTAATTCTATTTATTCCAATTATACATCACTTTGCACTTCAACATAATTCAAACTAAATCTTTGAATCTCATTTCAACACTCCACAATTGAGTTCATGTCATCCAGATTCTTACTAAATTAATTCCCTAATTTTTCCTTTACATTATTACATGAATTCCAACATAATTCAAACACAACTTATTATGATCCCACACAATTCAATTCAGCATCATTAACACAACTCAACATAATCAACATAATTCCACATATTCGTCACCATCCAATATAATCCATACTATTTAATTCAATGCCACCAAATATAATTCAACATAATTCAAAGCAAGTTGCTAAAGCTCATTTCAACATTCCATAGCCAAGTTTACATCATCCACATCATCAACAAATCTTTCCCCCAATTTCCTTTCTCATTAAAACATGATTTACAATACTCCCAACAAAGTTCATTCGCAAATTTTAACCATAATTTTCAAACATTTCCAATTTCTAATTAAACTTGAACACATATAATTCAATACTTCAATTTCATTATTCTACTTTCAATTTGGGCCAAATCCTTGATTATCATCCTTAATCAACCTAGGGTTTCATGAAATTTCAAATAAAATTCAAACTTATGAACCCATCACTCTTTGTTCCAATTTTCCCATTGATTAAACACCTAAGATTCATAATCCATCACTTAAACCCATCAGTTGAACCCCCAATGCTCCAACCCGAAATTCCCCAAAATCTCATAATTTCTTCTATATACATCAATAAGGAAATTTGTACAATTATACAATGAAAATACTTCAAATCTATCTATAGATGTACGTATTGAAGAGTAATAGAACCCTTACCTCAAGAATCAAACATAGGAACAAGCTTTAAGCAGAATTTTCGCAAATCCGAATTCCAATCGGGTAAAAACGTTAGTCTTCTCTTGCTCTCCATCCTTGATGCAAAAACCAAGGTAGATTGTTGTTCAAAGTAGAGGGAATCAAGGGTTTTGGGGCTAGGGTTTCGGACTGAGGCAAAGGGAAAGGAAGAGGAAAGAAGAAAAATGGAAGAAATGATCCAAAATCCCGATTTTAAAGCTGCTGCCCCGTAATTCCTGCTCGAGCGGAGGAATTCCCGCTCGAGCGGACCTGCTCTCAGCACATATTTCGAAACTTTGAACAGGTATAACTCTCCCATCCGGACTCCGTTTTAGGTCGTTCTGGTGTCCAAATTGAAGCCCCGGAAATAAGCTTTCCAATGATTCTAACCTCATATCCAAATTCAAAGTGTGGAAAAAAAAAAGGGGAAAAGAGTGGCAGCTGTTCGTAAAATAACTATCCGAATTAAATTCCTTGGTTCAATCTTACCTTACCATCATATTACCACCTCAACCAAAATCCCAAAATAAAATAAAGACGTTCCAAATACACTAATAAGATGTCAAAAATGAGCCCACATGTCTCAGAAATACAACTCATCCTGGAGACCCGCTCGAGCGCCCAACATTGTGCTCGAGCGCGAAGACCAACAAGGTTGTCCCCTCGAGCGGCCACTTCTACGCTCGAGCGGAAAATCACCACTCCCAGAATCTCAGGCTGTCTGCAAAATTACTAGAACCCTCGAAAGTCCGCTCGAGCGTTAACTCTTCCGCTCGAGCGGAGGGAAAAATTATTGGTCGTCACATCCTTCCCTCCTTAAAAAAATTTCGTCCTCGAAATTGAAGAAAACCAAAGAAGACAGTTCAGACATAAACGGAAACACATTCTGTAATGTTCCAAAACTAGATCCACACTAGAGATAGGAAAGGATCACAAATACATTCGATCAACATACACGTATCAGAAATTCAACGACAAGGAGCCATTTAGCATCTCAAACACCATAACAACTTCTTAGTTAACAACTAAGCGGACCACGTCTAGTGAATGCCCAAACCTCAATTCCAATTACTTTTCCCCAATAGTTCTAAAAATTCCCATTAACACACCCAAGCATCATCTCATTATTCACAATCCTCGCATATTTCAATTTATTGACCCAAAGGTCATGCCTTCCAAATACTATAACAACTTAAGGACATTCAAAAATTGGTTTACTCAAGTATTTGATCACATGTGACTCATAAGCTGTCATACCTAGTTCAACCTCTTTAGGTTCACAAACCAGTTCTAATTCAATAACTTTGTGGCTCTTTGCTCACTCTCAAAATTAGACTTATCAGGCCAAATCAGATTCCTAACAGACTCCGAATAACAACTCAACTCCTATAACAGGGAATTACATGTTCAAGGTAAATTATTAGCGAAGACAAATGCAGATTAAACCTCTCACAATTCCCAAATTACAATATGGTATAACACGTGGTTCGGAGACAGCACTCAGAACTTATCAGACCTTTCAAGGATATCAGACAATGAAATATTGCCCCACAGCCATAAGCTTATTTAAACTTTATCATAAATTCTGTCATATCTTGAGCATTCAAAATTCCATACAATTTTGGGAACTTATCCAGAAAACTTATCATATTAAATATTTCATAACTCGTTTAGAATCCCAATCAATATCATTACTTCCTCATAGTATTATTTCTACATACAATGACGTAAGGAGGACCATGTTCTAAATCTAACAATTACAGTAATATCAAAACCAGCATTATATACTTTGCAATTTCCTGTAAGTGTGCCATGAGAGACACTTATTCAGAATATCCTAAATTTGGATATGAACCATAAAAACATATAAGGTAACTATCTTTGCGGCAAATTATCAGATCCCACTCATTTATTTGGTTTTACAGTAGTCCTTAACTACCCTTTTTACGGGTGTCATATAAACAGACATATAAGATAGGTGGGGTCCTTCATGTCCTTCAACCATTTCTTATAAGAGATCCCGATTACAGATTACAGATGAGACGTAAACAAAACAGAGTACAAATCTCAGATTTCAGGTTTCAAATTACAGGTTACAAGATACGGAGGGCAGAGTACAGACAGAATTATATTACGAAAAAGACTTCTCAATCTTAAATTCTTAATACACAGAGACAGGATCCTAATTCTTGCAGTAACTTATTAAATTACCACGCATTTTGGTTTGATGTCAAATTAGTCAGAATTATAGGCGGAATTCCTCATGTCATTTGACTATTACTTAGAGGAAGTTCCAATTATAGATTGCAGATTATCCATATACAGAACAAATTACAGATTACAGAAGTCAGAACACGGAGTACAGCACAGAGTACAGATCTCCATAATCAAAACCCAATTACGCAGAAACCATACTCATTAGGCACCATCAATAATTTCCTATCAGAAGTTGTAGGAAATTAAAACAACTTATGTATCATTCCCTCGATGTTGAAATTAAGCAAATGCTAAAAGCCCAACCATATTATCATTATTTCTACAAATAACCAAGAACCAATAATACAAATTTCATTTAGTTCTTACCGATCAGTTCAATCCTTACCATGTTTCCATCGTGCAATATTCACATTGCATGTCTTGCATTCTTCACCAGCCTATATAAGATAAACAGAGGCAATAAAAGAACACACAACAGATATAGATTGTAGTCATCAGAGTTAACAACAGACAGTTAACATTGCCATCATTCTTTTCTTTTCATGTACTTGTAGAATATCATGCATGATGCCTAATCTAGACATCCTAAAGCTCAATGGATTCGTGTGTGAGATGGCAACTCGTGCTCTGATACCACTTGTCACGCCCCAATTTGCCCCTAAAAATTTGGGCATTACCTATTCAGAAACAGGCACTTGTCCTGCTATATAGAATAACCAGGGCCTGAATGGAAGCGTTAATAAAATAGAATATCACGCAGACACATCCATTGAGCAACTACAAACATGCCAGGACCACGACTCGAAATTAAACATAAAGTGAACGTGTGTCCGTGATTAAGTTACATACACCGTTACAAGTCTAGCCCAGAGGTTGGGCATACAACAAAATGCTGGATACAAACAACTTTGGCCAACAAAACATGAATACAAAATAATAAAGTCTAGCAAAATCGTACTAGCATGCAAGAGGTTTGTCCGAGTGCCTGGTTGTCCTTAGGTTGACAAAAGAGAGATGATACCGATGCTGGGACTGACCTCCAAGTTAGTTTCCTACAGAAACAGACGAATTAACAGAGTGAGACATGCTCAGTGAATAATAATACGTAAGCAGTTTAATAACCAACACAATCCACAATGTATAATCGTGCATTTACAAAAATGAGACTGATATGATTTTACCTTCAGAACGGCCTTTTGCCTAACATTATAATTATAACAAAACGGCCTATTGGCCCAGAAATATCAGAATAGCCTTTCGGCCCAGAACATTCTAATATGTACGTAAATCCTTTTTTAATATTACATTTCCATATTTTTCAGTTATTACAGAACAGCCTTTCGGCCCAGAATTAACAGAAATAACAGAAATAACAAAACGGCCTCAGACCCAATAATAACCGAACGGCCTCGGGCCCAATAATAACAGAACGGCCTCGGGCCCAATAATAACAGAACGGCCTCGGGCCCAATAATAACATATCTGTGTGTGGACTCAAGAGGTGGCTCCCACCAAAGTGTAGCACTTTGTTCCACACCAGAAATCATCAGATCAGATTAACTTCAGAACCATACATAAACTATATACATTCTTTCCATTATTCACCTGGATTATCGTAATTGATATAAGCTTAACAGAATATTACTGATAAGTGTTAACAAAAGGTGAACACATGTCATAGACATAGTTACCATAGTTCCATATCAGAAATCAATACATCTCGGGACAATCCACAAAGCAGAATAACTTCAGATATTATCAGAACTGACTAGTCCCATAGCTAGACAGAGGCACACAGAGTCTTTCAATCATTCACATGATTTAACGTAATTAGCTTATGTTCAACAGAATACTAGTGACAGTCGTTAGCAATAAGTATAGCATATCTCACAGAGAGTACATGTGTCATTGCACTACTATTTGTAAGGACGGAGTAATTTACCTCATACTAGTCTTGATTCATCATTATTCCATTAAATTGCCGTCCGTGTGTCCTTTATAATAATTTTCAGATAATAAAACATTACTAATGCCCTTTCATCTCTTAAAGCAGATGTCTATGTCACAAAGCAACCAGAAGTTAATATCAAGTTCCCGGTAACGGGGGTTTACTTTCACGAGTACAAATAGGAAATTTATAAGTTATGGCACAGTACCAATAGCGATAACCGTAGTCAGAATGTAGAATGATTTCAGAGTCATGTTGTGTGCTAATTCAAGGTACTATTACTCACAGTGTTTGGCTGCTTGGTCTGCCCCTGTATTAGTCCCTACACAATTTGTAATACACCAAGAAATCAGATCACATAAACATATTTCGTTCTTAATTAATTCTATTTATTCCAATTATACATCACTTTGCACTTCAACATAATTCAAACTAAATCTTTGAATCTCATTTCAACACTCCACAATTGAGTTCATGTCATCCAGATTCTTACTAAATTAATTCCCTAATTTTTCCTTTACATTATTACATGAATTCCAACATAATTCAAACACAACTTATTATGATCCCACACAATTCAATTCAGCATCATTAACACAACTCAACATAATCAACATAATTCCACATATTCGTCACCATCCAATATAATCCATACTATTTAATTCAATGCCACCAAATATAATTCAACATAATTCAAAGCAAGTTGCTAAAGCTCATTTCAACATTCCATAGCCAAGTTTACATCATCCACATCATCAACAAATCTTTCCCCCAATTTCCTTTCTCATTAAAACATGATTTACAATACTCCCAACAAAGTTCATTCGCAAATTTTAACCATAATTTTCAAACATTTCCAATTTCTAATTAAACTTGAACACATATAATTCAATACTTCAATTTCATTATTCTACTTTCAATTTGGGCCAAATCCTTGATTATCATCCTTAATCAACCTAGGGTTTCATGAAATTTCAAATAAAATTCAAACTTATGAACCCATCACTCTTTGTTCCAATTTTCCCATTGATTAAACACCTAAGATTCATAATCCATCACTTAAACCCATCAGTTGAACCCCCAATGCTCCAACCCGAAATTCCCCAAAATCTCATAATTTCTTCTATATACATCAATAAGGAAATTTGTACAATTATACAATGAAAATACTTCAAATCTATCTATAGATGTACGTATTGAAGAGTAATAGAACCCTTACCTCAAGAATCAAACATAGGAACAAGCTTTAAGCAGAATTTTCGCAAATCCGAATTCCAATCGGGTAAAAACGTTAGTCTTCTCTTGCTCTCCATCCTTGATGCAAAAACCAAGGTAGATTGTTGTTCAAAGTAGAGGGAATCAAGGGTTTTGGGGCTAGGGTTTCGGACTGAGGCAAAGGGAAAGGAAGAGGAAAGAAGAAAAATGGAAGAAATGATCCAAAATCCCGATTTTAAAGCTGCTGCCCCGTAATTCCTGCTCGAGCGGAGGAATTCCCGCTCGAGCGGACCTGCTCTCAGCACATATTTCGAAACTTTGAACAGGTATAACTCTCCCATCCGGACTCCGTTTTAGGTCGTTCTGGTGTCCAAATTGAAGCCCCGGAAATAAGCTTTCCAATGATTCTAACCTCATATCCAAATTCAAAGTGTGGAAAAAAAAAAGGGGAAAAGAGTGGCAGCTGTTCGTAAAATAACTATCCGAATTAAATTCCTTGGTTCAATCTTACCTTACCATCATATTACCACCTCAACCAAAATCCCAAAATAAAATAAAGACGTTCCAAATACACTAATAAGATGTCAAAAATGAGCCCACATGTCTCAGAAATACAACTCATCCTGGAGACCCGCTCGAGCGCCCAACATTGTGCTCGAGCGCGAAGACCAACAAGGTTGTCCCCTCGAGCGGCCACTTCTACGCTCGAGCGGAAAATCACCACTCCCAGAATCTCAGGCTGTCTGCAAAATTACTAGAACCCTCGAAAGTCCGCTCGAGCGTTAACTCTTCCGCTCGAGCGGAGGGAAAAATTATTGGTCGTCACATCCTTCCCTCCTTAAAAAAATTTCGTCCTCGAAATTGAAGAAAACCAAAGAAGACAGTTCAGACATAAACGGAAACACATTCTGTAATGTTCCAAAACTAGATCCACACTAGAGATAGGAAAGGATCACAAATACATTCGATCAACATACACGTATCAGAAATTCAACGACAAGGAGCCATTTAGCATCTCAAACACCATAACAACTTCTTAGTTAACAACTAAGCGGACCACGTCTAGTGAATGCCCAAACCTCAATTCCAATTACTTTTCCCCAATAGTTCTAAAAATTCCCATTAACACACCCAAGCATCATCTCATTATTCACAATCCTCGCATATTTCAATTTATTGACCCAAAGGTCATGCCTTCCAAATACTATAACAACTTAAGGACATTCAAAAATTGGTTTACTCAAGTATTTGATCACATGTGACTCATAAGCTGTCATACCTAGTTCAACCTCTTTAGGTTCACAAACCAGTTCTAATTCAATAACTTTGTGGCTCTTTGCTCACTCTCAAAATTAGACTTATCAGGCCAAATCAGATTCCTAACAGACTCCGAATAACAACTCAACTCCTATAACAGGGAATTACATGTTCAAGGTAAATTATTAGCGAAGACAAATGCAGATTAAACCTCTCACAATTCCCAAATTACAATATGGTATAACACGTGGTTCGGAGACAGCACTCAGAACTTATCAGACCTTTCAAGGATATCAGACAATGAAATATTGCCCCACAGCCGTAAGCTTATTTAAACTTTATCATAAATTCTGTCATATCTTGAGCATTCAAAATTCCATACAATTTTGGGAACTTATCCAGAAAACTTATCATATTAAATATTTCATAACTCGTTTAGAATCCCAATCAATATCATTACTTCCTCATAGTATTATTTCTACATACAATGACGTAAGGAGGACCATGTTCTAAATCTAACAATTACAGTAATATCAAAACCAGCATTATATACTTTGCAATTTCCTGTAAGTGTGCCATGAGAGACACTTATTCAGAATATCCTAAATTTGGATATGAACCATAAAAACATATAAGGTAACTATCTTTGCGGCAAATTATCAGATCCCACTCATTTATTTGGTTTTACAGTAGTCCTTAACTACCCTTTTTACGGGTGTCATATAAACAGACATATAAGATAGGTGGGGTCCTTCATGTCCTTCAACCATTTCTTATAAGAGATCCCGATTACAGATTACAGATGAGACGTAAACAAAACAGAGTACAAATCTCAGATTTCAGGTTTCAAATTACAGGTTACAAGATACGGAGGGCAGAGTACAGACAGAATTATATTACGAAAAAGACTTCTCAATCTTAAATTCTTAATACACAGAGACAGGATCCTAATTCTTGCAGTAACTTATTAAATTACCACGCATTTTGGTTTGATGTCAAATTAGTCAGAATTATAGGCGGAATTCCTCATGTCATTTGACTATTACTTAGAGGAAGTTCCAATTATAGATTGCAGATTATCCATATACAGAACAAATTACAGATTACAGAAGTCAGAACACGGAGTACAGCACAGAGTACAGATCTCCATAATCAAAACCCAATTACGCAGAAACCATACTCATTAGGCACCATCAATAATTTCCTATCAGAAGTTGTAGGAAATTAAAACAACTTATGTATCATTCCCTCGATGTTGAAATTAAGCAAATGCTAAAAGCCCAACCATATTATCATTATTTCTACAAATAACCAAGAACCAATAATACAAATTTCATTTAGTTCTTACCGATCAGTTCAATCCTTACCATGTTTCCATCGTGCAATATTCACATTGCATGTCTTGCATTCTTCACCAGCCTATATAAGATAAACAGAGGCAATAAAAGAACACACAACAGATATAGATTGTAGTCATCAGAGTTAACAACAGACAGTTAACATTGCCATCATTCTTTTCTTTTCATGTACTTGTAGAATATCATGCATGATGCCTAATCTAGACATCCTAAAGCTCAATGGATTCGTGTGTGAGATGGCAACTCGTGCTCTGATACCACTTGTCACGCCCCAATTTGCCCCTAAAAATTTGGGCATTACCTATTCAGAAACAGGCACTTGTCCTGCTATATAGAATAACCAGGGCCTGAATGGAAGCGTTAATAAAATAGAATATCACGCAGACACATCCATTGAGCAACTACAAACATGCCAGGACCACGACTCGAAATTAAACATAAAGTGAACGTGTGTCCGTGATTAAGTTACATACACCGTTACAAGTCTAGCCCAGAGGTTGGGCATACAACAAAATGCTGGATACAAACAACTTTGGCCAACAAAACATGAATACAAAATAATAAAGTCTAGCAAAATCGTACTAGCATGCAAGAGGTTTGTCCGAGTGCCTGGTTGTCCTTAGGTTGACAAAAGAGAGATGATACCGATGCTGGGACTGACCTCCAAGTTAGTTTCCTACAGAAACAGACGAATTAACAGAGTGAGACATGCTCAGTGAATAATAATACGTAAGCAGTTTAATAACCAACACAATCCACAATGTATAATCGTGCATTTACAAAAATGAGACTGATATGATTTTACCTTCAGAACGGCCTTTTGCCTAACATTATAATTATAACAAAACGGCCTATTGGCCCAGAAATATCAGAATAGCCTTTCGGCCCAGAACATTCTAATATGTACGTAAATCCTTTTTTAATATTACATTTCCATATTTTTCAGTTATTACAGAACAGCCTTTCGGCCCAGAATTAACAGAAATAACAGAAATAACAAAACGGCCTCAGACCCAATAATAACCGAACGGCCTCGGGCCCAATAATAACAGAACGGCCTCGGGCCCAATAATAACAGAACGGCCTCGGGCCCAATAATAACATATCTGTGTGTGGACTCAAGAGGTGGCTCCCACCAAAGTGTAGCACTTTGTTCCACACCAGAAATCATCAGATCAGATTAACTTCAGAACCATACATAAACTATATACATTCTTTCCATTATTCACCTGGATTATCGTAATTGATATAAGCTTAACAGAATATTACTGATAAGTGTTAACAAAAGGTGAACACATGTCATAGACATAGTTACCATAGTTCCATATCAGAAATCAATACATCTCGGGACAATCCACAAAGCAGAATAACTTCAGATATTATCAGAACTGACTAGTCCCATAGCTAGACAGAGGCACACAGAGTCTTTCAATCATTCACATGATTTAACGTAATTAGCTTATGTTCAACAGAATACTAGTGACAGTCGTTAGCAATAAGTATAGCATATCTCACAGAGAGTACATGTGTCATTGCACTACTATTTGTAAGGACGGAGTAATTTACCTCATACTAGTCTTGATTCATCATTATTCCATTAAATTGCCGTCCGTGTGTCCTTTATAATAATTTTCAGATAATAAAACATTACTAATGCCCTTTCATCTCTTAAAGCAGATGTCTATGTCACAAAGCAACCAGAAGTTAATATCAAGTTCCCGGTAACGGGGGTTTACTTTCACGAGTACAAATAGGAAATTTATAAGTTATGGCACAGTACCAATAGCGATAACCGTAGTCAGAATGTAGAATGATTTCAGAGTCATGTTGTGTGCTAATTCAAGGTACTATTACTCACAGTGTTTGGCTGCTTGGTCTGCCCCTGTATTAGTCCCTACACAATTTGTAATACACCAAGAAATCAGATCACATAAACATATTTCGTTCTTAATTAATTCTATTTATTCCAATTATACATCACTTTGCACTTCAACATAATTCAAACTAAATCTTTGAATCTCATTTCAACACTCCACAATTGAGTTCATGTCATCCAGATTCTTACTAAATTAATTCCCTAATTTTTCCTTTACATTATTACATGAATTCCAACATAATTCAAACACAACTTATTATGATCCCACACAATTCAATTCAGCATCATTAACACAACTCAACATAATCAACATAATTCCACATATTCGTCACCATCCAATATAATCCATACTATTTAATTCAATGCCACCAAATATAATTCAACATAATTCAAAGCAAGTTGCTAAAGCTCATTTCAACATTCCATAGCCAAGTTTACATCATCCACATCATCAACAAATCTTTCCCCCAATTTCCTTTCTCATTAAAACATGATTTACAATACTCCCAACAAAGTTCATTCGCAAATTTTAACCATAATTTTCAAACATTTCCAATTTCTAATTAAACTTGAACACATATAATTCAATACTTCAATTTCATTATTCTACTTTCAATTTGGGCCAAATCCTTGATTATCATCCTTAATCAACCTAGGGTTTCATGAAATTTCAAATAAAATTCAAACTTATGAACCCATCACTCTTTGTTCCAATTTTCCCATTGATTAAACACCTAAGATTCATAATCCATCACTTAAACCCATCAGTTGAACCCCCAATGCTCCAACCCGAAATTCCCCAAAATCTCATAATTTCTTCTATATACATCAATAAGGAAATTTGTACAATTATACAATGAAAATACTTCAAATCTATCTATAGATGTACGTATTGAAGAGTAATAGAACCCTTACCTCAAGAATCAAACATAGGAACAAGCTTTAAGCAGAATTTTCGCAAATCCGAATTCCAATCCGGTAAAAACGTTAGTCTTCTCTTGCTCTCCATCCTTGATGCAAAAACCAAGGTAGATTGTTGTTCAAAGTAGAGGGAATCAAGGGTTTTGGGGCTAGGGTTTCGGACTGAGGCAAAGGGAAAGGAAGAGGAAAGAAGAAAAATGGAAGAAATGATCCAAAATCCCGATTTTAAAGCTGCTGCCCCGTAATTCCCGCTCGAGCGGAGGAATTCCCGCTCGAGCGGACCTGCTCTCAGCACAGATTTCGAAACTTTGAACAGGTATAACTCTCCCATCCGGACTCCGTTTTAAGTCGTTCTTGTGTCCAAATTGAAGCCCCGGAAATAAGCTTTCTAATGATTCTAACCTCATATCCAAATTCAAAGTGTGGAAAAAGAAATGGGGAAAAGAGTGGCAACTGTTCGTAAAATAACTATCCGAATTAAATTCCTTGATTCAATCTTACCTTACCATCATATTACCACCTCAACCAAAATCCCAAAATAAAATAAAGACGTTCCAAATACACTAATAAGATGTCAAAAATGAGCCCACATGTCTCAGAAATACAACTCATCCTGGAGACCCGCTCGAGCGCCCAACATTGCGCTCGAGCGCGAAGACCAACAAGGTTGTCCGCTCGAGCGGCCACTTCTACGCTCGAGCGGAAAATCACCACTCCTAGAATCTCAGGCTGTCTGCAAAATTACTGGAACCCTCGAAAGTCCGCTCGAGCGTTAACTCTTCCGCTCGAGCAGAGGGAAAAATTCTTGGTCGTCACAGTAATCTTGGATTACTGATCGGTCATTTTTCTAATCCCTTGGGCGGGGGTTGGGTCATGACAGAAGAACCATCAACAAGACACTTAGATTGGACGATAGTAGTAGGGACTGAAGAAAGAAAGGAAAACTCACCCATCATATGATCATTAGCCCTAGAATTTAGAATCTATGAGGAACTAGCAGACCGAACATGGAAAGCAGTAGTAGTACTTGTACCAAGGGTGGCAGCAGTGGAAAACGATTAGCCACGAGAACTAGCAGTGAGAGATCCAAACTGAGCCTGAAGCTGACCAGTCTGAGTTTGTAACTCCTATAAATTAGGGATATTAGAAGACCCAAGAGCAAGAGTAGCCTCCACTAAAGTAGCAGTGCAAGAGGTACCAGTACCATGAGGGTGAGAAGAAGGTTGCCTCAACTCAGGATGAAGCTTGAAGCAATGAGCCTTAACATGACCAGAAGCACCATAATGATGACAAGTAACTGGACCAGTAGAACCCCGAGAACCAGACTTTGCAGTAAGATTCATCTGATTAGATAAAACGAAGACACGGGAGGAGGGCTTGGCTGAACCAGACGCCTACGGTGCTCATCGCTATTAATGGTGGCAAAGGCCTCATAGAGAGATGGCATGGGTGATGTGTTTAAAAATCTGAGTTTAAACCCATCATAAATTGGTAAGTGTGCTGGTGAGCAAGGCGTTTGGACACAAGAGAGGTAGCATCTGCTGGTAACTTAATTAAGGGCTCAATTGAGCCAACTCTTCCCAACGGACCTGAAGATATTTGAAGAACTCTGCCACAGAAAGTCCCAAATTAGACTCAGAGGCATGAGCAATATCATGATAGAGCTTAAAGATGTGAGTATCATTATGAGCATGAGCATACATTTGTGACAATGCACGTTATAGAATTGGAACTGTATCACAATAAAGGAACATGTGGTAAATACGATCCTCCATGGAGTTGAACATCCATTCCAAAATAGTACAATTATTAATATCCCCCTGGGCATGGGTAGGGTCTGTCGTAGTTGGCTGGGTAGTAGTAGGTAAAAGTCAACGGGCCTTTTCCTTTTCCTCTAAATAGAATTTAACGGAGCGGCTCCATGCGGCAAAATTTGTCCCATTTAACACCACACTTGTAATACAATAAACAGGAGTGTGATGAGAGAGAAAAATCAGAACTAACTGGGACAGGTTTTATGGGTACATCAGAAGAGACAACAAGAGATAGCTTAGTCATGGTGGAATAATAGGGGCTAAAAATCACACAGAATCACAGCAAAACAGTTCAAAACAATGCAAGAAACTAGAGAAAAAAAACTCAATGGCTTATCCAAATAAATGCTACCGAACAAACATGGTAGCCTAATGAGCAAAGTAAATATAGAAAAGTGTATACCACATAAAAACAAGAACCCTAGAAGGGTAAGAAAGGGGTAAAACTACCCAAGAGGGACAACCGCACTAGACCCAAGCCAGAGGGGGTCTAGTTGGCACCTAAAAATCTGGTGGCAGCAGTTTTGAAAGGCTGTCGAGGGGCTGAGGAGAGAGAAGGGTGGCTGTCAGCTAGGGTAGAAGAAGGAGAGGCTGTTGGGTGGCTGGGTAGGAGAGAAGGGGTTGTTGGTGAGATGGGTAGAGCTGTCAGGTGAAAGGGCTGCCGAAATAGAGCGAGGGTGGTGGGTGGCTAGGGTTTGGTGGCTCTAATACCAAGAAGAAGTATAGAATTGAATGCTTACCCATGAATGAGGTAGAGGCTGTGTATATATAATGTATTCATGATACAATTTAAGAAACAATAGAAACATGGCTCTAAATCCATGATTCATACAATCTACCAAAAATAAAAATATTCTAAGTCCTATATTCAACATTATAATTCCTATATTCAACGTGTTGGTTGGCATCTTTTATTGTTCCTTTACTTTGGCCAGATAAGGGAAGTTTAATGTTTTTTATTTTTTATTTAGCACTAAGTTTTTTGGAGGGAAAAAAAAAGGAAAAAAAGATGAGATTGAACATCATTAAGTTTACTTTGATCATATGAGTTGCATTATAATTACTTAATGCCGAGTTATATGATCTGACCAGTTTGCTTGGTTGTGCAGATGTTAGTGTATGAGTTCATGCCTAATGGTTCACTACATGATCTCCTTTCTAGTAAGGATTTTGTAATCTTCAATGCTCATTATGCAGTTGTTTGTCAGTGTGTGGATTTCTGGTGCGATTACATCCTAATTCCTGAACTCCCGAAAATACTACTTTTCACCCCATGGTTTTGAGGGGAGGATCAGGGGTTTTACATGTTTCTGTTTTCACCCTTTGTTTTTTAAAATGAAAGAGAGACGCCTTTGATGGAATAACTTGCTTAAAGGACTACATTTTGTGATTTGTGCTCACGAGTTTATTCTACCAATATGCCAATATCTCTTTTAAGACAGGAAGTAATCAATGAACTTTAGTTTTTCCGGTTGATATTTTATCTTATTGTCTGTTTTACATTTTCGGTCTGTTATATGACAGCTGGATCCAAAGAATCCCTAAGTTTTGGAAGAAGATTGCATATAGCATTGGATGCAGCCAAGGGCATTCTCTACCTCCATTCTGAAGCAGACCCTCCAGTTATCCACCGCGATATCAAGGCAAACAACATACTGTTAGACTCCAAGTTTACAACAAAAGTGTCTGATTTTGGAATCTCAAGGCTTGCACCGGTAGCAGATGCCAGTGGAATTGCAACTGCTCATGTATCCACAGGAGTGAAAGGCACACCAGTAAGAATTGCTCTAATGACATTTTGGGATCATAGCTGTGAAATTATAAAATCGAATGCTGCTATTAGCGCCCATAAATTATTTTGGACCCATCTATTTGTAGCTTTTTTTTATTACAATAATAACCTCAAATAAAATTACTACGAAGGACATCATTAATTTTGGGACACCCATCTCACAATTAAACCTACACGCTCACTACATCATGAATTAGGGTTTATGAGAGCACCCACCTCCATCACCACCGATCCATCTTTCCCAAATTCCACCTTCACAACCTATCCACTATCAAAACCTTGAAAACCTTTTGGTGGCAATATTTCAGCGGTAATGGTGACAATCATTTGATTACCTACACTTCTTCAGCAATGACAATGAGTGGAAGTTTTTTTGGCAACCACAACTCCATAAGACGAAAGGAGTACAACAATAAAAGCTTAGAGAAGGTTCATAGCTTTGATATTGATTAGCCTTGTAAGGGTAAGTTTCTTGAAAAAAAAATGGCAAAAATAATAAAATATGTTTGTCATTTTTTCGGGACTAAACTCCCAAACATATGACCGAAATTTAGGAACACAAGTCTGAACATTGTTTATTTGTTTGGTAACCAGTAACCAAACATTTATTATTTGTTCGGAAACAGATAACCGAACATTATTCATAGGTTCGGACCTATTTTACTGAGAAAACTAAACCAATTATTATAATTTTTTTCTGCAAGAGAAGATATTACTATGAAAAAACTAAGAAATTATGTGTGTATATATATATAGAGAGAGAGAGAGCATACCAACTGTGACAATGATGGATGAGGCAACAAAGACAGTAATTACATTACCTCTTCTTCTTCTTCTTTGGGGGCTTTGTTAGGGTTTTTTTGGAAGTTGAATTTTTTTGGGGTGTAGGGGTGTGTGGGTGTGCATTCAGTGAGTGAAATATTTTCACAAAGATAATTTTGGTATTATTCGGAGGGAGAAAAGAAATTTTAAGGGTTTCAAAATTTGTAAGTGGGGGTCCAAAGATATGAAGAGTCCAAACTAATTCATGGGGTGCTAATAGCACCACTCTATAAAATCAGCTTATGGAGTGATTAAGGCACCCATGTACCTATGGCATGTTTGCATGATGGTAGCCATTGATGGGGCTTGAGCCACAACATTGATCCCTAACTACATAATCTTCATGAATTGGTCAATAATATGAGCTTGAGCAATAAAACAATTCATCTTGACCATACACACCTTTCCTTTACAGTCTAGTCAAAAAGTTTTATCCACAAAATAAAGTTAAATAATGTGGTTTATTTATTAATGCATGAGTTAACTACCTAAACAAAAAAGTAAATACTAATAGTGGTTCCCATAATAAAAGCATATGATATAATGCTGTTGTGTTTTACGACATACCTCTAGGCTGTATAGTTTCAAGCCTGTCTAATGTTAAAAATTTGGGGTTAAAATTATGGGGCATGTAGAAATATAAGTTCATAAAGACGTCTTCAAGATGTTGACCAGTAAATGGTAAACATGTCACCAAGATGTTGATTATTAATTGGAAAAAAGTATACCACATATTATAATTGAGTAGTTTTTGTCATGGCATTTGTGCAACAGAATGCTTTACATTATTATGAATGTCCTTTGGTGCTTATAAATTGTTGTTTAAATGTCCCCTATATGATGACTTTCATGCAGGGCTACCTTGATCCAGAATACTTTTCGACTCACAAACTAACAGAAAAGAGTGATGTTTATAGCCTCGGAATTGTATTCCTAGAGCTCTTGACAGGGATGCAGCCTATATCTCATGGTAGACACATTGTTCGAGAGGTATTTAAGGCTTTTAATTAATACCCTTTGCTTTTTATTTCCTCTTTTCTTTTTTTTTTTGGTCCTATGAATGACTCTATTCCCAAATATCCAATTCCAGGTAAATGCAGCGTGTCAATCTGGATTGATGTTGTCAATCATAGACCAGAGCATGGGTCAGTATCCTTCTGAGTGTAGTAAGAGATTCATGGCATTGGCTGTCCAGTGTTCTCAGGTTGAGCAGGAGGCCCGACCTTCAATGTTGGAAGTGGTCAGAGAATTGGAGAACATAGCTGCACTGCTGCCACAATCTGAGGCCATTCCGTTGGAGTTGGAAGCCTCTAGTTCTGGAATGTCAAGGTCTGCCTTGTCATCAGTCTACTCTAGAAAGAACTCGCATGTGTCCATGGATTTCCCTGGAAGTGACCTTGTTAGTGGCGTCATCCCCACAATCAGGCCTCGCTGATGGAGCAGTAAATTTGTCCCTGAAAATGTCCATATATTATGCATTGTAATTGTAAACATTTCTTAGGCTACAGAAAATACTTGTTACTATTATTCTGATGAACATATGTAGTAGGCTTGAGTTTGTATGGGTCCTGAGTAAGTACTATAAGTTTAAATCCTGGTATGATAAATAGTTGATCCAGTTTACAGCTCTGCTTTCATGGGTGTTTTGTTTCTGTTGTATTGTATAGCCCTATGACTTTTTTATTATTAACATGGTTAAAAGTGAGTTTTTTTATTTTTTAACTTTTTTGAGTCTCATTATCTCTTTATTTATTTTTTTTACGTTCTTTCAAAAAAGTCAAAAAAATTCAAAAAATCAAGTTTTAACCAACTACCCAAAATAGAAACTTTATGCTAATATGACTGTGTACTGACTTGCTAAGTTATCTTGCCAAAACAATTGACTTTATTTTTTAACTAAAAAGATTCCATGGATTATAATTTCTTTTAATTGCAAATCAATAGGGAGGTGAATATTGGAAAAATGAAAACAAAAAAGGAATTAACTGATGGTGGCAACCTGGTAAGGGCTTGGGATTTAAGCCCCTAGGTCCTGGGTTCAACTCCCCTTTGGGCCAATCTCCTGGGCGTAGCACAGTTGGTTAGGAGGTTGACCTTAAGGATGCCTTATCAGCTACTTGGTGTGGGTTTAATTCTCCCCCGCTGTGCGAGTCCTGATTTAAGCGGAGTTTGCCTTGGGAGGTCGGGACAAGATTCTAGGTTATAGTCTTTTACTCGGAACGAACAACAGGACACCCTAGTGATCTCCTCGGGGCGCTGCCTTGGACCTGCGGGAGAGTGGGAGGATTTTCCTGTAACAAAAAAAAAAAAAAATGGAAAGAGAAGACTTGCGGAGGGGAAAGGCAAGAGAGGAAGGTGAGGGCCATTTTTGTTTATCAAAACCCAAATTTTATGAGATTGAAATTTTCTTTTATTCGTTTTAGAAATGAAAATAGTGTCCACAATTTTTTATTATTTATTTGATTTTTTTTTCTTTCAAATATGACATATAATTTAAAGTTAAACAATAAGAAAGTTTTAAATTCGAATAACTACATGGTCAGGTAATGTATGAAGTTAGCAAATGGTTGGATATATAATATAATTTTATGCCGCTTTTATTGAAAGTTGAGTCAATGGGTTCTTCTTTTTCATTAAAGAAGACAAAATAAAGTACTTTTTACAGAAACAAAAAGAAGAATAATAAAGTAATAAAATCCTAACAGTTGTTGTATTTGAACAAAATGGTTAAAAAAAAAAAGGCGTAGTCATAAAAATAGTAAATAAAATTATAGGTAAGGTATAGAAAGTCCAACGTTCGTTGTTGTATTCAGAACAGAAAACAAAAAAACACAAACTTTTCTTTAGTGGTGTTTGGGAAGTTTGTGTTTTGAGTTTTTTTTTTGATTTTTTTTATTAAAAGATAAATTTTTTAAAAAATTAAAAAAATAAATCTAAATAAAATATTATATTCAGTTCTATAATTATTTTACTTTTTCTCTTACAAATATCACATTCAATTACAAAAAAACTCAACTATCTTCCTAAACAAAAAAAAAAAAAAAAAAATTCCAATAATATCTTACAACTAAAAAAACCTACATAAAGACACAATTCACAAACACCCACTTTGTTTTCGATTCATACAAAAGAAAAGCCCGCGATTATTCAATAATTCATGCATATATCATGGTAGTATAAAATAAAATAATAATGCAAATGACGTACTCAAATGTCTTTCTCAGTCTGTCTGTCCATGGAAGCATATTATTATTATTATTATTATTGTCTTTGTAGATCTACCAACCGCGACTACAAATGCCTTGTTGAGAAGAAGTATTCAAGTCCATCATCATTTTTAGCTCTCCTCTGTATTTCAGCTTCGATTGCTTCTATACGGGGAGCAAATATTCCGGCGAAACCCGTACTCCTTTCTACCAAGCTCCTTGTCTATCCGATCGTCCTGCGAACACAACGGCGGTGAGCTACCCGGCGGTGTGTGGCTGGAAAACCCCTCCGACGGTCAAGTGAGTACACACTCAGGGATATAGAGAGAGAAGAGGGAGTTCAGTGTTTAGTGTATCTCACCCAATGATCACCCTTTTCTAGTATGGGGGGCGCAGACACGCTTATATACTTTCTGCACCCAAATTTGCTCTCATTAGTCTCCTGACACGTGGAGCTGCTCTCCCATCTGTCAGCACAAATCCAGCGAACACCACCTAACCAAACCGCTAGACAACATCAGCGGGAACTCGGCAGCTCGGCGACATCACCTCGGCCTCACACGTCCGGGCTGCGCAACGAGTCTGAGTGATCCACTCGCCGAGCTCCATAACAACCGAGCTCAGTAACATTCCGGTAGAGCCGAGTTCAAGACAAGTCGAGCCGGTAAACAGAAGGCCTTTCCCGCCGAGCTAGACGTGCGAACCATGGAATCCGGGTTGGCAGGCGATCTCCTCGGCCAATTAAGTTTGGCCCAAACATGGGACCTGGTCCTCGGCCGAGAAAAACTAACACTGAACATGGACAAGCCAAGTAACTCGGTCCAATCATGGACCTGGGCCTCGTCCGAGCAAAACCACCTTCGGACGAGCCCAAGTAGCTCGGTCCAAACATGCTTAGCCCTTAATTTGCCCGGCTTCTACCACGGCCCAAACCAGCCTACAAATCTCCCTCTCAATTGCCCCTTAATTCCGTCCGCAAAAGCGTGACTAAGATTACATGATCTGACCGGGGTCGATTCTACACCCGGCCTTACTCCGCAGGACTACAACCGCGCTAATCTCCTTGCTTAGTCTCATGTCTTGCTCGGTCGGCGGACAATGGTCCACTCTGCAACTTTCTTCTTAGTGAGCAACATCAGGTCGGTAAGGAACTCCATGGTCAACGAGCAAGGTCCGCTCGGCGACTTACTTCTTGGCGAGCAAGATCAGCTCGGCAAGGAACTCCAAGGTCGCAAGCAAGGTCAGCTCGGCGACTTCCCTCTTGGCGAGCAAGATCAGCTCGGCAAGGAACTCCAAGGTCGGCGAGCAAGGTCCGCTCCGCGACTTCCTTCTTGGCGAGCAAGGTCAGCTCGGTGACTTCCTTCTTGGCGAGCAAGATCAGCTCGGCAAGGAACTCCAAGGTCGCAAGCAAGGTCAGCTTGGCGACTTCCCTCTTGGCGAGCAAGATCAGCTCGGCAAGGAACTCCAATGTCGCAAGCAAGGTCAGCTCGGCGACTTCCCTCTTGGCGAGCAAGATCAACTCGGCAAGGAACTCTAAGGTCGGCGAGCAAGGTCCACTCCGCGACTTCCTTCTTGGCGAGCAAGATCAACTCGGCAAGGAACTCCAAGGTCGCAAGCAAGGTCAGCTCGGCGACTTCCCTCTTGGCGAGCAAGATCAGCTCAGCAAGGAACTCCAATGTCACAAGCAAGGTCAGCTCGGCGACTTCCCTCTTGGCGAGCAAGATCAGCTCGACAAGGAACTCCAAGGTCGGCAAGCAAGGTCCGCTCCGCGACTTCCTTCTTGGCGAGCAAGATCAGCTCGGCAAGGAACTCCAAGGTCGCAAGCAAGGTCAGCTCGGCGACTTCCCTCTTGGCGAGCAAGATCAGCTCGGCAAGGAACTCCAAGGTCGGCGAGCAAGGTCCGCTCCGCGACTTCCTTCTTGGCAAGCAAGGTCAGCTCGGCGACTTCCTTCTTGGCGAGCAAGATCAGCTCGGCAAGGAACTCCAAGGTCGCAAGCAAGGTCAGCTTGGCGACTTCCCTCTTGGCGAGCAAGATCAGCTCGGCAAGGAACTCCAATGTCGCAAGCAAGGCCAGCTCAGCGACTTCCCTCTTGGCGAGCAAGATCAACTCGGCAAGGAACTCCAAGGTCGGCGAGCAAGGTCCACTCCGCGACTTCCTTCTTGGCGAGGAAGATCAGCTCGGCAAGGAACTCCAAGGTCGCAAGCAAGGTCAGCTTGGCGACTTCCCTCTTGGCGAGCAAGATCAGCTCAGCAAGGAACTCCAATGTCGCAAGCAAGGTCAGCTCGGCGACTTCCCTCTTGGCGAGCAAGATCAGCTCGGCAAGGAACTCCAAGGTCGGCGAGCAAGGTCCGTTCCGCGACTTCCTTCTTGGCGAGCAAGATCAGCTCGGCAAGGAACTCCAAGGTCGCAAGCAAGGTCAACTCGGCGACTTCCCTCTTGGCGAGCAAGATCAGCTCGGCATGGAACTCCAAGGTCGGCGAGCAAGGTCCGCTCCGCGGCTTACTTCTTGGCGAACAAGGTCAGCTCGGTGACTTCCTTCTTGGCGAGCAAGATCAGCTCGGCAAGGAACTCCAAGGTCGCAAGCAAGGTCAGCTCGGCGACTTCCCTCTTGGTGAGCAAGATCAGCTCGGCAAGGAACACCAAGATCGGTGAGCAAGGTCCACTCCGCGACTTGCTTCTTGGCGAGCAAGGTCAGCTCGGCGACTTCCTTCTTGGCAAGCAAGATCAGCTCGGCAAGGAACTCCAAGGTCGCAAGCAAAGTCATCTCGGCAACTTCCCTCTTGGCGAGCAAGATTAGCTCGGCAAGGAACTTCAATGTCGCAAGCAAGGTCAGCTCGACGACTTCCCTCTTGGCGAGCAAGATTAGCTCAGCATGGAACTCCAAGGTCGGCGAGCAAGGTCCGCTCCGCGACTTCCTTCTTGGCGAGCAAGATCAGCTCGGCAAGGAACTCCATGGTCGCAAGCAAGGTCAGCTCGGCGATTTCCCTCTTGGCGAGCAAGATCAGCTCGGCAAGGAACTCTAATGTCGCAAGCAAGGTCAGCTCTGCGACTTCCCTCTTGGCGAGCAAGATCAGCTCGGCAAAGAACTCCAAGGTCGGCGAGCAAGGTCCGCTCCGCGACTTCCTTCTTGGCGAGCAAGATCAGCTCGGCAAGGAACTCCAAGGTCGCAAGCAAGGTCAGCTCGGCGACTTCCCTCTTGGCGAGCAAGATCAGCTCGGCAAGGAACTTCAAGGTCGGTGAGCAAGGTCCGCTCTGCGACTTCTTTCTTGGCGAGCAAGCTCAGCTCGGCAAGGAACTCCAAGGTCGCAAGCAAGGTCAGCTCGGCGACTTCCCCCTTGGCGAGCAAGATCAGCTCGGCAAGGAACTCCAATCTCGCAAGCAAAGTCAGCTCGGCGACTTCCCTCTTGGCGAGCAAGATCACTCGGCAAGGAACTCCAAGGTCGGCAAGCAAGGTCCGCTCCGCGACTTGCTCTTGGCGAACAACATCAACTCGGCAAGGAACTCCATGGTCGACGGGCATGGTCCGCTCGGTGACTTACTTCTTGGCGAGCAAGATCAGCTCAGCAAGGAACTCCATGATCGACGAGCAAGGTCAGCTTAGCGACTTACTTCATGGCGAGCAAGATCAGCTCGACAAGGAACTCCATGGTCGACGAGCAAGGTCAGCTGGGCGACTTTCATCTTGGCGAGCAAGATTAGCTCAGCCAGGAATTCTAAAGTTGATTAAAACCATCAACAAACCTCTTGCCGAGTAAAATTCATCCCACAAGGAATTCCAGAGTTGATAAAATCATCAACAAACCTCTTGCCGAGCAAAATCCATCCGGCAAGGAATTCCAAGGTCGATCAAAACCATCAACAAACCTCTTGCCGAGTAAAATTCGTTCGACAAGGAATTCCAGAGTTGATAAAATCATCAACAAACCTCTTGCCGAGCAAAATCCGTTCGGTAAGGAATTCCAAAGTAGATCAAAACCATCAACAAATCTCTTGCCGAACAAAATCCGCCCTGCAAGCAATTCCAGAGTTGATAAAATCATCAACAAACCTCTTGCCGAGCAGAATCCGTCCGGCAAGGAATTCCAAAGTTGATCAAAACCATCAACAAATCTCTTGCCGAGCAAAATCTGCCCTGCAAGCAATTTTGATCTTTCTGTCAAAATGATTGTTAGTTGCCCCTTCGACTGCACTAAATCCGCTTGGCTAGGCAAAAATACAACAATTCTCAAGAAAATGGTCTACTTGTTTCATTGCGCCAATGGCAAAAAGGGTTACAAAAATAGAACTAAGAACATAACTTTAGATTGGCAGAGTTCGATGTTCTGAAAATGGATCGGGCATTTACATTTCGTGAGTTTTATGCCCCTTTTCCTTGGCCTTCTTATAGACGTCTTCCAAAAACCGAACTCCCTATATCTCTTCCATGATGGTTTGCATGACCATCATCTTGTTCGACTGCGTGAACCTTTCGCACTACTCTCTTATTCTCTACTACCGGACTTGTCGTCACGGTAGCTACGACTACATCGTCTTCGACTCGGATGTGCTCATTAATGTGTAGCATGAGCAATTCCACAGTTGACGGTTGATTCATTGTGAGCGAGTCTCTCAGTCGATGTCCAATTGGAAGACCACGCTTATACTGAGTGATTACAAGGTTAGTCGAGCAATCAAGGATCTCGTTGAAAGTCTCCCAATACCTGGAGTTGTATGCCTTGAGGGTGTCACCCGACTTCATCTTGACACTAAGAAGGTGGTCGACTTCCTTTGGCGTTTTGGTGTTAGTTTTGAAACGTGTCACGAATGCCTCCGCCAGCTGCTGCCACCCTTTGATGCTCTCCTTCGGCAGTCTCTCAAACCATTTCAAGCCCAAATCGCCCAAACTTGACGGGAAAATATGGCATATAAGAGCGTCATTGCGCCTATGTCCGGCCATGACCTGCCGGAAGTGGCTTACATGCATGTACGGATCAGTTTTTCCGTTATAAAGCGTAAACTTGGGCTGGTGAAAGCCCGCCGGGAGCGGTGTGGTTTCTATTTCAAGGGAGAAGGGAGTAGCGTTCAGCCTCGCCAAATCTGTGTCCTGATGGACAGGCACGGCTGAGCGTGGTGGTGGCATTATGGCCTCCTCACTGGCGTGACCACCGTAAGATAGTCGCTAGAGCGCTGGTACTCTCTGGGTCTCCCGTCGGTGAGCCCGTTCCTTCAAGACAATCCCCAAGTCCTCTGACTGAACGGAGTAGGAATATCTCGACGTCATCGCCGGACGTGAGGGATGGTAGGTACTATCTTTCGCGCTAGACTTCTCTACTGGCGCGCCTGAGTCTCCACCTCTATAACTTCTGGTGATGGAAAGGGAGGGCGTGTGCCGCTGGCTCTGGCTGCTTGAGCGGCGTGGTTGGGTGCGCTCACTGTGGTCTCCCACTCCAACAACACCCTTCCCTTTGACTTGCCGTTTGAGAGCTTCCATCTCCGTCGCCATTCTCCGGATGACGGTGTCTTGGTCCCTTAACTTGTGCTCCAGACGTCTAGCGTGCGATTCTCTTCGCCGTTGGTGTCCGTCTGGGCTCCGTGAGTGACCAAAACTTCTTCCGCGCTTATCTCGCGCATCTCTTGGATGTCCTCCCGGGGAAGTCTCTAGGTCCGCCATGTTCGGAACGGCGGGTGTCCTTCTCTCCGTTTGGCTGACTCCGGGGTCACGCCGTCAATGGCGGACAACGGTATTTCGTCGTTGTTCGCCATGGAAGGCAATTAGATGAGCTTGGAAGACAAGGTTTTGTCTGTTGAAGCTTCCCACAGATGGCGCCAATTGTACGGGGAGAAAATATTCCGGCGAAGCCCATACTCCTTTCTACCAAGCTCCTTGTCTATCCGATCGTCCTGCGAACACAACGGCGGTGAGCTACCCGGCGGTGTGTGGCCGAAAAACCCCTCTGACGGTCAAGTTAACACACACTCAGGGATAGAGAGAGAGGAGGGAGTTCTTTTCTAGCATGGGGGGCGCAGACACGCTTATATACTTTCTGCGCCCAAATCTGCTCCCATTAGTCTCCTGACACGTGGAGCTGCTCTCCTATCTGTCAGCACAAATCCAGCGAACACCACCTAACCAAACTGCCAGACAACATCAGCGGGAACTCGGCAGCTCGGCGACATCACCTCGGCCTCACACGTCCGGGCTGCGCAACGAGTCTGAGTGATCCACTCGCCGAGCTCCATAACAACCGAGCTCAGTAACATTCCAGTAGAGCCGAGTTCAAGACAAGTCGAGCCGGTAAATAGAAGGCCTTTCCCGCCGAGCTAGACGTGCGAACCATGGAATCCGGGTTGGCAGGCGATCTCCTCGGCCAATTAAGCTTGGCACAAACATGGGACCTGGTCCTCGGCCGAGCAAAACTAACATTGGACATGGACAAGCCAAGTAGCTCGGTCCAATCATGGACCTGGGCCTCGTCCGAGCAAAACCACCTTCGGATGAGCCCAAGTAGCTCGGTCCAAACACGCTCAGCCCTCAATTTGCCTGGCTTCTACCACGGCCCAAACCAGCCTACAAATCTCCCTCTTAGCTTCTATTAGTTTCTTTTAGATATTTCATTCGACTCTTCTCTTCTCTTCTCTTCTCTTCTCTTCCCTTCCCTTCTCAGGTGAATCTTTCTTTTTCCTTCTCTCTCTCTCCAATTATTTCTACTACCAAGTATTGATGAGAAGATTATTATTATTATTATTATTATTATTATTATTATTATTATTATTATTATTATTATTATTATTATTATTATTATTATTATTATTATGTGGGTTTTACTCTGTTACTCTGTTTTGTTGCTAATAAATTCGAAAGGATGAACCAACTAAAATTAAAAGCTCTGCCTTTAAGCACTCCAGTTTGCAGAGCCTTGGATGTAATTTACCCAAATTGTAAATATTTGTTCTTTTCACTTGGATGCTTCCTGTAAATCGAAGGAAGCATACGCACTGTAAATTTTTATTCTTTTCACTTCTTGTTTCTCTTTTTATCTGTGGAAAATGCATATATAGATATAATTGATGATGTTGTATATGTATATATTAGAGCATCTCCTATCCTTACTCTTTTTTTTTTAATCAAATTTGAGCGAAAATGTAGTTAAAAGCTTGATATGATATACAATACTCCAATCCTTTCTCTCTCTTTTTTTCCTTTTCTTTCTTTCTTTCTTTCGTTCTTTTTTTTTTTTTTTGTATCAAATATTTTTTAAAATTCCAAACTTATCCTAAAAACTTGTTTTAACAATTTTTGATGATTGAGAACTATCTCCAATCCCTGCTCTTTTTAGAATTTCATCAAATTTGAATCAAAATGACTGTTGGGAATTTGTGAATGATTTGGTTCATCCTTAATTTGGTTAAAAAATTGTCTCCTATGATTTGATACTGATTTGATGAAATAATTGAAGCCCACTTTTAGCCATCTTTTCATCAAATTTGAATTTACTGTTGGGAATTTGTGAATGATTTGGTTCATCCTTATGTTGGTAAAAAACTTGTCTCCTATGATTTGATATTGATTTGATAAAATAATTGAAGCACACTTTTAGCCATCTTTTCATCAATTTGAATTTAATGAAAAATTTGATTAAGGATTGGAGATGCTCCTCATTTGTAATTTACATGATATTGCTAACCTATTCAAAGAAGTTTTATCTTCTCCACAGCCCCTTATGCTCAAAACTCTTTCCTTTATTTTTTTGATATTTAAAATGATTATTGAGCACATGGAATAATTTAATTTTATTATTTGTTTTCTTGGGAATCAGGATGATGAGATTGAGAGTTGGGGAATGTGTTTATGCAATGTCAGTTTGTTGCTTCATGCTCCTTGCTGTTTCACAAGTTACCAATCCCTTCGAAGGTGGACTGTTTGGATTCTAATTGTAATAATTTCATTTCATGACCCCAACATGCTCAATTGTTCTCAGTTTTCACATATGTTTGCAAATCTTTTATGCCATATCTTTAGCAGAATCTCATGCACCTTTTATTTCTAAATGAATCTCTGATGAGAATTACTTATCCAAAAAAAAAAAAATACTCTAATGAGAATTAGCTGATGTATTGTGCCTGTTTGCAGTTTCTGCATTAATGGCCATCAAGATCAGTTTAATTGATCCGATGAAGCATCTTAAGAATTGGAATAGAGGTGATCCATGTACATCGAACTGGACAGGAGTTTTATGCTCTGATACAGTTGGGACTAATGGTTACTGGTATGTCCAAGAGCTCTATGTTCTCTTTTTAGAACTCCTCATATTTTACCAATTTATTATTTTCTTTGATAGAAGTCCTTAACTGATTACATAGATTCAGTTGTTCTAGGAGTGTTATTGTACGAGCACGAAATAATCTTCTCTCGTATAATCCTATTGATCAAGCTTGCACTCCTTCAAACATCGTCATAACACCTGAAATCACAAACGTGAGCTAGCTGGTAGGTGTGTGCCGAAAACCCCTCTAATGCCTAAGTCAGCAAATAGACTAAAGAGGCAAAAGCTCTGTGAATTCGGGAGTATGAATTGCAATACTTGAGTTTAGGGTTTAGCTTGAGTTTTGTAAATTCTGCATGGCACAATCCTAGCAGGACTCTAACTCTCATTTGTAGTCCTTCTAGATATCACATTTCTAAAGGATAATGTTTATCCTTTAACACCCTCCTCACTGCTAGCCACGTGAGATGGCACAACTCCTTACTTGGCTTCCGCCATGCAACCAAACTACTTTTGCCTTGTCTGCCACTGGCCTAGCCGTGCAACACGCAACGCCGTGCACAGCTTGCATGGCGTGCCACCATGCTAACATCACGTGGCTTTTCTCTTAGCTCGGTCAAACCTCCATTCTTAGTCCGTTTGACTGCCTTCCTCATAGCTTGGTCGAAGCATTGACTGCCATTAGGAAGTAGCTAGGTCCAAGAATATGGGCCTTTTGGTAATTTGGTCAAACTTCTTTGACCAGTTCCATCCACTGTTCGGCCCAAGCTAAGCTCTTCCCAAGGCACAGCTCGGCCTGACACGCGGCCCAAGCCCCAGAGTTACTTCCACCTAGCTCGGCCCAATTTGGCTACACAAATTACCCTCTTAGTTATGAAATAAGATATGGATGTGTTCACTTTGTTTTTTGTTGCTGATACAGTATCTTATTACTTTTTATTACCTCTAACAGAACAACTGATCATTTCATTCCTGAATATATGTTACAGTGACTCAAATTTTTGAAAATGCCCCTCATTATCTCTTCTATCTTTGGTGCAACCAGCTACTGAATTTGAACTTATCTGGAAATTTAGCACCTGAGCTTGGCCAACTCTCTCAACTTCAAATATTGTGAGTAATAACTAATGTTTAAAGTACGAAGTTGTCATTAACCACTCAATCCTCCCATTGATGCTAATTCATCTATCTTTTGTTTTCTTTTGGAAGAGATTTCATGTGAAATGACTTAAGTGGCAGTATCCCGAAGGAGATTGGAAATATTACATCTTTAAAACTACTGTAAGTTCAATTCCCAAACTTGAGTTCTTAGAAACATTTTTCTCAATGTGATCTTCTTCTTCTTCTTCTTCTTCATCTTCTATTGCTGCCGTCGCTGTAGCTACTATTACTTCTGTACAGGTAGTGTAGTGATATTATCTGGCATTTGTCATTTTTCGTAAGAAAGGAAATGTATACCATTTCTCGATTTGTGCCTGCCATCCTTGGCACACACAAATCAAGAGAAAACAATCGAGCTTAACCAATATGCATGGTTTGCCGGTGATTGCTTGTATTTGGAGTATTTTCATAAGGCCTTGTATTGGATGACCTGGTGAGCCAGTTGGAGTTCTCCGTCATCGAAAAAATTGTACCAGCTTCTATTATGTAGGTGTTTGTTACATATCCTGAAACTTTATTAACCGCTTTGTAAATATATGGCATATGACGGATTAATGTCAGAGCAAATTTTGTTGAAGGCAACATGGTTAATCATAACATGATACAGTGAAGGTATAAAATCTAACCTGATTGATGCAGGCTTAAAGAATTTTCGGTAGTGCTACTTGCACCAATTAGTGTACTAACTAGTTAGTACACTAATTGGTGCATATAGCATCATTCAAGAATTTTAGAGACTTTACAAAAATGGTTACAAAATATTAGGATTAGTTTTGACAGAATTGGATGAAATTTATGTAATGAAAACTCATGATGCAATTTTGACTCAAATAATTGTTTGGTTTTAGGTACAGTTTCTTATAACATATTTAAGCTATTATTCAACTGTAATATACTATTCTACTAATGTAACCACATGTGCTATGTTGTTTACGCAGCCTCTTGAATGGAAACAAGTTATCAGGCTTTTTACCCAGTGAGCTTGGGTATCTTTCCAATTTGAAAAGACTCCAAATAGACCAGAACCAGATATCAGGACCAATACCTGAATCATTTTCAAATTTGGATAATGTTAGACATCTGTGAGTGGCTTTTCGAGCTAATTGTTACTTAAGTTTGACAAGGAGTTTAGTTTTTCCACTGTGCTATATATCCACATGTATGTAACTTTTTCAGTCACTTGAACAATAACTCGCTCAGTGGTCATATTCCTCCTCAGCTTTCCAACTTATCCAATCTCCTTCACATGTGAGTTATGTAACACATTCCTCTATTTCTCCACCTCCCCCCCCGGCCGGGGTATTGTACTATTTTAGGGAAAAGCTCCTTTGTTTAGCATGAATTGATATTTAAAGCCTATTCTCTTATTGTGTATGTTTATCCACAAAAATCCTCAAACTCAACCTTGCCTGATTTGAAGAATTTGGTTTTATATATTATAGCCTTGTCATTGATTTGCCAAATCTTCAAATCACATGTAATTTTTATCCATAACAGCCATCTGGCAACAAACTAAGGCCCCGTTTGTTTTGGGGTAAATAGATGGGAGGGGATTAGGATGGAGGTGGGGTTATTTAGTGTTGTGTTTGTTTGTAGAGTTAGGGAGGGGATTAGGATGGAGGAGATGATATAGATGGAGGTTGGAAGGGGGATTGAGATGGAGGAGGTGGAGATGGTATTAGAAAAATAGTGAGTGGATTAGAATTTTTTTTATTTTTTATATATTGGAAAATTTTTTAAAAATATTAATGTTTAATTTTTTATATTTTTTTTATTTGTTTTATTATTTTATATAAAAATAATTTAACAATTTCTACACTAACAACTATCATCAAAACAAACACAATTTTACTTAATCCCCTCACTAACAATCCTCTCACTATTAATCCCCTCACTATTAATCCCCTCACTATCAATCCCCTCCATTTTACCTTTGAAAACAAGCGGGGCCTAAGAGATAAGACACTTTGTTAGGTAATAAGCCTCAATAACCTCCTAATCTTTAGGAACAATTGAGGCTCCATTATTCTTAAATAATTATTTAATTAATAAATCAACCAAACAACTTAGTTAATTAATTAAATTTAAATAACAAAATAATTTCCCTTTGCACAGCCGCCAATTCATGTATCCTTGGTAGTGGGTCCCAAAAAATCTTTGATTCCTCATCTTTCATTGCCATGTGGCATTAAAATTTAGAGAATTGTCACGTGGCAATTTTGTCAAAAAGGGTACAAACACAAACACAAAAAGTCATAACTAAATATCTTAAAATAATGTCATAATTAAATAAAAAAATGACGTAACTAAGAATACATATAGTATGGAAGTGTATATAATAAAATTCTCCTTTGCTTTATAACATCTTGAACTTTGAATTCCTAATTTTGTCACATTAAACTCCACAATTTTAAAATGGTTTTCACCTCTCCTTCTATTTTGCTAGCTACATTCTACTTACTTTTCTATCACCGTCGCTATCATCATCTCTTATTTTCCTTCTATTTCACATATCTATTTTTCTCTTTCCTACCAATGCTACATATTTCCCTTCTATTTCTCCTGACATCTCTTTCTCTTTCTATTATGGTGATGCTTCATATCTTCCTTTATTTTTCATATTTGGAGCTACTTTTCCATACTCTTTTACTATCTTTTCTATCTAATAATATTGATATTGTCACATCTGTACAATTTGTACATAGTAGTGAAAGGAAATGGAGTGAGGGCGATATAAAGAAGTTGCAACTTGCAAGTATGGGTAAGGAAGGAAGAGAAAGGACTTTCAAGTGATGGGATTAGGTGTTAATAGTGTGTCCAAAATAAGATAGAGGAGTTGCATATGGTAGTAAGGAGGCTTTGCTTATGCTACAAGACTAGTTGAGGTAAGAAAAAGGAGAGATTGTGGCAATTGGCAGTGGAGAAGCCGATAGTAAGTGGTTACTAATAGGGAAAATGGTATATGTAGAGATAATTTATAAGTCAAAACTTTAAAATATATTTTGTTAATAGTAAATTTGGTTTGGAGATAAAATTGTAATAAAAATTTTAAAAAATGTGCGCATAAAAAATTAGGAGTGCTGCTATTAGCACCTATCTTTTTTTCTTTGGACCCTCATCACTTTTTTTTTTTTTAATTCCAATTTTATCTAAACATGAAATTACATTTTCAACCTCATCCCTAACATTCTAACCCTAATTTTCTAAACCCTAACCCTAACCATTCCCATCACCTCTAGCCATCGCCTACCCTCCCCATCATTGTTTGCCATGATCTCCGATCGATCATGGTGACACTTCATTCCAACACAGTGGTATTTCTTCAAAAAAAAATAATAATAATAATTCAATCCAAAAAAATCAACAAAGAAAAAACAAGCCCGCTATCTGTTCTCTCTCTACCCATTCCCTATACTTAGATCCCTGTAATGGCCACCACCAAACCCATCATCATCACTCTCTCCTTCATCTTCTTCTTCTTTTTCTTCTTCATTATCTTCAATTCTCAACAGTCCAATCTCAACCCGGATTGCTCCAACCGTTGGATCCACATCCGAAACCTCCCCACTCAATTCAACCTTGGCCTCCTCTCCACCTGCTTCAATTTCCCTCTCTTCACCAACTTCTGCCTTTACCTACCCAACCACGGTCTCGGATCCAAGACCTAAAACCATAGCCACAGCTGGTTCCGCACCGACCTATTCATGCTCAAACTCATCTTCTACCGCCGCATGGCGAGACTTGCATGGAATTTCAGCCAACCCATTTCAATCGATCAACCACTCATTTTCCGTCAGAGAAACCAAAACCAATCGACCCTCGATTTCTACGGTAGTGAGGGAAGTTCTTTATTTTTACCCTTTCCCTTCTCTCTCACTTCTTCTTCTTCTTCTTCTTCATCTTCTTCTTCTTCTTCTTCTTCTTCTTTTTTCTAAGAACCATTGATAGCTCTTATTCTATCTTTTACCATGGATGGTTTACTGTATGTAGCTCTTATCTTGGCCTTGGTTGGCTGCTAGCGGCAGCACCAGTGGTGCTAGAGGTAGTGGTCAGAAGTAAGGGCTAGGGTTTGGGGTATAATTGGTATTAAGGTAGGAAATTCATTTTGTTAGGTAGGGGTTTAAAGAAATGGAGGGGTCAAAGTAAAGAAGTGGGTTCTAATAACAACCCTCAAAATTAAAAGTATAAGTTAGTTTATTGACTTTTTGACTTATTTAGATTAAATTACCTTTTTATTTTTTACACGTCTTTTTATAATAAGTAAAAAAATAATTTATTTAACACTTTTCAAAACAATCCTAAATAGAAGATAATGCAAACTAGTCAATTACTAATAGGTCGTGCACATAATTTTTCCGTTAAAATTTTTTCAATAGGCACTAAAAATTAGTTCAATTTGACACATGGTTCAAAATTAAAGGAAATCTTCATGGACATATATCATAAAGAGCGGAGCATACTATAGGACCATCAATTTAATTTGCATTTGAAGAAACTAAAAAGTCAAGGTGCTGTTTGGTAACACTTAGGTTTTCAATTTTCTGTTTATATTTATAAAAATTTTAAAAACTCAAATAAAAACTTGTTTGGTAAAATTTTTGATTTATAAATCAGTGGTCTCAGTTTATAAATTTGGCCAAAAAATGAAAACACAAAAAATATGTTTCCATTTTGAGTTTTCAATTTTTTTTTTTTTACCACCCAACACTAGCCATCACCCGCCACTATTTTCCACCACCGTCTTTCGCCACCACCACCTACCCAACACTACCCATCACCCGCCACCATTTTCCACCACCGTCTTTCGCCACCACCACCACCTGCCACCACCACTCACCATCTACCCCCACCATCTGCCACCACCACTTACCATCCATCCCTCACCACCTGCCACCACCACTCACCACCCACCCGCCACCCACTCGCCACCACAACTCACCCATTGCCACCACTATCACCACCACCACCACCCACTATCCACCTGCCATCCACCCGCCACCACCCACCATCCGCCGCCCGCCGCCTACTTGCCACCACCACTCACCACCCACCTGCCACCACCATCCACCACCAGCCACCCACCACCACCAACCACCTGCCACCCACTCGCCACCACCATCACCACCCACCACCCACCACCTACCTGTCACCACTACCCACCACCCACCACCACCACCGCCACCACCCACTCGCTACCACCTACCACCTACCACCCGCTACCCGCCACCCGCCACCATCACCTACCCACCCACCAACCACCACCCACCACCCACCAACCACCACCACCACCACCCACAACCACCCGCTATCCGCCACCCACCTGCCACCACCGCCCATCACCCGCCACTACCACCACCACCCACTCGCTGCCACCCACCACCCGTTACCGTCACCTACCTACCCACCATCACCACCCACCACCCACCGGCCACCACCCATCACCACCTGCCATCCGCCACCCACCTGCCACCATCACCCACGACTCGCCATGACCACCACCACCATCCACTCGCTACCACCCACCACCCGCCATCCTCACTCACCTACCCACCACCTACCCGCCACCACCACCCGCCCGCCCTACCACCCGCCATCCGCCACCCATCTGCCACCACCCACCACCACCCGCCACCACTACCACCACCACCCACCCACTACCGCCACCACCCACAACCACCAGCCATCCGCCACCCACCTGCTACCACCACCCATCACCCGCCACCACCACCCACTCACTACTACCCACCACCGGCCACTGTCACCCACCTACCCACCCTCACCACCCACCACCCATTCGCTACCACGCACCACAACCAGCCATCCGCCACCCACACCCACGACTCGCCACCACCACCACCACCACCTATTCGCTACCACCCGCCACTGTCACCCACCCACCCACCCACCCACCACCACCTACCCGCCACCACCACCCACCGGCCATTCGCCACCCACCTGCCACCACCACCACCACCACCACCACCCGTCACCGTCACCCACCCACCCACCACCACCACCCACCACCACCAGCTACCCACCACCCACCGTCACCACTTTTCACCACTGTCTTCCGTCGCCACTTGCCACCACTTGCCATTTCTCACTTTTTTTATATTTTTAATTTTTTTAAACATTTTGTCAATTACCAAACGCGTTTGTAGTTTATGTTTTTCTAAAAATTAAAAAAAATAAACAAAAATCAGTTTATAAATTTTTTGTAAATATAAACTGAAAACGTAAACGTTACCAAACACACCCCAAGAGTTTAATTTTTTAGGACGTCAAGTAGGTTATTTTTATATTTTTTTATTTTCAAATTTTCACTTACATTTATTTCAATTTTTTATTTTTTAATTGTGACAATCAAACAATCAAAGTTTAACTTAATTATGGTCTTTTAATCAGTTATCGTTAAAAAATTAAACATAAAATTTCACGCGATTATTATGTGAGCAAATATTAAGGATATTAGAGAAAAAAATTTGAAGACAAATTATATTTTGAAGAAATTACAAAAAAAAAGACCCTGGAGTTTTTTTTTTTCTTGGTTAGAAAAAAACCCTAGAGTTTGTTCCTTGTAACAATATAAATTTTTAATTTTTAATTTTCTCAATTGAAATTCTAAATTTTTTATTTATTTTTAATCTGAATTATTTACCTATTTTAATTAAATAAAATCGACATAAAATAAATATTTTAATCATCAAACTCAGTACCTATTATAAAATTAGCTTTTTGCGTCTATTGTTTTTGCGACCGTCTAGTAATAAGTGGTGGTAAAAGGTCCAATTTATCAGTGAGGTTTATATTCCCCCCCAATTTATTTCTCTTATTTTCTTCATACTCTCGACATCGCTCTCTTCCTCTCGCTCACCCATCGTGGTCTGACGAACACCAGTACGAATCTCTTCGCTCTCTCTCTCTCTCTCTCTTAATCTCAACCCTGGTCTTTCGTTCCAAGGGTTCCAATCAACAGATTCAACACAGGGTTCCGGTTTCAGATAATTATGTTGTATATCTCTCTCTAGCTTCGCTATTCTTGTTCGAAGCTTGAATCTCTATCTCATTGCTTAAACATGCTCGATTCTTCGTCTTTGCGTTTGAATTAACTATCTGATGATTCACAGACCTAATTCATTTCTGGTAAAGATTCTAATCTTCTCTCTCTGGCTTTGTTGTGCTTGTTCGAAGCTTGAATCTCTCTTTCATTGCTTAAACATGTTCGATTTCTCTTCATTTTTGTGTTTGAATTCACGTATTTGATGATTCGAAGCCCTAATTCATTTCGTAATGACTCGAGACAAGGAGTTTTCCATGGCTACACAATAGACATTTTGATTTGCATTCGATCTCAATTGTTTTTATTCATTATATATATATATATATATATATGTCTGTGTGTTTGTGTGTGTGTATCATGCAAATGATTGAATTCATGTCATTTTTTTCCAATTAAATTAAATTGTTTTATTTCGGTGGACTTTATGTGGTTCAATTAATGATGATTGAGATTCAATTTGGCTATAGATTTTATGGATTTTGTGTTTCATTTTTTTCCTAACCAGGAGTCCAGACCCAAATTGCCCAACTCAAGTTTTTATTCCAATAGCAAGTGTTGATTGGTGAGACTTGAAAGAAAGGTATGAAAACTTTGTCTTGCTTACCAATCGAGCTATTGTTTGTTATTGTTTTAAAGGTTTTTAAATTTATATTAGAATGGGAGTTTCTGTTTTTTATGAAGACTTGATCTTTCATTGCTGATATGAATATTGTTTTTGTTTTTTTGGTTCATTTTGCCACTGTTGGTTTTGTTTGCTGCCTTAGGATTTTATGTTTGTTATTAATTTTTTCAGTGAGATCAATTGACTAATTTTTTTCACCTTACATTTGATTTGTATTGAAAGCCATTGTGCATTGTTTGGCTGCATTTTTTACTTTGATTTAAGATATCGTGCTAAGTTTCACTTCTTACTAACTACTTACCAACTGATGGGTTTTGAATCTTATTTTCTAGCCCCTTATTACTGTTATACCCGACATGGATTTTTGAATCTTTCTTTTTGGGTAATGGATTTTTCTTTTTGAATCTTATTTTCTAGCCCCTTCTTTTTGAATTTTTCTCTTTGAATCTTATTTTCGAACTTTACTCTCTCTCTCTCTCTCTCTCTCTGTGTGTGTGTGTGTAGGTATTCGTTCTCTTTGTTTTGGCAAATCCTCTGATCACTGGTCGAAGCTCTCTGAATCACAAGCTTCGAAGTTTGCAAAAATGTGAGGGATTCACAGCTTCAGGTGCGTCTCTTTCGTTCTTTTTCTTTACATTATTTAGCTTTCTTGTGATATTATAGCGTTTGGTTGCTGAGAAAATGTTGGAAAACGATCTCTTCTTCACAGCCACTGAACTGAGCTTGAAGCCAAGTATTTCTCGTGAGGTTAAGATATTAATTTTCTCGCATTTTATAAAACACAGGACAGCTAGTATGTGATAATAATGTGAGAAGGTTTAGAATATATTGGCTTTCTGAGTCTAATTGTTAAAGTCAGTGTTTTGGAAGAGTTTTAGATGATGTGGTTTGCTGAACTGAGGTTTGCAAATGTGAATTTGACCAAGTTGGTTAACAGATTTTGACAAATGGCTGCTAATAAATGAAATATTGCATAGTGTAGGTGAAATTTCATGGTTATTTTCACTTTCCATGATTCACTAGTTTGATAGAGCTCATATCCAGTGTTTTGAAAGGCTCTAGGCGCACCGAGGCAATACGGTCTCCTATAGCCTAAGTGCGAGGCGCGAGGTGAAGCGCACGGCTCACCAAAGCGAAGCTCAAGTAGTTGAAGAAAAGTAAAATTATAAAATAGGAAAAATTTTCAACATACCAAATATATATATAATTTAAAAAATCATAACCAATTTCGATAATCTCTAAACATAACATTCAATCTTTTAAAAATTAGAAATATATTAATATCTAACAAAAGATATAAAGCATAATATTCAATCTGTTATCACTTTTTGCTCTCTTTTGACCACATTTGGTCATTTTATATTAATTTTGAATCCCTGTGGGTATGCCCACAAAAAAAGCACTTAATCAATAATTGGAGTAGAAAAATAGATAAGGCCCATGAAGCCCACACCTTGCGCCTCGAAAAAAAGCCCTCGCCTTAGCGCCTAATCTGCGCCTTGCGTATTGTGCTTCGCCTTGACCTGTTCGAAGCACAAGGCTGTGCCTCATTGTGCTGCCTAAGCGCACCTTTTAAAACACTGCTATATCAATGAGATGTCTGCTTAATTAAATTCAATTTAGCGAACAAAAAGGAGCAAAATCATATCCAAAAAGGAGCAAAATTAAAATACATTCTTCACCTACGACCGAATCTTTCACAGACTCTGCATGTTATTTAGATAATAATTATTGTCAGTTGCATAAAGAAGCAATAGATCATATAGACAAATATAACTAAAGTTCCAGATGCTAAAATTGATCACAAGATATCTTGATGTTGCATCGCCTTCACGAGGATTTATTCAAACATGTGGTAGGCAAATATAGCATGCTAATTTTGGCCTTAGCACAATGGTAAGGCTGCTCCGTTGTGACATGGGTGTCCTAGGTTCAAAACACGGAAATTACCCACCCTTCCCAGGCCCTGCTATAGTAGGAGTTCATGCATTGGGTTGACCATTTTTGTGGTGGTATCATATTAATGCTCATCGTTTTCTTTTTCTTTTTTAATAATCTTTATGATGCTACTGGATGTTATTATATTAATTTTCAAATTCTCTTGGAAGTAGTTTCATGTAAACAATAACATCGATATTCTTATTTTAATTGTCAGAAATTAGAATTCTCTTACTCTGAAAAAGAGAGGTAATTGCTTATAACCAGCTTTTGCCTTGCAGTCCCTCCCTGGATGTTTCATATGGTATTCAGAATTTGTAATTAATATGGTAACATCCAGTAGCATCATAGTGATAACAGAGTCACTTTATATAGTGATAAAAATGCTATCATATTGTTAACATGGTGAATTAAAAATGCTTCCCTGTTAACACTGGATCAATTTGTTTTTTTCCCATCCCTTTTCCCTTTTCCTATAGAAATTCACTAGATAAATTTTCTATTAAGTTTTTGACGGTGTTTGCTGTCACTTCATCTACAGGGATGTTTTAGAGCTGAAGGAGACTGTTAAAATTAAAGATGGTGAATCGGAGGCTTATATTTTTGAAATTGAGGTCTGATGATTATGTTTAAATCCTCAGATAACCATGTAATTTTTCTTGTTCACTGTGGTGATGTTTTTTGTGCCTTGATCCTGCCTTTATTTCTTCTCACCATTCTGTTTTTCTTTCTTACACGCATTTACTTTATTTGCAGACTATTGGTCAAGCATATGAAGATATTCAGACACAGAACCAACATTTGTTGCAGCAGGTGGCTGAAAGGGATGATTATAATATCAAGGTCTGTATTGTAGTTACTTGCTTCTCCTTTCTTGTTTACCATCTTATTGTTTGTTGTTATGTTATGTAATATTTTAGTATCGTACGCTTCATTATACGTATGTAATGATTCAATATGTTTAAATGCAAATCAATATGTTTAGCCAATACGCATTTTATGTTAAAGGGGGGTGGCCTTGGAGTATGGTGGGTGTGGCGAATGGGGAGTGGTGGTGATGGGTGGCTGATTTTGGGATGGTAGGGGAGATGTGTTAGGTTGCACATCGGAAAAATTATCAGTTTCCTTGTTCTTCATTACCCGTGAGTTGTTATTGTTGAATTTATCACTCCTCTCATAAATTCACATTATGTCTATTTTCATGCTCACTTTTATTCCTTATGTGAATTTCAACCTTTTTTAAAGGCCAAGCAATTCAGCAGGAGGCTAATTTGTTATGTTGCAGCAGTACACTTACCAAAGCAAGTTGAAGAATCCAAAATGGACATGCCCAAAGAAATTTTTCTGAAAGATTACAAGGTGCCTGATTACTACTTTTGTATGGAATTATTATTTTAGATTGGAATATACTTAGTTTGTATGGAATTTGACATTAAAAATTATTCCTTTTTGGATGGTTAGAATTGAAATGGAAGCAAATTGCGAAATGATTGATAATATTTTTAGATAGCTTTCTTCTATTTTGAGATAGCTTTGTTGAGTACGAAATGTGTGTTATAGATTGTTAGAGACTCTCCCTTCTTTCACTCCTATATGACACGCTTGCGCATAATTGGATCTAAACTGTATGTAAGTGATAATAGGATTGAATATTGCTTAACTTGGAGTCGAGTTTGATCTTGCCTTATTCAAGTTCTTGATTAATGGAAGTGTTCATTTACAAAGATTATCCAGCTTTTATTAGCTCATGAATGCCATTTTTAAATCAATCAGTTAGAAAGAAAAGCATTTTTGTCCTTTATGTTGTTTGTCCTGCTGTGCAACTGTCACATATGAATATCTCTTTGGAATGCTTCTCTTTTCCCTTATATTTCGGCATGTATTTATGATATTTGTTTTATATGAAGTTCTTGAAGGATATCACTATCCAAAACATCAATATCAAAATGTTCTTCGGAAACTGCTATCCAGTTCATCTATTTTAGTTCACATACAAAGCAGATAGTCAATGAAAGCATTAGGAATCCTTTTTTGCATTGTCAACATAGGAATCCATGATTTGGTTGATGCGTTGCTGATGTGAGCATATGATTGTTTCTTTTGGTATTAGACATAAGCACCTGACTTCCTTACCCATGGCGATTTCACCCCATATATCTGATCAAAAATGTCTTACTAGTGAAATTGTAAAAAAAACTAAAATCAAAATGTGCACCAGTTAATTTTCCTACTGTGCTTGTGGTTGAACTAGTTTGGGTAGGATGCTGGAGATAAAAACTTAAGTAGGTTTAATTGGAGACGCATATGTTAATTAAACAAAGTGTGCTTATTTATATGTATATGTTGGGCAGATATCTCCAATTCAGAGTCCCATTGGGTTAACAGGGAGAAGCTGGGTCATGGGCGTTATATCTCAGGAGGATGGCCATTTCTACTTGCACTATTAGAAAATTGGGTTTTTGCGTCTATTTTTTGCGATTGTCTATCTAACCCTGGCAAAAAATATACAGCATTTCCCAAGGTTTTTATTTCCCCTATTTTCTTTTATTTATATTTGCCGTAGTCTGGCTCGCTCAAACTCTTGACATTGCTCTCTTTCTTTCGCTCGCCCATTGTCGTCTGAAGAACAACGGTATGAATCTCTCTCTCTCTCTCTCTCGATCTGTCAATACCTCTTGATCTCTCTCGCATACTCTCTCTATATATATTTGCTAGGGTTTGGATCGATGCATTCATCTGCCCTTCGCAATTTCTGTTCTTCAATTTATGTACTTTGTAATTTCTTCTTATGATCGATGCCTTCAATATCATTTGGAATTCTGTTCTCTGCGATTTCTGTTTTTCACGATTTCATTTCATTTAGTTTCAATTTCTAGTAGGGAATCGCTCTGTTCGCACTATCTTCTTCTCTTCGATCATTGTGTTTACTCTTTCTATCTACTTCTTATATTTCAATTGTTGTTCATTGAGGCCATATTTATATTTCAATTCTTGACAATTTTTATCGTGATTTTTGAGCATCAATATGTTTTTCAACATATAAAAAAAGTGCTACATATATAGGTTAATGGTGATATATATAGAATTGTGGACCTTTGATTAATTTCATTGATATACCTATAGTAGTTGTTGTGGATTGCAATTGAATTCCTTTGGATTGTGTTTAGATTTTGCAGTTGTTGTTAATTTTGTTATTCACTTGAGTGTTTCTATTTGTTTTGATTATTGCCTTACATATAGTTCTGTCATAGTAATTATCTAAGTTTTGGAGTAGCCATCGGAAAGAAATTTCTACTTGTTAAGCTTGAGTTAGTTGTTTAGCTTAACAGGTGCTGATACATGACAAAAGTGGGATAGCAAGCATTGATATAATGGATATTGTTTCTTTTCAGAAGTATTTTTGCTCTTTAGACTTTTCATTGCAACGTTTGCAATTATAATCAAGTATTAATATTAGGAAAATAATATGTGGTGGTGTAATTTCTCTAGTTTTAAATTTGACAAGGCACAAGGAAATGCATTTTTGTTCTCTTCTTAAATTCAAAACTAATTGCTACCCAGTTTAAACTAAGCCCTTGCTATTTTTCTTAATTATGTAGGATTTTGTTGTAAAATATGAACTTAAACCAAAATTTGTTGATTGATTCATGACCTTTACTTAGTTTTGAGGTGTATTTGTTATTCTTATTTGAGCTAGAAGATGTAACAAATTGGAAAGACCAGGGAAATTTATATGTTTAGAGATTAGTGTCGTACGATTCTACGACTTGATCCTACGATCCTAATGGTCATGATACGATCCTACCTCTGCTACGGTTTTTAATGCGATCCAGATCAATTTTAATTTTTTGGATTGTGGGATCGTACTGTCCTTCAATGCAGATCACAATTTGAACAACTATGTTTGGGCTACATGAGATTTTTTTTTGCTTGAAGCAAGGTGGTTGGAACTTCTTGGTGGTGGTTTGGAATCCCTTGGTTCTTTTATGAGTGTTTGAGATTGAGAGTTGGAGTTGGTAGATATATTCATTGATTTTTTGTATAGCATTGCTTTGTTTTTTTTTTTTTTTTTTTTTTAATTGTTGGTAGGGTAGAGAGGAGTTGTGTAATGAGAAATGTACCAATTATTTATACCCATCCATGTACATACTTATTTGTGTTGACTATTTTCTGTGTCTTTGCCCAGTTAAGAGTCTCTATCTTTTACATGATCCCACACTTTGGATTTCTCGCTAGATCAAACAATTGTTGAGGGACATGACATGATGATGGGGTTCGGTCCACTACTTCCGACAAAATCTAAAAGGTCTAATGGAGAGAGTTCAACAAGAACGCAAGATTGAGCTCAAGCATACCCAACTGTGAGTAACTAACACTTACCAATTTTCCCTGATATTGATGCAAATTATTGCCATTGGAATATTTGGGCTGAAGAAATTTCCCCTAGCATCCAACTTTTGTGTTTCTCTTCTAGTTCTCATTCTTATATTCAAACACATTTTGTATATATTACTTACATCTAGGAACAATGAATGAATTTGTTAATTGATATGCATACCTCTGCAGAAACTCTACTCTAATACAGAGCTCAACAATTAGTACAAAATATGCATTGAAAATGGCAATTATTCCTGATTTAAATATGGACTGTGAAGCCATGATGGACAAGTAAGAAAAAACTGATAACCTAGAAAAGGATAATAAAATTGATCCATTTAATAAATTTCTAGCAGTAAGGCCATCTACTCCGGTGAGTTTTGGGAGCCTGAAATTTGGTCCATTAGGTAAGATTTATCTGACAATTCACGACAACCTTCCCCCCCTTTCTTAATCTTATTTTATTTATTGTTTTCTTTCTTTCAGTTTGAATAGTTTTGAATTTGGTTGTTGTTTAGGGACGATTTGCAAATCCCTTCTTCGCCATACTTCCCAGTCTATGACTATGCCTATGCTCAAGGACATGGACAAGGATCGCCTCCAATGGTGCAAGTGCGTTTTCAGAGTGTTATCAGTCAGCTTTTTCAGCATGTAAGGGACTATTTTCTTGGTTTTCTGTTCGACTCTGTTGTTGGTTTGTTTGTTTTCTCTTCTAGTATTTAACACTGCCTTGCCTTGGTGTTTTAATTGGACTCCCAAGAGGATAATACGTTGTGGTGGAGCTGTGGATGATGATATGGCAAACATTATAGTTGCTCAGCTTCTCTATCTTGAAACAAGGTCTCTTCTAATGATAGTAGCCATTGGAACTATAACTTATTATGCAAATAGTTTTTCAAATTCTTCATCATTTAGGTTACTTGCTTTGTCTATAACACTACTAGAAATATGACTTTTTGCGTCTAATTTTTTACGACTGATTGTATTTCTTCTAGTTGGCTGGTGGGACAGCATTACAACAACATAAGTCTCATAGATTGCTATTATAAGTTTCATAGCAAACAACATGAGCAGTTCATATTTCTCCTAATTGGATGGGAATCTAGTATTTGTGATATCCTGTGAAATTATAAGTCTCATAGATTGCCTGTTGCTTAGATTGAAATATATTCGTTTTGTCCTTATTTCTGGGTTAAGAAAGATTTTAACCCTTAATGGGCCTTAACTGTTGTTTTGAGAAACTTCTCGTTTTGATGTATTTAACTGTTCCCGTTTTAGGTTTCTAGTGTTTGAAGACATAGAAAATGGAACCCTGAAGGCGCATCTGAATGGTAACTTTTGGAACGCAAAATTTACATGTTTGCCTAATTTGATTATGTTATCAAAGTTTGGCTCTTGGTAGATCGTCTTCAGACTCCCTTGAATTGGAGAACAAGGCTACAAATAGTCATTGGCGTGGCAGCTGCACTAGTAAGTTGTAAAGCTGCATGTTGTCGTACTCATATACAAATAAAAAGATGTCAAATCTTTTTTTTTTTTTTTTTTTTGCAATGATAAATTCTATGAGAGGATAACCTGTGGTTACATAAATACTATAGCCAAGAAGCAAAGTCACTATAACATCTACTTATAAGGGAAAGTCTGCTTACATGGTCCAACATTTGACATAGGGATTCTAACACATTCCTTGGTCTGATAAATCTGAAAGACTATTTGGAGTACTTTGGGAGCTTCAAATGCTCAATGCACTCTGCGGTCTTTATATTTTGTTTTAATAATTTTTTTTTTTTAGGTCAATAAGACATTAAATCCTTTAATAATTGAAAGTTAAGAAACTTGACTTAATGGCATGATCCCACTTGAAAACTTTTCTAGTCCAATAAATTCAATCTTAAATGTGGTCATACTTTTTCTTTATTTACATGTTAGTTGGAGTTACCTGGAACATTATTTACTTTTTCTGAATCAAATAATGTGGTAATTATTTGCATTATGTTTCTTGGTCCTTTTGTATGTTATTGAATTGCCCCGCTCTCTGATTTTTTCTACAAATCTTTAATATGGATCCTGACGATCTTATGGTGACTGATTTTAACTAGATAGAAATTGTTAGCAATTCACCAATATGTTTGCATTGAATATTTATTGTTTAGCACCTGAGCTCTACATCTGAGGCATCTTGGATAATGAGCTACTCTATAGAAATTTTGATTTTGTCAGTGATGACTTGGTGATGGTGATTGCAGCTTCGCATGGCTTGAACTCATGAGTCACAGGAGTTTTATGCCTAAGTTGCTTATCGTCAACCCTCCAAAAGGCTGGCCTCATGTTCAATGTTTGCTGGTAGACCAGTTCAAATTCATGGAGCTATACCCGCACAGTGTTGAACTGGGAGAAACAGTTTGCTTCTTCTCACTCTCTTTTTTTTTTTTTTTTTTTTTTTTGGGGGGGGGGGGGGAACAGATCCTTGAGGAAAATTGTTACTTGTTGACCTCTTCTTTTTTTTCTTTTTTTAAAATGCAGATTCATGTTCTATACAAAGGCACTCTGAGGGTGTTGCTTGTGCTGCTTCATGATTTTCCAGAATTCCTCTGCGATTATCATTTCAGCTTCTGTGATGTGATCCCTTCCAGCTGCATTGAAATGCGAAATGTCATCCTTAGTGCATTCTATCTGGATTGTATTTTTTTCATAAAAGAACTTTTCCCAAGTTTTTAGTTGTAATAACTCACATATGGCTCCAATTTTGAGACTCAAATGGAATGCCTGAATAAATTACAATGCTATACTGTCTGAATTATTGTCATTGCTATTCCTAGAGTGCTTAATGTTACACTTTTATGTTTCTTGTTTTTTTGTTTTTTTTGTTTTGTTTTTTTGCGATGGTAACAAGATGGTTGCCAAAAATATGTTAGTGTTTTTCTTTGTTTTTTTGCGACGGCAAAATAGTGGTTGCCATAAGTAGTTCAGGTGGTCGCGAATAATTTGCGACTGTTGCTTTGCCGTCGCAAAAAGTATTTGCCACCCCCACATTCGCGATCAACATGAGCCGTCGCAAAAGGTCTTTTGCAATTGTTTTTTATTATTTGTGACGGTTTATAGTGGTTGCAAAAAGTACTTTTTTTTAGTAGTGTATATAAGGTCCTAATTAAGCTTATAGGCTCGTTTTTATGACTCTTGTCTGAGAATTAAGAGAGAAGAGAGGAGAGCTCAACATATTTAGAGAGAAAACAAAGAGCTTGTAGAGAATTGTGGAAGATTCAAGGGTTAGAGCTATAATACACTTGAATTTACACATTAGGTATGAGATTCATCCTAAATTCTTAAAATTGAATCATGTAGAAACTAAGTTCATGGAGTTATAGGATCATTTGGTTGAATTTGATTAGGCTGAGCATGAGTTGTTATGAATATGATGAGTTGGAGTTGAATTATGTACATGCATGCATAATTTGAGTTAGAATTCATGAAATTCCTACATGCATGGCACATTTACACCTTAATTTTGAGAATCCTTCATGTTTTCATGCTTCTCATGTCACTTGATTATATTTTGAACATGTTTTGAAGAAATGTACACTCAAATTGAGTTAAACTTATTTTATAATTTGAGGTTGAAGCCTTTGGTTGGGAAATTACCATGGTTTTGAATAAATGAGTTCAAATCGGAAGTGTTTTCATGTTATATAATGATTCTCCATGTTTTTGTACCAAAAACCCAAGATTTGAGGCTTTGAATACCATGTTTGAACTTCAAACACAATTCTGCAAATTCTAGAATTCGTGCTTTACGCTCGAGCGTGAAAATCGAGCTCGCAGAAGTTTTGCAAAATTTTATCGTCCGCTCGAGCAACCGAAGTCACGCTCGAGCGATGACCCTTTTTCCTCAGCCTTCCACTTGAGCGACTGTCGAGCGGGAATTTCATGTAACCAGTACTTTTGCAGACCGCTCGAGCGACGAAAGTTATGCTTAAGCGACCACCCTTGTTTTTGAACCTCCGCTTGAGCGAAGGAAGTCACACTTGAGCAGAGACTCATGGCACTCTGTGTATTCTTAGGCACCATTTGGACTCATGTAATCATAGAATGAGATAGAAGCACATGAGTAGAATTAAAGTAAAATGAATTGGTGCTTCAACTCTACTTCTGTTATGTGTCTTGTTTAGGTGGACGATCGAGGCTTAGTGACAACTCAAACCACTATGAGTAGTAACTTTATAAAGATATGTTCAAATTATCTTTACTTTGGAAAATGCTATTGCTATCAAAATTGACATGTGATTGATTGAATGAATTATTAAAATAATTTGATAATTGATAGCATGGCTTATTGAAACATTATTTCCTTTTAATGAATGAAGTTCTGTTTTGAAATGGTTTTATGACATCCATCGAATGTAGGCCTTTGCCTGGGGGTAACAATACCAAGGGTATTGACCCTTGCCTGGGGGAGATTAATACCAAGGCCATAGACTCTTGCCTGGGAGAGATTAATACCAAGGGTATAGACCCTTGCCTGGAGGAGATTAATACCAAGGCTATAGACCCTTGCCTGGGGGAGATTAATACTAAGGCCATTGACCCTTGTAATGATAACGAACTTCATTCATATAACCTCTTTATTTTGTTATTACTCATTGAGCTCTAGCTCACTATTTATTTATATATATATGTAGGTGGGCAAGCTGAACCACAGAGTTAGGAAAGCCTCGAGTTTACCTAGGTCAGCCTTTTGTGGACCTTCCAAGTGAAGTAATCAGGCTCGGGTGGAGCCATGCTTGTCGAACCCCTTTTTGTGTGTTTTAATGGTTTTGTATTTGTATGTAGTTGGGGTTGTATTTTGTAAGACATGGCTTTGTACTTATGATAAATGTACTTTTGGAACAAAACTTTACTCATTATACTAGTTCTCTACATATACGCACAGCTTGATGGATAATTTCTATGTCATTTTAAACTTTCGCTAAGCCCCGTACCTTATATTAAGTGATTGTTTCATATAGAGGCCGTAGGTAATCGATGATTCCTGGCCGGTCATGACGCTAAACTTATAAAGGCTGGTTTGGGTCCTGACAGTTTTTGTGGGAATCATGTTCTGTTTATTACGAGGATGTATGTCCAGCCCCAGATTTGTTTGATTTCTATATGATCTATTTGATTCATCTCAGATCATCCATCTTGTTGATCAAAAATGTTATTCTATTCAAATTTCATTATACATTTATGTTTTTGTGGGAATCATATTTTCTTTTTGTGGGTTTCTTGTGTATATGAGCATGTTTTGCTTCTTATGTATGTTTTGATTAATTGCCCCAGATTTGTTTTTGTGGGAATCATGTCCTGTTTCCTATACGCATGTATGTCCAGCCCCAGATTTGTTTGATTCATCTTAGCCCCATATGTTTTTTAGAAATTAAAATGTTTTATATTTTTTTGTTATTTAAATATGTAAATCCGTGGTTCTAAACCTATCCAATCCGTGTTTAACCGAATTGGTTCCACGATTTAAATGGATTGGATTGGTTCCAATTTTTCAGGAACCATAGATAACGGATTGGTCCTAGTTTTATCCCAATCCGAACCATGCTCACCCCCATAATGCCTGAATTAGTGAGGAGTTATGGGTCACATAAGTAGCTCAACAATGACATATAAATAATATATCAAAACAATACATAATGGGCTTCTAATGGACTAATAGATACCTAAGTCATGTATGTAATCTCTACTTGCTCCTTTCTTGCACCCGTGGATTGGATCCATTCCTGCAAGTTATAGCCAAATTCAATAACATACTTGCTTCAAAACTTTTCCATCTTCTCTCCTCTAGTCAATGTGAAACTCTCCATATTCTCATATGATAACTTCTCATTAAACCCTAATTAATTACACAACTATATATTAAAATAGACTAACAAATTTTATATATGAATAGAATTTTATTTTCTTAATAATGAAGTTCTTACCATGGTTTTAAAAATTGGACCGGATCGGCCAGTTGAACCAGGCCAGGAAGCACGGATACTCTTTTTTGCTAGGAAGCACGGATCTCTTCAAGGGTCTCTTTCTTGCTAGGAAGCACGGATACTCTGAAACGGCCTCTGTACGCGTATCGAATATGTATCGGATAGGGATACGCATCCGATACGGCGGGATACGTATCAGATATGGCAAAGAAGTATCCCATTTTTTTTAAAATTTATTTTGAATTTCGGATACGTTTGGGATATGCGAGGATACTTCAAGGATACGCTTGGGACACTTTCGAGCTACGGCGGGGTGAAAAAATAATTTTGAAACGTATAATTGGGGTCAAAGTGTAAAATAACAAAACTATATCTAAAATAAAACAAAAAAAATCAAACAGACCCTACCTAGAGGAGTCAACGAACAGCAACAAGAGAGTCATCGAACAGCGGCAAGAGAGTCGTCGTCTCTGAATCGCGAACAACAGCAAGTCGCCGTCCTCGTCCTCGTCCTCGTCATCGATCAAGGTTTGTCACTCTCACTCTCCTTCTCTCTTGTTCTCGCTGTGTCGCTCAATCTCACACACACTCTCTCTCTCTCTCTCTCTTTTTCGCTCGATCTCACTCTTCGTCTCGTTCAATCTCACTCACTCTCTTTCTCTCTCTCTCGCTCAATCTCACTCTCACTGTACTAATACTAACCCCTTCGATTTTTTTATTTTTTATTTTTTGCAGCTTAGCTAAGCTACTGTGAGGCATTTTTTTACCCCCTTAATTTGAATTGCATTATGGTTGTTATGGGTGATGATGCTATATTGTTGGAATTGCTGAAACATAATTGAATTGGTGAATTTTTTTTTGGATGTTCATGCCAAAAGATAACTACATTAATGTTTTGTTTTATTTCTTACCAAATTTATAAATTCTAGGAAATGAGTTCGGGTACGGGGAACAAATTGAAGCTATTGATCTTGAAGACTCTTAGTTTTATAGGAATCTTTCTTTTTTATCAAGTTGTCTTTTGCTTTAGGTTTTATTTGTATACATACTACATTATTAAAAATTAGAAAAATAATATTTTTTACGAACGTATTCCCGCCGTACCCGTATCCTAGTTTTTCAACTTTTTCCGTATCACCGTATTTGTATCTGTATCGTATCGTCTCGTATCGTACCAGTATCTTGTATTTGTATCTATGCTTCCTAGCTTTCTTGTGAAGAATCCCATTGAGAGCTTGAAAATATTGTGAAAATCTCACCATATTTATATAAAAAAAAATGTCTTCAAAAAGAACTTAAGAAACCCACATGAGATTCAATTATAATATTTGAATCAAATTTATTGGAGAGAGAGTTGAAATTTTAATATCCTTTCAAAATTAATCATATTCTTTCAATCAAATTATTTTAATCAAAATAGTTTGGAGGAAATATTGAACATTTGGTTTCCCTCCAAAATTAAAACCAGTAAACTATTTAAATATTTATGATGTTTTTATTTTAAAACTAAAGGAAAAAATTAGAATAAATATTTATATACAATTTTAGGGAAATTACAAACACGCTCTCAAGGTTTGACTAAAATACGAATTCCCTCTTGAGGTTTGAGAAACTACATCCTATCTCCTGAGGTTTATATTTGCACAAAAAATTGCCCCCTCATTTGTTATGTAAATATAAACCTCATGGTGCAATTTGTAATTTTCCAAACCTCAGGGGAGAATCCATATTTTAGTCAAACCTCGAGGGGGTGTCAGTAATTTATCCATAATTTTAATACATATTTTTTATTTATATATAATTTTTTTTGATAAATTATGTTTATATATATTTATATATATATATATATCTATTTGAAAAAATTAGAATAAATATTTAAAAGAAATATTTGTATACAATAGAAATATTTATATATAATTTTAATATATTTATAACATAATTATGACATTACGGTTCGATTCTGGTTCAACTAGGGTAGAACTGGTGACCCATCCGTCTAATTTCTTTTTCAGTTTGCTCACCGATCTGGATTTTATAACATTAGTTCTTACCTTCCACCAAGAAAGGAATGCACACGAATTGTGTGGAAACAAATGATGTTCACTCATGTTTTTTTAGAAGTACGGAGAAACTAGTTTTAGTTGGCATCTTCATCAAAAGATGAATTCATATTTCAAAACAATTAAGTGATTTAAAAAAATTCTCAGGAAAGTTTGAACCTTTTTTTATTTGTAATGTGTTTGAAGGAAGGTAGTATAAGAGGGAGGCTATGAAGCACGGGTACTTCAAAAATGTTACCGTACAAGTATTGGGTATTTACCGAGTGCGAGTACGCATACCGCTATAACTGCACAAGTATCGGTTATGCCAAAAATGCACTGGGAATGTTCTATACGATCAATATAATGATGGGTACGTAATGGGTACGCCATGGTTACGTTTTTGGATACTTTGGGGGTAAAAAATGAGATTTTTTACAAATTAAAGGGTACTGAAGCAATTTTGTTGGTCTATTTTAAAGAATTATATAAATTTGGGGTACTTTTGTAATAAACAAAACTTGAAACAAATTAAAATTAGGGTTCTACTCTATTCCATTCGATTGTCTTGAAACAGAGAGAGAGACTCCCAAGAGCTGAAGAACTCCTTCCTGCGAAGCTATTGAAGAGAATCGAAGAACTTGCAAGAGAATGGAAGGCGTAGATCGATTCTATTCTTCAAAGATCACATTCCGGTAAGTTCATCTTCGATTCTTCATCGTCTCCTTCTTTGATTCATCTTCCTCTTCTTCTTTGTTCTGTCCAGATCCATATTTTCCAGTTCAAAATTTCAGTTACTATAATCATTAATTTTGTATTAATTCCATTAATTTTATAACGTCACATTAAAATCTCATTGATATTGTGGAGATATCATAAATTTTGTATTAATTCCATTAATTTTATAACGTCACATTAAAGTCTCATTGATATTGTGGAGATATCATAACATTTAGACTCTTTATTTATTGTGGGGTTGTTGTTCTAAAGTATTCATTCTTATCAAAGACATGGGACACATTGGACGACCGATGGTGGAGGTGTTCTCGGTGCGCATCAACCACATCGACGGAGAGAAGCTCTACGGCACAATCACAGTCACCGACGGACTGAGTACTCAATCCATCTACAACCGATCAAGAGATCATTACGAATCCATCAGCCCGGGCCAAACCGCTTTGCTGACTGGTCCAGCTCGATCCATCTCAGCCTCCGACAGCTTCACCATCGACGTGGCTCTCAAGAATAAGGACAAATTGTCTCCGGACGATGATGTCAGCAGCGAGCAGATACCGTGGAACGTTTACAACACCAATAAGTATGATGAGCCCTTATACGACGACGTTCCTGGCAAGAATGGTTCGGTGACGGTCAACTACGTAGTGTTGAGGAAAGCGCTGGAGGCTACCGTGGAAGTTACGCTTGTAAATCGAGGTGGGGAAAACTCACTTCCTGTTTACGGACGGCTTACTGCTCGCAATGGAAATTTCATGAATGAAAGCCAGCTCTTCCGGAAGAAATCAGATGAGCACGTAGATGTAAGGCCCGAGCAGCCCATCCCGTTGTCGAGATCTGTGGTGGCCGTGCCATCGAACTCCTCCCTCATAGTTTGGGCAGTTCTGATGGATCACAATGGTGAGATTGCCAAGGGCACTGCTGAGTTTCCTGCTCAACTCTCCGGCACAGCTCAGAAGAATATTTTCGGACAGCATGGTGAGATTCGAGTTAAGGTCACTTGGTCATTATGATGAGATCTGAGTTAAGGTCACTTGGACTTGAGACCGACGAATATATATATATATATATTATGTCACTAGTCATTTATGGCGAGTGTTTTGTTTTAATAAGTTGATTGTAACTGTGGTATGGCTGTTTCAGGTTCTATATTATTGATTACATATAAAATAATTTCTCTGTTTTGATGTTGTTAAATTGTTTGTCTGTGGATATTGATAAGCATAAAAGTGATACTTCTCACAATTCAGTAATTGAGCTTCGTTCACAGGCTATTTTTCCATGTCAATTTGTTTTTTGCGGCCCTAGTCCAAGTCCGATTATGGCTCCCACGTGATTTTTGGAGAGTTACCTGAGTTTCTCCAAGCTGTATCACGACTTGCACACGCACACCACCAGATAATGAGGAGAGAGAAAAATTGAAAAACAAAGGGTGAGTGACTGTAAACCGGTGAGATTTCTATATCTAGGGTTGAGTGACTGTATGCTACCCAAAAAATAAATAAATAAACAAACAAGTTTTTCCTTAACTGTTTGTTTGCAAGTTGTCAAGCTGGCCTAATCTTAAGGAAAGTGGGTTGAGTGTTTGTGAGATCTAAATTAGGGTGTGGAGGATTTGTGAGCTTGAGGGTTGAGTGATGTGAGTACTAGTTATAATCTGTTTCTAACTGTTGTGTCTACAGGTTACTAAACTGGTACTTTTTGTGAGGGAGTTTTTTGTTGGGGGTTGAGTGAAGAGAGATCTACATTCTTGGAGAGCTTTTTTCTTTATTTTTCTTCTTCTGCTCTGTACTTAGCTAATCTTTGTTGAGCTTGAGTGCCTATATGTGGGTTGAGAATGTGAGGTTACATAAAGTGAGTCTTGTTACAGATCTGAGCACAGTTTCTTGTAGGGTCTGTTTATCCTTATTGGTGTTCACAGGTAGTGCTGAGGTGTGTTGGAGGTTGCTCTGTTTGGTGAGAGCTTGAAGGACATCAAGAGGGCTAGGCTGCCAATATGGGCCAACCCTTTTAAATGTTCTCAAATAGGATTGTTGGTGTCTTTATTATACTGAATTTGTACAGATTTGCGTTTGCTATCTGTCTGCTGATCTGTTGCTATGCTGCATGCTGTTGTGTTGTCTTGTTTTGGGTTGCTCGGCTCTTTTGGTTTTCTATTGTGCTAATATGATACTGTGCTGATATGCTATGCTTTTTGGGTTTGGTTTGCTGCTGTGTTGATGCGATGCATTCTGTTGTGTTGTTGTGTTGTTTAGCTGTGCTCTTTTTCATCTGTATCTTGTTTTTTGTTCAGGGTCCCTATTTTATGTTAGATATGGTTTTTGAACAGAAGTATGGGTTAGAGAGTTTTAGATTGCTCTGTGTCTAGATGCTAGCCTCTTGCCTTAGCCTTTTATTTTTTGTTTTAGCTGTTCGTCTTTTGCTTTGTATAGTTCTGCAGGGCCTGGGGCATTCCCTTTGTAATATTGTATTTTTTCTGTTTTTATTTTATGACTTATTCACTAAAAAAAAAATCTAATTTTCTATAAATTTGATGAATGTCTTCTTATATTTATTTCTTAGCCTCCTGAGTTCTTAGCCTTTCATATTTATTCCCTGTTTTGTTTTCATCTTCAAAGAAATGAATGGTTGTTGGAAGCTCAGATTATTGTCATAGTGGGCCCCCAAAAAAGATAGGTAGAATAAAAATGTATTATAAAATTAACCAAAGTTTCGTTCGGTCCCTTAAAAGGGACTGGACGGTCCAGTTATGGCCCGTGGGCTCACCATTGGCGCTTCTTTTTTTTTATTTTTATTATATATATATATATATATATGATTTGATTCATTGATTTTTTCGGTCTCAATGTGTAGATTATTCATAAAAAAAATTAAATTAATTTGATAATTGTAACCATATAAGTTAATCACATTTGTCTTCAAAAAATTGAATGGTTTATTTTTAAAATTATGTTTGTTATCTTTTTTTATATACCAATGTGATAAATTCAAATAACTACAATTATCGGATTAATTTGCTATTTTTTATGGAGCATCTACACACTGAGACCGAAAAGATTAACGCAACAAATTATCAAAATAAGACGCGTGACATGCCCACAGGCCTAAACTAGACTGGAGACAATCTGCATTTTATAAAATTGATCTCTAAAATTAAATGGGTGGTGTAAATTCAAATTTGTTGTTTTGTCAGTTATCCTAAAATAATTGTGATTCACGCAATATATTTTCTGAGTATTTTTTTGAATATTTTTTTTTTTTGACTTCTTGGTATTATTGTAGTTGGCCCTAATGTCTAACTCATAAAGGGCTCTCTAATGCAAAAGTTAGTAAATTGTGATCTAAATTGTTAACAAATAGTAAATATATGGGACTGAGTTGGAGAGAAGCGTAGTCCAGTTCAGTCGGACTCTTGATATCTACCATGGATCTTACTTTGGTAATTTGAATTGTTCTTAGTTTGTTTTGTTTTTGTTTTTTTAATGATGACAAATATGATTTAAAATTAAAACATTTATTTATTTATTTATTTTTATAAAGAAAGTTCATTTTCATGAAGAAAAATGTCATTCATTTTTTGAAATAAAATTTTGATGAAATTAGATGGCTACGATTATTGAATTAATCATATTTTTTTCTTCATGAATAGTCTATACACAGAGATGCGACTTTATCAATCAAGTATAATTCGTGGTGAACACAACAACACCGATTGGACTTGACTTCATCCAATTAGAGAGAAGTCAATCCCTAATTATAATGCTTTACACTACGCCAGCCACCTTACCCAATCCATCCACGATAGCGATCATATAAAACATACAAAATAGTAATACTAGGGACTTCAACAAATACATTAATAAATAAGTTTTTTACCCGTGCTATGCATGATTTCTATTTTTAAAATTTTAAATATAATAATTTTTGTTTTTAAATGTAATATTATTAAATAATAAATTATGAATGTATGCTTAAATGGTTATGTAGTGAAAGTAAAAAAGTAATATCATTTTAAAAAAAGAAAAATAAAGTGTCAAAGAATAAAAACTTATAAAAATAGTTTAAAACATATTTTTTATGTCTCAGATGAAAGTTAAGAAAAAATAAGAGGAACCGTACAAATTTAAATAAATAGTTTGAATTATTAGTATCCTTATCAATTTTTTATTTTATTTTATTTTTTTTGCAAATTACCTTGGAAATTAGACGTCTTGTATTAGCAAGTGAATGAAAAATAAATAAATAAATTAAAAATTAAAAAAATAAAAAAATTCAAAAAAAAGTTCACTAAAGGCGAAAGTAAGTCAACAAATCAAATAGTTTAAAAAAAAAAACTTATTTCATCTTTTATGACAGCACTTAAAATTTAATTATTTTTTTATATTTTTTGGATTGATCTAGTCTAATAGACGAAAAAAAACAAAAAAAATCATTAAATTTTTTTTAGTCAAACCTACCCTTACGAAAACCCTTACTAAAAGAATACAAGAATACTTACAAAAAAAAAATAAATAAATAAAAATTTGTGCATTTGAAAACACACCAAACAAAATACAAAACACTCAATAGCTTATTATTTTAGTAGAAAGTCTTTGAGTTGAATACAATTTTAAAATCCGAACACAATAAGACTCTCTAAGTTGGCTTGGCATGCCAAGTTGTTCGCGCAGTTGGTTCGCGCAGTTGGCAATGAAGACACTTTCCTTACTAAATGTACTTTTGGAACAAAACTTTACTCATTATACTTGTTCTCTACATATACGCACAGCTTGATGGATAATTTCTATGTCATTTTAAACTTTCGCTAAGCCCCGTACCTTATATTAAGTGATTGTTTCATATAGAGGCCGTAGGTAATCGATGATTCCTGGCCGGTCATGACGCTAAACTTATAGAGGCTGGTTTGGGTCCTGACAGTTTTTGTGGGAATCATGTTCTGTTTATTACGAGGATGTATGTCCAGCCCCAGATTTGTTTGATTTCTATATGAGCTATTTGATTCATCTCAGATCATCCATCTTGTTGATCAAAAATGTTATTCTATTCAAATTTCTTTATACATTTATGTTTTTGTGGGAATCATATTTTCTTTTTGTGGGTTTCTTGTGTATATGAGCATGTTTTGCTTCTTATGTATGTTTTGATTGATTGCCCCAGATTTGTTTTTGTGGGAATCATGTCCTGTTTCCTATACGCATGTATGTCCAGCCCCAGATTTGTTTGATTCATCTTAGCCCCATATGTTTTTTAGGAATTAAAATGTTTTATATTTTTTTGTTATTTAAATATGTGAATCCGTGGTTCTAAATCGATCCAATCCGTGTTTAAACGAATTGGTTCCACGATTTAAATGGATTGGATTGGTTTCAATTTTTCAAGAACCGTAGATAACGGATTGGTCCTGGTTTTACCCCAATCCGAACCATGCTCACCCCTAGTCCATAATGCCTGAATTAGTGAGGAGTTATGGGTCACATAAGTAGCCCAATAATGACATATAAATAATATATCAAAACAATACATAATGGGCTTCTAATGGACTAATAGATACCTGAGTCATGTATGTAATCTCCACTTGCTCCTTTCTTGCACCCGTGGATTGGATCCATTCCTGCAAGTTATAGCCAAATTCAATAACATACTTGCTTCAAAACTTTTCCATCTTCTTTCCTCTAGTCAATGTGAAACTCTCCATATTCTCATATGATAACTTCTCATTAAACCCTAATTAATTACACAACTATATATTAAAATAGACTAACAAATTTTATATATGAATAGAATTTTATTTTCTTAATAATGAAGTTCTTACCATGGTTTTAAAAATTGGACCGGATCGGCCAGTTGAACCAGGCCAGGAAGCACGGATACTCTTTTTTGCTAGGAAGCACGGATCTCTTCAAGGGTCTCTTTCTTGCTAGGAAGCACGGATACTCTGAAACGGCCTCTGTACGCGTATCGAATATGTATCGGATAGGGATACGCATCCGATACGACGGGATACATATCAGATATGGCAAAGAAGTATCCCATTTTTTTTAAATTTTTTTTTTGAATTTCGGATACGTTTGGGATATGCGAGGATACTTCAAGGATACGCTTGGGACACTTTCGGGCTATGGCGGGGTGAAAAAATAATTTTGAAATGTATAATTGGGGTCAAAGTGTAAAATAACAAAACTATATCTAAAATAAAACAAAAAAGTCAAACAGACCCTACCTAGAGGAGTCAACGAACAGCAACAAGAGAGTCATCGAACAACGGCAAGAGAGTCGTCGTCTCTGAATCGCGAACAACAGCAAGTCGCCGTCCTCGTCCTCGTCATCGATCAAGGTTTGTCACTCTCACTCTCCTTCTCTCTTGTTCTCGCTGTGTCGCTCGATCTCACACACACACACACACACTTTCTCTCTCTCTCTCTCTCTCTCTCTCTCTCTCTCTTTTTCGCTCGATCTCACTCTCCGTCTCGTTCAATCTCACTCACTCTCTTTCTCTCTCTCTCGCTCAATCTCACTCTCACTGTACTAATACTAATCCCTTTGATTTTTTTTTTTTTTGCAGCTTAGCTAAGCTACTGTGAGGTATTTTTTTACCCCTTAATTTGAATTGCATTATGGTTGTTATGGGTGATGATGCTATATTGTTGGAATTGCTGAAATATAATTGAATTGGTGAATTTTTTTTTGGATGTTCATGCCAAAAGATAACTACATTAATGTTTTGTTTTATTTCTTACCAAATTTATAAATTCTAGGAAATGAGTTCGGGTACGGGGAACAAATTGAAGCTATTGATCTTGAAGACTCTTAGTTTTATAGGAATCTTTCTTTTTTTATCAAGTTGTCTTTTCCTTTAGGTTTTATTTGTATACATACTACATTATTAAAAATTAAAAAAATAATATTTTTTTACGAATGTATTCCCGTCGTACCCGTATCCTAGTTTTTCAACTTTTTCCGTATCACCGTATTTGTATCTGTATCGTATCGACTCGTATCGTACCCGTATCTCGTATCTGTATCTATGCTTCCTAGCTTTCTTGTGAAGAATCCCATTGAGAGCTTGAAAATATTGTGAAAGTCTCACCCTATTTATATAAAAAAAAATGTCTTCAAAAAGAACTTAAGAAACCCACATGAGATTCAATTATAATATTTGAATCAAATTTATTGGAGAGAGAGTTGAAATTTTAATATCCTTCCAAAATTAATCATATTCTTTCAATCAAATTATTTTAATCAAAATAGTTTGGAGGAAATATTGAACATTTGGTTTCCCTCCAAAATTAAAACCAGTAAACTATTTAAATATTTATGATGTTTTTATTTTAAAACTAAAAGAAAAAATTAGAATAAATATTTATATACAATTTTAGGGAAATTACAAACACGCTCTCAAGGTTTGACTAAAATACGAATTCCCTCTTGAGGTTTGAGAAACTACATCCTATCTCCTGAGGTTTATATTTGCACAAAAAATTGCCCCCTCATTTGTTATGTAAATATAAACCTCATGGTGCAATTTGTAATTTTCCAAACCTCAGGGGAGAATCCATATTTTAGTCAAACCTCGAGGGGGTGTCAGTAATTTATCCATAATTTTAATACATATTTTTTATTTATATATAATTTTTTTTGATAAATTATGTTTATATATATATATATATCTATTTGAAAAAATTAGAATAAATATTTAAAAGAAATATTTGTATATAATAGAAATATTTATATATAATTTTAATATATTTATAACATAATTATGACATTACGGTTCGATTCTGGTTCAACTTGGGTAGAACTGGTGACCCATCCGTCCAATTTCTTTTTCGGTTTGCTCACCGATCTGGATTTTATAACATTAGTTCTTAGCTTCCTCCAAGAAAGGAATGCACACGAATTGGGTGGAAACAAATGCTGTTCACTCATGTTATTTTAGAAGTACGGAGAAACTAGTTTTAGTTGGCATCTTCGTCAAAAGATGAATTCATATTTCAAAACAATTAAGTGATTTAAAAAAATTCTCAGGAAAGTTTGAACCTTTTTTTATTTGTAATGTGTTTGAAGGAAGGTAGTATAAGAGGGAGGCTATGAAGCACGGGTACTTCAAAAATGTTACCGTACAAGTATTGGGTACTTACCGAGTGCGAGTACGCGTACCGCTATAACTACACAAGTACCGGTTACGCCAAAAATGCACTAGGAATGTTCTATACGATCAATATAATGATGGGTACGCAATGGGTATGCCATGGTTACGTTTTTGGATACTTTGGGGTTAAAAAATGAGATTTTTTACAAATTAAAGGGTACCGGAGCAATTTTGTTGGTCTATTTTAAAGAATTATATAAATTTGGGGTACTTTTGTAATAAACAAAACTTGAAACAAATTAAAATTAGGGTTCTACTCTATTCCACTCGATTGTCTTGAAACAGAGAGAGAGACTCCCAAGAGCTAAAGAACTCCTTCCTGCGAAGCTATTGAAGAGAATCGAAGAACTTGCAAGAGAATGGAAGGCGCAGATCGATTCTATTCTTCAAAGATCACATTCCGGTAAGTTCATCTTCGATTCTTCATCGTCTTCTTCTTCGATTCATCTTCCTCTTCTTCTTTGTTCTGTCCAGATCCAGATTTTCCAGTTCAAAATTTCAGTTACTATAATCATTAATTTTGTATTAATTCCATTAATTTTATAACGTCACATTAAAGTCTCATTGATATGTGAGGATACTTCAAGGATACGCTTGGGACACTTTCGGGCTACGGCGGGGTGAAAAAATAATTTTGAAACGTATAATTGGGGTCAAAGTGTAAAATAACAAAACTATATCTAAAATAAAACAAAAAAAATCAAACAGACCCTACCTAGAGGAGTCAACGAACAGCAACAAGAGAGTCATCGAACAGCGGCAAGAGAGTCGTCGTCTCTGAATCGCGAACAACAGCAAGTCGCCGTCCTCGTCCTCGTCATCGATCAAGGTTTGTCACTCTCACTCTCCTTCTCTCTTGTTCTCGCTGTGTCGCTCGATCTCACACACACACTCTCTCTCTCTTTTTCGCTCGATCTCACTCTTCGTCTCGTTCAATCTCACTCACTCTCTTTCTCTCTCTCTCGCTCAATCTCACTCTCACTGTACTAATACTAACCCCTTTGAATTTTTTTTTTTTTTTTTTTTTTTTTTTTGCAGCTTAGCTAAGCTACTGTGTGGCATTTTTTTACCCCTTAATTTGAATTGCATTATGGTTGTTATGGGTGATGATGCTATATTGTTGGAATTGTTGAAACATAATTGAATTGGTGAATTTTTTTTTGGATGTTCATGCCAAAAGATAACTACATTAATGTTTTGTTTTATTTCTTACCAAATTTATAAATTCTAGGAAATGAGTGTGGGTACGGGCAACAAATTGAAGCTATTGATCTTGAAGACTCTTAGTTTTATAGGAATCTTTCTTTTTTATCAAGTTGTCTTTTGCTTTAGGTTTTATTTGTATACATACTACATTATTAAAAATTAGAAAAATAATATTTTTTACGAACGTATTCCCGCCGTACCCGTATCCTAGTTTTTCAACTTTTTCTGTATCACCGTGTTTGTATCTGTATCGTATCGTCTCGTATCGTACCAGTATCTCGTATCTGTATCTATGCTTCCTAGCTTTCTTGTGAAGAATCCCATTGAGAGCTTGAAAATATTGTGAAAATCTCACCATATTTATATAAAAAAAAATGTCTTCAAAAAGAACTTAAGAAACCCACATGAGATTCAATTATAATATTTGAATCAAATTTATTGGAGAGAGAGTTGAAATTTTAATATCCTTTCAAAATTAATCATATTCTTTCAATCAAATTATTTTAATCAAAATAGTTTGGAGGAAATATTGAACATTTGGTTTCCCTCCAAAATTAAAACCAATAAACTATTTAAATATTTATGATGTTTTTATTTTAAAACTAAAGGAAAAAATTAGAATAAATATTTATACACAATTTTAGGGAAATTACAAACACGCCATCAAGGTTTGACTAAAATACGAATTCCCTCTTGAGGTTTTAGAAACTACATCCTATCTCCTGAGGTTTATATTTGCAGAAAAAATTACCCCCTCATTTGTTATGTAAATATAAATCTCATGGGGCAATTTGTAATTTTTCAAACCTTAGGGGAGAATCCATATTTTAGTCAAACCTCGAGGGGGTGTCAGTAATTTATCCATAATTTTAATACATATTTTTTATTTATATATAATTTTTTTTGATAAATTATGTTTATATATATTTATATATATATATATATATATATCTATTTGAAAAAATTAGAATAAATATTTAAAAGAAATATTTGTATACAACAGAAATATTTATATATAATTTTAATATATTTATAACATAATTATGACATTACGGCTCGATTCTGGTTCAACTAGGGTAGAACTGGTGACCCATCCGTCTAATTTCTTTTTCGGTTTGCTCACCGATCTGGATTTTATAAAATTAGTTCTTACCTTCCACCAAGAAAGGAATGCACACGAATTGTGTGGAAACAAATGATGTTCACTCATGTTTTTTTAGAAGTACGGAGAAACTAGTTTTAGTTGGCATCTTCATCAAAAGATGAATTCATATTTCAAAACAATTAAGTGATTAAAAAAAATTCTCAGGAAAGTTTGAACCTTTTTTTATTTGTAATGTGTTTGAAGGAAGGTAGTATAAGAGGGAGGCTATGAAGCACGGGTACTTCAAAAATGTTACCGTACAAGTATTGGGTATTTACCGAGTGCGAGTACGCATACCGCTATAACTGCACAAGTACCGGTTACGCCAAAAATGCACTGGGAATGTTCTATACGATCAATATAATGATGGGTACGTAATGGGTACGCCATGGTTACGTTTTTGGATACTTTGGGGGTAAAAAATGAGATTTTTTACAAATTAAAGGGTACTGAAGCAATTTTGTTGGTCTATTTTAAAGAATTATATAAATTTGGGGTACTTTTGTAATAAACAAAACTTGAAACAAATTAAAATTAGGGTTCTACTCTATTCCATTCGATTCTCTTGAAACAGAGAGAGAGACTCCCAAGAGCTGAAGAACTCCTTCCTGCGAAGCTATTGAAGAGAATCGAAGAACTTGCAAGAGAATGGAAGGCGTAGCTCGATTCTATTCTTCAAAGATCACATTCCGGTAAGTTCATCTTCGATTCTTCATCGTCTTCTTCTTCGATTCATCTTCCTCTTCTTCTTTGTTCTGTCCAGATCCAGATTTTCCAGTTCAAAATTTCAGTTACTATAATCATTAATTTTGTATTAATTCCATTAATTTTATAACGTCACATTAAAGTCTCATTGATATTGTGGAGATATCATAAATTTTGTATTAATTCCATTAATTTTATAACGTCACATTAAAGTCTCATTGATATTGTGGAGATATCAGAACATTTAGACTCTTTATTTATTGTGGGGTTGTTGTTCCAAAGTATTCATTCTTATCAAAGACATGGGACACATTGGACGACCGATGGTGGAGGTGTTCTCGGTGCGCATCAACCACATCGACGGAGAGAAGCTCTACGGCACAATCACAGTCACCGACGGACTGAGTACTCAATCCATCTACAACCGATCAAGAGATCATTACGAATCCACCAGCCCGGGCCAAACCGCTATGCTGACTGGTCCAGCTCGATCTATCTCAGCCTCCGACAGCTTCACCATCGACGTGGCTCTCAAGAATAAGGACAAATTGTCTCCGGACGATGATGTCAGCAGCGAGCAGATACCGTGGAACGTTTACAACACCAATAAGTATGATGAGCCCTTATACGATGACGTTCCTGGCAAGAATGGTTCGGTGACGGTCAACTACGTAGTGTTGAGGAAAGCGCTGGAGGCTACCATGGAAGTTACGCTTGTAAACCGAGGTGGGGAAAACTCACTTCCTGTTTACGGACGGCTTACTGCTCGCAATGGAAATTTCATGAATGAAAGCCAGCTCTTCCGGAAGAAATCAGATGAGCACGTAGATGTAAGGCCCGAGCAGCCCATCCCGTTGTCGAGATCTGTGGTGGCCGTGCCATCGAACTCCTCCCTCATAGTTTGGGCAGTTTTGATGGATCACAATGGTGAGATTGCCAAGGGCACTGCAGAGTTTCCTGCTCAACTCTCCGGCACAGCTCAGAAGAATATTTTCGGACAGCATGGTGAGATCCGAGTTAAGGTCACTTGGTCATTATGATGAGATCCGAGTTAAGGTCACTTGGACTTGAGACCGACGAATATATATATATATATTATGTCACTAGTCATTTATGGCGAGTGTTTTGTTTTAATAAGTTGATTGTAGCTGTGGTATGGCTGTTTCAGGTTCTATATTATTGATTACATATAAAATAATTTCTCTGTTTTGATGTTGTTAAATTGTTTGTCTGTGGATATTGATAAGCATAAAAGTGATACTTCTCACAATTCAGTAATTGAGCTTCGTTCACAGGCTATTTTTCCATGTCAATTTGTTTTTTGCGGCCCTAGTCCAAGTCCGATTATGGCTCCCACGTGATTTTTGGAGAGTTACCTGAGTTTCTCCAAGCTGTATCACGACTTGCACACGCACACCACCAGATAATGAGGAGAGAGAAAAATTGAAAAACAAAGGGTGAGTGACTGTAAGCCAGTGAGATTTCTATATCTAGGGTTGAGTGACTGTATGCTACCCAAAAAATAAATAAATAAACAAACAAGTTTTTCCTTAACTGTTTGTTTGCAGGTTGTCAAGCTGGCCTAATCTTAAGGAAAGTGGGTTGAGTGTTTGTGAGATCTAAATTAGGGTGTGGAGGATTTGTGAGCTTGAGGGTTGAGTGATGTGAGTACTAGTTATAATCTGTTTCTAACTGTTGTGTCTACAGGTGACTAAGCTGGTACTTTTTGTGAGGGAGTTTTTTGTTGGGGGTTGAGTGAAGAGAGATCTACATTCTTGGAGAGCTTTTTTCTTTATTTTTCTTCTTCTGCTCTGTACTTACCTAATCTTTGCTGAGCTTGAGTGCCTATATGTGGGTTGAGATTGTGAGGTTACATAAAGTGAGTCTTGTTACAGATCTGAGCACAGTTTCTTGTAGGGTCTGTTTATCCTTATTGGTGTTCACAGGTAGTGCTGAGGTGTGTTGGAGGTTGCTCTGTTTGGTGAGAGCTTGAAGGACATCAAGAGGGCTAGGCTGCCAATATGGGCCAGCCCTTTTAAATGTTCTCAAATAGGATTGTTGGTGTCTTTATTATACTGAATTTGTACAGATTTGCGTTTGCTATCTGTCTGCTGATCTGTTGCTATGCTGCATGCTGTTGTGTTGTCTTGTTTTGGGTTGCTCGGCTCTTTTGGTTTTCTATTGTGCTAATATGATACTGTGCCGATATGCTATGCTTTTTGGGTTTGGTTTGCTGCTGTGTTGATGCGATGCATTCTGTTGTGTTGTTGTGTTGTCTAGCTGTGCTCTTTTTCATCTGTATCTTGTTTTTTGTTCAGGGTCCCTATTTTATGTTAGATATGGTTTTTGAACAGAAGTATGGGTTAGAGAGTTTTAGATTGCTCTGTGTCTAGATGCTAGCCTCTTGCCTTAGCCTTTTATTTTTGGTTTTAGCTGTTCGTCTTTTGCTTTGTATAGTTCTGCAGGGCCTGGGGCATTCCCCTTGTAATATTGTATTTTTTCTGTTTTTATTTTATGACTTATTCACTAAAAAAAAAAAAAAAAAAAAAATCTAATTTTCTATAATTTTGATGAATGTCTTCTTATATTCATTTCTTAGCCTCCTGAGTTCTTAGCCTTTCATATTTATTCCCTGTTTTGTTTTCATCTTCAAAGAAATGAATGGTTGTTGGAAGCTCAGATTATTGTCATAGTGGGCCCCCAAAAAAGATAGGTAGAATAAAAATGTATTATAAAATTAACCAAAGTTTCGTTCGGTCCCTTAAAAGGGACTGGACGGTCCAGTTATGGCCCGTGGGCTCACCATTGGCGCTTCTTTTTTTATTTTTATTATATATATATATGATTTGATTCATTGATTTTTTCGGTCTCAATGTGTAGATTATTCATAAAAAAAATTAAATTAATTTGATAATTGTAACCATATAAGTTAATCACATTTGTCTTCAAAAAATTGAATGGTTTATTTTTAAAATTATGTTTGTTATCTTTTTTTATATACCAATGTGATAAATTCAAATAACTACAATTATCGGATTAATTTGCTATTTTTTATGGAGCATCTACACACTGAGACCGAAAAGATTAACGAAACAAATTATCAAAATAAGACGCGTGACATGCCCACAGGCCTAAACTAGACTGGAGACAATCTGCATTTTATAAAATTGATCTCTAAAATTAAATGGGTGGTGTAAATTCAAATTTGTTGTTTTGTCAGTTATCCTAAAATAATTGTGATTCACGCAATATATTTTTTGAGTATTTTTTTGAATATTTTTTTTTTTTGACTTCTTGGTATTATTGTAGTTGGCCCTAATGTCTAACTCATAAAGGGCTCTCTATCGAATCATAGTTTTTCTGTGCTGAATGAGACAAATGCCACTCATATTATGGTTGAATCATGTGATAATGTGTAATATTTTTCAAAAGTAAATAACACCAATTCATATCTATTGCTAGTTGTTGCATTGTTGGATGTAAATATTTAAAATAAACGCCATATAAAAATGCAAAAGCTAGTAAATTGTGATCTAAATTGTTAACAAATAGTAATTATATGGGACTGAGTTGGAGAGAAGCGTAGTCCAGTTCAGTTGGACTCTTGATATCTACCATGGATCTTACTTTGGTAATTTGAATTGTTCTTTAGTTTGTTTTGTTTTTGTTTTTGTTTTTTTTTTAATGATGACAAATATGATTTAAAATTAAAACATTTATTTATTTTTTTAAAGAAAGTTCATTTTAATGAAGAAAAATGTCATTCATTTTTTAAAATAAAATTTTGATGAAATTAGATGGCTACGATTATTGAAATAATCATATTTTTTTCTTCTTCATGAATAGTCTATACATAGAGATGCGACTTTATCAATCAAGTATAATTCGTGGTGAACACAACAACACCGATTGGACTTGACTTCATCCAACTAGAAAGAAGTCAATCCCTAATTATAATGCTTTACACTACACCAGCCACCTTACCCAATCCATCCACGGTAGCGATCATATAAAACATACAAAATAGTAATACTAGGGACTTCAACAAATACATTAATAAATAAGTTTTTTACCCGTGCTATGTATGATTTCTATTTTTAAAATTTTAAATATAATAATTTTTGTTTTTAAATGTAATATTATTAAATAATAAATTATGAATGTATGCTTAAATGGTTATGTAGTGAAAGTAAAAAAGTAATATCATTTTAAAAAAAGAAAAATAAAGTGTCAAAGAATAAAAACTTATAAAATAGTTTAAAACATATTTTTTATGTCTCAGATGAAAGTTAAGAAAAAATAATAGGAACCATACAAATTTAAATAAATAGTTTGAATTATTAGTATCCTTATCAATTTTTTATTTTATTTTATTTTTTTGCAAATTACCTTAGAAATTAGACGTCTTGTATTAGCAAGTGAATGAAAAATAAATAAATAAATTAAAAATTAAAAAAATAAAAAAATTCAAAAAAAAGTTCACTAAAGACGAAAATAAGTCAACAAATCAAATAGTTAAAAAAAAAACTTATTTCATCTTTTATGACAGCACTTAAAATTTAATTATTTTTTTATTTTTTTCGATTGATCTAGTCGAATAGACGAAAAAAAAACAAAAAAAATCATTAATTTTTTATAGTCAAACCTACCCTTACGAAAACCCTTACTAAAAGAATACAAGAATACTTACAAAAAAAAAAATAAATAAAATTTGTGCATTTGAAAACACACCAAACAAAATACAAAACACTCAATAGCTTATTATTTTAGTAGAAAGGTCTTTGAGTTGAATACAATTTTAAAATCTGAAGACAATAAGACTCTCTAAGCTGGCTTGGCATGCCAAGTTGTTCGCGCAGTTGGCAATGAAGACACTTTCCTTACTAAGTGAGTGTTTGGGATTTGCATTTATAATAATTTTTTTGTTGATTTTTTTTTATATTTTTAGTAAATTTATTTTTAATTTTTAAAAAAAAAATCATTTCAATGATTTATTAGACTAGACGAATTAGAAATGTAAAAAAAAAAAAATTCAAAGAAATCCAAAAAAACATAAAATAAGTTTTTTTAGGAGTTTTTTCGTCTTTAGAGATTTTTTTTTTTTTTCATTATTAAAAGTTTTTTTTTTAGGTTCTTCTAGACTAGATTGACCTTAAAAGTCAAAAAACTTGACGCAAATTAAAAAAAATCACTAAAAATAAAAAAATCTGAAAATATATATTTTTTAGTTAGTTTCTAAACAACCTCTAAAGTAGGAATCTCTTTTATTTCTAAAGTAGAAGTCCGATTTTGTTCACACACTTGACAAAGTGTATAAACAAAACATGTATTATGATTGGTTTAAAAGTGTAAACCTCACAAAAACACTTTTGAATATGAATTCACAAATTTAGATCAATCACAATATTTATATTGTTCATACTCTGTGGATAAATTCATTCTCCTAAAGTAGAAATCTCTTTTAAAATAGAGATTATTGCTTTTGACATTATTTCCAAAACAATAATTCTATCCTCTCAAGAATCTCTTTTACTAGATTTTTGCCCAAGAACCAATTGGCATCCCATGTCACAAGTGGGCCCACCCATATATTACTAACTAAAACCAAACCCACACAATGGATTGTGATCGTTTTCGTTACATAATTGTAATACACGATTTTTGTGAGATCCAAAAGAATCCCTCACATGGATTGTTGTTGAGATTCAACGAAGATAATCCCTTGAACCTACAAGAGATATGTATGGTTGTTGCCTCCAACCTGGGTTACTGGCCGGGGACACCCGATGATATAATTAGAATCCATGAATGAAGAGTATAGATCAAGAATAGTCAAGAGTGCTGTGTGGAGTGCAGGGGAAAAGACATACATCTCGTGTATAAGGTGTTCCTCTTATAGGGGATAAAAGATATTTGTTTGGGCTGGGCCCATTATAGGCCTTGTTTGGGTTAGCCCCAATAAGCTGGCATATATATTTTTCTAGCTCCCACAATAGCCCCAAAACTTTCGCTTTCTTCGACAAAAGAAGTGGAAGTTTTTTGCTATGAGTTTGTGGCATAAACAGATGCTAGATCTTTGATGGATAACTGTAACAAGCCCGCGGGGGGGGACCTCGCTATAGCTCGGACTCGACTTGTGTCACGGTTCTAAATCTTGAACCAAAGAGTCCAAATCTGGCAAATCGTTTTGAGAAAACAGATTTTTGAAAGAGGTGCCAAACATGGACTGCTTTGCCAGATACAGAGTCGCTATCTAAATATTTTATTTTGGGAAATTTAGGAAACCCTGACTCGTTTTCCTAAGGCCACGTGTCCGTCATCACCAAAGTTGCCTCGGCTCGGGAACTTGGGTACGATTGGGGAAGGTCACTTCGTGAGCACCCCCGCTCGCCCGATCAAAGATCGGCCTCTACTAACCATGATATCTAATTTTGAAAACATTGTGTGTTCTTATTTCGGTTATTAGCCTAGGATTACTTTGTGATGCGCACAGCATACAAGTATAGACTGGATCGCCTGGATTGGAACAAAACATTTCATGTTTGTTTTTGAAAGATGGTTTGCTACTCGCAAGTAGGCTTAAAATGCAGATTTTGCCACCCTCGGGTGGGCTTAGAAAAGATGGTTTTGCCACTATCTAGTGGGCTTAAAACTCACAGTGAATGAATTGTTCCAATCTAAGTAACCCAACCTTCACCCACAGGCATTCAGGCAGTTATATCACGTAAGCACATAGCCTCATGGTAAGCATGCTATTCATGGCAACACTCACACGCATGCAAGGATGCTAAAGCATAAAAACTCACCGAGTACTCCAAGCCAAAACAGAAGCTAATTAGAAATCCATGCATGTTCCTAATCATACAGAAATGCCTAATGCAACACATGCAAAATGCAACTATAGCAGGCTCGGCTATTCTAAACATGGCATGTGAAATGCTACAGCTAACATGTATTCAACTTGGAATTGAAATACAAATGCAGTTAGTATGATGCGCCGAGCCCGGTGCATGCAAAACAGATGAATGAATGCAAACATGCTATCATACTGTTATGCTAATTGAAATATGCCCTAATCTAACCATCATAAGCTGGTAAATGAAAGGGAGAAAGACGTGGGGTTGGAAGACATACATCACACACACGCACACTTATTACAACATTGCCCTCGCGCAGAGGGTCCGAAAGAATAATACAGTCCCAAATGAATAGTACAGTCCGAATAAATAATACAGTCCAAAATATGTACAAATTCCTAATTAATTAACAAAATTAACTAGGAAAACAATAAACTGGCATGCAAGCCAGGGACTGCCTCGACTCTGCTCCGTTTGATGGATGATGCATGTTCGGGTTTGCCTTGTGCGGAAATCCACTGCGATGCCCCGATTAGCCTCTATTTTGCAATAATTTTTGGAAAGCGCGCCAAGCTCCGGAAGACTGCTGATTCTTGATTTGCTGTAACAGAGAGCAGGAAAGGGGCATGGCAATGTATTTTCACAAATGTATGCATGCCTCGATCCTCGTGCCACCAATCACGCATCTCGATGCATGATGGCCGAGGAGCCAAATTGCACAACTCAATATGGAATGAATGCACATGAAAACACAACAAGACCTAACTCCATCATGGATAATCCGGAGTGTCGGTAACTGGGGAATTGAGACACGTTTCGTCACTCGAAGTACGAAACGTCCCTCATTTCCCGTGCTCGGGCTAACTCCTATCCCAAGCACAATGCAATATGCATGACATGCATGAATGCAACTAACATACAACCTAGCATGCACAATGCTATGAAATGGCATACACGATGCACGAGGTAACATGGCATACACAATGCACTAACATACACCCTAGCATACACAATGCTATGAAATGAAATGGCATACACAATGTACGATGGACTTACACCAACATAAGTGGACCTCAGCCACACTCACATAGGAGGCCATTAGATGAAAATGAGACACTCGAGATGCGTGCACACGTGCACGCAAACCGAAGACCGACCCTAAGGCACGAATGCCACTCTAACAAGACATGGCAAGACATGGAATATGGCATGCTAGCATGTAAATTTCACGCTAAAATATGATGCAAAACAGGCCCGAAACATGGCAAACATGGCACCCGATGCATGAAATGGTCCCGAAATGCGAGACTAGGCACATGGAATGGCTTACAAGTATACAAAGCATGCATTATTTGAAAATGAAGTGTGAAGACAGAAGAAAGGAAGCCCCAAAAAAAGCATATTTATAGTTTTAATCAAGGCCAAAAAGTGAACACAAATGGGGCTAAGCTAGCATGCAAAAATGGCCCCGAAAGAGAGATAATGAAGCAAGTAGCAGCTTCTGGCCTCAAACAGATGAGGGCCCTTGAACAATGTTGGAGAGGGGCCCAAAACATGGCATTTTACAGTTTATGAGCCAACCCAAAACAGTGCACAAGCAAGCTTAAAATACTATGCAAAATAAGGCCTAAAAAGAGGTTTAAACACAAAGTATAAAAAGGGTGCCTCAAACAGTGAAATACCCTTGATAAAACATAAATAGGGGGTCAAAATAAGGCTATTTACAGTTTGGACCAAAGCCAAAAAATACAAGAACAAGGGGCTAACAAAGCATGCAAAAATAAGGCCAAAAGAGGGGTAAAGAGGTAAGTAACAAAAGGAAGCCTCAAACAGTGAAGATCCCTTCAACAATGTTGAATAAGGGCTCAAAATAAGCCACTTTTCAGTTTATAACCAAGCTCAAAACAGTTTACAAATGAGCCTAAAATACTATGCAAGAAAGAGGCATACAAGTGAGGTAAAGAAGCAAGTGGTATCTGGAGATCTTAAACAGGTAAGGACCCTTAATCAAACATGAAAAAGACCTCAAAACATGACTATTTTCAGTTAGGGTCGGAGCCCAAAAATGTAAGCACAAGGAGCTAGAATATTGAACAAAATAATGCACAAAAGAGGGAAAAGAAGACTTACCCTTGTAGACCAATAAACCAGCAGCCTTTGGCCTGAGAAATGATGCCTCCTAAGCTCTAAAAAACAGCTCCAAGTGTTGGAAAGGAGGATGGAGAGGTGGTGCTATGTGGTGGTGTAGAAAAGGGTCCAAGAACAAAGGGTTTTGATGCTTGGAATGTAGAGAGAGAGAGATTGAATGTAGGAGCTTCAAACCAATATGTCTAACCCTTTAAAATGCATCTGGAGCTGCTGGTTTTATAGGCAAAAGAGTGGAGGAAAAGGGGGGAAATTCAAATTCAAGTTTCCCCCCAAAAAGGCCAAAAAGTGAGATAAAGAGGCAAGTGGTAGTTGCTGGCCTCAAACCGAAGAGAGCCCTTCAATAAAGTTGAAGAGGGGCTCAAAACAAGACATTTTACAATTTATAACCAAGTCTGAAACAGCTCACAAGTAAGCCTAAAATACCATGCAAAAATAGGCCTAAAAGAGAGTTAAAGAAGCAAGTGATAGTAGGAGAACTCAAATAGCAAAAGGTCCTTAATAAAACATGAAAAGGAGCTCAAAATATGACTATTTCTAGTTTGGGTCGGAGTCCAAAAATGCCTGCAAGTATGGCTTAGATATAGAGCAAGATAGGAACAAAAAGGAAGGGAAAGAAGCTTACCCTTGAAGACCAATGAACCAGCAGCTTTTGGACCAAGAAGAGGAGCTCCTAGCCTCTGGAAAACATCCTCAAAGTGTTGTAATGGAGGATAGAGGTGTATACCAAAAATCGGAGCAAACGGAGGTGGTTAAGCGGTCTCGAACCGAGGCACACGGCCGTCGGTTCCGAAAAATCGAAAACCGGGCTCCAAACGGGAAAAATGGCCTACGACCACGAAACGTAGCCTACGGCCATTGAGAGATGATCTACGAGACCTCTCCCTCCCTTCGGGAAGAGAAAATAGAGAAAACGGAGCCTGGTTCGCAAACCGAGGCAAGACACGAACGAGCCCGGAAGTCCGGAGGCAAGGCTCGCAGCCGAGACTCTGAAACTTCTGAATGAGCACAATATGCAATATCACCGAGCGCTCAATCGGTGACGTCTGAGTCTTAAGGTTGGTCAAAAATGGGGTGTCTACAATAACGCGCAGTTGATGTAGGTTTTACTCTCGGACCACATTACCTAGCGATGTTGCTTAAATAAATATTAATCCACTAGAAAAAGCATTTTTGATACATATGTAACAAAACAAATGAACAAATGCACGTATGATTGCGTGTATGAATGTATGTATGTGTGAATGTATGATTACTCCAAAACTGTCCCTTGCTTGGAGTTGTGTGAAAAGGAGTGGGAATTTGTAACTCAAGTAATTCTTTGTAATGCGTGTACCAAGTTGGCCGAGTATGCTTGCATAGCAGAGATGCTGAGATGATGATCGATTGAGATGCGCCAATTAGAAAGCGAAAAATTCACTAAGATGTCCCAGTTGGCAAGAAATGGCCAAGGTAACGAAATGAATGATCGAGGAAGGCAGAGGATTATTTCCTAGCCCAACGATCTTGTTGCTGAAATTGCGTGCCGATCGGATATGATTTGACCGTTGAGCAATCTTGTAACTCCCGAACTTTCCAGGTCATTGATCCCAATATTAGGCTCAGAATTTGTAGAATTAGACTCCAAAAACGGATTCTACTACATTATCTGAGTCATGTTATTGGTGGGATTCTGAATTTGTAATGGATTCTAACGGATTTTGTGGGATTTTGGAATTTTTATTGATACTCGGCTATGAACCGAGCTTGAGTGTTCCTATTGACTTTCGGTCGGTTGTTGATGGATGAATTTAGGGCCAAGTAGAGTGAAATAGTGAACCATGACTGCATGAGCATGTTCGTGAAGCCTTTGCTGAGTATGTAACGTCTACAATGGCCGTCATGTTGGTTCGAATTGTGTTGTTCGGCGATGGTATGTTGAACCAATCGAGGTTGATTTATCCTAGTCTTGACCCATTACCAGCCAATGACATTTATTTATTTGGAAGAAATTTAGAATTTGCCGATGAGTTAGAAATTTAAGTGTGGGTTTGGCTCTGTTGACGTGCCATGTAAAATGGCTGGCATATACTAGGTGCAACGAAGTTGCCGAATCCATAAACAAAAGCGCAAGTGTTTCCGAGATAATGGCGGCATAAAGTTTGGTTGAGATAATAGGTTGCCAAGAACAGTAGTGACCCAATTGCAAGTGTATGAGTGGCGTATAGGTTTGTAGTGGTGTCGTGGACGACAACGTTGCTAGCCATGAGGATTTTGATGCTGCTGAACTGAGATTGAAATGCCAAGTCGCCGAATTGAAAGCGTCGAGTGAGGGTAAGAGTTTTGTTCAGTGAGTTCGGCGATGAGCTTTAAGCTGATTTAATTATATCATCACCACATTGAACCGTCATGGAATTAGTTGCAAAATTGTCTCGGTTTTGCTTCCATTGCCAAAAAGGTAAAGGCCATTGTAGACGCGCCCGGAGAGGGCCTCACTCTACAGTTCGGACTCGATTTTGTCGTCGGTTCTTAATCTGAACCAAAGAGTCCAAATCCGGCAAATCGTTTTGAGAAAACAGATTTTTAGAAAAGAAGTGCCAAACATGGACTGCTTTGCCAGATACAGAGTCGCCACCTAAATATTTTTTTAATGGGGGAATTTAGGAAACCCTGACTCGGCGCCAAAGGCGACGTGTTCGTTATCACCAAAGTTGCCTCGGCTCGGGAACTTGGGTACGATTGGGGAAGGTCAGCTATGAGCACCCCCACTCGCTCGATCAAAGATCGGCCTCTACTAACCGTCATATCTTGTTTTAAAAGCATTATGTGTTCTTATTCCGGTTATTAGCCTAGAATTACTATGTTATGCGCACAGCAAACAAGTATAGACCAAATCGCCTAAATTGAAACAAAACATTGCATGTTTGTTTTGAAAATGGTTTGCTACTCGCAAGTAGGCTAAAATGCAGGTTTTGCCACCCTCAAGTGGGCTTTAGAAAAGATGGTTTTGCCACTATCCAGTGGGCTTAAAACTCACAGTTTTAATGCATTATTCCAATTTAGGTAATTCAACATCCATCCACGGGCATTCAAGCAGTTATATCACATAAGCAACTAGCCTCATGGTAATCATGCTGTCATGGAAACACTCACATGCATGCAAGGATGCTAAAGCAAAAGAACTTACAGAGTACTCCAAGCCAAAACAAAAACTAGTTAGTAATCATATGCATGATCCTAGTTTATGTTAAGATAGCTAATGCAACACATGCAAAAATGCAATCTAGACAGGCTCGGCTATCCTAAACACGGCATGTGAAATGCAATAGATAACACGTATTCAATTTGGAATTGAAATACAAATGCAGTTAGGATGATGCGCTGAGCCCGGTGCATGCAAGACAAATGTATGGATGCACGCATGCATAGCATAAGGTATGCTAATTTAAATATGCCCTAATACTAACCATCAAAAGCAGGTAAGTAAAAGGGAGAAAGAAGTGGGGGTTGGAAGACATGCACACACGCACCCACACTTATTACAAATTCGCCCTCTCTCGGAGGGACCAAATGATAATACAAACCGAATAAATAATTAACTACCCTAGCTAATTAAATATTATAAACCCTTAACTAATTAATAAATTAACTAAGCTATGGAAAGCAGTAAAAGGCCTCGGGAAGAGGGATGAATGCATGCATGCTCGGCTTCGCCCGGAGATCCATCGCCATGCACAAGTTTGCCTCTGTTTTCCCTGCTCTGCTCTTCTGAAATTTGCACAAATCCCAAGGTATGCTCTCTGCACACTATGGAGTGCCACCGACCAAGTGGGAACACCACCGGCCATGTCCGGATGGTCATCGGCCATTTGTTGAGCTATCGGCCATCAATAATTGGTCGGTCGGCACTCCATGTAGCCGACCGGCCAAAACTTCCTGCAGAAACCTGTTTTGATAGCAGCAAAGGGCAAAACATGGCATGACAATGCATTTCAAACAAATGTATGCATGGACACACTCCCTATCATGCAATGGACTCAAGGGAGCATGGCCCTCGGTACTCGGGCCACCAATCACGCATTCCAATGCATGATGGCCCGAAAGCCAAGTGTACAACTTCAATATCAAATGAAATGTACACACAAAACACATCAAAGGGCCCCAACCCCTATCATGTTTGATCAAGAGGCAAGGGATGCATGCTCAATGAAATGCAACCTAGGCATGGAGGCTAAGTATGCAACATGAACATGCGAATGAGCAATGTATACTAGGCGCGCAACCTAAACATGTAAGCAAACATGGCATGCAACAACATGCGATGATGGACCTAAACTAACATGGATAGCTCGCAAGCATGCCAAAATCAGTGGCCAATGCTACGGAAGTGAGGTCCAATACACACACACACATGCATGCAAATATGGTCCAATTCCTAAGCATAAAGGGACAACTTCTAAGCACACTTAAAAGAAGGTGGACATAGACAATTAGCATACATGGAAAGCTCTGAAATCATGTTAAATATGATGCCAAATCACTTAAACAGGGCAAGCCAAGACATGCAACAAAGGTCCAAAACTCAAGGCAAGCTAAGGAGGTATTGAACTACCCTTAACAAAACCAAACATCTCATGAATTAAACAACTAAAATCAAATTTTTAGCATATTAAAACAAAGCCAAAAGACTACTTAGATGACATCTAAGAGGCCTAAACATGCAAGCACACTAAAGAGGCCAAACATGGAGCATAAGGCACAACCTCACAAGGTATCAAAGAAGCATCAAAGGAAAGCATGCAAGCATGTCATGAGGATTGAAATGATGCTATAAGTGGTGCCAAACCACTGAAATAGATCGAACAATGCATGCTCAACACTTCACACACTTAAAGCCTATAATCTAACAATGCAAAGGGGCTATGCAATGCATGGCAAACATGGCTAAAACAACCAAGGGCAGACCTTAACCATGGAAAAACAAGTGCAAAAGCTTCACAAAGCTAAGCCTAAAACATGCTTGAACAAAGGTTAAACCCTAGATGCATGTTAAGGCTAAAGGGTGGCATTACAAGACATGTATGCAAGGCATGCAAGGTGTGTCCAAACCAACTCAACACAATGCTATTTCATGGCAAAATAGGCATAAAAAATAGTTAAGGCATGGTCAACATGAACCTAAAATGGTGCTCAACACATGAGGCTTAAATGGCCCTTTTCAAGGACAACAAGGAGAGGGGGTGGCCCTCTCCTTTCTAGGACCTCAAGGCACCATCCTCACCTCTAAAATCCCTTAATATTTCAGTGGTGAGGAGGCCCAAACACAATGGTCCCGGAGCTCAACCAAAATGGCACAAAATGAAGGCCAAACAAGCCTTAAGAGGGGTCAAACAACCCCAAAGCTTAAAACACCCTTAACAGACTATTTAGAGTAGGCAAAAACAAGACTTTTATGTGTTATATGCTAAGCTCAAAAACGGATGCAAGATAGGTAAATAAGCTATGCAAAAATGGGGAATAAAGGGACTAGTTTCTTACCCTTGTAGACCCTCTTCACAAATGGTGGACCAGCTGGTTCTTCAAGCTCAAACCAGCTCCAAAACTCCAAAAACAAGCCTCAAGGGCCTCAGCTCCAAGGGAAGGTGTGATGGTGGGTGTTTGTGTACAAAACTAAGGCAAAACACACACAAGACACAAGAGAGAGATATATAGAGATAGAGAATATATAAGCCCTAACCCTAAAACTCAAAAACCCTCTAAAAATGCTATCTAACTTGTCTCCCCCTAAACAAGAGAGAAGAAGCTCCCTCTTATAGAGCTCTTTAATCTTGCAAGCTTATAAGACAAGCTTTGTCAGAGGGAGATCCCTCCATACACGTGTATGGAGGGGAGCCAAGTGCATGCCAGCTGCACAAAAATATCTACAAAAGCAGATGCACAGTAGTCAGCGGGCCAAAAATGCAATTGACCAAAAAAAGATAGCCGGCCGGCCATCTATAGTGCCGGTCGGCCAAACATTTGGCCGATGGCAACAAAACACAGCCGGTGGCCTCAAGCCATGGCTGGTGGAGTGTGGGGATGCCTCATAAGGCATTCCCTGTCCTTCCAAGGCAAAACACAAGTGTTTGGTGCAAAACCAAACACAAAACAGTCGAGTCAAGAGATCCTGAGGCAAGGCGCGTAGCCGAGACCTCCGGGAACTCAAGACGAACACAAACATGGATGATCACCGAGTGTTCAAGTGGTGATGTCCAAGTGTTGAGGACGGTCAAAAATGGGGTGTCTATAGCCATGAACATGGATCAAGCACCGAGTGAAGTTCTGAAGGTCGGCGACCGTACAATGGGTGCTAGGATGTACTTGGTAACCGTCAAGACTCGGTGAGAAAGTGCAACATGGCAGCGAGAATGCTTTTTCGTACTTGGTCTACAAGTGTACGTCAGCATAATTATGATAAGAGCTCCTTCGTGTATTTATTCATCTTTGCTTGTGTATTTGTTTCCCAAGGAGAGGATATTATGGCAAAGCAGCTATTGATGTGTTGATTGGAATATAAGTGAGCTCCAAAGATTGTGTAATTGAGACACAATTGCTGGGTAAGGTAAACAACCTTGCATGGGTGAAGTTGTCATTGAATGACGGTGACATCCAAATAGATGGATGTTCCAATGGCCCATCCACGGAGAATAGTTGCCGAGTAATGCGAAGGTCCATGCGTGGATGTGCCGAGCAACCATTGTCAGTTGACAGTTCTACTGGTGCCAAGGAAAATGGTTGAGATTATTTTCTTGGCAAGGTGGTAGCGAGCAAGTGCAGATGTGGTGCCTCCATTAAGTGTTATTGATGTGATTCAACCCTTAAATGTTGCAGAGTAAGAGTAGATGTGGTAGCTGAATCTCGAATTTGTGAGCTTATAATCATAAGGATTTTGTTGATGACTCGGCAAGCTTGTTATGAGTGCCAATCAATTTCTTTCTGGAATGTAGGAGCTTTTCGATGTACTAGAACTCTTGATCGGCAACTCCTCTGAGATTCACGGTGTGCCCAAACATTTGGTCGGCATCTCTTTGTGTTTGGCTTGGCTAAGACCTTGGTCGGCAAGACTTCTTTATGCATGCAACACGGCTTTGATCTTTAGTTTTGTTGAGATTTTGGTGGGCATCAATATGAGCCATTCATGACAATTAATGTTTCTTTGGGATCAACAATAACGTGTTTTCTCTTTTCTTCATATGAATGAATGACTGTATGTACAAATATAGGTATATAAGGGACATTAGGGACCTTTGTAACGATGGGCCATGGTATTATATCCCCTGGGCAAGGGTGTAGGCCTGCGGTATTATATCCCTTGGGCAAGGGTCGTAGGTCGCGGTATTGTATCCCTCAGGCGAGGGTTGTACTAAGGATGCCACAATTACTATATGTATGTTTTGCCCCGAATTCAAAGGCTTTTACTGATGGCACTCCGTGCCGAGTGCGAAGATTGCACCATAGTCGAAGACTTTTGCTAATTTTAAGTGGCGATCAATTGCCAACATTGCAAGGATTTTGAATAATGCATCCCGTCTCATTGATGGCTGTAGACACCCCATTTTTGACCGACCTTAAGACTCAGACGTCACCGATTGAGCGCTTGGTGATATTGCATTTTGTGCTCGTTCAGAAGTCTTAGAGTCTCGGCTGCGAGCCTCGCCTCCGGACTTCCGGGCTTTTTCGTGTCTTGCCTCGGTTTGCGAACCAGGCTCCGTTTTCTCTGTTTTCTCTTCCCGAAGGGAGGGAGAGGTCTTGTAGACCATCTCTCAGTGGCCGTAGGCTACGTTTTGTGGTCGTAGGCCATTTTTCCCGTTTGGAGCCCGGTTCCCAGTTTTTTGGAGTTGTCGGCCGTGTGCCTCGGTTCGGGACCGCCTAACCACCTCCGTTTGCCCCAGTTTTTGGCATATATCTTATTTCCTCCCTTTTGAGGGACACTGTGGTCCGAGAGACCAACTTCGTGGTCAAACACCACTTTCGGTGCCTAACAGTCAGTTTTCGGGGCCTCGGACTGCGCGTTTTGGCCCCCGAGCCTTACTTGCAAGTATTGTTGGGCTCCGACCCAAACCAAAAATAGTCATATTTTGAGTCCCTTTTCATGTTTGATTAAGGGTCTTTCTTTGTTTGAGACCTCCATCTGTCACTTGCCTCTTTACCTCTTTTTAGGCCTATTTTTGCAAGGTATTTTAGGCATACTTGTGGGCTGTGTTGGACTTGGTCATAAACTACAAAGTGTCTTGTTTTGAGCCCCTCTTCAACTTTGTTAAAGGGCTCTCTTAGGTTTGAGAACTGTAGCTACCACTTTCCCTTTTGGCCTTTTTGGGGGGAAATTTGAATTTCATTTCCCCCCCATTTTTCCCCCTCTTTTCCATCCCTTTTTGTCTATAAAACCAAAGCTCCAGCTGCATTTTTCTGAGTTAGAAAATTTTCTATAAGCCTCCTACATACAATCTCTCTCTCTCTCTATATTCTAACCATCAAAAACTCTTAAGCTCCTACACCCATTTCTTCACCACCACCTAGCACCACCACCACCACTCCATACCAGCAGTTTGGAGGTCATTTCCAGAGGCAAGGAGCATCATTTCTCAAGCCAAGAGGTTGCTAAAGACTAGTCTTCAAGGGTGAGTCTCGTTTTTCCCTTTTTTGCTCTTTTCTTGGTCTATATCTTAGCCCTTCTTGCTTGCTGTTTTGAGCTCTGACCAAAACTGAAAGTATTATTTTTTTGAGCTGTATTTCATCTTATATTAAGGGTCTTATCCTGTTTGGGACCCCCATCTTGCACTTCCTTCATTATCCCTTTGTATGCCATTTTCTTGAGTAGTATTTTTGGCCTATGAGTAATCTGTTTTGGAGCATGATGTAAACTGAAAATAGGCTTATTTTGAGCCCTTATTCAACATTGAAGGAGGGCTCACCACTGTTTGGGGCCACCATGTATCACTTGCCATTGTACCCCTCTTTGGTCCCCATTTTTGCATGATTTATTAGCTGATTGAGCTTCTATTTTTGGACCTTGGTCTGAACTGAAAATGGCCCTAAAATGGCCCCCTCTTCATGTTTCATTAAGGGTCTATGGCTGTTTGGGACACCATTTGTATACTTCATGTTATAGCTCTCTTGTGGCCTTAATCTTGCATAGCATTTTGAGCATACTTGTATCTGTTTTGGGGGTTTTTCATAAATTGTAAAACATCATATTTTTGGCCCCTCTTCAACATTGTAGAAGGGGCCTTCTGTGTTTGAGACCAGCAGCTGTGACTTACTTCATTACCTCTCTTGCGAAGCCATTTTTGCATGCTAATTTTGTCCTATCTATGCCCGCTGTTTGGGCTTGCTTTGAACTGTAAAAATGCTTGTTTTGGGGCTTCCTAGATTCTGTCTTTACACTTCATGTTCAAATAATTCATGCTTTGTATAGCTATAAGTCATTCCATGCGCTTAATTTTGAGTTTCGGGATGCGTCTCATGTATCGGGTGCCATATTGCCATGTTTCGGGGCTGTCAAGCATCATATTTCAGTGATTGAAATTCATATGTTTGTATGCCATGATCCATGCCTTGTTAGAGTGGCATTCATGCCTTAGGTTCGGTCCTCGGTTTGCGTGCATACGTGCACGCATTTCGAGCATCTCATTTCCATCTTATGGCCTCCTATGTGAGTGTGGCTGAGGTCCACTTGTATCGGTGTAAGCCCATCTTGCATTGTGTATGCCATGTTTCAATGCGTTGTGCATGTTATGTTGTGTGCATTGTGTGTGCCATGTAGTTGCATTGCATGTTTGTGTGTTAGCTTGCATGCTTAGGTTGCATGCGCGTTGTTGTGCATTGCCTCACCTCTTGATCAACCATGATTGAGGTTGGGTCCCTTGTATGTTTGTGTGTATTGCATTTGACATTGAAATGCAAACTTGGCCTCTTAGGCCATCATGCGTCGAAATGCGCCATTGATGGCCCGAGGGTCAAGGGACGTGCTCCCTTGAGTCTATTACATGATAGGGAGTGTGTCCATGCATACATTTGCCTAGAAATTCTATGCCATATACTGCCTGTCCTCTGTTGCTGTCAAAACTGTTTTCTGCAGGAAGTTTCTGCCGACCGGCAACATACACTGCCGACCGGCCATTGGTGAATGGCCGATATCTTCATCAGGAGCCGATGGCATTTTCCCGTGGCCGGTGGCCATTTCCTCCAGCCGATGGTATTCTACAGTGTGCAGGGAACTTGTTCTGGGACTTTGGCAGTCTTTGGAAAGGCAGGACAGTGAAAACAGAGGCAGCAGTGGTATGGTGCGGGTTTTCCGGGCAAGACGGATCGAGCATGCATCATTTGCGTACCCCGAGGCAGGGCTGAGGCCCCCCCTTCTTTTTACATTCGATTTAATTTGATAACTAGAATTTCTGTAATAATTTATTCTGTATTTGGACTGTACTATTTGGGACTGTATATTCTTTTGGTCCCTCCGTGTGAGGGCGTATTTGTAATAAGCGTGCGTGAGTGTGTGCATGTCTTCCAACCCCACGTCTTTCTTCCCTTTTATTTACCTGTTTATGATGGTAGATTAGGGCATATTTAAATTAGCATACCTTATGCTGTGCATGCGTGCATCCATACATTTGTTATACATGCATCGGGCTCAGCACATCATACAAACTGCATCGTACTTCAATTCAAAATTGAATACATGTTACTTGTAACATTCCACATGCCATGTTTAGGATAGCCGAGCCTGTCTAGATTGCATCTTTGCATGTATTGCATTAGCCATTTTAACATGAACTAGGATCATGCATATGATTACTGACTGGTTTCTGTTTTGGCTTGGAGTACTAGGTGAGATTTTATGCTTTAGCATCCTTGCATGCGTGTGAGTGTTGCCATGACAGTATGCTTACCATGTGGCTAAATGCTTATGTGATATAACTGCTTGGATGCCTGTGGATGGAGGTCGAATTGCCTAAATTGGAATGATGCATTAAAATTGTGAGTTTTAAAACCATCTTTTCTAAAGCCCACTCGAGGGTGGCAAAACCTGCATTTTAGCCTACTTGCGAGTAGCAAACCATTTTCAAAACAAACATGCAATGTTTTGTTCCAATTTAGGCGATTTGGTCTATACTTGTTTGCTGTGCACATAACATAGTAATTCTAGGCTAATAACCGGAATAAGAACACATAATGTTTTCAAAACTAGATATCATGGTTAGTAGAGGCCGGTCGTTGACCGGGCGAGCGGGGGTGCTCACGAAGTGACCTTCCCCAATCGTACCCAAGTTCCCGAGCCGAGACAACTTTGGTGATGACGGACATGTGGCCTTTGGCACCGAGTCAGGGTTTCGTAAATTTCCCCATTAAAAAATATTTAGGTGGCGACTCTGTATCTGGCAAAGCAGTCCATGTTTGGCACTTCTTTTCAAAAAAATCTATTTTCTCAAAACGATTTGCCGGATTTGGACTCTTTGGTTCAAGATTAAGAACCGTGACATTCGAGTCCTTTGAACTGTAGTAGACCCGCAAGCGAACGGAACGGGGGGGACTCGCACCCTCCCCGGGGCATTCGGGGATGTCTACAGTTTCTGGCGACTCCGCTGGGGATTTAGAGAACTTGACTCGAACTCATGATATCTGGTTTTGACTACACTTGTGTGTTTCTTTGCATTGCATTTGCATTGGTGCGCCTAGGACACCGTGTTTGCCATCTGCTATTTCTGAGCGGTTTGCCGGAGGCTTGTCTTGTCAAGGCATGTCCATAAGGCTGACCGGTTGCGGGCTCTGCCAGTATGGGAACACAAACCCCGGTTTTACCGGGGCACCCTTTTTGACCATTCGACCTAGTGCATATTCGGATCCATAGTGACCATTCCAAACTAGGACAGGTTGCTTACCCGTTTATAGGTTGTTTGAAACCGCTGCGTGCGTAGTGAAACCCTAGCTCCTGACAAAATAGGACAGGGAAACCCTACCCCAACATAGGGGTGTTTTGGCTCTCACTTGCTTGTTATGTGCTTTAGAGTGCGTCTCTACAGGGAATGCATGTATCAGTTTGCAAGTTTGGGCATCAGGCCTGCGGGCAGCAGTTCAGTATTTGAGAATCAGTTTTACCCGAGGGTATCAGATTTGAGGCAGAATTTTGGGGACAGAATTCAGTAGAGGGCACAGTCATCCTGCTCTATTTTGGTGAAATCAGGCTGAGGTGCTGTCTGTTTTCTCTTTTGCTAAGTAGTCTTGGAACCATAGCTTCAAAATGGTCTAATATCCCCCGGGTACTCTGGACCTGTGTTGTTGTGTGATCAGGGGTTGAACCACCTGCAGGCGGCACTCAGTTTACTTCAGATGTGGCGCATGACATGCACTGTTTTGAGCATTTGTGAATGCTGGTTTTATACTTTCTGACTTGGGTATTGAGTCTGTCTCGTTGTATCGAGTCAAACCTGTTCAGTCTGTCTTGTTGTATCGAGTCAGTCCTGTTGAGTCAGTCTTGTTGTATCGAGTCAGTCTTGTTGAGTCTGTCTTGTTGTATCGAGTCAGTCCTGTTGAGTCTATCTCATTGTATTAAGTCAGTCCTGTGGAGTCTGTCTCGTTGTATCGAGTCAAACCTGTTGAGTCAGCCTTGTTGTATCGAGTCTGTCCTGTTGTATAGGAGTCGGGTGGTTCCGAGGGTGTTACCTCGGACATCACTATCTTGTTTGTGTTTGTCTTTTCGTTTTGTCTTGAGTCTGTTTCTGCCGTGGAGCCAGTTACACCATCAGATTTTGATTGAAATAGCAGTGATTTTCACACTCTCGCATTTGCTTCTGCCTTGTGCCAGTTATGCCGGAAGTTCTGAATGAGATGGCAGTATTTGACAAAGAACTCTGTCTTTTCTGTGCCTTGAAGTCATTGTAATGACCTGAGTTTTTCAAAACTTTTTGAACACTGCGGTGAAAACAAAGAGGGAGGAATTCCTTGGGATTTGCAAAACTTTGATCAAATTGAGAGAAAGAGAGGCGTGCTAAGCCCTTAATGAATGAAATCATGCTTGTTAGCATGAGTACTGAGAAGGACCCTGGCTTGATCCAGACTGGTTTCACACTATCTTCAGCACGAGCGATTTGTCGTTTTCTTAAAAATTTTCAAAAACAAAATGTTTTGCGCGGTCCTGCGATGACCTGTGCGGAATCGCTCTTGAGATTGTGCAGCCTAGGATCGCTCTCAGCCTCGAGACTCAACCCCTTTGCTTCCAAACCTTGAACTTGAATTCAGAATGTTCAACGGTCAACTACAATGTGAGGCTTGTGTGGCCAGATTTGAAGCAGCCCTCGAACAAGAGGCCAGGAAAGTCAGATCAAGAAGATCAGAAGAAGCTTGCAAAGCTAGAACAGAAGTACCCTTCAAACTAGGGGCAAAAATGTCCGATGTGCTTGAAGAGCCGAAGATGGATCCTTCTGCAAATCGATACAATAGCCACTCTCTTGGATACGGATGGCTTCGAGATCCTAAAACCATTTGGCATGGACTTGTTACACTTTTACCCTTTGAGAGGCTCGCTGGGCCGAAAACCCGGAAAGGGCGACCCAGGCAAAAGTTAGAGCAAGAAAAGATATATACAAAAAGCAAAAAAAAAAGAAGAAAAGAGAAAAAAAGAAGAAAAATGCAAAAAAAGAAAAGAAAAGAAAAGAAAAGATGAAAAAAGAAGAAATGAAAAGAATTGAAAAGAAAAGAAAAACATAGCTCGCAAGGTCGAAAACTTGCAACGGGCGCCTTGGCAAAAGTTAGAGCATAAAAGGAGAGGTTAATACCCGAGTGTACCTTAACCCCGAACTACGTAAGGCTTGATTCCCATCTTTGGGATACGTAGGCAACTTCATTCTGAAGTCCAGCCACAAACACTTCCAAATCAAGTGTGTCCATGTACTGGTTTTTGATGGTCCTCGCCTTCTCTGTATCCGAGAGTCCGGTTGTGATCATTACCATGAAGACTGACTACAATGCACTGCGGTGCCATTCAAACAAGGGGCAACTTTCCGTTGCCATGCAGCTCTCCTTCAGACAAGGGGCAATTTTCCATTGCTATGGGTCCGAGGTTGTGCATCTCAAGAGTAGGTTTCGTGCTCGTTGAGCAATGGTCGTTTGCAAAACTAGTTTTTGAGAATTTTTACTGAGGTTGACTAATTTTCTCGAAAATTATTTCATTTTCCAAAACTGGACCACTTTCTTGGACCCAAAAAAGGAAAATTTTCAGTGCTCATGGCCTGACTCGCATGATTTCAAATCAAAAATTGAACAAGCATGTTAATCTAACTCTCATGTTGGTTAAAACTGTTTTAGTAGAAAGCAAAAACAAAAAAATGGTCAAAATGATGAACTAGGGGCACGGTTGAGTCAGGTGTTCTGTCTTTTCCCCTTTGTCAAAATACTTGCTAGAAAGGGCACTCTGCTTGCCGGAAAGGGCATCGTATTCGCCAGAAAAGGGCACAACAAAAGGCTGAAAGCTCTCTCACCCTCCAAGCAATGAGGTATCAAGCCAAGTGCGAAGCATGAACTGGAATGGGGCAAGATATTCCACTCCATCATCTGGACAGATTTGATCACGTCCAAACTCCCCAGCAGAGCATCATCAACCGATACTAGCTGCAGATTTGCTACACACCCAGTTGTAGCACAACCCCTCTATGGGAGAAACTCACTGTTGTGAAAAAAAATGTAGCAGAATGCTAGGGGCAAGAGCTCGCAACTTCATATCTATCCATCAACCACCCAGGGGAGGGATGAAAAATGAGAGATTGAAGAATAGAGAGGTGTGCGATGAGAGAAAAAGTGAGCAAAAGGGTTTTGAGAGAAAAACCGAGCCTGAGGGCCGAGTGATGTGAGAATCACAAATGAGAAAGGGTAGGAAACAGCACCCAGAGAAACTGGCTCCTCGTGCACCGAGAGGTCTCTTGCCTTTGTAACACATCCGAGTGTTGTGTTTGTGTCTTTGTTTGTCTCAATTCTTGCTTTGAGTCATTTTGAGTGTCAACGGATGTGTTTAGGTTGTTTACCTTTTGTTTTTCGCTGTTGAGTCTTTTTCACTATGTTCAGTCGTAGGCTCAATACCCGGTCGAGAACTCATTTCTCAATTTCAAAAATAAAATCGTTTCATGCTCAGAGTGCTGTGCCATTCTTCACGTTTGTGCAAAACAAAATTTGTTCTTTCAAAACCTGTAGGGTTCAACCCAGGTCATGTGAGAACAGTAAAACCAGGACCTATCTGAAGCTATATGGGTTCCGGACTGCAAAGCAAAAGAAAAGAGGGAAAATTGGAGTATTTGAGGTTGTTTCAGATTCCGTGATTGTACTCCAGGTATACCTCTTCAAGCCTTGTCAATGCTCCGAAGTATGAGTGTGTCTCTACCTCAAGCTAAGATCTTTCATTTAGTGTATCAATCACACTTCATTCGCTTAGTTTATCTATCACACTCTCACTCATTTAGTGTATCAGTCACACTCTGTTCACTAAGTGCATCTATCACACTTCATGTTCACCTTTTAGTGTATCAATCACACTCTGTTCACATAGTGCATCTATCACACTTTGTGTTCACTTTTAGTATATCTATCATACTCTGTTCACATAGTGCATCTATCACACTTTGTGTTCACATTCAGTATATCAATCATACTTTGTTCACTAAGTGCATCTATCACACTTTGTGTTCACTTTTAGTGTATCAATCACACTCTGTTCACATAGTGCATCTATCACACTTTGTGTTCACTTTTAGTATATCTATCATACTCTGTTCACATGGTGCATCTATCACACTTTGTGTTCACATTCAGTATATCAATCATACTTTGTTCACTAAGTGCATCTATCACACGTTGTGTTCACTTTTAGTGTATCAATCACACTCTGTTCACATAGTGCATCTATCACACTTTGTGTTCACTTTTAGTGTATCAATCACACTCTGTTCACATAGTGCATCTATCACACTTCGTGTTCGCTTTTAGTATATCCATCATACTTGTTCACTAAGTGCATCTATCACACTTCGTGTTCACCTTCAGTATATCAATCATACTTGTTCACATAGTGCATCTATCACACTTCGTGTTCACAGTTAGTATATTAATCATACTTGTTCACTAAGTGCATCTATCACACTTCGTGTTTACCGTTAGTGTATCCGTCACACTTGTTCACTTTGTGTATCCATCACACTTTGCTCACTTCATTCATTTAGTGTATCAATCACACTTTGTTCGTATAGTGTATCTATCACACACTTGCTTTGTATCTATCACACTATGCTCATTCGTTGCATTGTTATGCACATCTGTCTAGCATTATTATGCTCATTACTTGCATTGTTATGCACATCTATCTAGCATTGTTATGCACCTCTTCACTCGCATTGTGATGCACGTTTCAATCGCATTGTTATGCACACTCTGTTTTCGAAACACCGGGATACGTCCCTATGTTTCTCATTCCTCACGGAACACCGGGATACGTCCCTATGTTTCCCATTCCTTGCGGAACACCGGGATACGTCCTTACGTTTCCCCCTTCATTTTCGAAACACCGAGATACGTCCCTACGTTTCTCCTTCTCTCCGAAACACCGGGATATGTCCCTATGTTTCTTCTATCTTCTTTTCGAAGCACCGGGATACGTCCCTACGTTTCTCTCTTCTTTCTGAAATACCGGGATACGTCCCTATGTTTCTCCTTCCTTTCTAATCTTTGGGATACGTCCCTAATCTCTGGGATACGTCCCTAATCTTTGGGATACGTCCCTAACCTTTGGGATGCGTCCCTAATCCTTGGGATACATCCCTAACCCTTGGGATACGTCCCTAAACACCGGGATACGTCCCTATGTTTCTTCCTCCTTGGTTGAGAGCATTCGGAATACGTTCCAATGCTTCCACCTTTTCCTCTCTTGCGTGTGATACGCTGAGAGATGATATTTTCCTCTCTTGCATGTGATATGCTGAGAGGTCTGCCTTTCCTCTCTTGCGTGTGATACGCTGAGAGATCATCTTTTCCTCTCTTGCATGTGATATGCTGAGAGGTCTGCCTTTCTTCTCTTGCGTATGATACGTTGAGAAATCTACCTTTTCCTCTCTTGCGTGTGATACGCTGAGAGATGATCTTTTCCTCTCTTGCATGTGATATGCTGAGAGGTCTGCCTTTCTTCTCTTGCGTGTGATACGCTGAGAAACCCACCTTTTCCTCTCTTGCGTGTGATACGCTAAGAGATGATCTTTTCCTCTCTTGCATGTGATATGCTGAGAGGTCTGCCTTTCCTCTCTTGCGTGTGATACGCTGAGAGATCATCTTTTCCTCTCTTGCATGTGATATGCTGAGAGGTCTGCCTTTCTTCTCTTGCGTGTGATACGCTGAGAAATCTACCTTTTCCTCTCTTGCGTGTAATACGCTGAGAGATGATCTTCTCCTCCCTTGCATGTGATATGCTGAGAGGTCTGCCTTTCTTCTCTTGCGTATGATACGCTGAGAAAGTTACCTTTCCTCTCTTGCGTGTGATATGCTGAGAGGTTTACCTTCTTCCCCTCCTGTGTGTGATACGCGGAGAGGTGTTGTGTGTAAGACTCCAGGTACTCTCGGTAGTCACTGTGAGATGCAATGAGAATTGCATAATTCTCTTACAACCTTTCTGCATGAAATATAGTTGTTGCTTTGCATTCTTGCTTAAAACTGTTGCATCTATTGTGAATATGTGCTTCATTACAGCTTGCTGCATTTGCATGATCACGAGTTATGTTCGGCTTCTTGCATTGTCAGTTGCATTTTGCCCCTGCCTTCGGGCGCATATCTTTATCTGTAGATTGTATGCTTTGTCTAAGTCTTCGGCCTTGTCAAAAATGGGTTGTCTCTGGGCTTTGACACTCACTCCCGTCATTGTTATGACTTCCGAGTTCTGTCAAAGAGGGGCAACTGTAGACACCCCATTTTTGACCGACCTTAAGACTCAGACGTCACCGATTGAGCGCTTGGTGATATTGCATTTTGTGCTCGTTCAGAAGTCTCAGAGTCTCGGCTGCGAGCCTCGCCTCCGGACTTCCGGGCTTTTTCGTGTCTTGCCTCGGTTTGCGAACCAGGCTCCGTTTTCTCTGTTTTCTCTTCCCGGAGGGAGGGAGAGGTCTCGTAGACCATCTCTCGGTGGCCGTAGGCTACGTTTTGTGGTCGTAGGCCATTTTTCCCGTTTGGAGCCCGGTTCCCCGGTTTTTCGGAGTTGTCGGCCGTGTGCCTCAGTTCGGGACCGCCTAACCACCTCCGTTTGCCCCAATTTTTGGTATATATCTTATTTCCTCCCTTTTGAGGGACACTGTGGTCTGAGAGACCAACTTCGTGGTCGAACACCACTTCCGGTGCCTAACAGTCAGTTTTTGGGGCCTCGGACTGCGCGTTTTGGCCCCCGAGCCTTACTTGCAAGCATTTTTGGGCTCCGACCCAAACTACAAATAGTCATATTTTGAGTCCCTTTTCATGTTTGATTAAGGGTCTTTCTTTGTTTGAGACCTCCATCTGTCACTTGCCTCTTTACCTCTTTTTAGGCCTATTTTTGCACGGTATTTTAGGCATACTTGTGGGCTATGTTGGACTTGGTCATAAACTACAAAGTGTCTTGTTTTGAGCCCCTCTTCAACTTTGTTGAAGGGCTCTCTTAGGTTTGAGAACCGTAGCTACCACTTTCCCTTTTGGCCTTTTTGGGGGGAAATTTGAATTTCATTTCCCCCCCATTTTTCCCCCTCTTTTCCATCCCTTTTTGTCTATAAAACCAGAGCTCCAGCTGCATTTTTCTGGGTTAGAAAATTTTGTATAAGCCTCCTACATACAATCTCTCTCTCTCTCTCTCTCTCTCTCTATATTCTAACCATCAAAAACCCTTAAGCTGCTACACCCATTTCTTCACCACCACCTAGCACCACCACCACCACTCCATACCAGCAGTTTGGAGGTCATTTCCAGAGGCAAGGAGCATTTTTTCTCAAGCCAAGAGGTTGCTAAAGACTAGTCTTCAAGGGTGAGTCTCGTTTTTCCCTTTTTTGCTCTTTTCTTGGTCTATATCTTAGCCCTTCTTGCTTGCTGTTTTGAGCTCCGACCAAAACTAAAAGTGTCATTTTTTTGAGCTGTATTTCATCTTCCATTAAGGGTCTTACCCTGTTTGGGACCCCCATCTTGCACTTCCTTCATTATCCCTTTGTATGCCATTTTCTTGAGTAGTATTTTTGGCCTATGAGTAATCTGTTTTGGAGTATGATGTAAACTGAAAATAGGCTTATTTTGAGCCCTTCTTCAACATTGAAGAAGGCCTCACCACTGTTTGGGACCTCCATGTATCACTTGCCATTGTACCCCTCTTTGGTCCCCATTTTTGCATGATTTATTAGCTGATGGAGATTCTGTTTTTCGACCTTGGTCCAAACTGAAAATGGCCCTAAAATGGCCCCCTCTTCATGTTTCATTAAGGGTCTATGGCTGTTTGGGACACCCTTTATATACTTCATGTTATAGCTCTCTTGTGGCCTTAATCTTGCATAGCATTTTGAGCACACTTGTATCTGTTTTTGGGGTTTATAATAAACTGTAAAACATCATATTTTTGGCCTCTCTTCAACATTGTAGAAGGGGCCTTCTATGATTGAGACCAGCAGCTGTGACTTACTTCATTACCTCTCTTGCGAAGCCATTTTTGCATGCTAATTTTGTCCTATCTATGCCCGCTGTTTGGGCTTGCTTTGAACTGTAAACATGCTTTTTTTGGGGCTCCCTAGCTTCTTTATTTACACTTCATGTTCAAATAATGCATGCTTTGTATAGCTATAAGTCATTCCATGCGCTTAATTTTGAGTTTCGGGATGCGTCTCATGTATCGGGTGCCATATTGCCATGTTTCGGGGCTTTTAAGCATCATATTTCAGTGATTGAAATTCATATGTTTGTATGCCATGATCCATGCCTTGTTAAAGTGGCATTCGTGCCTTAGGTTCGGTCCTCGGTTTGCGTGCATACGTGCACGCATTTCGAGCGTCTCATTTCCATCTTATGCCCTCCTATGTGAGTGTGGCTGAGGTCCACTTGTATCAGTGTAAGCCCATCTTGCATTGTGTATGCCATGTTTCAATGCGTTGTGCATGTTATGTTGTGTGCATTGTGTGTGCCATGTAGTTGCATTGCATGTTTGTGTGTTAGCTTGCATGCTTAGGTTGCATGCGCATTGTTGTGCATTGCCTCACCTCTTGATCAACCATGATTGAGGTTGGGTCCCTTGTATGTTTGTGTGCATTGCATTTGACATTGAAATGCAAACTTGGCCTCTTAGGCCATCATGCGTCGAAATGCGCCATTGATGGCCCGAGGGTCAAGGGCCGTGCTCCCTTGAGTCTATTACATGATAGGGAGTGTGTCCATGCATACATTTGCCTAGAAATTCTATGCCATATACTGCCTGTCCTCTGTTGCTGTCAAAACTGTTTTCTGCAGGAAGTTTCTGCCGACCGGCAACATACACTGCCGACCGGCCATTGGTGAATGGCCGATATCTTCATCAGGAGCCGATGGCATTTTCCCGTGGCCGGTGGCCATTTCCTCCAGCCGATGGTATTCTACAGTGTGCAGGGAACTTGTTCTGGGACTTTGGCAGTCTTTGGAAAGGCAGGACAGTGAAAACAGAGGCAGCAGTGGTATGGTGCGGGTTTTCCGGGCAAGACAGATCGAGTATGCATCATTTGCACACCCCGAGGCAGGGCTGAGGCCCCCCCTTCTTTTTACATTCGATTTAATTTGATAATTAGAATTTCTGTAATAATTTATTCTGTATTTGGACAGTACTATTTGGGACTGTATATTCTTTTGGTCCCTCCGTGTGAGGGCGTATTTGTAATAAGCGTGCGTGAGTGTGTGCATGTCTTCCAACCCCACATCTTTCTTCCCTTTTATTTACCTGTTTATGATGGTAGATTAGGGCAAATTTAAATTAGCATACCTTATGCTGTGCATGCGTGCATCCATACATTTGTTATACATGCATCGGGCTCGGCACATCATACAAACTGCATCGTACTTCAATTCCAAATTGAATACATGTTACTTGTAACATTCCACATGCCATGTTTAGGATAGCCGAGCCTGTCTTGATTGCATCTTTGCATGTGTTGCATTAGCCATTTTAACATGAACTAGGATCATGCATATGATTACTGACTGGTTTCTGTTTTGGCTTGGAGTACTAGATGAGATTTTATGCTTTAGCATCCTTGCATGCGTGTGAGTGTTGCCATGACAGTATGCTTACCATGTGGCTAAATGCTTATGTGATATAACTGCTTGGATGCCTGTGGATGGAGGTCGAATTGCCTAAATTGGAATGATGCATTAAAACTGTGAGTTTTAAAACCATCTTTTCTAAAGCCCACTCGAGGGTGGCAAAACCTGCATTTTAGCCTACTTGCGAGTAGCAAACCATTTTCAAAACAAACATGCAATGTTTTGTTCCAATTTAGGCGATTTGGTCTATACTTGTTTGCTGTGTGCATAACATAGTAATTCTAGGCTAATAACCGGAATAAGAACACATAATGTTTTCAAAACTAGATATCACGGTTAGTAGAGGCCGGTCTTTGACCGGGCGAGCGGGGGTGCTCACGAAGTGACCTTCCGCAATCGTACCTAAGTTCCCGAGCCGAGGCAACTTTGGTGATGACGGACACGTGGCCTTTGGCACCGAGTCAGGGTTTCCTAAATTTCCCCATTAAAAAATATTTAGGTGGCGACTCTGTATCTGCAAAGCAGTCCATGTTTGGCACTTCTTTTCAAAAAAATCTGTTTTCTCAAAACGATTTGCCGGATTTGGACTCTTTGGTTCAAGATTAAGAACCTTGACATTCGAGTCCTTTGAACTGTAGTAGACCCGCAAGCGAACGGAACGGGGGGGACTCGCACCCTCCCCGGGGCGTTCGGGGATGTCTACAATGGCCTGTACCAAATGAGGTAGACTTGTTAATCAATGATTGAGACCCCCTTTTTTTGGAGACCCCCACAACCCCCTTTGGATCTCAACCATTGATGGTGTGGGCTCCACACATACATGAGTGGGTCCCACACATACATCAATGGTTGAGATCCAAAGGGGCTTATGTAGGTCTCCAAAAAAAGGGGGTCCCAAACATTTTTGTAAGTGGAAAGTGGAAAAAAGTACACCAATGGTAGAGTATTAAAACATAGTATTCCTCCATTGTAAGGAATTTCCAATTTATTTAAGTTGCGTTTTTGTTGCATTTTTATCCAATGTATAGTTGCCCCATTGCTTTTGAATGACAGTTGTTATGTGGAAGGAATTCCGATTGGACAGTGACCAACATTGCTAAGGAGTAAACTGAGAGGCCAACATTGTCGAGGAGTGTAGACACCCCATTTTTGACCATCCTTAAGAGTTGGATGTCATCGCTTGAACACTCGACGATCATCCATGTTTGTGTTCGTTTTGAATGCCCAAGGTTCTTGGCTGAGTGCCTTGCCTTTGAGCTTTTAAAACTTGTCTGTTTTGTGCTTGGTTGTGGACCAAGAGCTTGTTTCTTTGCTTCTGAGGAAGAGGGTGACCTATCGGCCAGCCCTATAACTCATCAGCCATGGCTTGTGCCAATCGGCCATCATTGATGGCCGGTCGGCCTCCAATGATGGCCGGCAGCCTTTTTCTCCTTTTTCAGATATTTTCTGTGCCAGCTGTTGGTCACTGAATGCATCCTCCATACACTGTGGAGGGATTCAAACAAGCTTGTAGGTTGTTTTTCTATATAAGGGGAGGCCTCTCCCCCATTTTTGAGGTTGGAAATTTTCAGAGCAAATATTTTCTGCCTCTCTCTCTAGAATTCTCTCTCTCTAACTATTTTGTGCTTAGAAGTGAGATTTCCTCACATATTTGTATACAACCCCTTAACCAAATTAGATTACCTTGTGGCTGAGGTTCTTGGAGGTCTTATTTGAGTTCTTTAAAGCTGGTTTTGGCTCAAAAAGTTGCTGTTTTGCTGCTGTGCTTCAAGGGTAAGGCCTTGTCCCTTTTAAGCTTTGTTTTGGTTAAGTATTTGGCTATGTTTTTACACTACTTTGAGGCTTGTTTTAACTTCTAAAAACCTCTATTTTTAAGGTTCTAAAATGGTGGTTTGAGTCTTGTTTAGTTAGGGGGTGGCTCCCCTCTTTGCTTCTTGGCTTGTAAAGCCTTTTGAGCCATCTTTTAAAGCTTTTCCAACAATCTCTTTTTGGCCTTTTAACCACTGAAATCCAGGGAATTTTCAGTGGCAAAAACTTGGTTTTGAGAACCAAAATAAGAGGGGGTGGCCTCCCCTCCTTGTGTCTTCTTTGTAAGTGTTGATGGCCCATCATGTGAGCATGTTTTTCTACCATCTCATGGCTTGATCTTAGCATGTTTTTGTGACTTTTTTTTGACATGCTTTAGCTCTATTTTTGACTGGTTAAGTCACTTGTTGCTTGCATCTTGCACTAGTAGTGTAATCTTGCTTACTAGCCTAGCATGTTTGATGATTTAGCCTATCATTCTAGCTTGTGTTAACTTAACTCCAGCACATTTTTGTTACTAACTTAGCATACTTTTGTTCTGTTTTGGGTGGTCTTGGTCATATGTGCTTTGCCTTGCATGGCTATAGTGTAGTTGGCTTCACTAGCTTTGTGACTTAAGACTTCTAGCATGCTTTGCTTGAGTTGTTCGCATGCCATAGCATCATTTAGCATGTAATTTTAGAGCATATATCACTATCACACTCTCACATATTCCACTCTTTCATTGCTTTTGAGAGTTGTGCTTTATGCCTTGCTTGCGAACCAACATGCGAGCATGTTTTTCTTGCCACTTGTGCTTCAATTCCAGCATGTTTTAGCTACTGATTTGGCATGATTAAGCTCTGTTTTGAGCTGGTTTGATCATATAAGCTTTGCTTTGTATGCTTGTAATGCAATTGTGCTAAATTGCCTAGCATGTGCTATTGTTTTGGCCTGTTAACATAGCTATTTTTGGCTTATTTCAAGCATGTTTTAGAACTCCATTCAGGGTGTTTTAGGACTGTTTTAGACTGTTAGTCCCTTTTAAACCTGTTATTGCATGCCTCTAGTGTTGTGTCCTTCACTAGCTTTAATGCTTTTGGCTTTGAATATGTCTCGCATGCATTGCTTGCATGATTTAATGTCTTGAGCATGCCATTTCAACACTGAAATTCTGCAACCTCCATCTTTTCTTCATTTTTCCTTTTGTTTTGAGGGTTTGTTGTCCTTAAGGTTGTGCTTAAGCATGAGTTAGAGTTTGTGCTCAAATGGCTTTAACCCTCTTTTGAGGGTTCCTCCTAGTCAATGGCATGATCTCTCTCATATTTTAAACCATCCTTTGGTTGACTCCTCTCTCATTAGAGGAGTCTCACCTTGGACAAATTGACTAAAGAATGGCTTGGTAATGCTAAAATGTGTAAGCAAGAATTGAGTAAAGCAAAACATGCAAGATAAGCATATTTGTGTTGCATTGCATTTGTTTGGATCGGACGTTAATCCAAACACAAGAAATGTGGGATGTTTCATACTCATAGTGATGAAACGTGTCACATTTCTTGGTCGCCGACACCCTTGATCATGCATGATAGGGTGGTGGCCATTTGAGTCTTATGTGTGCATTCATTAAGCTTGTACAAGCTTGATTCGTTGGCCATCATGCTTTGAAAATGTTTGATTGGTGGCTTGAGAGCCAAGGGCCATACTCCTTTGAGCTTGAGAAATGATAAGGAGTGTGGCAGTACATACATTTCCTTGCAAAATACACTGCCTTGCCTTTGTTTGCTCTCTGTTGCAGCAAAAGAAGGAAATTCAGGGAAATAGTGGCCGACCGACCACCAAAGCAGCCGACCGGCCATTAGTAGTGGCCGATGGCCATCATTTCTAGCCGATCAGACCTTAGTATGTTCTTAAGATCAAACAGAAGCAGTCTAGAAGTTGGCATAATTTTCAGAGGTCCAAAGGTGTGCAAACAGAGGCATCTAGAGGCAAGGTGGTGGATTTTCGGGAAGAAGCCTACTAAGCATGCATGCATCCCTCACTTCCCGAGGCCGTTCATTCAAATTTCTTAGCTAATTGGTTCATTAGCTTGTGTATATTCCAAGAAAAGATGAAATTTCATCAACAAGCTTGAACAGTGTGAAGTGCACTTGCATAAGTTAGTAAAGTGCTGACTGTAGGCACCCCATTTTTGATTGCCCGCAAGACTTGTGCGCTTTATCCTGGCACTAGATGATGAAAATGGCATTGTGTATGAGTCAAATTCTCAACGAAGGAATTCAAGGTCGGGCTATAAAACAATCCCAAAACCTTCATATTTACCTTGTTCTTACCTTATAGGTCCCTTATTGAACATTGTGCCACCCTATATTGAGCCTGAAACAGAGGAACATGAGAACACATTGGGGCCCAGCCGTGCCTCAGTAAGGGCCGTGCCCTGTGGGCAATAAACATTCTTCTGGGCGGGAGCTCGCTAGCTATCCATTTTTGAAGATATTTGTGACCTTTTTTGCTCAAATTCTATAAATACGAGCTCTTGGCTTTGTTTTGAGGGTTGAAAATTTTATAAAGAGCATGTATTCACTAGCCTTGTGATTCCTTGTTATTTCTTATCTTTCTTGTACTATTTCTACATCATTTTAGCCACTTTTTTTTACATAGGGGTTGTTTAGACCTGTTTTAATTCATTTAATTAGTTTATGCTTTGAATACTTTGCTTTTTGTATTGTGTGTCCTCATAGCTTCAGTTGTTTAGGCCTTAGATACCTAATTGTTTGAGTTGATAGCTTTATTTGCTTAGTTTCTATTTTGAATAGTCTCATTCTAATAATCAATCTCGCAATCATTTCTGCAACCTTCCTCTTTTCTTCTTTTCTTTTGTTTGCGAGTTATTTCAACCGATCGATAGTTAGTCAAAGCATGAGAAAGAGACCTATGCTCAATGGCTTAATCTCTACGGTGTTCATCGTCAATGCATAGTCTCTCTTTCATGCTTAGGATCACTTCTCATTTGACATTTCTTCTCATTTAGTGGACTTAACTATCACTTCGGACAAATTGATTAAAGAATGGAAAATACTAAGAAAATTGGCATAAAATTTCTCTTCCTTAACCTGCAGAATGGCCTCATCCGGGAATAGGTATTCTACCTCTTCATCCCCTTCCACTAGGTGATCTGCTAGGAGCTCTACCACTGCTCTCCCCTTGACAAACTTGCGCGTCACATACTTCAAGTTGAATTCAGAGAGAAGAAGCAACCAACGGGCTAGCTTACCCGTAAGTGCTTGTTTCTCGAAGAGATATTTGATGGGATCGAATCTCGAAACTAGAATTACAGAGTGAGCTAACAGGTAGTGCCTCAACTTACTGGTAGCCCATACCAAGGCTAAGCATGCCTTCTCCAAAGGGGTGTAACGGGTCTCATAGTTCAGCATCTTCTTGCTCAGGTAATAGATGGTTTTCTCCACTCTATCCTCAGTTTCCTGCACAAGCATGCAGCCCATCGTCGTGTCTGTTACAGACAGATACAAAATCAACGATTTCCCCAGCTTTGGCGGTGACAACATAGGCGGGTTCTGTAGATACTGCTTGATTTGCTCAAAAGCTACTTGGCATCAGTCATCCCATTGGAATTTCTTTCCTTTCTTTAGGAGACCAAAATGTGGTTCACAAGTCAAGGTTAATTTTGCAATAAACCATTTTATGAATTGCACTTTACCTAGAAAGCCTCGCACCTCCTTTTTAGTCCTTGGTGGTGGCATTTCTAGTATGGCCTAGATTTTAGAAGGATCGACCTCAATGCCCCTCTGTGTAATCAAGAACCCTAGCATTTTCCCTATTGTAATACCAAAAGTGCATTTATGAGGATTCAGTCGCAACCGATATTCTCTAATCCGTTGGAAATTTTTTTCTAAGGCGGTGTAGTGGCCTTTTCTTTCCTTGGACTTGACAATCATGTCATCCATGTACACTTCGACCTCTTTGTGGATCATGTCGTGTAGAATTGTGGTTGCAGCCCGTTGTAGCACGAGGCCCCTTGTCGACGCGTCTACAGTTTCTGGCGACTCCGCTGGGGATTTAGAGAGCTTGACTCGAATTCACGATATCTTGTTTTGATTACACTTATGTGTTTCTTTGCATGCATTTGCATCGGTGCGCCTAGGATACCGTGTTTGCCATATGCTATTCCTGAACGGTTTACCGGAGGCTCGCTTTGCGAAGCGTGCCATAAAGCTGACCGGTTGCGGGCTTTGCCATGACGGGAACACAAACCCCGGTTTTACCGGGGCACCCTTTTTGACCATTCGACCTAGTGCATATCGGAATCCATAGTGACTATTCCAAGCTAGGATAGGTTACTTACCCGAATGTAGGTTGTTTGAAACCGCTGTGTGTGTAGTGAAACCCTAGCTCCTGACAAAATAGGACAGGGAAACCCTACCCCAAAATAGGGGTGTTTTGGCTCTCATTTACTTGCTATGTGCTTTTAGAGTGTGTCTCTACAGGAATGCATGTATCAGTTTGCAAGTTTGGGTATCAGGCCTGCGGGCATCAGTGTTTTGAGGATCGGTTATATCTGCGGGTATCAGATTCAGATTTGGGCCAGTGATTTTGGGAATAGTGATCAGTGGTTGAGAACGGTTCATTCAGCTTGTGTTTGCCAACTGTGTGTTGTCTTTATTTAAGCTGTTGTGCTGTCCGTTTTTCTGCTTATTATTTCCTTATTATTGCTTTATTTATCTTTTTGCAAGGTAGTTTAGCACCATTGATTTCGACCAGGCAGATATCCCTCAAGCACTCTGGGTTAGAGGTCGTAGACTTAATCGATCCGAGGATCCGATAGACGGACAAGCAGTGTTCCTTTCTTTACCCCCGGTTACTAGATGGAGGTCAAAAAGGTGTAGTGTATCGATACAGCGGTCTCCAGATCAGTGGTCTACCCTATTAGTGAACAGTCAGGCTGAGGTCTCAGTTTCTACCGTAAGGACAGATATACCGGTTATCCAGATAGATCAATACAATATGGCAAGCTTAGAAGATATGGTGCGTCAGCTCCAGGAGAGTATGAAAACCATGCAGCAAGACACTGCCTGCCAAGCAGAATTTGCCAAGCAGTAGGCCGTGGTCATGACTCAACAGGCAAAGTTAATCACTAGGCTACAACAGCAAACTGGAGCATCTGCTTCACTCCAAGCCCCTTCCCTACCAGCAGATTCAATACTCGGGGAGACAGCTAATGTCCAGGACAATACGGACGTTCCAGTTGGGCTGGCTCCGCCACCGGTTCTACCCCAACTATCCAAAACACCCACCAACCTACCGGAGTCTCCCTTTGAGTTTGAGGTGGACCCCACATCATTAAAAGTGAGCAAGCTTGAAAAGTTGTTCAAGAAGTCTCAGGGTGTGAAGTCCATTCCAGATATTGAGGATGGGTATACCGACTCGGCCGTGACGCTGCCGGACTAGTTTAAAATGCCGCACATAGACTGTTTCGATGGGTCTGGGGATCCTATGGTGCATTTGATGTTGTTTTCAGATATACTAAGGCCGATGGGCCTCACCAGATTACAGAAGCTGTTTTTGTTTGGCCGAACCCTACCGGGTGTAGCGGCTATTTGGTACGCAAAACTGGAGGATTCCATTAAAAGAAGTTGGGAGGAGATGGCTGAGGCCTTCATAGCTCAATACTCCTACAATACACAGATCGAGATCACAACTCGTGATCTTGAAACAACCAGGCAAGAGCCGAAGGAGAGCTTCTCTGATTTTGTGACCTGGTGGAGGGCCAAGTCCTCGATGATGACCATCAGACTCGTTGACAAGGATCAGATCCGGATGGTTGTGCGCAACCTTCAGCCCAAGCTCATGCAAAAGATGATTGTTCTCCCCCTCCCCACCTTTGCAGATCTACACGAGATAGGGGTGCAAATCGAGGATGCAATGAAACAAGGTCTAATTGACCAGGACAGAGAGCAGCCCAGGAGGACTTTCAAACGCAGTGCGAATGCGGGCACAAGCAGTGCTGTAGCTGCTAGATCTTCAGATGTAAGTATGGTTACCACCACCAATACCCCAAAAGCCCTTGCAGCTACGCCATTCACCAGTGCGTCCGGTAGTAGCTCGCAAACAACCAAGTACTCACCTCAAGGCCAAAGAACCTTCACCTCACTATACATGCCCCTGTCCAAAGCTCTAGGGGTTTTAATCAGAAAAGGGCACTTGAAGCCCCTGGAGCCGCGGCCATTGCCAGAAAAACTTCCTTCCTCTCACAACCTAGCTAAATACTGCTCGTTTCACCAACAGCATGGTCATGAAACCAACCATTGCTTTCGATTGCATCACGAGATTCAGGACTTCGTTGACAATAGGGTGATTATGCCCCCGGAAAAACCCAATGTCACAACCAACCCTCTCCCACCACACAGCCAAGCTCCACCTCCCAAACGCATCAATCTAATCCAAACTGGGGTTGTGTCATACGACCCTAGCATATATATCACCCCTTCTCACTTACCCAAGCCGGAGGTGTTCGTTCCTAACAGCACTGACTTGTACATGTTGGACATCCCCCTAATCCAACCTGAAATGGTGGTGGCGGCTACCGAAGGTAGATTTGGGTCGACTGTGGAGGTAGATCAGAATGATTATACAGAACCTGAGGGATCCGCAAGCTTCATATACAACCCGAGTGGTTATATTACATCAACAGGCCAGGCTAGGCCGAATGTGGAATTGCCAGTAGGGGCAGAGATTTGTGTAGTACGGGAGGATGGACTTAATCAGGGGCTAGATGACCTAGCGGATCTGGAAGAAGACATTGCAAATTTGCAGTTCTTCGAAGAGCAGGATTCAGGGGACGTGGCAGTCAATTGGTTTGACAGGTCAGCGGAGTCTACTGGGTGGCTTGATGACCAATCAGATGTTGTGGAACAACCTCAGCTAGAACAGTGTCCGTCAGGGACGGGGACATCATTTGTGGCCGGAAGGGCCGGGAATCAATTTACAACGCCGGAGAGCGCCGGTGCTAAGAATTTTGCTCAGGATCTGGGCAGTTCGAATACAGGAGTTGTTGAACAGCAGGCTGTACTAAAGCAGTTCGAGCGGGAAAGGTTCGAGGATTCTGAGAGAATCAGGAAAGCCAAAGCCTCTGAGGGAACGGAACATGCTGTGTGCACAGGAATGGAGCGTGCTGCGGGCACAGGAGTAGAAGATGCTGTGGATACAGGAATAGTTGTAACGGAGCCGGACAGGTGTCTGTCGGCGCCGATGGCATGTGGTGGGAAGACGATGATCTATGTCTTGCCCACACAGATGAGGACAGGGGGAGTAACCAGCCGGATGATACCGGGTATATTGGTGAGGTTGACCATATGACTAGGAGTGGGCGGTATTTCAAACCCCCACACCTAGATCAACCAGAGGCGTCCGGAAAGGACAAGGAGGCAGAAAAGCAGAAGGATAAATTGCTCGAGGAAGAGGCTGTACTGAAACAGCTGAAGAAGATACAAGTAGACATCTCCTGTAATAGCCCGACCCTCATACATGAATCTGGTATCTTTTCAGTTCTCGATTCTGTATTTTTGAAGGCATATTATGACATCCTATGTGAAATTACATGGAATTAAACGAAACTTAGAGAAAATGGATTTCTATCTGTTGGTTTGAAACATTATCTGTTGCAATTAACTTATTTGGATCTGAAATTGGGTGCCTTAGAGGCTTAATTTTCAGAAAATGATTTGATATTTAGAATCTGCATAATTTTTAAGCTCTAATGGGATTTTCTGTGAAATTTCAATTTCGGATGCTTAAACGATTGAATTTCGTCTTATTCTCTTTTCTTAACAAATGGATATATATCAACCTTGAGATCTTTTGGGGGGGGGGGCTTAAAAATATCTCTTGTAAGTCACTTAGAAGGGGGAAAAAAACGTGGGAGTTGGAGAGAAACTCTCCAAGAGAAGAGTTTGGGAAATTTGTGAAGAATTACTTAGATCAAGCTCAAGGTATGGAAATTTCTTGACCTTGTCTCACTCTCTCTGCATCTTGGTTGGAATTCTTCTTTGTTTTGGGAAGTTATGGTAGAAGTAAGGGTTTTATGAGATAACCTATGTTGCTAAATCAAATTGAGCTATAGAAGGAAATCTATCTCTTATTTCTTTGTTCTATCATGAGAATATTCAATTATGTGTTTGGATTGGAAGTTTAGACAGTTCTTTATGCATGTATTTTGTAAACCTCAAAACATGGGAAGTTTGGGAAGATCATGGTTGGTTTGATTATGAAATTAAATATTGTTGAACTCAATTTTGTTGGAAGATCTAATTTATATGGAATTATCATGTGTTTGAATGATTTTGGAACTATTGTAACTCTTGTTCATGCTCATAAAGAGAGATTGAAGTTTTGGATACCAGGTTGAAACCCAAATTCGAAGTTCAGAATTTCGTAATTTTGCTTGGTCCGCTCGAGTGTAGGAAATCCCGCTCGAGCGGGAAAATCGACCTTCCAGCAGTTTGGTGGATTTTACAGTCCGCTCGAGCGGCCAAAGTGGCGCTTGAGCGGGGAGGCTTAATTTTAGAAAAATGAAATATGTTGTTCAGCTTTGCGTGCTTGATTCTTTAGAATATTTTCTGATGCTTTTAAGGTGATTATAAATTCGTATGAAGTGTAATGACTCAGGGAATGGTTTCTCAATGATTTAAGAGAAAGAGGAATTAATTTACAAGTTATGATTGTGTACAGGGCACACTCCGGAAGGAATTAGCACGCCATTACAACACTGTGAGTAATAATATGAAGATGTACGTTTTATTTATCATAGATAGTTATTATCACTAATGCTCTGTTTTGTGTAAGTGTTATACGAATGCTCGTGACGGGTGAGAGTCAATGTGAGCGTTGAAAGAGTACGTACATCGGTATGACTTTGGAATCCTCCGGTTCTGTTTATAACACATTTTAACCTCTGTCAGTTATCAACAAACTGTATAGTTTCTTAATGAATCAAGATTATTTTGTATATGACACCTGAACTTGAGATCATTCAGATCCTACGCATATTCTGCTATCTGCAAGTTAGTGGCATTAAATTGTGATGAACAAGAGTAATGTGAGTAATAGTACCTTAATGTACCTTTACTCAATTTATTATTATTGACGTTGTGATTATGTATTGACGTTATATCTTGATGTTACGAACTTCGTTATCAAACTTGTGTTGGCATGAAATGATATATATGCTATAAGTGAATCATTACGAAATTGTGGAAACATTGCAAAAGGTTGTGAAGTTGTGCACGTCTTATGTGAAATCTTGTGACTATTGGAATGTATCAAGGAAATTGTGAATTTGTGAATCAATGTGGCTTAGAGCCATTTGTGAATCAATGTGGCTTAGAGCCATTTGTGAACCAATGTGGCCTAGAGCCATTTGTGAATCAATGTGGCTTAGAGCCATTTGTGAATCAATGTGGCTTAGAGCCATTTGTGAACCAATGTGGCCTAGAGCCATTTGTGAATCCATGTGGCTTAGAGCCATTTGTGAACCAATGTGGCCTAGAGCCATTTGTGAATCAATGGGGCCACGAGCCTTTTTGTGAAACTATGTGACCAAGGGTCATTTGTGAACGACGATATTATGACGATATTATGAGGCCAAGGGCCGATGTGTGATATATGAACTTATGAATTGTGGAACTTGTGAAACAAGAAGGGCCAAAGCCAATGTGATAACTTGTCAGTTTATGAAACCGATGATTCTTTGTGAATATGTGAATTCTTTAGGCCAAGGGCCAAAGTATGAAATTGTGAATCGACTAAGTTGTCCAACAAAGCTATACAGAAACGGACTGATTACATGATTACGGCATTCATTATGTTCTACATGCATGCAAGTGCTATTATTCACTGAGCTTGTCTCACTCTGTTGTTTTGTCTGTTCTGTAGGGAAGCCGATTTGGAGGTCAGCCCAACATCGTTATCATCCACCTTTTGTCATCCTAGGGACAACCAGGCACTTGAAGAAACCCTTGTATGCTAAGGCAGTTTTGTTAGACTCTGTCGTTTTGTATTAATGTTTTGTTGGTCTGAATTTTGCACCTCATATTTTTGTGTATGCCATTCTCTGGACTGGCCTTGTAAATGTGTATGGAGCTTAATTCTAGATGCAAGTGCACTATATGTTTAATTCTAAATAGTCATGGTCCTGGCATATTATAGTAGCTCAATGGACGTATCTGCATATTATGTTATTATTGCTTCCGCTCAGGCCCCAAATATCTTTCGTAATAGCTTATCTTGTCTATTTCTGACATAGGTCATACCCAAACTTTTAGGGGCAAGTTTGGGGCGGGACAAGTGGTATCAGAGCACGAGTTGCTATCTCACACACGGATCCATTGAGCTTTAGGATGTCTAGAAAAGCTTTAGGCATCTTGCATGACATCCAGAAAATGTATGACAGACCGATAGCAACGTTAAGAATACTCTGATAAGGCTAACAGTTTTGAATTATGTCTACTGTATAATGATTGTTGTGCAGAATATGGGGAATTCTACCTCCGCTGGGTTGGAAAAAAAAAAAAAAATTTGTTGGTAGACTGTATAAGCAAGCAGGTGGAACTTGATCAACAAAGTTGCCGGTAGAAGTGGGGTAAGAACTCGAGTTGACTGGTAAGATAATTTATGTGTCCATGATGAAGTGCAATTTTATGTTATTGATTGTTATTGATGGCTTGATCGATATTTGTAGGAAATGATAGCAAATGATTGTGCTTTTTAGCATCTGTTTAGCTGAATGGCTCACACCTTAAATATGGAATATTCCTACGACTTAGTGATTAAACCAGATAATATATACAATATGTGCATTTCGCAATATAGTCACGTTCACCGTATTATAGCAATGTTCAACCCTGCGGGGTGCTTGTAATTAGACTTTCTGACAGGAATAAGTTTTGCATGACGTTTTGTAGTGTGTTGAGAAAAACTGGCTGTAATAAGAGGTTAGGTACATAGAGACTCTAATAATTGTGTAAGGAAATAAGTGATGCTACCCTGTTCTCTACTGATAGTTATCCGAAATAAGAGAATGACAAACATATTAGTTGTGTTTGGACATGTGAAGATTGACCTTGAACTGATTTGATCAAGTACTACGACTTTTGATTTTGGAATAAGATATAAATACGATAAATTGGTGAGCCGACATATTTATTCTTAATGTTGATGGGGACTGAAAAGTTGAAATCTGTAAATTAGTTTTGTTATGACTGATCGATAATCCGTGACCAAGATTTCTTATAAAGAATGATTGAACGACATGGGGAATCTTACCCACATTAACTCCTGTTTATATATGTTCACGGTTTAAGATTGTGAAAGTCTTCAAGTGCGAACCGTTCTGCATGACAATGTGAATTCGGACAGAAACAAATGGAATTGGGAATATGCTATGTTAATGATTTTTGTTTTAGACTCGAACGATATTTAATACAGATTACCATTGCTTTACGATAAAATATTATTGTCTGTTTGGTTTCAACATTTCTGACTGTGTTAACTATGAATGCGGCATGCTTAATGGGGATTCATGATTTTGTAAATGGATCTAATAGTACCTATGTACGAAAAGTAACTGGATACACTGCTTATATGACTAACAAAACTGCATGTTGGATTGTAACTCTGTATGATTTTAGACTCCTTCTGTTGTGTCACTAATGAATAAAAACCGTCTACTATTCTTAAGCGAACGAAGTTGTATCTTAACGGATAAATGGAGTAATATTCATCTATAAATTAGGGAATCTGTGTGAAGTTGAGATTATTCTGTTGTGTTACGTAGGGACCCGAGCTGTTTAAATTTACGACATGAAAGCAAAAGTTTGACTCATTAGAATGTGAATTGTTTATTTGTTAAGCGTATTCTCATGACATGATATGATAAGAAATATTCTATCATCTAATACGTTATGTTCAAATCTATTTGTTATGCATAATTTGTGATCTGGTCCCTACTTAGTTTATGTCGAACCTGTAATCTGCCATTGGGACTTCTTATAAGGAGGAGTTGAATAACATAAGGAACCCCGCCTATCATCTGTGTCTGTCCATATGATACTTGTAAAGCAACAGCTAATCACCAAGTAATTGATCGGTAATGTGATAGGTTACTGTAAGACTTAGCATCTTATCTCTAAGAATAAGAATAAGAAAACACGTCTGTGATAAAATTTTGTGTGAATATTGCAATTTGTCAAGCCAACCCCTCTGTTGTATTTGACGGCAATAAGACAAGCTGTTCTGAGTGTCACTATGAGGTTTAACGAGAATAAGTGATTGAGTCTACATACGGAGAATACCTAGATACTTTGCTTACGTTGTAAAGCTAAACTGCATAACTGGGTTGTGATTTATGTATAGTTGTTTGGGGATTACTATTGTGGCTGCGGACCAATGTAGTTGCTTGTATGCACTATAAAAAAAAAAAACAAATATATAAACCCTGGAGAGATAATGGAAAAGGGAAGAAAAGAGAAACGGCGATTGTCATAATTCTATTTGTTACTTAGAGATGCATTCATGAAATATGTCCTAGTGTTATGATGATAAATCTGCATGAAGTCATGTAAGTGTTAGCCTAATCGTTGACCAGGGTATGGTTTTCCTTGTAATTTGACACTTACCAGTAATGCTATCAAAAACTCACAATGTGTATCAGAATTTCTTGTTTTTGTTTTTGCTGTTGTGCTAACTTTTGGTTTTAACGATGTGTCGTTTTTAAAGATTTGCTAAAGACCATTGCACGTAATTCTAAACCAATATAATGGTATGCTTTTGGAATATTAGTGAACATTGAAGACTGTGAGGCTAATGAATATACTTAAATGGCTCCTTTATAACGGCTAAAATGAATTATACATGTTTAGGTAGGGCCCTGCTGGGTACACTTTGGTACCTGATTGAATTATACCTGATCCGATTTGACTCTAACCACGTAATTGCACAAAAAAATAAAAATAAATAAATAATAAAAATAATAAAAATAATGTATGCTACGGAAATCTGATTTATGTGACTCATGTGTTGAAGGTAAACGATATTTATTATGTTCTGTATTTGGAAATTGTATGCTTCTATCCGTGAAAATTACTTGTATCAAACTTATGCATGTGATTCGATATCCTGCCTATTGGCGATTATATACCTATAATGCCCTGTTATGGATTCGTGTAATCTTGTCTTGCATTATTCTGTTTTACGTGCCCACTGCATATTAATTCGATTGGTTAAACAAAACAGTAAGATATTGATTGTGATGACACCTTCTCAATGATTATGGTAAGGATCAGAGTAATCTATGAATTGTTTGAATTGCAACATTATGGAAACTTTTATAAGAGAAATAGAAACTGGAGGGAGACTACGATTTCTACCTTGTTATACGTTGAAACAAGTTTGGAGGACCAAACTTAATTAAGGGGGGGAGAGTGTAATAGCCCGACCCTCGTACATGAATCTGGTATCTTTTCAGTTCTCGATTCTGTATTTTTGAAGGCATATTATGACATCCTATGTGAAATTACATGGAATTAAACGAAACTTAGAGAAAATGGATTTCTATCTGTTGGTTTGAAACATTATCTGTTGCAATTAACTTATTTGGATCTGAAATTGGGTGCCTTAGAGGCTTAATTTTCAGAAAATGATTTGATATTTAGAATCTGCATAATTTTTAAGCTCTAATGGGATTTTCTGTGAAATTTCAATTTCGGATGCTTAAACGATTGAATTTCGTCTTATTCTCTTTTCTTAACAAATGGATATATATCAACCTTGAGATCTTTTGGGGGGGCTTAAAAATATCTCTTGTAAGTCACTTAGAAGGGGGAAAAAAACATGGGAGTTGGAGAGAAACTCTCCAAGAGAAGAGTTTGCGAAATTTGTGAAGAATTACTTAGATCAAGCTCAAGGTATGGGAATTTCTTGACCTTGTCTCACTCTCTCTGCATCTTGGTTGGAATTCTTTTTTGTTTTGGGAAGTTATGGTAGAAGTAAGGGTTTTATGAGATAACCCATGTTGCTAAATCAAATTGAGCTATAGAAGGAAATCTATCTCTTATTTCTTTGTTCTATCATGAGAATATTCAATTATGTGTTTGGATTGGAAGTTTAGACAGTTCTTTATGCATGTATTTTGTAAACCTCAAAACATGGGAAGTTTGGGAAGATCATGGTTGGTTTGATTATGAAATTAAATGTTGTTGAACTCAATTTTGTTGGAAGATCTAATTTATATGGAATTATCATGTGTTTGAATGATTTTGGAACTATTGTAACTCTTGTTCATGCTCATAAAGAGAGATTGAAGTTTTGGATACCAGGTTGAAACCCAAATTCGAAGTTCAGAATTTCGTAATTTTGCTTGGTCCGCTCGAGCGTAGGAAATCCCGCTCGAGCGGGAAAATCGACCTTCCAGCAGTTTGGTGGATTTTACAGTCCGCTCGAGCGGCCAAAGTGGCGCTCGAGTGGGGAGGCTTAATTTTAGAAAAATGAAATATGTTGTTCAGCTTTGCGTGCTTGATTCTTTAGAATATTTTCTGATGCTTTTAAGGTGATTATAAATTCGTATGAAGTGTAATGACTCAGGGAATGGTTTCTCAATGATTTAAGAGAAAGAGGAATTAATTTACAAGTTATGATTGTGTGCAGGGCACACTCCGGAAGGAATTAGCACGCCATTACAACACTGTGAGTAATAATATGAAGATGTACGTTTTATTTATCATAGATAGTTATTATCAGTAATGCTCTGTTTCGTGTAAGTGTTATACGAATGCTCGTGACGGGTGAGAGTCAATGTGAGCGTTGAAAGAGTACGTACATCGGTATGACTTTGGAATCCTCCGGTTCTGTTTATAACACATTTTAACCTCTGTCAGTTATCAGCAAACTGTATAGTTTCTTAATGAATCAAGATTATTTTGTATATGACACCTGAACTTGAGATCATTCAGATCCTACGCATATTCTGCTATCTGCAAGTTAGTGGCATTAAATTGTGATGAACAAGAGTAATGTGAGTAATAGTACCTTAATGTACCTTTACTCAATTTATTATTATTGACGTTGTGATTATGTATTGACGTTATATCTTGATGTTACGAACTTCGTTATCAAACTTGTGTTGGCATGAAATGATATATATGCTATAAGTGAATCATTACGAAATTGTGGAAACATTGCAAAAGGTTGTGAAGTTGTGCACGTCTTATGTGAAATCTTGTGACTATTGGAATGTATCAAGGAAATTGTGAATTTGTGAATCAATGTGGCTTAGAGCCATTTGTGAATCAATGTGGCTTAGAGCCATTTGTGAACCAATGTGGCCTAGAGCCATTTGTGAATCAATGTGGCTTAGAGCCATTTGTGAATCAATGTGGCTTAGAGCCATTTGTGAACCAATGTGGCCTAGAGCCATTTGTGAATCCATGTGGCTTAGAGCCATTTGTGAACCAATGTGGCCTAGAGCCATTTGTGAATCAATGGGGCCACGAGCCTTTTTGTGAAACTATGTGACCAAGGGTCATTTGTGAACGACGATATTATGACGATATTATGAGGCCAAGGGCCGATGTGTGATATATGAACTTATGAATTGTGGAACTTGTGAAACAAGAAGGGCCAAAGCCAATGTGATAACTTGTCAGTTTATGAAACCGATGATTCTTTGTGAATATGTGAATTCTTTAGGCCAAGGGCCAAAGTATGAAATTGTGAATCGACTAAGTTGTCCAACAAAGCTATACAGAAACGGACTGATTACATGATTACGGCATTCATTATGTTCTACATGCATGCAAGTGCTATTATTCACTGAGCTTGTCTCACTCTGTTGTTTTGTCTGTTCTGTAGGGAAGCCGATTTGGAGGTCAGCCCAACATCGTTATCATCCACCTTTTGTCATCCTAGGGACAACCAGGCACTTGAAGAAACCCTTGTATGCTAAGGCAGTTTTGTTAGACTCTGTCGTTTTGTATTAATGTTTTGTTGGTCTGAATTTTGCACCTCATATTTTTGTGTATGCCATTCTCTGGACTGGCCTTGTAAATGTGTATGGAGCTTAATTCTAGATGCAAGTGCACTATATGTTTAATTCTAAATAGTCATGGTCCTGGCATATTATAGTAGCTCAATGGACGTATCTGCATATTATGTTATTATTGCTTCCGCTCAGGCCCCAAATATCTTTCGTAATAGCTTATCTTGTCTATTTCTGACATAGGTCATACCCAAACTTTTAGGGGCAAGTTTGGGGCGGGACAAGTGGTATCAGAGCACGAGTTGCTATCTCACACACGGATCCATTGAGCTTTAGGATGTCTAGAAAAGCTTTAGGCATCTTGCATGACATCCAGAAAATGTATGACAGACCGATAGCAACGTTAAGAATACTCTGATAAGGCTAACAGTTTTGAATTATGTCTACTGTATAATGATTGTTGTGCAGAATATGGGGAATTCTACCTCCGCTGGGTTGGAAAAAAAAAAAAAAAATTGTTGGTAGACTGTATAAGCAAGCAGGTGGAACTTGATCAACAAAGTTGCCAGTAGAAGTGGGGTAAGAACTCGAGTTGACTGGTAAGATAATTTATGTGTCCATGATGAAGTGCAATTTTATGTTATTGATTGTTATTGATGGCTTGATCGATATTTGTAGGAAATGATAGCAAATGATTGTGCTTTTTAGCATCTGTTTAGCTGAATGGCTCACACCTTAAATATGGAATATTCCTACGACTTAGTGATTAAACCAGATAATATATACAATATGTGCATTTCGCAATATAGTCACGTTCACCGTATTATAGCAATGTTCAACCCTGCGGGGTGCTTGTAATTAGACTTTCTGACAGGAATAAGTTTTGCATGACGTTTTGTAGTGTGTTGAGAAAAACTGGCTGTAATAAGAGGTTAGGTACATAGAGACTCTAATAATTGTGTAAGGAAATAAGTGATGCTACCCTGTTCTCTACTGATAGTTATCCGAAATAAGAGAATGACAAACATATTAGTTGTGTTTGGACATGTGAAGATTGACCTTGAACTGATTTGATCAAGTACTACGACTTCTGATTTTGGAATAAGATATAAATACGATAAATTGGTGAGCCGACATATTTATTCTTAATGTTGATGGGGACTGAAAAGTTGAAATCTGTAAATTAGTTTTGTTATGACTGATCGATAATCCGTGACCAAGATTTCTTATAAAGAATGATTGAACGACATGGGGAATCTTACCCACATTAACTCCTGTTTATATATGTTCACGGTTTAAGATTGTGAAAGTCTTCAAGTGCGAACCGTTCTGCATGACAATGTGAATTCGGACAGAAACAAATGGAATTGGGAATATGCTATGTTAATGATTTTTGTTTTAGACTCGAACGATATTTAATACAGATTACCATTGCTTTACGATAAAATATTATTGTCTGTTTGGTTTCAACATTTCTGACTGTGTTAACTATGAATGCGGCATGCTTAATGGGGATTCATGATTTTGTAAATGGATCTAATAGTACCTATGTACGAAAAGTAACTGGATACACTGCTTATATGACTAACAAAACTGCATGTTGGATTGTAACTCTGTATGATTTTAGACTCCTTCTGTTGTGTCACTAATGAATAAAAACCGTCTACTATTCTTAAGCGAACGAAGTTGTATCTTAACGGATAAATAGAGTAATATTCATCTATAAATTAGGGAATCTGTGTGAAGTTGAGATTATTCTGTTGTGTTACGTAGGGACCCGAGCTGTTTAAATTTACGACATGAAAGCAAAAGTTTGACTCATTAGAATGTGAATTGTTTATTTTGTTAAGCGTATTCTCATGACATGATATGATAAGAAATATTCTATCATCTAATACGTTATGTTCAAATCTATTTGTTATGCATAATTTGTGATCTGGTCCCTACTTAGTTTATGTCGAACCTGTAATCCGCCATTGGGGCTTCTTATAAGGAGGAGTTGAATAACATAAGGAACCCCGCCTATCATCTGTGTCTGTCCATATGATACTTGTAAAGCAACAGCTAATCACCAAGTAATTGATCGGTAATGTGATAGGTTACTGTAAGACTTAGCATCTTATCTCTAAGAATAAGAATAAGAAAACACGTCTGTGATAAAATTTTGTGTGAATATTGCAATTTGTCAAGCCAACCCCTCTGTTGTATTTGACGGCAATAAGACAAGCTGTTCTGAGTGTCACTATGAGGTTTAACGAGAATAAGTGATTGAGTCTACATACGGAGAATACCTAGATACTTTGCTTACGTTGTAAAGCTAAACTGCATAACTGGGTTGTGATTTATGTATAGTTGTTTGGGGATTACTATTGTGGCTGCGGACCAATGTAGTTGCTTGTATGCACTATAAAAAAAAAAAACAAATATATAAACCCTGGAGAGATAATGGAAAAGGGAAGAAAAGAGAAACGGCGATTGTCATAATTCTATTTGTTACTTAGAGATGCATTCATGAAATATGTCCTAGTGTTATGATGATAAATCTGCATGAAGTCATGTAAGTGTTAGCCTAATCGTTGACCAGGGTATGGTTTTCCTTGTAATTTGACACTTACCAGTAATGCTATCAAAAACTCACAATGTGTATCAGAATTTCTTGTTTTTGTTTTTGCTGTTGTGCTAACTTTTGGTTTTAACGATGTGTCGTTTTTAAAGATTTGCTAAAGACCATTGCACGTAATTCTAAACCAATATAATGGTATGCTTTTGGAATATTAGTGAACATTGAAGACTGTGAGGCTAATGAATATACTTAAATGGCTCCTTTATAACGGCTAAAATGAATTATACATGTTTAGGTAGGGCCCTGCTGGGTACACTTTGGTACCTGATTGAATTATACCTGATCCGATTTGACTCTAACCACGTAATTGCACAAAAAAATAAAAATAAATAAATAATAATAATAATAAAAATAATGTATGCTACGGAAATCTGATTTATGTGACTCATGTGTTGAAGGTAAACGATATTTATTATGTTCTGTATTTGGAAATTGTATGCTTCTATCCGTGAAAATTACTTGTATCAAACTTATGCATGTGATTCGATATCCTGCCTATTGGCGATTATATACCTATAATGCCCTGTTATGGATTCGTGTAATCTTGTCTTGCATTATTCTGTTTTACGTGCCCACTGCATATTAATTCGATTGGTTAAACAAAACAGTAAGATATTGATTGTGATGACACCTTCTCAATGATTATGGTAAGGATCAGAGTAATCTATGAATTGTTTGAATTGCAACATTATGGAAACTTTTATAAGAGAAATAGAAACTGGAGGGAGACTACGATTTCTACCTTGTTATACGTTGAAACAAGTTTGGAGGACCAAACTTAATTAAGGGGGGGAGAGTGTAATAGCCCGACCCTCGTACATGAATCTGGTATCTTTTCAGTTCTCGATTCTGTATTTTTGAAGGCATATTATGACATCCTATGTGAAATTACATGGAATTAAACGAAACTTAGAGAAAATGGATTTCTATCTGTTGGTTTGAAACATTATCTGTTGCAATTAACTTATTTGGATCTGAAATTGGGTGCCTTAGAGGCTTAATTTTCAGAAAATGATTTGATATTTAGAATCTGCATAATTTTTAAGCTCTAATGGGATTTTCTGTGAAATTTCAATTTCGGATGCTTAAACGATTGAATTTCGTCTTATTCTCTTTTCTTAACAAATGGATATATATCAACCTTGAGATCTTTTGGGGGGGCTTAAAAATATCTCTTGTAAGTCACTTAGAAGGGGGAAAAAAACATGGGAGTTGGAGAGAAACTCTCCAAGAGAAGAGTTTGCGAAATTTGTGAAGAATTACTTAGATCAAGCTCAAGGTATGGGAATTTCTTGACCTTGTCTCACTCTCTCTGCATCTTGGTTGGAATTCTTTTTTGTTTTGGGAAGTTATGGTAGAAGTAAGGGTTTTATGAGATAACCCATGTTGCTAAATCAAATTGAGCTATAGAAGGAAATCTATCTCTTATTTCTTTGTTCTATCATGAGAATATTCAATTATGTGTTTGGATTGGAAGTTTAGACAGTTCTTTATGCATGTATTTTGTAAACCTCAAAACATGGGAAGTTTGGGAAGATCATGGTTGGTTTGATTATGAAATTAAATGTTGTTGAACTCAATTTTGTTGGAAGATCTAATTTATATGGAATTATCATGTGTTTGAATGATTTTGGAACTATTGTAACTCTTGTTCATGCTCATAAAGAGAGATTGAAGTTTTGGATACCAGGTTGAAACCCAAATTCGAAGTTCAGAATTTCGTAATTTTGCTTGGTCCGCTCGAGCGTAGGAAATCCCGCTCGAGCGGGAAAATCGACCTTCTAGCAGTTTGGTGGATTTTACAGTCCGCTCGAGCGGCCAAAGTGGCGCTCGAGTGGGGAGGCTTAATTTTAGAAAAATGAAATATGTTGTTCAGCTTTGCGTGCTTGATTCTTTAGAATATTTTCTGATGCTTTTAAGGTGATTATAAATTCGTATGAAGTGTAATGACTCAGGGAATGGTTTCTCAATGATTTAAGAGAAAGAGGAATTAATTTACAAGTTATGATTGTGTGCAGGGCACACTCCGGAAGGAATTAGCACGCCATTACAACACTGTGAGTAATAATATGAAGATGTACGTTTTATTTATCATAGATAGTTATTATCAGTAATGCTCTGTTTCGTGTAAGTGTTATACGAATGCTCGTGACGGGTGAGAGTCAATGTGAGCGTTGAAAGAGTACGTACATCGGTATGACTTTGGAATCCTCCGGTTCTGTTTATAACACATTTTAACCTCTGTCAGTTATCAGCAAACTGTATAGTTTCTTAATGAATCAAGATTATTTTGTATATGACACCTGAACTTGAGATCATTCAGATCCTACGCATATTCTGCTATCTGCAAGTTAGTGGCATTAAATTGTGATGAACAAGAGTAATGTGAGTAATAGTACCTTAATGTACCTTTACTCAATTTATTATTATTGACGTTGTGATTATGTATTGACGTTATATCTTGATGTTACGAACTTCGTTATCAAACTTGTGTTGGCATGAAATGATATATATGCTATAAGTGAATCATTACGAAATTGTGGAAACATTGCAAAAGGTTGTGAAGTTGTGCACGTCTTATGTGAAATCTTGTGACTATTGGAATGTATCAAGGAAATTGTGAATTTGTGAATCAATGTGGCTTAGAGCCATTTGTGAATCAATGTGGCCTAGAGCCATTTGTGAACCAATGTGGCCTAGAGCCATTTGTGAACCAATGTGGCTTAGAGCCATTTGTGAATCAATGTGGCTTAGAGCCATTTGTGAACCAATGTGGCCTAGACCCATTTGTGAATCCATGTGGCTTAGAGCCATTTGTGAACCAATGTGGCCTAGAGCCATTTGTGAATCAATGGGGCCACGAGCCTTTTTGTGAAACTATGTGACCAAGGGTCATTTGTGAACGACGATATTATGACGATATTATGAGGCCAAGGGCCGATGTGTGATATATGAACTTATGAATTGTGGAACTTGTGAAACAAGAAGGGCCAAAGCCAATGTGATAACTTGTCAGTTTATGAAACCGATGATTCTTTGTGAATATGTGAATTCTTTAGGCCAAGGGCCAAAGTATGAAATTGTGAATCGACTAAGTTGTCCAACAAAGCTATACAGAAACGGACTGATTACATGATTACGACATTCATTATGTTCTACATGCATGCAAGTGCTATTATTCACTGAGCTTGTCTCACTCTGTTGTTTTGTCTGTTCTGTAGGGAAGCCGATTTGGAGGTCAGCCCAACATCGTTATCATCCACCTTTTGTCATCCTAGGGACAACCAGGCACTTGAAGAAACCCTTGTATGCTAAGGCAGTTTTGTTAGACTCTGTCGTTTTGTATTAATGTTTTGTTGGTCTGAATTTTGCACCTCATATTTTTGTGTATGCCATTCTCTGGACTGGCCTTGTAAATGTGTATGGAGCTTAATTCCAGATGCAAGTGCACTATATGTTTAATTCTAAATAGTCATGGTCTGGGCATATTATAGTAGCTCGATGGACGTATCTGCATATTATGTTATTATGGCTTCGGCTCAGGCCCCAAATATCTTTTGTAATAGCTTATCTTGTCTATTTCTGACATAGGTCATACACAAACTTTTAGGGGCAAGTTTGGGGCGTGACATCTCCATCTGGGGACTGCTTATGGCTTCAAGGGTACATAGACAAGCTGTCCTCTTTGCGATGGACAAGGCCAAACTCTCGATCGACACCACGCCCGAGCAGCTGGTAGGATTGGTTTTTCCGGGAGGAGCTTCCCCGATGTTGACCTTTTCTGACAAAGAACTCCCGCCTGAGGGTGCAGATCATAATAAACCACTCTGTATCTCCGTGGAATGTAGAGACAAATGGATACTGGTAGTTCTTGTCGATACAGGATCCGCTATTAACGTATGCCCGTCAAGGACAACATATGCAATCGGGTTGAAGCCCGCGGACTTCGTACCGACTACCTAAGTGATAAGGGCCTACGACAATACAAGCAGAGAGGTAAAGGGGACTGTGCAGATTCAGACCCAGGTTGGTCCAGGACAACATGATGTTGACTTTCATGTCTTGGACGTTCCTGCAACCTTGAATCTACTCCTAGGACGGCCGTGGCTGCACCAGGTGAAGGCGGTCTCTTCCACCTTGCACCAGATGTTGAAATACCCCCACGGGAAGGGGATGGCTATAGTTTTTGGGAATTCGTCAATCCATCTGCCACCGGAGGTGTCTACACCGATTTTAGAAATCGAGCATGGCATGGAGGATGTGTTCCTGTCGGGGTTCACCTTAGCTGAGGCCCGGGTCGTTCAAAACATCTTAGCTGTTGATGAGGGGTTGTATGTCAGTGCACAGTCAGTGTACCTCACGAACAAGCTCCAACACATCCCCAGGATGGGATTAGGGAAGAGTGGCCGGAAGGGCATTGCTGTATCGGCTGAAGTGCCGCACAATCCACATACCTTCGGTTTGGGTTATCTTCCCACTAAAGAGGACTGGGTGAGAAAAGGGAAGGAGATGGCTGGGAGAGCCAGAGCCAAGCAAACTGGAAAGCATTTTGATTTGATGCATCGGCCTATCTAAGGCACCCTGAACGGACGCTTCATCCGGGAAGGGGAAGACTTTCCATTTTGCAGCTTCCCAGAACCATGGTTGAATGCAGAGAAGCATCGCATGTCGGGATTTGAGATCTTCTTCAACTTGCAGTTATCCGAGGATGATGTTGCCGAAGAGCAGACAGATCCATCAACTGAAGTTGAGCAGTGTAAGGAAGTGGATTCCGAGAGCACCGAGATTGAAATGGGGGTAGCACTGGCTTGTCTACTTTCAGATCCTCCGATCATCCATGAGTGCTTGGGGGATGACCTCTCAGTGTCTATGATTGGGAATGAAATGGCTGCGAGCCCACCGTCAAACATTTTGGATGCATCCACCGCACCCTCCCTCATCTGGCAGCACGAGGAGGGATTTTTATCAAGCAGCACTTGGTCAGGTAGTGAGCCAGAATCTGATTCCACCGAGTCTGTAGAGTCAGAATCAGGTTCCAGCTCGTCTGAGTCTGAGTCCGGTATTCTTGGGGGTGATAACCTAGATGCCACAGTTTTGTCCAGGTCGTCTTTTTCTTTCTCTTTTGAGTCTATTGTAACAGAAGAATCAGATGGACTGGATGAAATGCTTAATGAGAATTGTGTGGCTGTGGCTTTTGATTACTTTTCTGTGCCTTTGATTTATTGTATTAATCAAGACTTTCAAATTTCGATGAAAACAACAAGGAAGAAATTCCTTTGGTTTTAAAATATTTGCTTGAACAGGAGCAGGAGAGTTTTGTAAAACCGCTGGTTGATGAAATCACCCAAATTAATGTTGGTACTGAGAAGGACCCGCGGCTGGTCCAGAGTGGGTCCACGTTGTCTTCGCAGGAGCGCGAGCGCTTAGTCGCTTTATTAAAAGATTTCAAAGATGTTTTCACGTGGTCCTATGAAGACATGCCTGGAATTGATCTTGAGATTGTACAGCACCGGATCCCTCTTGATCTAGAGGCCCGACCTGTCAAGCAGAAACTCAGAAGGATCCGCCCAGATTGGGCTATCAAGATCAAAGAAGAGGTCACCAAGCAAATTGACGCAGGGTTCCTGCTGGTATCCGAATACCCAACTTGGTTGGCCAACATAGTTCTGGTGCCGAAGAAGGACGGCAGAATCCGGGTATGTGTGGACTTCAGAGATTTGAACAAAGCCAGTTCGAAAGACGACTTTCCTCTGCCACATGTCGATGAGTTAGTGGACTTCACTGCAGGGCATGCATTGCTTTCGTTCATGGATGGCTTCTCAGGCTACAATCAGATTGTAATGGCACCCGAAGACCGAGAGAAGACTACTTTTACCACCCCGTGGGGGACCTATTGTTATAGGGTGATGCCATTTGGGTTGAAGAACGCTGGAGCAACTTATCAACGGGCCGCGACCACGATATTGCATGACATGATCCACAAAGAGGTTGAGGTGTACGTGGATGACATGATTGTCAAGTCCAAGGAAAGAAACGACCACTACACTGCCTTGCAAAAGTTCTTCCAAAGGATCAGAGAATTCTGGTTGCGGTTGAATCCTCAAAAATGTACGTTCGGCGTTACAGCAGGAAAAATACTGGGATTCTTGATTACACAGAGAGCTATCGAAGTCGACCCTTCTAAAATCAAGGCCATCTTAGAAATGCCACCACCAAGGACTGAAAAGGAGGTGCGAGCCTTTCTGGGTAAAGTGCAATTCATAAGACGGTTTATCTCAAAATTAACCTTGACTTGTGAACCACTCTTTGGTCTCCTGAAGAAAGGAAAGAAATTCTAATGGGATGGCCAATGCCAAGCTGCTTTTGAACATATTAAGCAATATTTACAGAACCCACCTGTGTTGTCACCGCCTGAGCCGGGAAAACCGTTGATTCTGTATCTTTCAGTGACTGAAACTACAATGGGCTGCATGCTCGCACAAGAGTCTAAGGACAAAGTGGAGACAACTATCTACTATCTGAGCAAGAAAATGCTGGATTACGAGAGCCGCTACACTCCGCTGGAGAAGGCATGTCTGGCCTTGGTATGGGCTACCAGGAAGCTATGGCACTTCCTGTTAGCTCACTCTGTAATGTTGGTTTCGAGATTAGATCCCATCAAATATCTCTTCGAGAAACCGGCACTTACGGGTAGGCTAGCTCGTTGGTTGCTTCTGCTTTCCGAATTTGATCTGAAGTATGTGACGCGCAAGTCAGTAAAAGGGAGAGCGGTAGCGGAGTTCCTAGCTGATCACCCAGTGGACGGGGATGAAGCAGTTGAGTACCTATTCCCAGACGAGGCCATCCTGCATGTCGAAGAAGAATTTTGGACAATGTACTTTGACGGAGCGACAAACCAATATGGGTACGGGGTAGGGGTGTTGCTGATAGCATCCGACAATTCCCTCATACCTTTAGCATTCAAACTCCATTTCAAAGTATCGAACAATGAAGCAGAATATAAGGCATGTATTGCCAGTCTAGAGGCCGCCCTAGAACTAGGGGCAAAACAGTTGGACGTCATCGGGGACTCGAACCTTGTTGTATCTCAAGCTAAAGGAGATTGGAAAGTCAAAGAAGAAAATATGAGAATCTATCACCAGACCTTGGACGTGCTGATTCCTCGGTTTGAGAAGCTGAACTTCGCTCATCTGTTAAGAGAGAACAACAGGTTCGCAGATTCACTAGCAACTCTATCTTCTATGATAGACATCCCTTTTGGTGTCTGGATGCGTCAAATTATTATCGAACATAAATTTGTGCCGGCTATTGAGCTGATCGCTGCTATAGATGAGGTACAAGATGAGAATCCCTGGTACTACGACGTCTGGAACTTCTTGGACAGGGAGGCGTATCCACCAGGGGTAAATGCCAAGGACAAAAGGGCAATTAGAAGAATGGCTGCTTAGTTCATCATTTGCGGGGGTAAACTGTACAAGAGAGGTCATTTGGGGATGCATAAACTGTGTGTTGATGCTGAAGAATCAAAGCACTTAATGAAGGCCATCCACGGAGGAGAGTGCGGAGCGCACGTGAATGGGGTAATGCTAGCCCGGAAGATCCTTAGACAGGGTTACTACTGGTTCACCATGGAGGACGATTGTATTGGTTTTGTTCGGCGATGCCACAAATGTTAGATCTATGCAAACCGCATGAACATTCCACCGTTGAAGCTGTACAACATGACTTCACCGTGGCCATTTTCAGTTTGGGGAATTGATGTAATTGGAGCTATCACTCCGAAGGGGTCTAATGGGCATGAGTTCATTCTGGTCGCGATAGACTATTTCACGAAATGGGTTGAGGTCCAATCTTATGCAGTGTTGAAGGCTTCGCATGTTGCAAAGTTCATCAGGAACAACATCATCTATCGCTACGGAGTCTCGAACGAGATCATTTCAGATAATGGTTCCCACTTCAAGAAGGAGGTGATTGACTTGTTGGACAAATACAATGTGGCTTTTCATAAGTCATCCACATATAGACCACAAACCAACGGAGTAGTTGAGGCCGCCAACAAGAACATCAAGCATATTCTGCAGAAGATGGTGGAAACCTATCGGGACTGGCCAGATAAGTTGCCATTTGCTTTGTGGGGCTACTGTACTTCAATCCGAACTTCTACTGGAGCAACTCCGTATTCCTTAGTCTATGGGATGGAGGCCGCTTTGCTATCGAAGTTGAGGTTCCGTCGTTGCGAGTATTGGCCGAGTGTCAGATAGCTGAGGCAGATTGGCAGCAAAGCAGGTTTGAAGAACTCATGCTGTTTGATGAAAGAAGGTTGAAAGCACTGTATCATGTTCAGGGTTATCAATGAAGAATTGCCAGGGCTTTCAACAAGAAGGTTAAGTCCAGAAATTTAGAAAAAGGAGATTTGGTGCTCAAAGACAACTGAGCTCCCATTCACGACCCTAGGGGCAAGTTCAGACCCAATTGGACTGGTCCTTACATCATCAAGTCTATTTAGTCAGGTGGAGCTATCGTTCTGATGGACCTAGATGGCCTAGAGTTCTCCCAACCGATCTACATGGACAAGTTGAAGAAATATTTTCCCTGAGAGGCTAGCTAGGCCGAAAACCCGAAAGGGCGACCTAGGCAAAAGTTAGAGTATGAAAAATTTGAAATGATAAAAACTGAGCTCGCAAGGTTGAAAACCCGCAAAGGACGGCCTTGGCAAAAGTTAGAGCGCAAAAGCAGAGTGTTAATACTCGAGTGAACCCAAGCCGAACTACGTAAGGCTTGATTCCCATCTTTGGGATACGTAGGCAACTTCATCCTGAAGTCCAGCCATAAACACTTCCCTGATCAACTTTGTCCATTTGATCGTCTCGGTCATCTTTGTTTATTTCAGCATTCAAGAGCTCGGTTGTGATCTCCAATGCAGTGCTATTCAAACTAGGGGCAACTTCCAGTTGCTGGGATCCGGGGTTGTGCATCTCAGTGACAGATCTCAGGCGTGTCCAGTTTTGATCCACATCGAAAATGGTTTTGAAATTTTTTAATAAAAGTTGATTTTGCTCAAATTAATCTTTTTACAATTTAGACCATTTTTGGACCCAAACGGAAAATTTTCAGTACCCACAACCTTTAATTTTATTGATTTCAATACAGAGTTCTCCTACTCTTGAATACAAAATTGAAGTTGCTTTTTATTACATTCATAAAGAAAACTTGAAAGTTCTGATTAAAGCGAATAAATCCGAGGCATAGTCAGGTGTTCCTGTGTCCCCTCCCAGAGCTGGTTGAAGCCTCTGATGCCAAAGTGGGCGCTACCTGTGCCTCTTCATTGAGCCAATGTATGCACTCATCAGAAAGGGTGTAGCTGAAAGTGGAAGCGGGGGCTAGAAGCTCTCTGGTCCTCCATGCTGTAGTATACCGAGCCAGCTGTGTGCCTCGGGCCGAAAATGTAGCAGGGTACTCAATCCCCTCTTCTGGGCAAATCTAATCATGTCCGAACTGGCACCGGAACCGGAATGGAAAGTAAAACACGTAGTGTGTCAAGCCTATCAACTGGATCCCGGGCTGGCGGGTCATATTGTAACTCATTGCCAGCAGGTTAAGCCAAGGGCAGTGCCAAGCAATGCGGTCTGCAGACAAACTGCACATCCAGTCGTACCACCATCCCTCGTCCGGAGCATCGACTGGACGTCGTCGGGAGAAATAGCTGCGAGCTGAATACGTTGGACATGAGTCCACCACTCTCAGTTTGTCCATCAACCATACCTGGGGAGGGATGAAAAATGAGAGAATAAAGAATAGAGAGTTGTACGTTGAGAGAAAAAGTGAGCAGAGGGTTTTGAGAGAAAAAAAAAAAAAAAAACCGAGCCTGAGGGCCGAGTGATGTGAGCAATATATGTGAGATGGGGTGGGAAAAATTACCTGCTGTAGCAAGCCCCGTGTGAGGGCCTCCGCGCTATAGTTCAGACTCCCTTTTGTTGTCGGTTCTAAATCTGAACCAAAGAGTCCAAATCTGGCAAATCGTTTTGAGAAAACAGATTTTTGAAAGAAGTGCCAAACATGGACTGCTTCGCCAGATACAGAGTCGCCACCTAAATATTTTATTAATGGGGAAATTTAGGAAACCCTGACTCGGTGCCAAAGGCCACGTGTCCGTCATCACCAAAGTTGCCTCGGCTCGGGAGCTTGGGTACGATTGGGGAAGGTCAGCTATGAGCACCCCCTCTCGCCCGATCCGAAGATCGGCCTCTACTAACCGTGATATCCGTTTTTGAAAACGTTATGTGTTCTTATTCCAGTTAATTAGCTAGAATTACTATGTGATGCGCACAACACAAAAGTATAGACTAGATCGCCTAATTTGGAAAGAAACATTGCATATCCGTTTTTTTTTTGGAAAAACGCTTTGGAATTTGCTACTCACAAGTAGGCTAAAACACGGATTTCAACGAGTTGTTCCAACTCAAACAATCCAACCTTCACCCATAGGCATTTCAAGTAGTTTATATCACATAAGCATCTAGCCACATGGTAAGCATGCTGTCATGTTAACATTCACACTCATGCGAGATGCTAAAACATAAAAGACTTACATCGTACTCCGTGCCAAAACAATAAACTAGTTAGCAAACATGCATGACCCAAGTTCATGTTAAGTGGCTAATGCAACGCATACAGGATGTAATTAGGATAGGCTCGGCTAATCCTAAAATGGCATGTGAAATGCACAAGTAGCATGTATTCAAGTTAGATTTGAAATACTTATGCAGTTAGCATGATGCGCCGAGCCCGGTGCATGCAATACTGATGAATGATGCACGCATGTATAGCATAAGGTATGCTAAATTAAACATGTCCTAATACTAGCCATCAAAGCAGGTAAGTAAAAGGGAGAAAGAAGTGGGGTTGGAAGACATGCACACACGCACCCACACTTATTACAAATTTGCCCTCGCTCGGAGAGATCAAAAGAATAATACAATTTAACTAACTTACAAGCTAATTAAATATTACAAATTAAATAAATCAGCTAAGCAAATTAACTAATCTATTTAAGCAATAAACAGTAGCCTCGGGAAGGGGGCCCAATGCATGCGCGCTCGATTCCGCTCGGAAGTCACTACCATGTGCAAGTTGCCTCTGCTTTGGCTGTTCTGCTCTTCTGAAAACTGCACAAGTCCTAGGATTGCTTCTCTGAACATTGTGGGACACCACCGGCTGCGAGGAATGGCCACCGGCCATGGGGAATGTCCACCGGCCACTTATTTGAGATATCGGCCACCACTGATGGCCGGTCGGCACTATATATGGCCGGTCGGCCAAAGAAGGCAAAGCATAGCATGGCAATGCATTTCAAGCAATGTATGCACGAATCACACTCCTTATCATGTGTATGACTCAAAGGAGGATGAGCCTCAATTCTCGGACCACCAATCACGCATTTCCATGCATGATGGCCCAAAGAATCAAGTGTGCATTTTGATATGAAATGCAATGCACATAATCAAACAAATGGAACTCAAACTCTATCATAAGCGATTCAAGAGGCCAAGCATGCATGCTAATGCAACGCAACTCTAAGCATGTTGACTAATATGCAACATGGACATACAAATGAATATGCAAGGATGCAACTAACAAGCATGCAATGTATAATGCCAATGTGCACACATGCAAGGCGTACAACATGTTAGACGACTTAGCATGGGATGCATGCTAAATGCACTACCACCTAAGAATGTAACAACATACCAAAGGGGTTAAGTGTATGACAACATACAAGGTAAGCATGCTATAACATATGGAGGGGGGGACTTACACTAATTGGATAGCACTAAACTAGGTCCAAAACAGTGGCCAAAAGCTCAAGAAATGGGACCAAACACACATACAAGAATGCATATAAGTTGGACCAACACTTAGGCATATAGGAAGCATCTTTTAAGCACACTTAAAAGGGGATATCATGGACATATGGCATGCATAGAAAGCTCTAAAAATCATGTTATAAAGGTGTCAAACCAAGCAAACAAGATAAGCTAAACATGCAACAATGGTCCAAAATTCAAGGCTAACAAGCCAAAATGCAAAGGGGGTATGCAATGCATGCTATGGTCGACCAAAATAGCCAAGGGCAGACCTTAAACATGGCAAAACAAGTGCAAAAGCTTCACAAAGCTAGGCCTAAAGCATGCTCGAACAAGGGTTAAAACCTAGATTCATATTAAGGCCTAAACATGGCATTACAAGGCATGTATGCTTATCAAGCATGGTCTACCAAAACCAACATACAACAATGCTATATTATGACATAATAAGCATGAAAAACAGCCAAGGCATGGTCAACATACATTTAAACATGGTGCTCCCTCAAGAGGCAAAAATGGTCCTTTTCAAGGACAACAAGGAGAGGGGGGTGACCCTCTCCTTCTTGAGACTTCAAGGCACCATCCTCACCACTGAAATCCCTCAAGATTTCAGTGGTGAGGAGGCCCAAACACAATGGTCCCGAAGCTCACACAAAATGGCACAAAATGGAGCCTTACAAGGCTTCAGCGGGGTCAAACAACCTCAAACCACAAAACACTCTTAACCAACTATTTAGAGGGCTCAAAAACAGAACTTTTATATGTTATACACAAAGCTCAAAAACAATTGCAAGATAGGCTAAGAAGCTAAGCAAGAAAAGGGGAAAAAGGGGCAAGATTGTTACCCTTGAAGACCTCCTTCACAAATGAAGCTCCAGCAGCTTCTTGAGCTCTAAACCAGCTCCAAAACTCCAAGACCACCCCTTAGTACCTCAGTGGTTAAGGGAAGGTGTGATGGTGAGTGTTTGTGTGCAAAACTAAGGCTAAATACACACAGAAGACACAAAAGGGAGAGAGATATAGATATAGGATAGATAAAAACCCTAACCTAAAACCAGAGCTCTCTTGGTAATGTTCTCTAACCTATCAAAGAGGGAGAGAAGCCCTCCTGTTATAGAGGAGTCAATCTTGTAAAGCTTACAAGGCAAGCTAACAAGAGAGAGATCCCTCCATACACGTGTATGGAGGGGAGCCAAATGCATGCTAGCTGCAAGAAAATATCTGCAAAAGTAGATGCACAGCAGTCGGCCAGCCAAACATGCAATTGACCAAAAAGAGATAGCCGACCGGCCATCTATAGTGCCGGTAGGCCAAACATTTGGCCGATGGCAACAAAACACAGCCGGTGGCCTCAAGCCATGGCCGGTGGAGTGTAGGGATGTCTCACAAGGCATTCCCTGCCCCTCCAAGGCAAAACACAAGTGTTTGGTGCAAAACCAGACACAAAACAGTCGAGTCGAGAGATCCTGAGGCAAGGCGCGCAGCCGAGACCTCTGGGAACTCAAGACGAACACAAACATGGATGATCATCGAGTGTTCAAGCGGTGACGTCCAAGTCTTGAGGACGGTCAAAAATGGGGTGTCTACACCTGCAATAGTAGCGGACTCCCTGTAAACCTAGTTGTCTCCCGGCGATGAAAAGCGTCTAAGCCCATCAATGTCCCGGCCAATGTCATGGCAATGCAGCTTTTCCCCTCTTTTAGGCCCTCGGTGACCTCAATCAAATGAGTGCTAAACCCGTCGGAGCCCGGGGCAAGCAAGAAATGAGATAGCAAGCATAAGCAGAGTGCATGTCGTCGATAACCTTGCCAATGATGGTCGCCGCGGTCACCAGCATCAGAAAACCGATGAATTAAGCTGGGGATGTCCAAATCCCCATCGTGGATCAAAGATCGACCATCGTACATAGTGAGGCCGCACATCCGTCCTAGGGCTTGGACGTGGCCGAACTGGAGTTGAGGCAAGATTTCTTCATCACGCTTAGATTCCATCAAAGCTTGGAAATCCTCGTAAGTAGGACACATTTCTTGACCGCAAAAGCTAAAGACATGTGTTACCGGATTCCAAAACCTTACCGCGGCATAGAGGAACGAAAAACACAGCCAAATAGTGCATTTATGCCGAAACCCCAGAAATTCAGCTTTTTCCGAGCCATCCAAGTTAGCAAAACAGTTTGTGAGATTTTGGGCAAGAAACTCTTCCATTTGGGGCAAATTAGCGTTGAAATAAGGGAAACTACGAAGCTGGGGCTTTTGTAGAAGATAAGGTGTTGAGTGGAAGACAGGTGTCAACATTCTGAAGGTGCTTGCCATTTTTGGCCGATCGGCCAAAAATAATGCCGACCGACCATCCCTTTTGGCCGATCGGCTAAAAAGTTGGCCGATGGCCATTTATTGTGGCCGGTGGCCTCTAACTATGGTCGATGGCCTCTCCCCTTGTTCTATGATCAGCCTATGTGTGAAACATACTGAGAACTTGTGATTGGTTCCACTTCCAGTGCCTTAGGTGATGATTTCGAGAAGTCGCGCCTATTTGCTTATCGAGTTATCGCACATTTGTTTATCGAGTTGTAATTTGCATTCCTTAAGTCTTTGTTTTGCTTATCGAGTTGTATTTACACTTGGTTAGCTTGTCAAGTTCTTTGTTTTGCTTATCGAGTTGTTTTTGTCGTTAGTTGGTTCACTACCTGATTAGTTGCAATTCGAGTGCTCAGTTTTCAAAACAAAATCTAATCTCATTTACATTGTTATGTAACGTGATGCGATGCATAGAATGTACAAACGTAACACCTTTTTGAACAAAAAAGAGCTGTTTCATTCCATTATATCATCTTTTGCAAAAGTACGTAGTTTGAAAAAAAAAAAACCTGCCTGACGCAGTACAATGTGCTCAAACTACTAGCAAAAAGAAAACTAAAACAAAAAAGGAAAAAGCAACAAAATGTCTGAACAAAGCGAAAAAGAAGAAAAGCAACAAAAGTCTGGATCAACATCAAGGGTCTCAAGTGTGGGAGTTAGTCCTGGTCCTCTTCCTGGATGAGGGTCCAGGGTCACCACCGCCATCTCCATAATCAGAATCTGAGTTGTCTCCGGCCTCACCCTGGGACGATGCCACCTCCTCATCTAACTCATCGACATCTGGAGTGGGCTCTCGTGAACTACTCTCAGCACGGGTGCACCTGTGTCTACCTCGGTGATGGAATGTAATCTCGCGCCTAGCTCCCCCAGCTCCTCGAGCAGGAACAGATGGTCCAGCCGGAGCACCTCCCGCGGCCGAAATCTGGAATGGGGCCTGAAAAGGACAAATGGCAAACACATCAGTTATGCTACGCAAAGCAGAGTGTGAATACCAAATGCAGTGTACGAGTACAGTGTATAAATGATATGAGCAGTATGCAAATACAGCGTATGAATACTGTGAGCAGTATCTGAGTACAGCGCATGGATGCCGTGAACAATGCTGTAGGTAATATATGAATTATAGTGTATCAGTGCCGTGAATGCTGTGTATCAAGTGTCGTGTTGATAATGTGGTGTATCAGACCAGTATGGAACAGATTATGCAAAGTTTGAGACTGTGGTTGAGGGAACTTACCGGGATGCCGTAGATGGTCAACAGGTCGATGCTCCACTGCAGCATCCCCATCACGGAGGCCATCAGCTCCAGAGACTGGCGAGTGTACTCGATCGAAGCCTGCAAAAGTGTTGAAGGCATTTAGTATTCTACAGGATATCAAATGAATTGAAATGACTGTATAGAATGCAAAGTATAGTAGTACATACCGGGGTCGAACCATAAACTCCGACGAGCTCCTGATCAGCCGGAGGAGGAGTAATGGGGATTTGGTAAGTCTCCCCACCCTGCCCTCGGCATGTCATCATGGTGGGCAGCGCTGGCCACTCACCCCCCGTCTTCTTCGGGACCCACTCCTACCACGAGCCTGAGGTGCCCTCGATGCTCCTGCTCCTGCCGACACTGTAGGTCTCTCCCTCTCGACTCGACCAGTGCCGGTCAGAGGTGGCATCAAATTGGTCTGTATGAACTTGGCATAGTCGCCCTCGGCTCTGAAATGGTTAGAGTCCCAGCCGATGGTGTAATCCGTCATCTCCTGCAGAGTGTACCTCTCGGTAGCCCTCGTGTGGGTAGGAGGAGGCCTCGGAACTATCTGCTCCGGCAAGCCGAGAGTCTGGCACAGGAAACACTCCCCGAAATACCAAGCCCGACAGACTGGGCCCTCTAGCAGAACTCTGAAATGGGCAGTGTCCCGAGCACCCTCGTGCCCATCCCTCACTCTGTCTGGCATCACCGCCCAGGGCTGCCAGGTGATCTGCAAATGACAGGATATACAGTTCGTTATCTACTGATGAAGGTGCAATGTAAAGCGAAGCTTAAATGAACTGAAAGGTTTGAAATACCTCTGTGGCAGTAATAGTATCGAAATAGCAGCGGAAGAACAGGAAAGACTCCCTAGGCCTCCGCTCGCATCTCACGTCAAATCGATGAGAAAAAGGAACCATCAGGGGAGTCTCCCCGCCAGGCACTGGGGCAAGCCTTGGGAAGTAGGCGTACACCCACAACTACAGAATGTAACAAGGCAAATATGAGTATGCTTATCAGATAAAGCAGAAATCACAGAACAGTGTGCAGTGTTTTGTGCAGAGTGTGCAGTTATAGTGTGCAGTATGTGCAGTGTCTTGTGTCGTGTGTGTAGTGTACAGCCAGTGTAAAACAGATTGCATGTGTGCAGTGCGTGTGGAGTATAGATAATGTAAAGTAGAACTGTAAAATAGAAAGGGAAGATGTACCTCCCAGGCCCGCTAGTAGCCCCCGAGCAACTGTCCGTTGCAGTGAGAGGACGAGCTCATGTATCCATAGAGTGTGGCCAAGCCTGCGCCACCCCAGTCATAGCGTTGAATCCTGGTCACATCCACAAGTGCACTCAGCAGGTAGAGGGCGACAGTGTTCACCCGGTCGGCGAAGAGAGTGGTCCCCAGCAGAGTCGCCAGAAACTGTAGCACGAGGCCCCTCGTCGGCGCGTCTACAGTTTTTAAACTGTAGATGTGCCGATGAGGGGCCTCGTGCTATAGTTCAGACTCAAATGTCACGGTTCTTAATTTGATCTCACAATGTGCGATGTGAGATTGATAAATCACCAAAGAGTCCAAATCCGGCAAATCGTTTTGGAAAACTGATTTTTAAGAAAGTGCCAAACATGGACTACTTTGCCAGATACAGAGTCGCCACATAAATGTTTTATTTTTTGGGGAATTTAGGAAACCCTGACTCGTTGCCTAAGGCTACGTGTCCGTCATCACCAAAGTTGCCTCGGCTCGGGAACTTGGGCACGATTGGGGAAGGTCATCTATGAGCACCCCCGCTCGCCCGATCAAAGATCGGCCTGTACTAAGCATGATATCTTGTTTTTGAAAACACATGTGTTCTTATTCCAATTAATTAGCTAGAATTACTATGTGATGCGTACAACACACAAGTATAGACTAGATCGCCTAATTTGGAACAAAGCATTGCACATCCGCTTGTTTGGAAATTGGTTTGAGGTTTGCTACTCGCAAGTAGGCTAAAATGCGGATTTGATGAATTGTTCCAATTCAAGCAATCCAACCTTCACCCACAGGCATTCAGGCAGTTATATCACATAAGCAAATAGCCTCATGGCAAGCATGCTATCATGGCAACACCCACACACATGCAAGATGCTAAAGCATAAAAACTTACCTAGTACTCCGAGCCAAGACAAAAACTAATTAGTAATCAATGCATGATCCTAGTTCATGTTAAGATAGCTAATGCAACACATGCAAAATGCAACTAGAAATAGGCTCGGCTATTCTAAGATGGCATGTGAAATGCAACAACTGATACATGTACTCAACTTGGAATTGAAATACAATACAGTTAGTATGATGCGCTGAGCCCGGTGCATGCAAGACAGATGAATGGATGCAAACATGCGAGCATAAGTGTGCTAATTGAAACATGACCTAGAACTAACCATCGTAAGCGGTTAAGTAAAAAGGAGAAAGACGTGAGGTTGGAAGACATTCACACACTCACGCATACTTATTACACAATTCGCCCTCTCAAAGGAGGGTCTGAAAGAATAATACAAATTGACTAATTAACTAACAAGCTAATTAATTAATTACAAAACCACTTAACTAATTAGACAAATTAATTAAGCTACTAAAGCAGTAAAGAGGCCTCGGGAAGAGGGACAAATGTATGCTCGGGCAGCTTCGCTCGGAAATTCGTCGCCATGCTCATGCTGTCTCTGTTTACACTGTTTTGCACCTCTGGAAACTGCACAAGTCTCAAGGATGCTTCTGAATCACTCCCTGAGTGTTGTGGAAGGTTACTGGCCAAGAGATAGGGCCATCGGCCAAGGGATAGTGGTCATCGACCAAAAGCTGGGCTCTCGGCCAGAAATGTTTAGTCGATCGGCACTGAAGATGGCCGGCCGGCCATATCTTCCTGCAGAATGCTGTCTTGCTGCAGCAGAGGACAAACAGAGCATGTCAATGCATTTTCAAAGCAATGTATGCACGACCACCCTCCCTATCATGTCATGGGCTCAAGGGAGTATGGTTCTTGACCCTCGGACCATCAATCACGCATTTCGATGCATGATGGCCAAGGAAGCCAAGTGTGCAAATTAATGTGAAATGGATGCACAAAACACATATGAATACTTCACACTCTATCATGTTAGATCAAGAATGTCGGCGACCGAAGGTTGAGGCATGTTTCGTCACTTCGAGTATGAAACGTCCCTCGGTCTTCGTGTTTGGTTTGACACCCCAAACCAAACACAATGCAATGTATGTATGCCAAATACAATGCAACATAGAAATGCAATGCTATGCAACCTAAGCATGCCAAATGTAATAGGACTCAAGCATGCACACAAGGCTAAGGTAACAAGCATGCCAAATGCAATGCAATCTAATCAAGCATGTGACAAAATGCAAACTAGCAAGCATGCAAAATGCAACCTAAACATACAAACATGCATGGCATGCAAAGATGGACAAGCATGCAACAACATGCAAACTAGCAAGCATACAACAACATGCAACTATGGACTTAAACAAAAATGGGTAGACCTCAGCCATGCCCAAATTAGTGGCCAAAATGATGAAACAAAAGGCATGGAATACACATACAAACATGCATGCTAATTAGCCTAAGGATTAAGGCATAAAGGGCGACTCTTAAGCACACTTAAAAGAGACAAAAATGGATATGTGACGAGCATGTTAAACCCTGAAATCATACAAGGGAAGGTGCCAAACCAAGCGAAGTACACAAGCAAAGAATGCAAGAAGGCTTAAAGCTTGAAGCTAACCAAAAGGTTCAAACCATGGCTATACAAAGCAAGCCCCAAAGGGCCAATAGGACCTAAAACAGTCCTAAGGCAGGTCCAAATGAGCCTAAAACATGCGAGGAATGAGGCCAAAACATGCTAGAACTCAACACCAAAACATGAGACATACAAAGCCACAAAAGAGGTGTTACACTACACCTATCAAAACCAAACATGGTATGATTTAAGCAACCAAAATCAGAGTTATGACATGTCAAAATAAGCCCAAATACCCATTGAAATGGCATCCCAAAGGCCTAAGCATGGTGGCATGCACAATGACACATTCATGAGGCATAAAACACAAACTATCCAAAGTATGGAATAGGTGATAAATGCAAGTATTTGAGCATACTATATGGACTGAAATAACATTTCACATGATGCCAAATCATGAAAATACTCCAAGCAACACATGCTAATGAACTCAAGGCACAAAGCTTACAAACTAGAATGAACCAAGGCTATGCAAAACAATGCACGCATGACCAAGACAACACCAAACAGAGCTTAAACATGGTAAAACATGATTAAAAGTTCCTTTGAGCTGAGCCAAAACATGCAAGGATAGTGGTCCAAACATGAGATGCATGCTATGCAAACATGCAAGATTACTCTACAAGTATGTGAAGCATGCAAGATGTCATCAAACCAACATGGAATAGAGCTAAGGCAGGTCCTAAAAGTCACTAAAAAGTGCTGAAATAGAACCAAGACATGCTAAGTAAATATGCTAACATCATGAGCCAACAATGCAAGCATATGAGACACAAGGAGAAGGGGGTGTCCCCCTCCTTTTTAAGACTTCAAAACCACTTCTCCACCACTGAAAATCCTCTAGATTTCAGTGGTGAGAAGGTCAAAATGAGATGATTCCAAAGCTCAAAAGTAAAGGCACAAAACAAGGCCTAAGAGGGGGTAGACAACCCCCAACCGAAAAATGAATTTAAACAATCAGCTTAAGCATACAAAATCAGAACTTTTTACAGTTTATAGCTAAGCTTAAAACAATATACGAGTAGGCCTAAAAGCTTAAGCAAGAAAGGGGTATCTAAAGTAGTTTGCTCACCCTTGAAGAACACCTTCAAGAACACCAACTCTAGCAACTTCCTTGGATCAAAACCAACTCAAGAACTCTAAGATCAACCTTCTAGTGCCTCAGCAACCAAGGATGGTGTAATGCTAGGTGCTTATGTGCAATAGTAAGAATAAAACACACTTTTGAGCTCAAACACACACACAAATCTAGAGAGAGGGAGATATAGAGAGAGAGATATCTAACTTGTATATCAGATTTCTAGAACCCCTGGAAAGGGAGAGGAGGCTCTCCTTTTATAGAAAATCAATTTTGCAAAGCTTCACGGAGAAGCTAAGTAAGGCTCAAATCCCTCCATACACGTGTATGGATGGGAGTAATTGTGCGTGCCAGCTGTGCCAACTGGCACAAAATATCTGCCAAAAGCAGATGGAAAGGGCTCGGCCGAAAAATATGGCCGATTGACCAACAAAGGTGGTCGACCGACCAAATATAGTGCCGATCGGCCAACACTTTTGGTCGGTGGCAAGAAAAATGGGCCGACGGCTTCATGCCTTGGCCGGTGGGTTGAGGGAATGGCCAACAAGCCACCCTCTTCCCTCAAAAGCAAAAACACAAGTTTTTGGTCCACAACCAAGCACAAAACAGTCGAGTTAAGAGATCTTGAGGCAAGGTGCGCGGCCGAGACCTCCGAGAACTTAAAACGAACATGAACATGGATGATCATCGAGTGTTCAAACGATGACGTCCAAGTCTTGAGGACGGTCATAAATGGGGTGTCTACACCTGTTAATAAGTAGCCCCAACATTCTTACGCCCAAACGGCATCACCCTATAGCAGTAGGTTCCCCACGGCGTGGTGAAGGCAGTCTTCTCTCTATCCTCGAGTGCCATCAAGATCTGGTTATACCCGGAAAATCCATCCATGAAGGAGAGTAGCACATGGCCTGCGGTGAAGTCCACCAACTCATCGATGTGCGGTAGTGGAAAGTCGTCCTTCGGACTGGCTCTGTTCAGATCCCTGAAGTCCATACACACCCGAATTCTGCCATCTTTCTTAGGCACCGGAACAATGTTGGCCAACCAAGTTGGATACTCAGATACTAGCATGAACCCCGCGTCTATCTACTTGTTGACCTCTTCCTTGATTTTCAAAGCCCAATCCGAGCAAATTTTCTAAAGCTTCTGCTAGACAGGTCGGCCCTCGGGGTCGAGAGGGACCCGATGATGTACAATCTCAGGATCGACTCCAAGCATGTCTACGTAGGACCACGCAAAAACATCTTTGAAATCTTTTAATAAAGCGACTAAGCACTCGTGTTCCATAGAAGACAACGTGGACCCGATCTGGACCAACCGCGGATCCTTTTCAGTACCCACATTAATTGCAGTGATTTCATCAACCAGGGGCTTTACAAACCTCTCCTCCTTTCGATCAATCAAATGTTTTAAAATCGGAGGAATTCCTTCCTTGTCATTTTCATCAAAGATACAATATACTAAAGGCATAGAAAAGTACTTAGAAATAGCAGCGGTACCATTCTCATTCACAACATCCAGCTCGTCTAATTCTTCGGTTACAACTGACTCAAAGGAAAAAGAAAAAGACGACCCAGACAAAACAACGGCATCCGGGTTATCAACCCCAGGAATACCGGACTCTGACTCAGAAGAACTAGAATTTGATTCCCACTCCACCGACTCTGTGGAATCAGATCCTGACTCACTACCTGATTCAGAGCTTTTGGACAAAAAGCCCTCCTCGAACTGCCAAACGAGGGAGGGTGCGATAGATGCATCCAGAATACTAGAAGAAGGGCACACAGCCATTTGATCCTTGATCATGTAAACAGTGAAGTCATCGCCCAGGCTCTTTAGTTCGATCTGGGGATCCGAAAGGAGACAAGCCAGCGTTGCTCCTATCTCAAGTTCAGTGCCATTGGACTCATCCTCTGCACTTTGTTCAGCCTCAGCCGGTAAGACAGTCGGTTCTTCTTCAATTTCATCCCCTTGTAGCTGTAGATTGAAGAAGATATCAAAGCTGGGCAGACACCGCTTCTCAAAATTCAACCAAGGCTCAGGAAAGCCACAGAATGGAAAATCTTCCCCCTCCCGGACAAAGCGACTGTTCAGGGTTCCTTGAATAGGTCTATGCACTAACTCACAGTGCTTCCCGATTTGCCTAGCTGTAGCTCTTCCAGCCATCTCCTTCTCTTTTCTCACCCAGTCCTCTTTGGTAGGCGTGTAATCTAAACCAAAGGTATGAGGGTTGTGTGGCACTTCGGCCAATGCAGCGACGCCCTTCTGGCCACTGCTTCCCAATCCCATTCCAGGCACATGTTGAAGCTTGTTCATGAGGTAAATTGACTGAGCACTGATATACAAACCTTCATCAACAACTAGAATATCTTGCACCACCCGGGCCTCAGCCAAGGTGAACCCAGACAAAAAGACATCCTCACAATGTAAAATTTCCAGTACTGGTGTAGAGACTTCCGGAGGAGGATGTATGGAAGAGTTTCCAAAAACAATGGCCACCCTTTTCCCAAGGGGGTACTTCAGCATCTGATGCAAGGTGGAAGAGACTGCCTTCACTTGGTGCAGCCACGGCCACCCAAGGAGCAAGTTAAAGGTGGCTAGAACACCCAGGACATGGAACTCGATGTCCTGCTGCGCCAGACCAACCTGCGTTCTAATCCGGACTCTTCCCATCACCTCCCTGCTGGTATTGTCATAAGCCTGAATCACCTGGGTTGTTGGAACAAAGTCTGCAGGTTTTAAACCGATAGCATAGGCCGTTCGCGACGGGCACACATTGATTACAGACTAAGAACTCCAGCCTGAGGGCTCTGATCATAATAAACCACTATACATCTCCGTTGAATGTAGGGAAAACCAGTCCTACCAACTGCTCAGGGGTTGTGTCGATGGAGAGCTTGGCTTTGTCCATTGCAGATAGGACAGCTTGTCTGTGCACTCGTGATGCCATGAGCAATCCCCAAATGGATATATCCGCCTGAATCTTCTTCAGCTGCCTCAATACAGCCTCTTCTTCTAGCAGTTTCTCTTTCTGTTTCTCTGCCTCCTTATCCTTCCCAGATGCTTCTGGTTGGTCTAGGTGCGGAGGCTTAAAGTACCGCCCGCTCTGGGTCATGTGATCCACTTCTTCAGTGTACCATGTATCATCTAGAAGATTCTATCCCCAGTCCTCATCAATATCGGCAAGATGCAAATCATCGTCTTTCCACCATGTTCCACCGGTAACCGACAAGGAACTGTCCGGTTCTGCTGTAATTGTTCCCGTGTTCACAACACATTCTGTCCTCACCGAGCCTTCGACTTTTCTAGCCTTTTGATCATTCTGATTACTTTCATACTCAAACTGCTTCAACATGGCTTCCCGTTCTGTATCAGCTGTACAAACACTGCTCAACTCCTGAGCAAAATTCTTCATACCGGCGCTCTCTGGCCATTTCTTCTTGTCTTCGGCCGTTCCGACCTTTGTAGCAATCCTTGTTTCTGGTTGTTCTAGCCTTGGTTGAGATCCCTCATCAACATCCGGCTCATCACTAAGCCACCATGTAGTATCCGTTGATCCGTTCATATCAAACTAGCTGATGTGCACATCCCCCAGATCCTACTCATCAAAGAATTGCATATTAGAGATGTCCTCCTCAAGCTCAACTAAGTCGTCCAACCCTTGAGTCGGTCCGTCTTCCCGGACGACATTAACCTCTGTTTCCTTGGGGAATTCCACCTCTGCCCTAGCCTGATTGACTGGCATCATATAGCAGCACGGGTTGTAGATTTCTTCAGATAAGTCCTCAGAGCCCTCGGGCAACGGACTGGCATTCTCCACCAAAGCTGACCTCTCTTCATCTTCCACTGTCACCAACACTAGTTTGGGTTGCAGTGAAGACGTGCTAATCATGCACAAGTCTGTGCTCTCAGGGATGAACAGTGCCGGCTTGGGTAGATGGGAGTGAGGTATATGCTAGGGTCGTATGGAACGGCCAGTGTTTGGATCAAGTTTATTTGCCTGGATGGAGGGTTTTGGTTATGTGGTGGCAAGGGATTTGTAGAGACATTTGGCTTCTCTAGAGGCACTATCACTTTGTTGCCTATGAGATCTTGAATCTCGTGACGTAATCTAAAGCATAGGTCGGTGTCATGATTGTGCTGCTGTTGGAAGGCGCAATACTTGGCCGGGTTATGTTTAGGGAAAGGGGATCAGGCAAGGGGCATTGTTCCAACGATTTCAAGTGCCCTTTTCTAATCATGACCCCTAAGGCCTTGGATAGAGACATGTAAAGCGGGGTGAAAACCCTCTGGACTTGGGGTGGGTATTTTGTAGGTTGGGAAGTGGTTCCGGATGTTCCGGTAAAGGGGGTAGCTGTTTTCGGTGTGGTGGTGACCATACCAACATCTGAAGTCCTTGCAGCTGCGTTACCACTCATGGTTGCCTTTGAACTACGTGTAAAACCCTTCTTGGGTTTCTCCTTCTCTTGGTCAATCAGACCCTGTTTCATCTCATCCTCTATTTGCACCCTAAATTCATGAAGGTCGGCAAATGTAGACAAAGGTAGAACTTTCTTCTTTTGAAGCAGCCTTGGTTGTAGATTGCGGACCACCATCCGGATTTGATCATTTTCGGTTGGTTTGGTTGTCATCATGGAGGCCTTGGCCCTCAACCGAGTGACGAAATCTGAGAAGCCTTCCTTCGGCTCTTGACGAGTAGCCTCGAGATCATGAGTTGTGACCCCGATTTGGGTGTTATAGAAATATTGTGCAATAAAGGCCTCAGCCATCTCTTCCCAATTCCTTTTCACAGAGTCCTCAAGCTTAGCATACTAGATGGCTGCTATCCCAAACATGGTTCGGCCAAAGAGAGACAACTTCTACAATCTAGTCAGGCCCATCAGCCGCAGAATATCAGAGAACAACCGCAGATGAACCATGGGATCGCCCGAACCGTCAAAACGGTCTACATGTGGCATCTTAAACCTATCTAGCAAAGTCACCGCTGCATCGGTGTAGCCATCCTCTATGTCTGCGATTGAGTTGACACCTTGCGCCCTCTTAAAAAGCTTCTCAAGCTTGCTCACTTTTAACGTGGTAGGGTCAACCTCAAACTCGAAGGGGGCCTCCGTTGGGTAGACCGATGCCTTAGAAGTCTGGAGTGGAATTGGATCCACCTGAACGTCCGCATTATCCTGGACGTTGATTGTAACCCTGGGTGTCGGAACCCTAGCTAGGGGTAGGTGAGAAGCAGAAACTACTATTTGTTGTGGTTGCTACTGCTGTTGAAGCTTGGCAATCAGTTCAGCCTACTGGGCTACCACCTCCGTTTGGCGAGCGGTAACTTTCGCTTGGCGAGCATCATCCCGCTACATGACCTCGATGGTCTGTTGGAGTTGACGCATCATATCCTCCATGTTGTCTATGGGGTACTGATCTATCAGATCTGGTGTATATTCTCTTTCTGAAGTGGAAGCAGAAAACTAGACTTCGCTGAGCACAGATGACTGACGAACCGGTGAATTATGCCGAACTCTCCTCCGTCTCGTAACCGAGGGTATCGAAGCAAACACAGGTTGTCCTCTCACAAGATCCGTAGATCGATAAAGTCTCCGTACTCTAGTGCAAAGTGCTTGGGGGGTAACCGCCTCGTCTGGAGCAATGGTGACACACTATCTGGCGAAAAGAAAAAAATAAACCAAAAAGGAAACATCAATCAGCAAACGCATAGTACCTCGGCTTAGATAGAGACAACACACAGTTGTAATCACAAGCTGGACAATTTGCACTCAAACACTAATTTCTGCCCGAAAACTGATACCCATACTTGCAGCTGATACATATATTCCTGTAGAGTTTCACTCTAAAAGCACGTATCGAGCAAGTGAGATCCAAAACACCCCTATGGTGGGGTAGGGTTACCCTGTCCTAATTTCGTCAGGAACTAGGGGTTCGCTACGCAAGCAAACGGTTTCAAACAAACCCACATTTGGGTGAGCAACATGTCCTAGTTTGGAACAGTCTCTATGGCTTCCGATATGCAACTAGGTCGATTGGTCAAAAAGGGTGCCTCAGCAAGACCACATAATATACCTCTCACACCTAATACCGAGAAGTGAAAGGAGAATCAAACGGTACAGCGATGATCTAGATCCAAGGTTTGTGTTCCCATCATGGCAAAGCCCGCAACCGGTTAGCCTTATGGCAAGCTTTTCCAAGCGAGCCTCCGGCAAACTGTTCAGGAATAGCAGATGGCAAACACTGTGACTTTAGCGCACCAATGCAAATGTAATGCAAAGAAACACATAAGTGCAGAAAAAATAACATATCATGATTTTCAAGTCAAGTTCTCTAAATCCCCAGCAGAGTCGCTAGAAACTGTAGCTCGACTTTTTCGCGCCCCCCTTTTGGAAGGTTCGAATTGGTCCTACAGTTCGGACTCCTATCACGGTTCTGAATCTAGTCTCACAAGTGCAATGTGAGACTGATAAACACCAAAGAGTCCAAATCCGGCTAATCATTTTGGAAAATTGATTTTGAATCAAAAAGTGCCAAAAATGGACTGCTTTGCCAGAATACAGAGTTGCCACCTAAATATTTTATTTTTGGAAAATTTAGGAAACCCTGACTCATGCCAAGGGCCATGTGTCCGTCATCACAAAAGTTGTCTCGGCTCGGGAACTTGGGTACGAGAGGGGAAAGTCCTGAAATGAGCACTCCCGCTCGCCCGATCAAAGATCGGCCTCTACAAATCATGATATGTTGTTTTATAAACACATGTGTTCTTATCTGATTATTAGCTTACTTTACCATGTGATGCACACACAAGTATAGACTGAGTCGCAAGACTTGGAACAAATCAACTTATGTTTGTTTTCGAAAATGGTTTGGAATTGCCACCCTCAAGTGGGCTAAAGCACGGATTTTCCATCAAACATGATGGGGTTAAAACATGATTTGCCACTTCGCGAAGTGGGCTTTAAAACTCACATTCGTTGAATCGTTCCAATTCAAGCAACAAAGCCTTCATCCACAGGCATTCATGCAGTTAAGCATCTAAGCACATAGCCTCATGGCAAGCATGCGAATCATGGCAATATGGCACACACATGCGATATGCTGAAGCATAAAAACTTACCTAGTACTCCAAGCCAGGAAAGAAAACAAAGTTAGAAAAATGCATGATCCTAACTATACAAGATGCCTAATGCAACACATGCAATAATGCAACTAAGATAGGCTCGGCTACCTAACATGTTTGTTTACAACAATTTGATAGCATGCTTTTAAACATGTATTCATTAAAGTAATTGAAATGACAATGCAGTTTGAATGATGTGCCGAGCCTCGGTGTATGCAAGACAAATGAATGAATGCAAATAGGCAAGCATAAGGTATGCTAATTGAAATATGCCCTAATCTAACCATCGAAAGCAGTTAAGTAAAAGGGAGAAATATGTGGGGTTGAAAGACATGCACACACGCACGCACACTTATTACAACATTATGCCCTCTCGAAGGAGGGTCCGAATGAATAAGCTAAGTTGATCTAAGCTAAGCGAATCAAACTAATCTAATCAAACTAATTAGACTAATTATTACACAACAAAATAAAGAAATAGCTAAGCTAAGCTACTTAATTATTACAATACTTAATCAATTAGCAAACTAATTAATTAAATTACGACACCAAGCTAACTAAACATGTGAAGCACTAACTACACTGCCTCAACTCTGCTTTTGGAAGTTAAACATGCATGCACTCAGTTTTCGCCCCGAAAAGCCCACCGGTTTGCTCTTGAGAGGCTCTGTTTGCAGGGTTACTCCAAGAACTTTCTGCCCTACCTTACCAAACCAATGCTGGAGATTGCACCAGTCACTAGCTGGCCATTGATGCTTGCTGCCGGCACCTTGCCGGCCAAAGATGTGACCTGGCGGCCAAGAATGAGGCACTGCCGGCCATTTGTGAGCCACTGCCGGCCACTGGTGTGCTGAATCACCAAACTGCAACAGAGCACAAATAGAGGGAAAATGAGGGTTTTCCCAGGACATGTATGTATTATGCCCTTCTTTATCATCTCAAAACATCAAAGGATTGGCACTCTTGGATCCAAAACCACCAATCAAGCATTTTCAATGCATGATGGCCGAAGGTCCAAGTTGTACACTTTCAATAATATGCACAAAACAAGACTCGAACGACCACAACCCTATCATGCATGATCAAGGGCAATAGAGACAAAGGAAATTGGCTCATTTCATCACTTTGAGTATGAAATGAACCAATCTTCCTTGTGCTCAATATAACGTCCGATTGAACACAATGCAACGCAAACAACAAAATGCTTATCTTGGTCAAGTTTTACTTGTCCAATTCTTGTTTACGCAATTTAGCATTTACCAAGCCATTCTTTAACCGATTAAGTCCAAAACGAGCGTCCTCTAGTGAGAGAGGGGTCAACCAAAAGATGGTTTAAGACATGAGAGTGATCATGCCTTCGATTAGTAGAAACCCTCAGTAGACACCCCATTTTTGACCGACCTCAAGACTTTGACGTCATCGTTTATGCACTCGATGATTGCGCATGATTGTGCTTGTTTTGAGCGCTTGAAGGTCTCGGCTGAGCACCTTACCTTTGAGCCTCTAAACTATCTTTGTTTTGTGCTTGTTTTTGGACCAAACCTTGGTGCCTCTTGCCTGGAGGGAGGAAGGGGCCTTTCAGCCACTTTTGGCACTTGTAGGCCACTTTTTTCCCTTGTCGGCCACTTGAGGTGGCCGGTTGGCTAGGGGAGGTGGCCGGTCGGCAACCTAGAGTCACTGATGGCCATTTTTCTTCTTTTTCAGATATTTTAGGTGCCAGCTGTTGATCACTGAATGCATCCTCCATACACGTGTATAGAGGGATGGAAGCAAGCCTTTGGCTTGTATTCCTATATAAGGGGAGGTCTCTCCCCCCTTTTTTGGGGTTTAGAATTTTGAGGAGCAAAATTTCACTCTCTCTCTCTCTATATATATATATATTGTGCTTGAAATTGAGTTTTCTCTACAATTTTGCAAAGAGACCCTCGACCAAACACCTCCACCTTGGAGCTGAGGTTCTTGGAGGCCTTGTTTGAGTTGCTTAGAGTGGTTTTGGCTCAAAATCCTTGTTGTTTTGTTGCTGCACTTCAAGGGTAAGAACTTAATTCTTTTAAGCCTTGTTTTAATTCATTATTTGGTTACCTTTGTATGCTACTTTGAGGCTGGTTTTAGCCTCTTAAAACCTCTGTTTTTAAGGTTTAATAGTGGTGGTTTAAGCCTTGTTTGGTTAGGGGATGGTTCCCCCCTTTTGCTCCTTGGCTTGTAAAGCCTTTTGAGCCATCTTTCAAGCTTTTCAAACAATCTTTTTTTGGCCTTTAAACCATTGAATTTGAGGGGAATTTTAGTGGAAAAAAAGTTAGTTTTGAGGTCCAAAATAGGAAGGGGTGGCCTTCCCTCCTCGTCTCTTCTTTGCATGTATTGTTGGCCTAAGATGTGAGCATGCTTTTCTACTCTTTTGTAGCTTAGTTCAAGCATGTTTTTCACTTTGTTTTGACATGCTTCAACTTTGTCTTTGGCTGGTTAGAACACTTTTTGCTTGATTCTTATACTTGTAGTGCAATCATGCTTGTTAGCCTAGCACACTTGATGATTTAGCCTACCATTCTATCTTTTGTTAGTTTGATTTCAGCATGTGTTTGGCTCTGATTTAGTATGCCTTGGCCCTGTTTTGGGTGGTCTTGGTCATATATGCTTTGCGTTGCATGGCTATGGTGTAGTTGGCTTCACTAGCTTTGTGATTTAAGGCTTCTAACATGTTTTGCTTGGGTTGTTTGCATGCCATAGGATCATTTAGCATGTAATTTCAGAGCATATATCACAGTTACACTCTCACATATTCCACTCTTTCATTGCTTTTGAGAGTTGTGCTTTATGCCTTGCTTGCGAGCCAACATGCGAGCATGTTTTTCTTGCCATTTATGCTTCAATTTCAGCATGTTTAGGCCACTAATTTAGCATGATTTAGCTCTGTTTTGAGCTGGTTTGGTCGTTTGAGCTTGATATTGCATGCTTCTAGTGTAATGCACTTCACTAGCTTTGGTGTTTTTGGCTCTGAACATATTGTGCATATGTTGATTGCATGATTTAGTGTCTTTTACATGCGATTTCAGCACTAAACATTCTACAACCTCCCTCATTTCTTCATTTTTCAATTTGCTTTGAGGGTTGGTTAGCCTTAGGTTGTGTTTAAGCTTGAGATAGAGCTTATGCTCAATGGCTTTAACTCTTTTTTGAGGGTTCCTCCTAGCCAAAGGCATGAACTCTCTCATGTCTTGAACCATCCTTTGGTTGACCCCTCTCTCATTAGAGGACAATTACATTGGACTTAATCGGTCAAAGGATTAATCGGTAATGTAAAATGTGTAAACAAAAATTGAGCAAAGTAAAACATGCAAGATAAGCATATTTGTGTTGCATTACATGTGTTTGGATCAGACGTTAATCCAAACACAAGAAATATAGGACGTTTCGTACTCAAAGTGATGAAACGTGTCACGTTTCTTAGTCGCCGTCACCCTTGATCATGCATGATAGGGTGGTAGCCATTTGAGTCTTATGTGTGCATTCATTAAGCTTGTGCGAGCTTTGTCCTTTGGCCATCATGCATTGAGATGCTTGATTGATGACTTGAGAGCCGAGCGCCACACTCCTTTGAGCTTGAGAAATGATGAGGAGAGTGGCAGTACATACATTTCCTGCAAAACACCTTGTTTTGCCTCTGTTGTTCTCTATTGCAGCAAAAATAGCATTTTGGAAAAGCAGGTGGCTGACCAGCCACTTGAGGTAGCCGACCAGCCACCTACACTAGCCGACCGGCCAGTTAGGGTGGCCGACAGTTACTCTTTGTGGCCGACAATCCACCAGAGGGTCCCTGTTTTGAAGCAAAGGCAGTCTGGAGATTGTCACAATTTTCAGAAATCAAGGTGAGAGCAAACATAGGCAACCGAAGGCAAGGCGATGGATTTTCGGGAGGAAGTCAACCAAACATGCATGCATCCCTCGCTTCTCGAGGCTGTTCATTTAAATTGCTTAGCTAATTAGTTCATTAGCTTAGTCGTTTTGTAATTAATTAGTTAAATGTTTAATTAATTAATTCGGTTTGTAATTAATTAGCTAGAATAGTTAATTAGTTGGTTTGTAATAAGTAGCTTAGCTTAGCGTAGCTAGTCAGCTTATTCATTCGGACCCTCCTTCGCGACGGCGTAATGTTATAATAATTGTGCGTGTGTGTGTGCATGTCTTCCAACCCCACGTCTTTCTCCCTTTTATTTAACTGCTTTCGATGGTTAGATTAGGGCACGTTTTGATTAGCATACCTTATGCTTGCATGTTTGCATCATTCATTTGTCTTGCATGCACCGGGCTTGGCACATCATTCAAACTGCATCGTATTTCAATACTTCTTTGAATACATATATCAAGTGTTGCATTCATATGCCATCTTAGATAGCCGAGCCTATTTAGTTGCATTATTGCATGTGTTGCATTAGGCATCTTGTATAGTTAGGATCATGCATTTTTCTAACTAGCTTTGTTTTGGCTTGGAGTACACTGTAAGTTTTACGCTTTAGCATATTTGCATGAGTGTGAGTGTTGCCAGAATAGCATGCTTGCCATGAGGCTATTTGCTTAAATGCTAAATTGCATGAACGCCTGTGGATGAAGGCTTTATTACTTGAATTGGGACAATTCATCAAAATGTGAGTTTTAAGCCCGCTTTGCGAAGTGGCAGATAATGTTTTAAGCCCACTTGAGAGTGGCAAATCCGCGCTTTAGCCCATTTGAGGGTGGCACCTTCAAACTATTTTCGAAAATAAACATGAGTTGAGTTGTTCCAACTTAAGCGATTTAGTCTATATTTGTATGTTGTGCGTATCACATAGTAAAAATTAGCTAAATAACCGGGATAAGAACACATGTATTTATAAAACAACATATCATGCTAAGTAGAGGCCGATCTTTTGATCGGGCGAGTGGGGGTGCTCATTTCAGGACCTTCCCCTGTCGTACCCAAGTTCTCGAGCCGAGGCAACTTGGGTGATGATAGACACGTGGCCTTTGGCACGAGTCAGGGTTTCCTAAATTTTCCCAAAACAAAATATTTAGGTGGCAACTCTATAATCTGGCAAAGCAGTCCAGTTTGGCATTATTTGATTCAAAATCTGATTTTCCCAAATGATTTGTTGGATTGGACTCTTTGGTGATTTATCAGTCTTACATTGCACTTTGTGAGATTAGATTCAGAACCTTGACAGAAGTCCGAACTGTAGGACCTATTCGCACCTTCATCGAAAGGGGGGTGCGCGAAGAAAGTTGAGCGCTATAGTTTCTGGCGACTCTGCTAGGGATTAAGAGAACTTGACTCGAACTCATGATATGTTGTTTTATCTACATTATGTGATTCTTTGCATTGCATTTGCATTGGTGCGCCTAAGTCACAGTGTTTGCCATCTGCTATTCCTGAGCGATTTGCCAGAGGGTTGCTTGGAAAAGTGTGCCATAAGGCTGACTGGTTGCGGGCTTTGCCACGATTGGAACACAAACCTTGGATCTGGATCACCGCCGTACCGTTTGATCCTCCTTTCACTTCTCGGTGTTAGGAGTGAGAGGTATATTAGGTGTTCTTGCGGAGGCACCCTTTTTGACCATTCGACCTAGTTGCATATCGAAAGCCATAGAGACTATTCCAAACTAGGACAATTTGCTTACCCGAATGTAGGTTGTTTGAAACCGTTTGCTTACGTAGCAAGTTCTTGACGAAATTAGGACAGGGAAACCCTACCTCACCACAGGGGTGTTTTGGCTCTCACTTGCTTGATATGTGCTTTTAGAGTGCAACTCTACAGGAATGTATGTATCAGTTGCAAGTCTGGGTATTAGTTTAGGGATATCAGTTTGAGGCAGAAATTTTGGAGGCAAAAATCAGTGTTTGAGAACAGATTATCCAGCTTATGATTTCAACTGTGTGTTGTCTCTATCTAAGCCGAGGTGCTGTACATTTTTCTTATTTTTGTTTCCTTTTGGTTTATTTTGTTTTTGCAAGGTAATATATCACAATTGCTTCCAACGAGGTAGATATCCCCCGAGCACTCTGGATCAGAGGAAGGAGACTTTACCGATTTGAGGATCTAATTGGAGGACAACCAGTGTGCATTTCACTACCCCCGGTTACTAGACGGAGGTTAGTCAGGCATAGATCACCGGTCTAGCAGTCTTTAGTTCAGCAATCATTATCTACCTCACCTGTGCGCAGTTGGGCTCGGTTTCCTGTTTCTACATCAAAAAGAAAGAATACACCAGAACTGATAGATCAGCATCCCTCAGGTAGTATGAGTATGGAAGACATGATGTGTCAATTCCAGCTAACCATTGAGGCTAAGCAACGGGATACTGCCCGCCAAGCGGAGGTTACCGCTCGTCAAATGGAGGTTGTGGCCCAGTAGGTTGAACTCATTGCCAAGCTTCAATAGCAATAGCTACAACAACCACAGCAGGCAGCAGCTTCTGCATCCCACTCACCTCCAGTAGAAATTCCTGCACCAAGGGCTCATGCCCCTACAGCCAATGTCTAGGAAAATACGGACATTCCAGTGGATCCCATTCCACCTCAGACATCCAAAGCACAGGCCTACCCAATCGAGGCCCAATTCGTGTGCGAAGTTGATCCAACTGCATTAAAAGTGAGCAAGCTTGAAAAGCTGTTCAAGAGGGCTCAGGAGTTAATTCCATCCCGGACATCGAAGACAGTTATACTGACTCGGTAGTGACATTGCCAGACGGGTTCAAGATGCCTCACATAGACCGTTTTGACGGTTCGGCAGATCCACTGGTACATTTACGATTGTTCTCGAATATACTACAACCAATGGGCCTCTCCAGATTGCAAAAGCTTTCCCTCTTCGGTCGGACCCTGTCAGGTGTTACGGCCATCTGGTATGCTATGTTGGAGGACTCCGTAAAAAGAAGTCAGGAAGAGATGGCCGAGGCCTTTGTTGCCCAATATTCACACAACACCCAAATCGAGGTCACAACTCGTGACCTCGAGGCAACTCGGCAAGAGCCGAAAGAGGGCTTCTCTGACTTTGTCACTCGATGAAGGGCCTCCATGATGACAACCAGGCCGATCGAGAAGGACCATATAAGAATGGTCGTTAGAAATCTGCAACCGAAGTTGATGCAGAAAATGATTGTCTTACCCCTCCCTACCTTTGTTGACCTTGTAGACACCCCATTTTTGACCGTCCTCAAGACTTGGACGTCATCGTTTGAACACTCGATGATCATCCATGTTCTTGTTCGTTTTGAGTTCCCAGAGGTTTCAGCTACGTGCCTTGCCTTAGGATCTCTCGACTTGACTGTTTTGTGCTTGGTTAGACCAAAAACATGTTGGTTTTTGCTTTTGAGGGCAGGAAATGGCTTATTGGCCATCCCCACACCTCACCGGCCATGGCATGATGCCACCGGCCTTGTTTCCTTGCCACCGGCCATTGGTGATGGCCGGTTGGCACCTTTTGTGGTTGGTCGGCCACCTTTGTTGGCCGATTAGCTATTTTTGCTGGCCGACCCCCTTCCATCTGCTTTTGGCAGATATTTTGTGCCAGCTGGCACAGCTGGCATCCACAATAACCCCCTCCATACACGTGTATGGAGGGATTTGCTTCTCTTGCCAAGCTTCTTCAACAAGCTTTGAGGTTGGAATTCTATAAAGAGGGAGCTTCTCCTCCCTCCTCAAGAGTTCCAGAGGTCTGGGATTAGGGTTTAGAGGGTTGTATCTATCTATCTTTATATCTCCTTCTCCTTCCATATTTGTGTGTGTATAAGGTTGTTTTGTTCATACTTTTGCACACACACACACCTAGCATTACACCATCCTTGGCTGCTGAGGCACTAGGAGGTTGATTTTCAGAGTTCTTGAGTTGATTTAAGCTTGGAGAGGCTGCTGGAGCTCTTTTCTTGAAGAAGGTCTACAAGGGTAAGTGTTCTTGCTCTTTATTCCCCATTTTTACATAAGCTTTTTGCCTATCTTGCATCTGTTTTTAAGCTTAACTTATAACTGATAAAAGTTCTATTTTTAAGTGCTTAAAATAGTTGTTTAAGATCACTTTGGTGTTTGAGGTTGTTTACCCCCTCTTAGGCCTTGTTTGGCCTCATTTTTGTGCCTTTTTGGTGAGCTCCGAGATCACCTTGTATTGGCCTTCCCACCACTAAAATCTAGAGGGATTTCAGTGGTGGGGATGGTGTTTTGAGGTCCTAAGAAGAAGAGGGTCATCCACTCTCCTTATTGTCTTCAATACTTGTCATATTTGCCTCATGTGTGAGCAGCTTGGTTAAGTTCATGTTGGCCATGTCTTAGTTGATATTTGGTGTTGTTTTGCCGTGTTATACCTCTGTTTCAAGTTGGTTTAGACATGCCATGTATGCTTCATACACTTGTCTTGTAATCCCATGTTTTAGCCTTAACATGCATCATGTTGTAACATGTGTTTTTAGCATGATTTTGGCTCAACTCCTTGGAGCTTTTAGGCTTGTTTTTACCATGCTTAAGGTCTGTTTGGTGTTTTTTGGTCATGCTTGCATTGTCTTGTATAGCTGCCATGTATTCTAGCTTGTTGGCTTCTGGTGTGTGAGCCTTTAGCATGCTTTATTTGGACAATTTCAGTGGTTTGGCATCACTTATAATGTTATTTCAATCCCAATAGCATGTTTGAATACTTGCACTTATGCCGCCTTTAATGTCTTAAAGGGTTGATGTTTCATGCCTCATAAACATGACATTGTGTATGCCATCATGCCTAGGCATTTGGGATGCCATCTAAGTGGATTTTTGGGCTCATTTTAGCATGTCATATCTCTGTTTTTGGTTGCTTAATTCATGCCATGTTTGGTTGTCTTAGGTGTAGTGTAACTCCTCTTTGGTGGCCTTGCATGCCTCATGCTTTTGCCTCTTTGTTTTAGCTTGTTTTGGCTTTGGTCATTGCATGTTTTAGGTTTACTTTGGCATGATTTAGGACTGTTTTGGTTTACTTTGGTCATTTGCTTCATGTGTGACATGACCATGGTTTGAGCCCTTAGACTAGTTTCAAGCTTTTTGTGCATGCTTTGCTCACTTAGCTTAGTTGGTTTGGCATCATTCCTGGCATGTTTTCAGAGTTTAACATGTTGGTTACAAGTCCAAGTTTGTTCCTTTTAAGTGTCCTTGAAAGTTACCCCATCATGCTTAAGTTTTGGACCATTTAGCATGCATGTTTGTATGTGCACTTGTCTCCATTTCCTTAGCATTTTGGCCACTGATTTGGGCTTATTTGAGAGCTGCCCATTTTGGTTTAAGACCATCCCTTTGCATGTTGTTGCATGCTATGTATGTTTGTATGTCTAGGTGGTAGGCCTATTAACATGTTGTTGCATGTTTAAGTGATATTGCATTTGGCATGCATCTTTGATTAAGTTGCTTAACATGTTGTTACATGTCTTGCATACTTGCATGTTTAAGTTGCATCTTGCATGTTTGTTAGCTTGCATACTTGTTACATACTTGCATGTTTGCATGTGTGTTCATATGCTCATGTTGCATGCTTAGCTTGTATGCTTAGGTTGCATAGCATTGCATGCATCCCATTCCTCTTGATTAAACATGATAAAGATTGGAGGCCTCTCATTTTTGTTTTGTGTGCATTTCATTTGAGATCAAATGCATACTTGATTCTTCGGGCCATCATGCATTGAAATGCGTGATTGGTGGCCTGAGAGCCGAGAACCATATTCCCTTGAGTTCATAACATGATAGGGAGGTTGGTTGTGCAAACATTTGCTTTGAAATGCTTTGCCATGCTCTGTTTGTCCTCTGCTATTGTCAAACAGGATTCTGCAGGAATAGATGGCCGGTCGGCCATCTTCAGTGCCGGCCGGCTATCCACTGTTGGCCGAGAGCCTCACAACTGGTCGATGACCACTTTTCCATGGCCGGTGACCATTTCTCTTGGCCGGTGACATCCCACAGTGTTCAGGGAGTGTTCCAGAACCAACCTTGGGAATTGTGCAATTTGCAGAGGCATAAAACAGTGCAAACAGAGGCAGCATGAGTATGGCGACGGATTTCCGAGCAAAACCGAGCATTCACGCATCTGTCCCTCTTCCCGAGGCTGTTTTACTGCTTTCATTAGCTTAATTGATTTGTTAATTAGTTAAGTTGTTTTGTAAATAATTAATTAGCTTGTTAGTTGATTAATTTGTATTATTCTTTCGGACCCTCTGAGGGAGGGCAATCTTGTAATAAGCGTGCGTGTGTGGGATGCATGTCTTCCAACCCCGATTTCTTTCTCCCTTTTACTTACCTGCTTTTAATGGTTAGTATTAGGCATATTTCAATTAGCATCCTTATGCTTGCATGCGTGCATCCATTCTCGGTGCATCATACTAACTGCATCGTACTTCAATTCCAAACTTGAATACGTATATCGAGTTGTTGTATTTCACATGCCATCCTTAGATTAGCCGAGCCTATTCTAGTGGCATTTCATATGCGATGCATTAGCCATCTTAACATGGACTTGGATTATACATTTGATTGCTAACATGTTCCTTGTTTTGGCTCAGAGTACACTGTAAGTGTTTCTGCTTTAGCATCTTGCATGTATGTGAGTGTTAACATGACAAGCATGCTTGCCATGAGGCTATCTGCTTATTTGATTTACTGCCTGAATGCCTGTGGGTGAAGGGTGGATTGCCTGAATTGGAATAATTCATCGAAATCCGCATTTTAGCCTACTTGCTAGTAGCAAAAAATCAAACCATTTCCAAAGCAAACGGATATGCGATGCTTTATTCCAAATTAGGCGATCAAGTCTATACTTGTGTGTTGTGTGCATCACATAGTAATTCTAGCTAATTAACCGGAATAAGAACGCTTGTGTTTTCAAAAACTAGATATCATGCTTAGTACAGGCCGATCTTCAGATCGGGCGAGCAGGGGTGCTCATAGCTGACCTTCCCTAATCGTACCCAAGTTCCCGAGCCAAGGCAACTTTGGTGATGACGGACACGTGGCCTTAGGCAAACGAGTCAGGGTTTCCTAAATTTCCCCAAAATAAAATATTTAGGTGGCGACTCTGTATCTGGCAAAGCAGTCCATGTTTGGCAATTCTTTCTAAAAATCATTTTTCCAAAACGATTTGCCAGATTTGGACTCTTTGGTGATTTATCAATCTCACATCGCACATTGTGAGATCAGATTAAGAACCATAACAAATGAGTCCGAACTGTGGTAGTATAGAGCCCAAGGGCGCGTCTACAGTTTCTGGCGACTCTGCTGGGGAGTTTAGAGAGCTTGACTCGAACTCATGATATCTTGTTTTGATTACACTTATATATTTCTTTGCATTGCATTTGCATCGGTGCGCCTAAGACACTGTGTTTGCCGTATGCTATTCCTGAACGGTTTGTCGGAGGCTCGCTTCGAGAAGCATGCCATAAGGCTGACCGGTTATGGGCTCCGCCACGATGGGAACACAAACCCCGGTTCTTACCGGGGTACCCTTTTTGACCATTCGACCTAGTGCATATCGAAATCCATAGTGACCATTCCAAACTAGGACAGGTTGTTTACCCGATTATAGGTTGTTTGAAACTGCTGCGTGCGTAGTTAAACCCTAGCTCCTGACAAAATAGGACAAGGAAACCCTATCCCAACATAGGGGTGTTTTGGCTCTCATTTACTTGCTATGTGCTTTTAGAGTTTGCCTCTACAGGGAATGCATGTATCAGTTCACAAGTTTGGGTATCAGGCCTGAGGGCATCAGTATTAGTATTTGGGAATCAGTTATATCTGCGGGTATCAGATTCAGTTTTTGGGGCAGTGATTTTGTGGAACAGTGATCAGTAGTAGAGTACAGCTGTTCAGCTATGCCTGTGTCTGTTCTGATAAAGTTGGGCTGAAATGCTGCTTGTTTTCTCTTTCAGTTCAGAGATTTGGATCCAGAGATTTAGTGTTCTCCTTCGCTGAGGCAAGGCAGACATTTGACCCGCCAGTCATCGGTTGCGTCACCTCCGTTCAGTTCAGCGGACTTATGATGACACAAAATTCAGAGGAAATTGTGGTTATGGCAGCCGCACTAGACCAAGGAATCATTTTGCAAGATGAGACCAGTGTTGAAGTACCACATCCATCCAGGACGCCTGCTGCGCACCCGATCTGGACCCCCAGTTGTTTCAAGCTCGTGAGCCCACAACGTTTGAGTTGATGGGAATGATTGGTGACCTCCAGAGATCTGTGGCTGATCTCGCCTATGGAATGTCGGCTTCGCCACCAACCACATCATATGCCGGGAATTTTGTACCACAAGAGCCCCCGTTACTGGGGCGAATTGTGATCGAGCTCAGCCAACCTGAGGTTGTCTCAAGCTATAGCAATGACGTGTCAACAACAACCGGGTTTCGCTCTGATATAGCAACCCAAACCCTCAATCAAGCTGAGGCTAGAGGTAAGAAAAAAGTGGGAACAGATGTTGATCCCGTTGAACAACTGCTGTGGGCAGTCGAGGCTTTGAAGGCCGGAGGGTTGAATAAGTAGCAAGTATTCGCAGTCACGGCTAAGACTGTAGATGACGTCTTCCTCACTCAGACCGAGGGTAGTTCAAGCCAGGCAGAAAATCGGGACAAGGATTGTCATACCAAAACTGGTCCCGCCAATCCTAACCCTGCACCTAAGAAAGATCAGAAAGCCAAGACAGCACCTGGCGATCCTTTTGCTAGTGCATCCGGCAGAAGTCAGCAAACCTCGAAGTACCTACCTCGAGGTCGCAGGGTATTCCATGCCCTTTACATGCCTTTGTCTAAGGTGCTCCAGATCCTTGCTGAAAGGGGGCACCTTAAACCTCTTGAGCCTCAACCTCTCCCGAATAATCTCCCTCTCTCACATGATGCTACCCTGTACTGCGCGTACCACCAGCAAACCGGTCATAGCACCGATAATTGCTTCTGTCTTCGCCATGAAGTGCAGGACTTGATTGATAATGAGGTCATCCTCCCACCTACCTCAGCAAAGTCTGTCACCACTGAGCTGTTGGACTTCGAGGATACTACAAGTATGTGATCAGGGGTTGGTCCACCTGCGGGCGGCGCTCGGTGTATTTCAGATGTGGCGTTTGGCACGCACTATGTTGAGCATCTGCGAATGCTAAATTTTGTAGTTTCTGACTTGGTTGTTGAGTCAGTTCTGTGGTCTTGTTTTGTGTCTGTCTCTTTGTTTTGAGTCAGTCTTTTCGATTAAGGTTTGTCTTGTTTTATCGAGTCAGTCCTGTTGTACAGAAGTCAGGTGATTCCGAGGGTGTCATCTCGGAAACCATTTTTGTTTTTGTTTTGTAATTATCCTTTTGCTCTCTTTTGAGTCTATCTCTGCTGTGGAGCTAGTTGTAACCAGGAAATCCGAATGAAACGGCTGTGGCTGTCATGTTTTTGTGCCTATCGCTACTTTGACCCTGTTGTGCCAGCCAGTTTAGAATGAAAACGGCAGTGCTTTTCGCCTGCTTTTCTGTGCTTTGAACTTATTGTATTGACCTAAGTTTTTCAAAACTTTTTGAACATTGTGATGAAAACGAAGAGGAAGGAATTCCTCGGGATTTACGAAAATTTGATCAGTTAAGAAAAAGAGAGACATGCTAAGCCCTTAATGAATGAGATCATGCTTGTTAGTGTGAGTACTGAGAAGGATCCTGGCTTGATCCAGATTGGTTCTACCTTGTCTTTAGCGCGAGCGATTCGTCGCTTTCTTAAAAGTTTTCAAAAAAAATGTTTTGCGCGGTCCTATGCAGACCTGTGTGGAATCGCTCTTGAGATTGTGCAGCCTAGGATCGCTCTCAGCCTCAAGATTCAACCCCTTTGCTCTTAAAACCTTGAACTTGGGTTCAGAATATTCAAGGGTCAACCACGATGTGAGGCTTGTGTGGCAAGATTCGAAGCAGCCCTCAAACAAGAGGCACCAAAGTCAGATCAAGAAGATCAGATGTCGTCAAGAGAAGCTTGCAAAGCTAAATCAGAGGCACCCCTCGAACTAGGGGCAAAAGAATTTCGAATGTGCTCGAAGAGCGAGAAGTTGAGATGTTTCTCAAGCTAACGAAGATCGGCAAGAATGCCAAATCCCAGAAGGGAAGAAAGAAGAAAGTATTGCTGAAGGACAACTGAGTTCCGATCCACAACACTAGGGGCAATTTCAGCCCTCCATTGGATGGACTCCTACATCGTCAGCGAACAGCAACCATTCTCCTGGATTCAGATGACTTCAGGATCCCAAAACCATTTGACATGGACAAGCTATACTTTTAACCTTGAGAGGCTCGCTGGTTCGGAAACCTGGAAGGGTGACCCAGGCAAAAGTTAGAGCAAGAAAAAAGAACAAGAAAAAAAAGAAAAAATACAAATATAAAAAAAAAAGTAGTAGAAAAGAAATGAAAAGATTTGAAAAAAAGAAAAGAAAAACATAGCTCGCAAGGTTGAAAACCCAGAAGGGCGGCCTTGGCAAAAGTTAGAGCACAAAAGGAGAGGTTAAATACCCGAGTGTACCTTAACCGGAACTACGTAAGGCTTGATTCCCATGTTTGGGATATGTAGGCAACTTCATCCTGAAGTCCAGCCACAAACACTTTCAAAGTGACTGTGTCCATATATTGGTTTTGACAATCTTCGTCTTCTCTGTATTTGAGAGTTCGGTTGCGATCATCACTAATGATAACTGTTTACAGTATGCTGCGGCGTTATCTAGACAAGGGGCAACTTTCCGTTGTCGTGCAATGCCGTTCAAGCAAGGGGCATGTGACGACCAAGAATTTTTCCCTCCGCTCGAGCGGAAGAGTTGACGCTCGAGCGGACTTTTGGGATTCCCAGCAATTTTGCAGACTGCCCGAGATTCTGAGGGTTGTAGATTCCCGCTCGAGCGTAGAAATGAACGCTCGAGCGGACGTTTTTGTTCGTCTGAGCGCTCGAGCGCAAAATGGGGCGCTCGAGCGGGTCGCCTGGTGAGGTTGAATTTTGAGGCACGTGGGTTCGTCTGAGGCATTGTCATAATGTATTTGGAACCTCTTTAGTTTATTTTGGGGTATTGATTGTGGTGGTAATATGATGGTAGAGTAAGGTTGGATCAGAAACTTTAGTTTGAATAATTCGTTTACGACCAACCGTCACTCACTTGCCCTTTTCTTTTTCCACACTTTGAATTTGGATGTGAGGTTAGAACCATTGGAAAGCTTATTTTCGGGGCTTCAATTTGAGCACAGGAACGACCTAAAACGGAGTCCGGATGGGAGAGTTACACCTGTTTGAAGTTTTGGAATCTGTGTTGAGAGCAGGTCCGCTCGAGCGGGAATAGGTCCGCTCGAGCGGGGTTTTCGGGACAGCAGCTTTAAAAATGGGTTTTCTGGATCATTCTTGATATTTTCTTTTCCCCTCTTCTCTCCTCTCCTTCTAAGTCCGAAAACCCTAGCTCCAAAACCTTGATTTCCTCTACTTTGATCAACAATCCACTATGGTTCTTGCATTAAGGATGGAGAAGGCTTGAAGATCTATATTTTCAACCGATTGGAATTCGGGATTGCGAAAGATTCTCCTCAAAGCTTGCTTCTCTTGCTTGGTTCTTGAGGTAGGGGTTCTAATCCCCTTCAATACTTATATTGATGGATAGATTTATGGTATTTTCATTATATAAATGTACAAATTTCCATTTTTGAGCATGTAGTGTACGGTATGAGAATTGGGGGTTTAGGGTATGTGATGTTAAGAGTTAAATTGATGGGTTTAAATGATGGATTGTGAATCCTAGGTGTAGAATCATTGGGAAAATTGGAATTAAAAGTGGTGATTTAAGAAGTTTGAATTTTTGCTAGAAATCCTCATTTTCTTGAAACCCTAGATTAATTGGTGATGTTAAATAATGAGTTTGCCCAAATTGAATATAGAATCATGGAATTGGTGGGTTGAATTATATGTGTACAAGTTTAATTGGATTTCTGAGATGTTTCGAAATAATGTTAAAATTTACGAATGAACCTTGTTATGGGCTTTGTAAATCATGTTAAAATAAGAAAGGAAATTAGGGGAAATGATTTAAAGAATTAATGAGTGACTTCATATGTGTGTAGGACACGCTTCGGGAGGACTAAATGCTCCACCAATGCACTGTGAGTAGTAGTACAAAATGTACATTTTATCCACTGTTGATAATTATGATCACTAATGCTTTGTTCTTTGTAAGTATTATATGAACATTATGACAAGTGGAGAGAAAGGTGAACTTATATGAACGCTGAAAGATTCGCATACGTCGGTATGGTTTTAGGAATCCTTATGTTCTGTTAATGACGAATATTAGCTCTTTTGTTATTATCCGCACATGTTATTTCTGAAAGAATAAGTAGAACTTACGTTCATCCTTGAAGAATGACATTTGTGTGAATCTAAGATTATTCGATTATGTTACGAATGGACCCAAGATCATTTAGAAGCTATAATATGAATGTAAAGGTTTATCATCAGTATGCAACCCACACAAGAATATGAAGTATTCTATTTTGTTAAGCGCATGATAATGACATGAGATAACAAGAAATGTTCCATTTTCTGTTAAGTTATGTTATGACTCAAGGAATGATTAGCCATATATGTTGTAAGTTTAAGTCTGTTACAAGTTTACATATGTTATAAGTCAAGTATGTTACAAGCTCACAAATGTTACAAGTTTATATATGTGGCAAGTTCAAGTATGCATAAATTTTCTTATTTCTGTTATTATTGGGCCCGAGGCCGTTCTGTTATTATTGGGCCCGAGGCCGTTCTGTTATTATTGGGCCCGAGGCCGTTCTGTTATTATTGGGCCCGAGGCCGTTCTGTTATTATTGGGCCCGAGGCCGTTCTGTTAGTATTGGGCCTGAGGCCGTTCTGTTATTATTGGGCCCGAGGCCGTTCTATTATTATTGGGCCTGAGGCCGTTCTGTTATTATTGGGCCCGAGGCCGTTCTGTTATGATTGGGCCCAAGGCCGTTCTGTTATTTCTGCCATTCTGTTATTTCTATTAGTTCTGTTATTTCTGTTATTTCTGGACCTATGGTCGTTCTGCATCTGTAGACTTATGGCAGTTCTGTATATCCTGGGCTTAAAGCCATTTTGTTACGGAATATAGTTAATCACATGCATCTGCAGATATATGTTTGATTATTCAGGTTAAATATTACATTATTTATGTACTGTTATTCACTGAGTTCGCTCATTCTGTATTTTGTCTGTCCATTCTTGTAGGTAACCAACCGGGGGTTCAGTCCAAACCGTTAAGGCTTGTGTTTCTCTTGTCAACCTTGATGCGTCCAGGCACCACCTGAAGCCGTGCATTATGTAAAGTTTTGTCGAGTGTTGATTTACACTTTAGATGTCTATTTATGGTTGATTGTATATATAATTCCTTCTTCATTAATATTTTTATTATACGCCTATTTATGGGGTTGAGTCGAGGCATATGTATATGAACCACCTGTATAATATTTACTTAATGTGATGTTGAGATCCTGGCATGTTAGGAATAGCTCAATGGATGTTATTCTATGTATTTTTTTATTTATTGAATGCTTCCGTTCAGGCCCCGTATGATATGTATAACAGGATTAGTGTCTGTTTTCGAATGGGTCATGCCCAAACTTTTAGGGGCGGGTTTGGGGCGTGACAGGTGGTATCAGAGCACGAGTTGCCATCTCACACACAAATCCATTGAGCTTTAGGATGTCTAGAAAGATTTAGGCATCATGCATGATATTCTATAAGTACATGAAAAGAAAGGAATGATGGCAACGCTAACTGTCTGTTGTTAACTCTGATGGCTACAATCTATATCTGTTGTATGTCCTTTTATTGCCTCTGTTTATCTTGTATAGGCTGGTGAAGAATGCAAGACATGCTATGTGAATATTGCACTACGGAAACGTGGTAAGGATTTGAACTGATCGGTAAGTCAGTTTATATATAAATGGTTTGTTATCGGTTAATCATTATCTGTGGGAAATGATGGCGATATAATCGTGCTATTTTACACCTATTTGAGTAAATTGATTAAATTTTAAGTATCGGATATATTTAAGATTAAAGGAAATATTATATGTGTGTTACCTTATGGCCTGTTCTGTCTCCCTTGCTGTAACAATGTGTAGATCAGTAATTCTGAGAAGCTCTTGTGTTAAAATACTTTGATAAGATGTACTTTACGTAATAATTGAAGTTGTGTTAAGTATGACCGGCCATAAGAGGGAATTCTGCATATACTGATCTTTTTTTTTAAAATTGTGAATTTGTTTCTGGCTGACAATTTAAATAGGCCGAAAGGCTGTTCTGGGCTGAAAGGCCGTTCTGATTATTCTGGGCCAATAGGCCATTCTGTAATAGCTGTAATACTAGACTAAAGGTTGTTTTGAAAGTAAACCAATTCAGATTCACTATTGGATCTCATGTTTCGGTGAACGCACTGTTGTGCATTGTGAGCTATGTTTGGGGAAATTGGTTATTGACCTTGAGACAGTATGCAAGTAATATGATTTTGTGAACTAAGGAAATTACCGATGACTTCTGTTAGGGAATTATTGATGGTGTCTAATGAGTATTGTTTATGTGTACTTGGGATGTGATTGCGACAATCTGTATTTTACACTTTGTACTCTGTACTTTCACTTCTGTAATCTGCAATCTACAATCTGAAATCCGTAATTTGTAATATGTTCTGTTTTTGTGTAACCTGTAATCTGTACTTGGGACTTCTTATAAGGAACAGTCGAATGACATGCATAACCCCGCTTATGATATGTGTCTGTCCATATGACATTTGCAAAACAATAGAGGATTATTAACTAATTTGATATCACATCTACATGATTGATAATCCGATAAGTTACTGCAAGACTTAGACTCCTGCTTCTGTGTAGTAATAATTTACAATTGAGGAATCATTTTTGTGATATACTTATGTGTAGATATTGCAAATTGTCAAACTAATCCCTATTTCGTATTGAAAGGCTATAATGTAAACTGTTCTGCAAGACACTGTGAAATATTTGGACGAAAATTAATTCAAGGCTTGTTTCTTTAATGTGATTTGTGTTATGTATAAGATGTCATACCCTCAATTAAATTCGGTATTTTCGACAGAAATGCCTAAATGTGTGATCATGAGAAATGTCTTGTAAAGATACTTTGGTATAAGTAATTTTGAAAATGGTTAGGCTATACGAATGCAATCTACATCTTGGTTACGAAATGTTCTATATGATGAGTATTTTCTGAAAGGATAAAATATGCTATGAATTTCCGACATGGTTATGCTATGATAAGCTTTCTGAATAATTTCCCCCAAAATGACTAGATATGCTACGAAATTTCGAATGTTCAAGATATGACTAGTCTTCTGACAAAGTTTAAATAAGCTTACTGCTATGGGGAAATATTTCATTGTCTGATATCTTTGACAGGTCTGGTAAGTTTCTGAGTATTGTCTCTAAACAACATGTTATGTGTAATTACGAAATACATATTTAAATGTTATGATAAATGTATTATGTGCTTGATGTCATGATATTGACTTTAAGATCTTCTAAGCAAATATGGATTTTAAATGGTCATACCATACTGTAGTTGATTTTGCTAATAATTTACTTTGAGCATGTAATTCCTTGATATGGGAGTTGAGTTGTTATTTGGAGTCCGTTAGAAATCTGATTTGGCCTGATAAGTCTAATTCTGATAGTGAGCAAAGAACCCCTATGTCATTGATTTAGAACTTGTTTGTGAACCTAAAGAGGTTGAACTAGGTATGACAACTTATGAGTCACATGTGATCGAATACTTGAGTAAACCCATTTCTGAATGTCCTTAAGTGCTATAGTATTTGGAAGGTATGACCTTTGGGTCAATAAATTGAAATGTACGAGGATTGTGAATAATGAGATGAAGCTTGGGTGTTATTGGGAATGTTATTGGGAATTTTTAGAACTATTGGGGAAAAGTAATTGAAATTGAGGTTTGGGCATTCACTAGACGTGGTCCGCTTAGTTGTTAATTGAGAAGTTGTTATGGACTTTGGGATTATAAATGTCTCCTTGCCGTTGAAATTCTAATACGTGTATGTTGATCGAAAGTATTTGTGATCCTTTCCTATCTCAAGTGTGGATCTAGTTTTGGAACGTTATAGAATGTGTTTCCGTTTATGTTTGAACTGTCTTCTATTTGGTTTCTTCAATTTCGCGGACGAAATTTTTTTAAGGAGGGAAGGGTGTGACGACCTAGAATTTTTCCCTCCGCTCGAGTGGAAGAGTTGACGCTCGAGCGGACTTTTGGGATTCCCAGCAATTTTGCAGACTGCCCGAGATTCTGAGGGTTGTAGATTCCCGCTCGAGCGTAGAAATGAACGCTCGAGCGGACGTTTTTGTTCGTCTGAGCGCTCGAGCGCAAAATGGGGCGCTCGAGCGGGTCGCCTGGTGAGGTTGAATTTTGAGGCACGTGGGTTCGTCTGAGGCATTGTCATAATGTATTTGGAACCTCTTTAGTTTATTTTGGGGTATTGATTGTGGTGGTAATATGATGGTAGAGTAAGGTTGGATCAGAAACTTTAGTTTGAATAATTCGTTTACAACCAACCGTCACTCACTTGCCCTTTTCTTTTTCCACACTTTGAATTTGGATGTGAGGTTAGAACCATTGGAAAGCTTATTTTCGGGGCTTCAATTTGAGCACAGGAACGACCTAAAACGGTGTCCGGATGGGAGAGTTACACCTGTTTGAAGTTTTGGAATCTGTGCTGAGAGCAGGTCCGCTCGAGCGGGAATAGGTCCGCTCGAGCGGGGTTTTCGGGACAGCAGCTTTAAAAACGGGTTTTCTGGATCATTCTTGATATTTTCTTTTCCCCTCTTCTCTCCTCCCCTTCTAAGTCCGAAAACCCTAGCTCCAAAACCTTGATTTCCTCTACTTTGATCAACAATCCACTATGGTTCTTGCATTAAGGATGGAGAAGGCTTGAAGATCTATATTTTCAACCGATTGGAATTCGGGATTGCGAAAGATTCTCCTCAAAGCTTGCTTCTCTTGCTTGGTTCTTGAGGTAGGGGTTCTAATCCCCTTCAATACTTATATTGATAGATAGATTTATGGTATTTTCATTATATAAATGTACAAATTTCCATTTTTGAGCATGTAGTGTACGGTATGAGAATTGGGGGTTTAGGGTATGTGATGTTAAGAGTTAAATTGATGGGTTTAAATGATGGATTGTGAATCCTAGGTGTAGAATCATTGGGAAAATTGGAATTAAAAGTGGTGATTTAAGAAGTTTGAATTTTTGCTAGAAATCCTCATTTTCTTGAAACCCTAGATTAATTGGTGATGTTAAATAATGAGTTTGCCCAAATTGAATATAGAATCATGGAATTGGTGGGTTGAATTATATGTGTACAAGTTTAATTGGATTTCTGAGATGTTTCGAAATAATGTTAAAATTTACGAATGAACCTTGTTATGGGCTTTGTAAATCATGTTAAAATAAGAAAGGAAATTAGGGGAAATGATTTAAAGAATTAATGAGTGACTTCATATGTGTGTAGGACACGCTTCGGGAGGACTAAATGCTCCACCAATGCACTGTGAGTAGTAGTACAAAATGTACATTTTATCCACTGTTGATAATTATGATCACTAATGCTTTGTTCTTTGTAAGTATTATATGAACATTATGACAAGTGGAGAGAAAGGTGAACTTATATGAACGCTGAAAGATTCGCGTACGTCGGTATGGTTTTAGGAATCCTTATGTTCTGTTAATGACGAATATTAGCTCTTTTGTTATTATCCGCACATGTTATTTCTGAAAGAATAAGTAGAACTTACGTTCATCCTTGAAGAATGACATTTGTGTGAATCTAAGATTATTCGATTATGTTACGAATGGACCCAAGATCATTTAGAAGCTATAATATGAATGTAAAGGTTTATCATCAGTATGCAACCCACACAAGAATATGAAGTATTCTATTTTGTTAAGCGCATGATAATGACATGACATAACAAGAAATGTTCCATTTTCTGTTAAGTTATGTTATGACTCAAGGAATGATTAGCCATATATGTTGTAAGTTTAAGTCTGTTACAAGTTTACATATGTTATAAGTCAAGTATGTTACAAGCTCACAAATGTTACAAGTTTATATATGTGGCAAGTTCAAGTATGCATAAATTTTCTTATTTCTGTTATTATTGGGCCCGAGGCCGTTCTGTTATTATTGGGCCTGAGGCCGTTCTGTTATTATTGGGCCCGAGGCCGTTCTGTTATTATTGGGCCTGAGGCTGTTCTGTTATTATTGGGCCCGAGGCCGTTCTGTTATTATTGGGCCCGAGGCCGTTCTGTTATTATTGGGCCCGAGGCCGTTCTGTTAGTATTGGGCCCGAGGCCGTTCTGTTATTATTGGGCCTGAGGCCGTTCTGTTAGTATTGGGCCCGAGGCCGTTCTGTTATTATTGGGCCCGAGGCCGTTCTGTTATTATTGGGCCCAAGGCCGTTCTGTTATTTCTGCCATTCTGTTATTTCTGTTATTTCTATTAGTTCTGTTATTTCTGTTATTTCTGGACCTATGGTCGTTCTGCATCTGTAGACTTATGGCAGTTCTGTATATCCTGGGCTTAAAGCCATTTTGTTACGGAATATAGTTAATCACATGCATCTGCAGATATATGTTTGATTATTCAGGTTAAATATTACATTATTTATGTACTGTTATTCACTGAGTTCGCTCATTCTGTATTTTGTCTGTCCATTCTTGTAGGTAACCAACCGGGGGTTCAGTCCAAACCGTTAAGGCTTGTGTTTCTCTTGTCAACCTTGATGCGTCCAGGCACCACCTGAAGCCGTGCATTATGTAAAGTTTTGTCGAGTGTTGATTTACACTTTAGATGTCTATTTATGGTTGATTGTATATATAATTCCTTCTTCATTAATATTTTTATTATACGCCTATTTATGGGGTTGAGTCGAGGCATATGTATATGAACCACCTGTATAATATTTACTTAGTGTGATGTTGAGATCCTGGCATGTTAGGAATAGCTCAATGGATGTTATTCTATGTATTTTTTTATTTATTGAATGCTTCCGTTCAGGCCCCGTATGATATGTATAACAGGATTAGTGTCTGTTTTCAAATGGGTCATGCCCAAACTTTTAGGGGCGGGTTTGGGGCGTGACAGGGCAATTTTCCATTGTTATGGATCTGAGGTTGTGCACCTCAAGGGTAGGCTCCATGCTTGTCAAGCAATGACCGTTTTGCAAAAATAGTTTTTTTGAGAATTTTTACTATGGTTGATTAATTTTCTCGAAAATTATTTCATTTAAAAAAAAAAAAAAACTGGACTTTTTCTTGGACCCAAAAAAGGAAAATTTTCAGTGCTCATAGCCTGACTTGCATGATTTTGAATCAGAAAGTTGAACAAGATGTTAATCTAACTCTCATATTGGTCAAAATTGTTTTAGCAGAAGCAAAAAACAAAAAATGGTCAAAATGATGAACTAGGGGCACAGTTGAGTCAGGTGTTCTGTCTTTCCCCCCTTGCCAACATACTTGCCAGGAAGGGCACTCTATTCGCCATGAAGGGCACAATTGAGGTTAATAAACGAAAGGGCTGAAAGCTCTCTCATCCTCCAAGCAGCGAGGTATCAAGTCAAGTGCGAAGCATGAATTGGAATGGATCAAGATACTCCACTCCCTCATTCGGGGCATCGACTAAACGTTACCGGAGAAATAGCCGCGAGCTGATAATGTTGGGCAAGAGCCCGCAACTTCTTACTTATCCATCAATCATCCAGGGGAGGGATATAAAATGAGAGATTGAAGAATAGAGAGGTGTGCGTTGAGAGAAAAAGTGAGGAAAAGGGCTTTTTTAGAAAAAAAAAAAAAAAAAGAGCTTGAGGGCCGAGTGATGTGAGAATCACAAATGAGAAAGGGTGGGAAACAATACTCAGAGAAACTGGCTCCTCGTGATCTGAGGTCTCTCATTTTTGTAACAGGTCCGTGTGTTGTGTCTTTTGTTTTGTTTGCCCTGATTCTTGTTTTGAGTCTTTTCGAGTGTTACTCAATGTGTTTAGGTTATGTACCTTTTGTTGAGTTGTAGTGCGTTGTGTCCAGTCGTAGGCTCAATACCCGATCAAAATTCATTCTCGATTTCAAATTCAAAAAGAGAAATGTGTTTGTGTTTTTGTTTTGTGCTCAGAGTGCTGTGCCATTCTCCACATTTGTGCAAAATATGTTTCTTTCTTTCATAAAACCGCAGGGTTCAACCCAGCTCATGTCAGAACAGGAAAACTTGGACCTAGCTGAAGCTTTTTGGGTTCTGGATTGCGAAACAAAAGAAATTTTGGAGCATCTGAGTGTGTTTCAACTTCTGCAAATTCAGTCATTACATCCTGTACACTCAGAATGAGCCGTGTATTCAGAATGAGCAACAGAATACTGTGTTATGGGCTATGAGTTCAGAATGAGCAGTTTTAAGAATGAGCCGTGTGTTCAGAATCAGTTGTGTGCTGTATGGGTTGTGTATTTAAAAATATGGGCTGTGAGTTCAGAATGAACAATGTTCATAATGGGCTGTGTGTTCAAAATCAGCAATGTCCTACGTGAGCTGTATGTTCAAAATGAACAAAGTACTGTGTTACGAGTTGTGTGTCCAAAATGAGCAGTCTATATCTTGAACATGTCGGGAACTTGTGATCAGTTCCATTTCTAGTGCCTTCTGGCGTTGATTTTGCAAAGTCACGCCAGTGTTACTTCAAATTGTTTATCGAGTTGTTGCTCATTTTCTTATCGAGTTGTTACTTATTTGCTTATCGAGTTGTTGCTCATTTTCTTATCGAGTTGTTACTTATTTGCTTATCGGGTTGTTGCTCATTCGCTTATCAGGTTGTCACTCATTTGTCTATCGAGTTGTCACTTTTTGCATATCGAGTTGTAAACTTGTTAAGGTCTTATGGTTACATGCATGATCAATTTTCATTCGATTACATTGTTATTTGATATGATGCGATGCGATGTATAAAATGTGCAAATGTAACACCTTTTCTACAAAAAAGCTTGTTTCATTTTATCATCTTTTCAAGTACATAGCTTTGAAGAAAATAAAACTTGCCTGCTGCAGTACAATGTGCTCAAGCTACCAGCAAAAAGAAAAAGTACAGCAAAAAGAAGAAAATCAGCAAAAGTCTAGATCCACGTCAACTGGCCTCAGGCCTGAGGGTCTGTCCTCGTCCTCTTCCTGGACGAAGGTCCAGGAGCATCATCGCCAGCTCCGTAGTCTGAGCCCGAGTCATCTCCAGTCTCCTCCTCGGACGACTCTGCCTCTGCGTCTGCCTCTGCCTCTGCCTCGGACTCATCATCATCTGGAACCGGTGCCCGTGAGCTGCTCCCAACATGAGTACGCCCCACTTTTGTGCGGGGGTATACTTTGCCATCTCGCTCTCCTCCTCAGGCAGGCACAGACGGTCCAGCTGGAGCACCTCCTGCGGTAGGAATCTGGAATGGGGCCTGAAAAGGACAAATGGCAAACGCATCAGTATGCTATACAAAGCAGAATATGAATATAGAATGCAGTGTATGAGTACAGTGTATGAATGTTATGAGCAATGTATCAATACAGAATGTAGTGTATGAGTACAGTGTATGAATGCCGTGAGTAGTGTATCAGTACAGAATGTAGTGACTGAGTGCAGTGTATGAATGTCATGAGCAATGCTGTGAACAGTCTGTGGATTACAGTGTATCGAATGCCGTGAGGGCCGTGTATCAAGTGCTGTGCTGATGGTGCGATACATCAGATTGTGTAGAGTTTGAGATAGTGGCCAGAAAAGCTTACCGGGATACTATAAATGGCCAGCAGGTCGAGGCTCTGTTGAAGCATCCCCATCACGGAGGCGGTCAACTCCAGGGACTGGCGAGTGTACTCAGAAGAAGCCTGCAAGAGTGTTAGAAACATCAATTTTCTGTGGAATATGAAATGAAATGAAATGAAATGACTGTGCAGAATACAGGATGCAGTGGTACATACCGGGGGCAAGTCGTAGAACCCGACTAGCTCGTGATCAGCTGGAGGGGGAGCGATGGGGATCTGGTAAGTCTCCCCACCCTGCCCTCTGCATGTCATCATCGTAGGCAGTGCTGGCCACCCAGCTCTCTGTCCTCTCCGGGGCCCACTCCTACCACGGGCCCGAGCCATCCTCGATGCTCCTGCTCCTGCTCCTGCTCCAGCTGCCGGCGCCGCAGGCCTCTCCCTCTCAACTCGGCGAGCACTACTCAGAGGTCGCATGATGTAGGTCTGGACGTACTCCGCATAGTCGCCCTCGCCTCTAAACCACTCCACATCCCATCCGATCGTGTAATCGGCTATGTCCTCGAGGGAGAACCTCTTAGTGTGCCTCATGTGGGTAGGGGGCATACCTGGGACTATCTGCTCTGGTAACCTAAGGTCTGGTGCAGGAAGCGCTCGCCCAGGTACCAAGCCCGCAGACCGGGCCCTCCAGCAAGATCCTGAATCGGGGGCGGTCTCCTCAGCACCCGCATACCGCTCCCGAACTGCGTCAGGCAACGGAGCCCAAGGCTGCCAGGTGATCTGTAAATGATATGCAGTTTGTTATCTACTGTTATCGAAAGAATAATGTAAAGCGAAGCTTAAATGAACTGTAAATTCTAAAATATCTCTGCGGCGGTGATGGTATTAAAATATTGGCTGAAGAATATAAAAGACTCCCGTGGTCTCGTCACGCATCTCACGTCAAAGCAGCGAAAGAATGGAACACCGAGGGGGACCTCCTCGTCTAGCACCGTGGCAAGCCTCGGGAAGTAGGCATATACCCACAACTACAGAAGTGTAATAGAGCAAATACCAGTATGCTTATCAGATAAAGCAGAATGCAAAATAAAGCAGAAATTACAGAACCGTGTATTGTGCAATGTATTGTGCAGAGTGTACAGTGTGTGTGTGTGTACAGTTAGTGTAAAGCAGATTATATGTGTGCCGTGTGTGCAGTATGTGACCAGTGTGAAGCAGGCTGCAGTGTGTACAGTGTACAGAGTACAGATAATGTAAAGCAGAAATGTAAAATAGAAAAAAAGATGTACCTCCCAAGCTCGCCAGTAGCCCCCGAGCAACTGTCTGCTGCAGCGAGAGGATGAGCTCATATATCCATAAAGAGTGGCCAGGCCAGCGCCACCCCAGTCGTAGCCACGGATCCTGGTCACGTCAACAAGTGCACTCAGTAGACAAAGGGACACAGTGTTCACCCAATCGACGAAGAGAGTGGTCCCCAGCAGGAACATGAGGAAGCCGCGTGCATACTGCTCCACCTCTTCCTGAGCCATCGGTGCCTCCTGAGCCAAGGATGGCTGGATCCTGAAGTCGTCCTCGAACCACGAGTACCTCACGAATCCCGGACGGGCAATAGGTGGCAGCTCGCCAAGTAAGTACATCTGAGCAGCCTCCCACTCGTCCATATCTGTATCGAAGGGGATCGGAACACCCCCTACCCAGATGCCGGTAAGCATCGAGAAGTCGAAGGGAGTCATCATCATGTCTCTCGTGGCCGAAAGGTGGAAGGAGTCAGTGGTGTCCCACCACCTCTCCACCAGAACAGCAAGAAGAGGCCTGCTCGCAGTAAGGCGCGGGAGTCCCTTGCAGAAAGTGCCGAAGCCGGCCTGGTCGACGACGTGGCGGACCGCGTCGGGTAGCTCCATGTACCATCCTTGGGCGGCGACATTCCCATACCCTCGGAAGGCATGGGAATCACCCTATGTTAAAAAACAAACAGATGCGAAGCTGTGCCAGATATACAATGTTTGAATGCCTTCAGAGTTTGCAGAAATGCAGTGAGGGTGCATGTGTTCGAGTTTACACAGATTTCAGATAAATTATAGCATGTGATGCATTAGTTTGTTTGGGTCATTTCAGTGAAAATACAGTGTGTGTACACGTTTTCAGATTCAAACAAATATCGGGTGCGGGTGTGCTCGCAGTGAACTACAGCATATGATTTATCAATGTGTTCGAGTGGTTCAGTGAAAATACAGTGTGTGTACACATTTTCAGATTCAAACAAATATTGGGTGCGGGTGTGCTCGCAATGAACTACAGCATATGATGTATCAGTGTGTTTGAGTGGTTCAGTGAAAATACAGTGTGTGTGCACGTTTTTAGATTCAAACAGATATCGGGTGCCGGTGCGCTCGCAGAGAACTACAGCATATGATGTGTGTTTGAGTGGTTTAGTGAAAATACAGCGTGTGTACACGTTTTCAGATTCAAACAGATATCAGGTGCCAGTGTGTTCACAGTGAACTACAACATGTGGTATATCGGCGTATCCAGGCCAAACAGTTAAAAGACAGAATCAACTATTGCAGTTATGTATTATACTTTGCAGAAAATGAAACGGAGAAGAGTGTACCTCAGAAGTGCCGTAAGATAGATGTGACTCTGGCTCGTGGAGAAGAAGCTCTGGTGGCACGCCCCTATCAACACTCCTGAACTGGCGAAGACCATCAGGAGGTAGCACATGAATCGCCGGCCTGTAAGTCGCTGGGTCAAACGGTCGAACGCTCAAAGACAGGAGCTCGGCCTCGGGATCCATATCCTGCTCCGGGGGAGTCCCGCCTCGTGGAATATCATCCGCTATCTCAAGAATGGTGTGAAAATGGCCGGAAATGTGAAAACTGAGCAAGAATGCGAAAAGTCAACTGAAAAGTCAAACACGAGAGGGTGAAAAATGGGCAGAAAGGTCGGAGTCCGAAAAGGGCACAGAGATCGAGGTAAACTCAGGGGAAACAAACCCCGAGTGGTGGAAATTGAGAAAAATGCACTGAAACCAAGATTTGTTCTGTTCAAAACGTGCGAAACGAGGAGGTTTTCGCGAATCAAACGTTGAAACGGGCTCGAAAACCAAGGAAAAATGAAGAATGAAGGTTGGGAAATCACCTAGAGAGAGAGGGGAGAAGTTTTCGAGCCAGGGCAAAGTAAAAATATGAGGTTTGGAACCTCATATTTAAAGACCCGTAGCCAAAAGAACAAAACTGCCCCGATACAGGCATTTTTGGCCAGTCAGCCAAATAGATGTCCGATGGCCTTGTTTTGTGGCCGATGGATGGCCGGTGGTCTCCCCCGGTGGCCGATGAATTTCCTACACCCTTGTTTGCGTCAGATATGTGGCTTGGGGCCTTCATTGCTCAACATAGTGCAAGAAAATGCATTTTTGAAGCTTAGCCGGTCTCCGTTTTGACCTCAGACCGTGTCTTCTGTGTGCGATCCTCGAATACATGCAAGGTGTATCCTTTTCGTATCCTTTTGTCTCTTGAGAGACTCAAAAATTGCTTTACATGCGTTACATTACAACGTTTTGTCGTAAGCGCGCGTTGGTTATACGTCATTTCACTCGCATTGTTATGCACACACCTTCTGCGTTGTCGCGCACGCCATACTTACATTGTTATGCATCTTCTTTAGGTCGCATCGTCATGCACACCTGACATGCATTGTCATGCATGATCCTTGTCACGCGTTGTCATGTGCACCTTACATGCATTGTCATGCATCTTCCTTATCCCACATTGTCATGCATTTTCCTTATCTCGCATTGTCATGCGCATTTCATTCATATTGTCATGCGTTTCCTTAAACATGGGTTGTCGCGCATTTGAGTTCATTTGCTTTGTCACGCATTTCAAAAAACATGCGTTGTCGTGCATTTGAGTTCATTTGCATTGTTATGCATTTCAAAAAATGTGTGTTGTCGCGCATTGGAGTTCATTTGCATTGTCATGCATTTCAACAGACGTTCGTTGTCGCGCATTTGAGTGCATTTGCATTGTCATGCATTTCAACAATGCATTTCAAAAAAAATGTGCGTTGTCGCGCATTTGAGTTCATTTGCATTGTCATGCATTTCAACAGACGTGCGTTGTCGCGCATATGAGTTCATTTGCATTGTCATGCATTTCAACAGATGTGCGTTGTCGTGCATATGAGTTCCTTTGCATTGCCATGCATTTCAAAAGACGTGCGTTGTCGCACATTTAAGTTCATTTGCATTGTCATGCATTTCAAAAAAAAAAAAAAACGTGCGTTGTCATGTATTTGATTTCATTTGCATTGTCATGCATTTCAAAAAAAAAGAAAAAGCAAAAAACAACAACAACAAGAAAAACAAACATGCATTGTCATGCATTTCAATTACAGGCATTGTCATGCATCCTTCATCTACATTTCAGTTCATGCATTGTTATGCATGCCTCATCTGCATTGTCATGCATCTTCCATATTTCACGCATTGTCGTGCGCACCTCATATGCATTGTCATGCATTTCCTTATCTTGCATTGTCATGCATGCCTCATATGCATTATCATGCATTTCAGTTCATGCATTGTCATGCGCGTCTCATTTGCATTGTCATGCATTCCAATAGTCTGCAATGTCATGCATTTCAGTTCATGCATTGTCATGCATGTCTCATTTGCATTATTATGCATTTCAATAATTCGCATTGTCATACATCTAACTTTTCTCCACTTGCGTGCCACGTGTGGATGATTCTACATTGCCTCCACTTGCGTGCCGCATGCGGATACATCTAACTTTTCTTCACTCGCGTGCCGCGTGTGGACGTATCTAACTTTTCTCCACTCGCGTGCCGCGTGTGGACATAACTAACCCTTACTCCCCCCTTTCTTCCCTTCTTTGCATTGTTACACACATTGCATACGTTTCCACGTATGCTTTACTTACATGTGTTTATGCACCTTTTTACCCTTTTTGCATTGTTGCACACATTGCGTACGTTTCCACGTAAGCTTTAGTTACATGTGTTTATGCACCCCTTTTTCGGATTGTTACACACATTGCATACGTTTTTACGTATGCTTTACTTACATGTGTTTATACACTACCCGGTTTGCATTGTTATGCACCGTTCGGCTCGCGTTGTCGCGCGTGCCCTCCTTGCATTGTTATGCTTGTTTCGAATCGCATTGTTATGCACACATTCGGGTTGCGTTGTTATGCATCCCTTCCACCCGCATTGTCATGCACCCCCTCACTTGCGTTGTCATGCACTTTCAATTGCATTGTTATGCATACTTCTAACAATATTGTATCTGTTAAGTTTCTTTCTTTTACAGGCACGATATTGTATGTACGGTTCATTCAAAGCTGGAGCAACCAGACGAACCGCACAGATATTGTATTCTCCGTGTGAGACGTAGCGAGAATTGAATAATTCTCTTACATCCTTTCTGCATTGTAATGTAGTTTGGTTTATGCTAGCTTAAAACTGTTGCATGTTATGCTTCATTACAGCTTTCTTTGCATGATCATGAGTTATGCTCAGCATTGTGCATTGTTTTGCATTTTGCCCCTGCCTTCGGGCGCATATCTTTATTTGTAGCTTGTATACTTTGTCTAAGTCTTCGGCCTTGTCAACAATGGGTCGTCTCTAGGCTTTAACATTCACTCTCGTCATTGTTGACTTTAGAGTTCTATCAAAGAGGGGCAACTGTAGACACCTCATTTTTGACCGTCCTCAAGACTTGCATGTCATCGTTTGAACACTCGATGATCATCCATGTTCGTGTTCGTTTTGAGTTCCCAGAGGTCTCGGCTACGCGCCTTGCCTTAGGATCTCTCGACTTGACTGTTTTGTACTTGGTTGGACCAAAAACTTGTTGGTTTTTGCTTTTTAGGGCAGGGAATGGCTTGTTGGCCATCCCCACACCTCACCGGCCATGGCATGATGCCACCGGCCTTGTTTCCTTGCCACCGGCCATTGGTGATGGCCGGTCGGCACCTTTTGTGGTCGGTCGGCCACCTTTGTTGGCGGATTAGCTATTTTTGCTGGCCAACCCCCTTCCATCTGCTTTTGGCAGATATTTTGTGCCAGTTGGCATACCTGGCATCCATTATAACCCCCCTCCATACACGTGTATGGAGGGATTTGCTTCTCTTGCCAAGCTTCTTCAATAAGCTTTGAGGTTGGAATTCTATAAAGAGGGAGCTTCTCCTCCCTCCTCAAGAGTTCCAAAGGTCTGGGATTAGGGTTTAGAGGGTTGTATCTATCTATGTCTATACCTCCTTCTCCTTCTTCTTCCATATTTGTGTGTGTATAAGGTTGTTTTGTTCATACTTTTTCACACACACACCTAGCATTACACCATCCTTGGTTGCTGAGGCACTTGGAGGTTGATTTTCAGAGTTCTTGAGTTGATTTAAGCTTGGAGAGGCTGCTGGAGCTCTTTTCTTGAAGAAGGTCTACAAGGGTGAGTGTTCTTGCTCTTTATTCCCCATTTTTGCATAAGCTTTTTGCCTATCTTGCATCTGTTTTTAAGCTTAACTTATAACTGATAAAAGTTCTGTTTTTAAGTGCTTAAATAGTTGTTTAAGATCACTTTGGTGTTTGAGGTTGTTTACCCCCTCTTAGGCCTTGTTTGGCCTCATTTTTGTGCCTTTTTGGTGAGCTCCGGGACCACCTTGTATTGGCCTTCCCACCACTGAAATCTAGAGGGATTTCAGTGGTGGGGATGGTGTTTTGAGGTCCTAAGAAGGAGAGGGTCATCCACTCTCCTTATTGTCTTCAATACTTGTCATATTTGCCTCATGTGTGAGCACCTTGGTTAAGTTCATGTTGGCCATGTCTTAGTTGATATTTGGTGTTGTTTTACTGTGTTATACCTCTGTTTCAAGTTGGTTTAGACATGCCATGTATGCTTCATACACTTGTCTTGTAATCCCATGTTTTAGCCTTAACATGCATCATGTTGTAACATGTGTTTTTAGCATGATTTTGGCTCAACTCCTTGGAGCTTTTAGGCTTGTTTTACCATGCTTAAGGTCTGTTTGTTGTTGTTTTGGTCATGCTTGCATTGTCTTGTATAGCTGCCATGTATTCTAGCTTGTTGGCTTCGGGTGTGTGAGCCTTTAGCGTGCTTTATTTGGACAATTTCAGTGGTTTGGCATCACTTATAATGTTATTTCAGTCCCTATAGCATGTTTGAATACTTGGACTTATGCCTCCTTTAATATCTTAAAGGGTTGATGTTTCATGCCTCATAAACATGACATTGTGTATGCCATCATGCCTAGGCATTTGGGATGCCATCTAAGTGGGGTTTTGGGCTCATTTTAACATGTCATATCTCTGTTTTTGGTTGCTTAATTCATGCCATATTTGGTTGTCTTAGGTGTAGTGTAACACCTCTTTGGTGGCCTTGCATGCCTCATGCATTTGCCTATTTGTTTTAGCTTGTTTTGGTTTTGGTCATTGCATGTTTTAGGTTTACTTTGGCATGATTTAGGACTGTTTTGGTTCACTTCAGTCATTTGCTTCATGTGTCACATGACCATGGTTTGAGCCCTGAGACTAGTTTCAAGCTTTTTGTGCATGCTTTGCTCACTTAGCTTAGTTGGTTTGGCATCATTCCTAGCATGTTTTCAGAGTTTAACATGTTGGTTACAAGTCCATGTTTGTTACTTTTAAGTGTCCTTAAAAGTTACCCCTTCATGCTTAAGTTTTGGACCATTTAGCATGCATGTTTGTATGTGCACTTGTCTCCATTTCTTTAGCATTTTGGCCACTGATTTGGGCTTATTTGAGAGCTGCCCATATTGGTTTAAGACCATCCCTTTGCATGTTGTTGCATGCTTGCCTTGTATGTTGTCGCATACTTGCCCCCTTTGCATGTTGTTGCATGCTATGTTTGTTTGTTTGTCTAGGTGGTAGGCCTATTAACATGTTGTTGCATGTTTAAGTGATATTGCATTTGGCATGCATCTTTGATTAAGTTGCTTAACATGTTGTTACATGTCTTGCATACTTGCATGTTTAAGTTGCATCTTGCATGTTTGTTAGCTTGCATACTTGTTACATACTTGCTTGTTTGCATGTGTGTTCATATGCTCATATTGCATGCTTAGCTTGCATGCTTAGGTTGCATAGCATTGCATGCATCCCATTCCTCTTGATAAAACTTGATAGAGATTGGAGGCCTCTCATTTGTTTTGTGTGCATTTTATTTGAGATCAAATGCATACTTGATTCTTCGGGCCATCATGCATTGAAATGCGTGATTGGTGGCCCGAGAGCCGAGAACCATACTCCCTTGAGTTCATAACATGATAGGGAGGTTGGTTGTGCAAACATTTGCTTTGAAATGCTTTGCCATGATCTGTTTGTGCTCTGCTGTTGTCAAACAGGATTCTGCAGGAATAGATGGCCGGTCGGCCATCTTCAGTGCTGGCTGGCTATCCATTGTTGGCCGACAGCCTCACAACTGGTCGATGACCACTTTTCCATGGCCGGTGACCATTTCTCTTGGCCGGTGACATCCCACAGTGTTCAGGGAGTGTTCCAGAACCAACCTTGGGACTTGTGCAATTTACAGAGGCATAAAACAGTGCAAACAGGGGCAACATGGGTATGGCGACGGATTTCTGAGCAAAATCGAGCATTCACACATCTGTTCCTCTTCCCGAGGCTGTTTTACTTCTTTCATTAGCTTAATTGATTTGTTAATTAGTTAAATTATTTTGTAAATAATTAATTAGCTTGTTAGTTGATTAATTTGTGTTATTCTTTTGGACCCTCCGAGGGAGGGTAATCTTGTAATAAGCGTGCGTGTGTGGGATGCATGTCTTCTGACCCCCATTTCTTTCTCCCTTTTACTTACCTACTTTTAATGGATAGTATTAGGGCATATTTTAATTAGCATCCTTATGCTTGCATGCGTGCATCTATTCATCTGTATTGCATGCACCGGGCTCGGCGCATCATACTAACTGCATCGTACTTCAATTCCAAACTTGAATACGTGTATCGAGTTGTTGCATTTCACATGCCATCCTTAGATTAGCCGAGCCTATTCTAGTGGCATTTTGTATGCGATGCATTAGCCATCTTAACATGGACTTGGATCATACATTTGATTGCTAACAAGTTCCTTGTTTTGGCTCGGAGTACACTGTAAGTGTTTCTGCTTTAGCATCTTGCATGTATGTGAGTGTTAACATGAAACGCATGCTTGCCATGAGGCTATCTGCTTATTTGATTTACTGCCTGAATGCCTGTGGGTGAAGGGTGGATTGCTTGAATTAGAATAATTCATCGAAATCCGCATTTTAGCCTACTTGCGAGTAGCAAAAAACCAAACCATTTTCCAAGCAAACGGATATGCGATGCTTTGTTCCAAATTAGGCGATCTAGTCTATACTTGTGTGTTGTGCGCATCACATAGTAATTGTAGCTAATTAACCGGAATAAGAACGCAAGTGTTTTCAAAAACTAGATATCATGCTTAGTATAGGCTGATCTTTGGATCGGGCGAGCGGGGTTGCTCATAGCTGACCTTCCCCAATCGTACCCAAGTTCCCAAGCCGAGGCAACTTTGGTGATGACAGACACGTGGCCTTAGGCAAACGAGTCAGGGTTTCCTAAATTTACCCAAAATAAAATATTTAGGTGGCGACTCTATATCTGGAAAAGCAGTCCATGTTTGGCACTTCTTTCTAAAAATCAGTTTTCCAAAACGATTTGCCGGATTCGGACTCTTTGGTGATTTATCAATCTCACATCGCACATTGTGAGATCAGATTAAGAATCGTGACAAATGAGTCCGAACTGTGGTAGTATAGAGCTTGAGGGCACGCCCACAGACCTCTATGAGATTGGGGTACAGATAGAAGATGCCATGAAACAAGGTCTGATTGACCATGACAAGGAGCAGCCCAAGAGGGCCTTTGTACGCAGTTCAAATGCAGCTACGAGTAGCAATGCAGCTGTGAGGACCTCTAATGTGGGCATGGTAACCACTACTCCCCAAACAGCCACACCCTTTATCGGAACTTCCGCACCCACTTCACAACCTACAAAATACCCACCTTGGGGCCAGAGGGTGTTCACTCCACTTTACATGTCTCTGTCAGCGGCCTTGAAGGTCCTGATCAGAAAGGGGCATTTGAAACCCCTGGAGCCTCTACCTCTACCTGATCCTCTCCCTCGAAAACATAACCCAGCTAAATACTGTGCTTTCCACCAACCGCACGGTCATGATACCGACCTCTGCGTCAAACTTCATCATGAGATCCAGGATCTCATTGACAACAAGGTAATAGCGCCTCTAGAAAAGCCAAATGTCACTACCAACCCTCTCCCACCACATAACCAAAACCCTCCACCTAGGCAGGTAAACTTCATCCAAACAATGGCCAACCCGCTTGATCCCAGCATATACATTACTCCCTCCCATCTACCCATGCCGACGCTGTTCATGCCAGAAAGCATAGATTTGTGCATGCTGAGCGTGTCATTAACCTAATCCAAGCCAGTAGTGGTGACTGTCGAAGACAAAGTCAGGGTGACCTTGGATGAGGATGGGAATATTGGTTTAGAACCTATGGGATTTGGGGATTTAGTAGAGGAAGAGTACAACCCCTATCGCTATATTGTGGCAATAAGTCAGGCTAGACCAGAGTTGGAGTTTCCTGAGGGAATAGAGATCAACGTAGTCTGGGAGGACGGGCCAACCCAGGGGCTGGATGATTTGGCTGAATTAGAGGAGGACATTGCCAATCTGCAATTCCTTGACGAGCAGGACCCAGGGTATGTGAGCATCAAATGGTTTGACCTAAATGGATCAGCAGACAATGCAGGATGGCTCAGTGATGAACCAGATGTTGTTGAGGGGGCTCAACCAAAATAGGAACAGTTAGAAACAAGGACTTCTGCAATGGCCGGAATGGTCGATAACAAAGGGAAATTGCCAGAGAGCACTGGTACGAAGAATTTTGCTCAGGACTTGGGTAGTGTTTGTACAGCGGATACCGAATAGGAAGCTGTGCTGAAGTAGTTTGAAAAGGAAAGAATTGAGGATGAGCAGAGGGCTAGAAAAGCCAAGGGTCTTGTGGGGACAGAATGTGTTGTGAACACAGGAACAATTTCAGCAGACCTAGACAGTTGCTTATTAGTTTCTGGAGGAACTTGGTGGGAAGACGATGATTTGCGTGTCGCCCATACTGACGAGGACTGGGGACAAAATCTCCCGAAAAATACATGGTACACCAAAGAAGTGGATCATATGACCCGGAGTGGGCGGTACTTCAAGCCTCTACACCTAGATCAGCCGGAAGCATCTGGAAAGGACAAGGAGGCAGAGAGGCAGAAAGAAAGACTGCTAGAGGAGGAAGCTATACTTAAGCAGCTAAAAAAGATTCAAGCAGACATCTCCATCTGGGGATTGGTCATGGCATCGCGGGTGCATAGACAGGCCGTCCTTTCAGTAGTGGATAAAGTAAAGCTCTCTATCAAGACAACACCCGAGCAGTTAATGGGTCTGGTTTTCCCAGGAGGGGCTTCACCGACTTTGACATTTACAAACAAAGAACTACCGCCTGAGGGCTCTGATCACTACAAACCACTGTACATCTCTGTTGAGTGCAAAGAGAAGTGGATACACTTTGTCTTGGTTGATACCGGCTCTGCGATCAATGTATGCCCCTCGCGCACGGCCTATGCTATTGATCTGAAGCCGGTAGATTTTGCACCAATAGCCCAGGTAATTCAGGCTTATGATAATACGAGCAGGGAAGTTATGGGGATGGTCCAAATTAGAACTCAGGTGGGTCCGGCGCAACAAGACATTGAGTTTCATGTCCTTGATGTTCCAACCACCTTCAACTTACTTCTGAGGTGGTCGTGGCTGCACCAAGTGAAGGCTGTCTCTTCCACTTTACATCAGATGCTGAAATACCCCCACGGGAAGGGGGTAGCAACTATTTTTGGGAACTCTACAATCCATCCTCCGCCCAAGGTTACTACGCATATCCTAGAAATTGTGCATGGCGAGGAGGAAGTCTTTCTGTACGGATTCACCTTGGCTGAGGCTCGGGTAGTGCAAGATATTCTAGCTATTGATGAGGGATTATATGTCAGTGTGCAGTCAGTTTACCTCATGAATAAGCTTCAACATATGCCGGGAATAGGATTAGGGAGAAGTGGCCAGAAGGGTGCCGCTGTGTTGGCCGAAGTGCCATACAACCCTTATACCTTTGGTCTAGGTTACACACCTACCAAGGAAGATTGGGTAAGAAAGGGAAAAGAAATGGCCGGAAGGGCCAGGGCAAGACAGACTAGGAAGCACTATGAGTTAGTGCATAGACCGATTCAAGGAACCCTAAACGAACGCTTTGTCCGGGAGAGGGAAGATTTCTCATTCTGTGGCTTTCCACAGCCTTGGTTGAATTCAGAGAAGCGGCGTTTGCCCGGCTTTGAGATATTTTTTGATTTACAACTACGAGGGGATGAAGCCCTAGAAGAACAAATTGACTTGCCTGCTGAGGTAGAACAAAATTCAGAGAATGAGTCCGATGGTACAGAACTTGAAATAGGGGTAGCGCTGGCTTGTCTCCTCTCAGATCCTCAGATCAGACCAGAGAACTCAGGGGATGACTTCTCTGTTTCCATGATTGGGGATCAATCAGCTGTGGACCCTTTTGCTGGCATTCTGGATGCATCTATCGCACCCTCCCTTGTTTGGCAGTTTGAGGAGGGCTTTTTATCTAGCAGTTCTGAGTCAGGTGGCGAATCGGAATTTGATTCCACAGAGTCTGTGGAGTCGGAATTAGATTCCAGTTCTTCTGAGTCAGAGTCCGATATTATTGGGGTTGATAACCCGGACGTCGTTGTCTTGTCCAGGTCATCTTTTTCTTTTTCTTTTGAGTCTGTTGTAACCGAAGAATTAGACGAACTGGAAGTTGTGAATGAGAATGGTACTGCTGCTGCTTTTGTGTACTTTTCTGTGCCTCATGTTTATTGCATTAATCAGGACTTTCAAAACTTTGATGAAAACGACGAGGAATGAATTTCTCTGGTTTTAAAGCATTTGATTGATCATGAGGAGGAGAGGTTTGTAAAACCTTTGGTTAATGAAATCACTTCAATTAACGTAGGTACTGAGAAGGATCCACGTCTGGTCCAGATCAGGTCCACATTGTCCTCGGAGGAACGCGAGTGCTTAGTCGCTTTATTAAAAGATTTGAAAGATGTTTTCGCGTCGTCCTATGAAGACATGCCTGGAATCGATCCTGAGATTGTACAACACCAGATCCCTCTTGACCTTGAGGCCCACTGGTTAAGTAGAAGCCTCGGAGAATACGCCCGGATTGGGCTCTGAAGATCAGGGAAGAGGTCACCAAGCAGATAGACACAGGGTTTTTGCTAGTGTCTGAGTATCCTACTTGGTTGGCCAACATAGTTCCGGTGCCGAAGAAAGATTGCAGAATTCGGGGTATGTGTGGATTTTAGAGATCTACCACATATCGGCAAATTGGTGGACTTCACAGCAGGGCATGCGTTCCTTTCCTTTATGGATGGGTTTTTTGGGTATAACCAGATCTTGATGGCACCCGAGGATAGGGAGAAAATTACTTTCACCACCCCATGGGGAACCTACTGTTATAGGGTAATGCCATTCGGTTTGAAGAATGCTGGGTCTACTTATCAATGGGTTGCAACTACGATCTTGCGCGACATGATCCATAAAGAGGTTGAGGTGTACTTGGACGACATGATTGTCAAGTCCAAGGAAAGAGATGGCCACTACACCGCCTTGAAGAAAATTTTCCAACGGATCAAAGAGTAGCGGTTGCAACTGAATCCTAAGAAATGTACTTTTGGTGTCACAGCAAGGAAAATGCTGGGGTTCTTGATTACACAAAGGGGCATTGAGGTTGATCCTTCCAAGATTAAGGCCATCCTAGAAATGCCACCACCGAGGACTGAAAAGGAGGTGCGAGGCTTTCTGGGTAAAGTGCAATTCATAAGATGGTTTATTGCAAAATTAACCTTGACTTGTGAACCATTGTTTGGTCTCCTGAAGAAAGGAAAGAAATTCCAATGGGACGACCGATGCGAAATTGCTTTCGAACAGATCAAGCAATATCTACAGAACCCACCTGTGTTGTCACCGCCAGAGTGGGGAAACCGTTGATTTTGTATTTATCAGTAACCGACACAACAATGGGCTGCATGCTTGCATAGGAATATGAGGATAGGGTGGAGAAAGCCATCTATTACCTGAGCAAGAAGATGTTGGAGTACGAAACCAGCTACACTTCGTTGGAGAAGGCTTGTTTAGCTTTGGTATGGGCCACCAGGAAGTTAAGGCACTACCTGTTAGCTCACTCCGTAATACTAGTTTCGAGATTAGATCCCATCAAATATCTCTTCGAGAAACCAGCACTTACTGTAATAACCCAACCCTCGTATGTGATTCTGGTATCCTTTAGTCTTTTGTTATATGTTTTTGAATGCTTATGGTGAAATCCTATGTGGAATTATATTGAATTACGGAATCCTATCTGTTGATTTAGAACACTATCTATCACAATTAAACTACTTGAATTTGAAATTGGACACCTTAGAGACTTAATTTTCAGAAATTGATTTGATATTTGAAACCTGCATGATTTTTAAGCACTAAAGGGATTTTCTGTGAAATTTCAATTTAGGATGCTTAAACGATTGAATTTCGTCTTTTTCTCCTACCATGTTAATCAATGGATATATATCAACTTGGAGATATTTGTTTTGGGGCTTAGAAGGCACTTAGAAGAGAGGAAGGACGTGGGTAATGAAGGAAAGGTAATCTAGGAGAGAAATTTTGGGGGAAATTGTGAAGATTGGTAGATTGAACCCAAGGTATGGAAATTTCATGATTTAATCTCTCTCTTGAGCTTGGTTGGAAATCTCTTCTTTTGTTTTGAAAAAAAAAAAGGGTGGATGTGAGGGTTTTATGAGATTATCCATGTTGATAAATTAAATTGAGTTAGGAAGGAGAATCTATTCCTTGTTCCCTTGGTATTTCATGAAAAATATGCAATTTTAGGTTTGAATTTGAAGGTTGAGTAGTTTTCTATGCATATGTTTGTACAAACCCCAAACATGGGAATTGTGAGTGGCTTGACTATGGATTTAATGATTAGAAATTTAAAGTGTATTGTGATTGTTTTATTGTATGATTTGGCACTTTAATTTGATGTTAGATTCATTTGTGAAGCTTTGGTTGTGTTGTGAATGATGGATTTTTGGTATGGAAAAGAGCTGCCCCAATTCAGGGCTATGGCCGCTCGAGCGGAGGTCATGGCCGCTCGAGCGGAAAAATGAACCTCTCAGCAAGTTTTCTGAAATTACTCTGTCCACTCAAGCGCAAAAATCGACCTCTCAGTATTTTTGGTGAAATTGTACAGTCCGCTCGAGCGGACAAAGTGGCGCTCGAGCGGGGAACTGTTTCCAGGAAGAAAAATGTGTGTGTTCAGTTTTGCGTGCTTGACTCTATGGTATTTTTAGAATATTTTTCTGATGATGTTACGATGGTTATAAATTCATATGAAGTGACAGGGAATGACACCTCAATGATTTAAGAAGAAAGAATGCTAATGTACTAGTTATGTTGTGTGCAGGGCACACTCCAGAAGGAACTAGCACGCCAGTACAACACTGTGAGTAATAGTACTTAATGCACGATAATAATGTTCGTTCGTACTCGATGTTTCTAATATTCCGATTTCTGAAAATGTTACATTCATATATGAATGAACTGGACTTTGTTAAGAATGTATACAAGGAAGACTTATGCATATATGTCTGCATATCTGTGGGCCTGAGGCCGTTCCGTTATATTTGGGCCTGAGGTCGTTCCGTTATATTTGGGCCTGAGGCTGTTCTGTTATAATTGGGCCTGAGGCCGTTCTGTCATAATTGGGCCCGAGGCCGTTCTGTCATAATTGGGCCCAAGGCCGTTCTGTCTTGACTGTTCCTAAGGCCGTTCTGACAATGACACAACACAGACCAAATTATGAATTCTGTTTTGTTTGAATATGTTATCAAGTATTATTGCTCATTGAGTTTATCTCACTCTGTGATTATGTCTGATGTTGTAGGTAATCAGCTTGGAGGTCAGTCCTAGTACCAAGATCACCTCCCTTTTGTCAGCTTAAGCATACCCAGGCACTTGGCGAAGCCGTACACTCTGTAGTAGACCTTGGCTTTTCTTTGGCTCAACCTTTTTTGATTTAGGGTGAATGTACACTCTATCTTGTTAAACACCCAAGATTGGGGCTGGATCTGTATAACTACCTGTGTGTAACCAAATCTTTATGCATGTATTTTGTATGTTTATTTTCGGTTTCCTGTTGTATGGTCCTGGCATGATTATAGTAGCTCAATGGGAAGGGTTTAATGTTACCTATTATGTTACTAGCTTCCGTCAGGCCCTCATACATTGTATCTATAATAGAATAAGTGTCTATTTCTGTTCAGGTCATGCCCAAACTTTTAGGGGGGCAGGGTTGGGGTGTGACAAGTGGTATCAGAGCGCGAGTTGCTATCTCACACACGGACCCATTGAGCTCTATGATGTCTAGCAAGACTTAGGCATCATGCATGAACGAAAGATTGATACCAACGTTATATGTCTTTTGCTAACGCTAATGATCATAAACTGTGTTATTGTATTCTCCTGTATATGTTGTAATTATTTGTCTTGTAGAGTATGGTGAGAACAAGAACAGAAGATACGGAAGATGCTACTTCAGCACGGCTGGATAGGATGGAGAGGATGATTATGGAATTGGCAGAGACCGTACGGCAACAACAACAACCACAACAACAACAGCATCAATAGCCACAAGAACAACCGCCACCAGCACCGGTACCTCCACCGGCAGTACCGGATTTTCATGCTGAAGACCGCACCATTACATTAACAAGGGAGTTTAAAAAGATGAAACCACCGTCATTTAAGGGAGGAATCGAACCAATGAAGGCAGAGGCATGGGTGTTAGGAATTGAGAAACTGTTTGAAGTCTTCCCTTATACTGAAGCTCAAAAGGTACAGTTGGCTGCTTTCACTTTAGAAGACGAAGCGCGAAGGTGGTGGATGCTTACAAGAACAATGCACCAGGGGTTAACATGGGATAGGTTCTTGGAATTGTTTTATGATAAATATTTTCCTCAGAGTATGCGAGACAAGAAGGTAACTGAGTTTGAAACACTAAGGCAAGGGAATAGAACTGTTGCAGAATATGAAGCTCAATTCGCGGAACTAGCTCGATTTACACCCCATATGGTAGATACAGAGTATAAGAAAGCAAGGAAGTTCGAAGGGGGATTGCGAAATGCTATTCAGGATCGAGTTAATGTGTTAAAGCTGCCTACTTACGTGGATGTGTTAGAGAGAGCTGTTATAGCTGAAGGGAATATTGTGGTGCAGACACGATTTTCTGAATGGAAGGGGAAGAGACAGAATAACCAAGTGTATAAAGGGCCAACGACTCCGCCCAACAAGAAGCAAAATCCAAGGAGTTTGAGCAATAACGCCTCTAGTCGCAATTCCGCCTCGGTATGTCCAGAATGTGGACTGAGGCATCGTGGAGTGTGTTATCGATTGACTGGGGCATGTTTGTAATGTGGTAAACTGGGTCATCTAATACGCGATTGTCCGCAGCGGAAGCAACAAGATGGTCACAAAACTGTTACAAGCTCAGTGGGATCTACACCAGCTCCTAATGCCAAGTCAACTGCCAAACCCGTCAACAGTAAGGATATCACAAGGCAAGGCAGGGTATTCGCGTTGGTTCCGGGAGACGTACAGAATGCAGTGACAGTAGTGTCAGGTATATTTATGGTTTATGGCCATCCCGCAATTGTATTATTTGATTCTGGCTCTACCTGTTCTTTTGTGTTGAAATTATTTGCAAAACACTTAGATAAACCTGAAGAGCAATTGCCTTATATGCTATGTGTATCGTCACCAATGGGACCTTCTATGATCTGTACCTCTGTTTACTCTGCTTGTGAACTTCTAATCGGGGATGTAAGTGTATTCGTTAATTTGTTGCCCCTTGATATGAATTCTTTCGATATTATTTTGGGAATGGATTGGTTGGGCGAGTATAGAGCCACCATAGATTGTTTAACCAAACGGATCAGTTTTCATCCTCCGGGGAAATCGGAATCCACTTTTCAGGGACAGGGGGTGACTTCTCCACCCTATTTGATTTCTGCAGCGAGAGCGTACAAATTAATTCAGAAGGGATGTCAAGGGTATTTGTGTAGTGTATTGGGTGGTGAAACACTAAGTGGGAACATCAATACGATCCCAGTTGTGTGTGAATTTTTAGATGTTTTTCCGGAAGATTTGCCAGGAGAGTTGGTAGATCGGGAAATTGAATTTACAATTGAGATAGTTCCGGGGACTCAGCCTATATCTAAAACCCCATATCGCATGTCACCAGTGGAAATGAAAGAACTGAAGACTCAGTTGCAAGACCTCCTGGATAAGGGATTTGTCCGTCCGAGCGTTTCTCCATGGGGTGCGCCAGTTTTGTTTGTGAAAAGGAAGGATGGGACACTTAGACTTTGCATCGATTACAGAGAGCTTAATAAAGTAACAATTAAGAATAAATACCCACTGCCACGGATTGACGACCTGTTTGATCAGTTACAAGGAGCGCAAGTCTTCTCAAAGATTGACCTACGGTCTGGATACCACCAATTAAAAGTTAAAGCTACTGATGTGGAAAAGACAGCCTTCCGAACCCGATATGGTCATTATGAATTTCTGGTTATGCCCTTTGGAGTTACTAACGCACCAGCAGCATTTATGGATCTGATGAACCGTATCTTCAAACCTTACCTGGATGAGTTTGTAGTGGTCTTTATTGACGATATTCTGATTTACTCAAAAACTGCAGAGGCCCATGAAGATCATCTTCGCTTAATCCTTCAAACTCTCCAAGAAAAGAAGTTGTACGCGAAGCTAAAGAAGTGTGAATTTTGGCTACATGAAGTGGTATTTCTGGGCCATGTTATAACTAAAGAAAGAGTCTCTGTCGATCCAAACAAGGTTGAAGCGATTGTGAACTGGCCGACTCCGACTAATGTGACCAAAGTGCGTAGTTTTATGGGATTAGTTGGATATTACAGGAGATTTGTTCAGGATTTCTCTAAAATTGCGACACCACTCACGCAGCTGACTAAAAAGGGAGTTACGTTTGAATGGACGGAACAACGAGCATTTGCTTTCCACGAATTAAAAAGGAAATTGACTACAGCTCCGGTCCTGGCTCTACCATCTGGTACGGAGGGATTTGTGATTTACAGTGATGCTTCGCATAAGGGACTTGGTTGTGTGCTTATGTAAAATGGAAGGGTGATAGCTTATGCTTCCCGACAGCTCAAACCCCATGAAAAGAGTTATCCCACACATGATCTGGAACTGGCTGCAGTAGTTTTTGCTCTGAAGATATGGCGCCACTATCTTTACGGAACTACCTGCGAAGTTTATACCGATCATAAGAGCCTCAAATACTTGTTTACCCAGAGAGAGCTGAATATGCGCCAGCGGCGGTGGTTGGAGCTTATTAAAGACTATGATTTACAAATCCACTATCATCCTGGTAAGGCTAACACAGTAGCTGATGCCCTTAGCCAGAAGAATGTGGGGAATGTATCAAATTTATGTACGGAGCAAAAAGAGCTGCTATTCGACTTGGCTAAAATGGAAGTAGATGTGGTGATGCGAAGCGAGGAAGCTATAGTGACAGCAATAATGGCCCAGCCAACTTTACTTGAAGAAATCAAATTACACCAATTGGAAGACGAGGCTTTAAAAAGGATATGTGATGAAATGGAGACGAAACCAAAACCGGGATTTAATGTAGAGGATTCAGTACTCAAGTTCCAAAACCGAATATGTGTCCCCAATGTGATGGAACTCAAACGCAAACTAATGGGAGAAGCACATACCTCCCGATTTTCCATGCATCCAGGAAGCACTAAAATGTATCAGAATTTGAAACAAAATTTTTGGTGGCCAAGTATGAAAAAGGAGATCGCGGAATTTGTCTCTACATGTTTACAATGTCAACAAGTAAAAGCAGAGCACCAGAGGCCAGCAGGATTACTACAACCTCTTCCGGTTCCGGAATGGAAATGGGAGCACCTTACCATGGATTTCGTGGTAGGGTTGCCACGGACTCCTCGGGGTATGAATTCTATTTGGGTCATTGTGGATCGATTGACAAAGTCCGCCCACTTTTTACCTATGAAGACTCAATATAATGCCGATAAGCTTGCGGTAATCTACGTAAATGAAATTGTACGACTCCATGGCATTCCGGTCTCGATTGTATCAGACAGAGATCCAAAGTTTGTTTCAAGGTTTTGGCAAAGTCTACAAAATGCAATGGGTACATAATTGAAGTTTAGTACTCCTTTCCACCCTCAAACAGACGGACAATCCGAAAGGACGATACAGACGCTGGAGGATATGCTCCGACTGTGTGTTTTGGATTTTCAGGAAAGTTGGGAAACCCACCTACCGTTAATGGAGTTTGCATACAATAATAGCTACCATTCAAGCATTAACATGGCACCCTATGAGGCTCTGTATGGAAGGCCGTGTCGTTCTCCCGTGTGCTGGGCTGAAGTTGGAGATAAGTCCTTGTTAGGACCTAAAATTGTTCAATTAACGACAGAAAAGGTCAAAAGTATTCGGGAAAGATTGAAAACTGCTCAGAGTAGGCAAAAGAGTTATGCGGACAATCGACGAAGAGATTTGGAATTCAAAGTGGATGATTATGTTTTTGTAAAAGTTACCCCGATGAAAGGCCATCCGAGGTTTGGAAAAAGAGGTAAGTTAACACCCCGGTATGTTGGTCCCTTCCAAGTTTTGGAAAGAGTGGGCCCAGTGGCTTACCGAGTTGCCCTTCCGCCAAGTATGAGTTCAGTGCATAATGTCTTTCATGTCTCCATGCTTCGAAGATATCTTCCGGATCCGTCGCATGTTATAGACTACCATCAGATTATTCTTGATGATAAATTAACATATGAAGAGAAACCAATCCGAATTCTAGACTGGCAAGTGAAACAGTTACGGAGCTGAGAAATTCCAATGGTAAAGGTAAAATGGCAAGAACACTACGGAACAGAAGCAACTTGGGAGAAGGAAGAAGAAATGCAATACCAGTATCCGTATTTATTTCAGCCTTAAGGTAAAACAAGTTTGGAGGACCAAACTTAATTAAGGGGGGGAGAGTGTAATAACCCGACCCTCGTATGTGATTCTGGTATCCTTCAGTCTTTTGTTATATGTTTTTGAATGCTTAGGGTGAAATCCTATGTGGAATTATATTGAATTACGGAATCCTATCTGTTGATTTAGAACACTATCTATCACAATTAAACTACTTGAATTTGAAATTGGACACCTTAGAGACTTAATTTTCAGAAATTGATTTGATATTTGAAACCTGCATGATTTTTAAGCACTAAAGGGATTTTCTGTGAAATTTCAATTTAGGATGCTTAAACGATTGAATTTCGTCTTTTTCTCCTATCATGTTAATCAATGGATATATATCAACTTGGAGATATTTGTTTTGGGGCTTAGAAGGCACTTAGAAGAGAGGAAGGACGTGGGTAATGAAGGAAAGGCAATCTAGGAGAGAAATTTTGGGGGAAATTGTGAAGATTGGTAGATTGAACCCAAGGTATGGAAATTTCATGATTTAATCTCTCTCTTGAGCTTGGTTGGAAATCTCTTCTTTTGTTTTGAAAAAAAAAAGGGGTGGATGTGAGGGTTTTATGAGATTATCCATGTTGATAAATTAAATTGAGTTAGGAAGGAGAATCTATTCCTTGTTCCCTTGGTATTTCATGAAAAATATGCAATTTTAGGTTTGAATTTGAAGGTTGAGTAGTTTTCTATGCATATGTATGTACAAACCCCAAACATGGGAATTGTGAGTGGCTTGACTATGGATTTAATGATTAGAAATTTAAAGTGTATTGTGATTGTTTTATTGTATGATTTGGCACTTTAATTTGATGTTAGATTCATTTGTGAAGCTTTGGTTGTGTTGTGAATGATGGATTTTTGGTATGGAAAAGAGCAGCCCCAATTCAGGGCTATGGCCGCTCGAGCGGAGGTCATGGCCGCTCGAGCGGAAAAATGAACCTCTCAGCAAGTTTTCTGAAATTACTCTGTCCGCTCAAGCGCAAAAATCGACCTCTCAGTATTTTTGGTGAAATTGTACAGTCCGCTCGAGCGGACAAAGTGGCGCTCGAGCGGGGAACTGTTTCCAGGAAGAAAAATGTGTGTGTTCAGTTTTGCGTGCTTGACTCTATGGTATTTTTAGAATATTTTTCTGATGATTTTAGGATGGTTATAAATTCATATGAAGTGACAGGGAATGACACCTCAATGATTTAAGAAGGAAGAATGCTAATGTACTAGTTATGTTGTGTGCAGGGCACACTCCAGAAGGAACTAGCACGCCAGTACAACACTGTGAGTAATAGTACTTAATGCACGATAATAATGTTCGTTCGTACTCGATGTTTCTAATATTCCGATTTCTGAAAATGTTACATTCATATATGAATGAACTGGACTTTGTTAAGAATGTATACAAGGAAGACTTATGCATATATGTCTGCATATCTGTGGGCCTGAGGCCGTTCCGTTATATTTGGGCCTGAGGCTGTTCTGTTATAATTGGGCCTGAGGCGGTTCTGTCATAATTGGGCCCAAGGCCATTCTGTCTTGACTGTGCCTAAGGCCGTTCTGACAATGACACAGCACAGACCAAATTATGAATTCTGTTTTGTTTGAATATGTTATCAAGTATTATTGCTCATTGAGTTTATCTCACTCTGTGATTATGTCTGATGCTATAGGTAATCAGCTTGGAGGTCAGTCCTAGTACCAAGATCACCTCCCTTTTGTCAGCTTAAGCATACCCAGGCACTTGGCGAAGCCGTACACTCTGTAGTAGACCTTGGCTTTTCTTTGGCTCAACCCTTTTTGATTTAGGGTGAATGTACACTCTATCTTGTTAAACACCCAAGATTGGGGCTGGATCTGTATAACTACCTGTGTGTAACCAAATCTTTATGCATGTATTTTGTATGTTTATTTTCGGTTTCCTGTTGTATGGTCCTGGCATGATTATAGTAGCTCAATGGGAAGGGTTTAATGTTACCTATTATGTTACTAGCTTCCGTCAGGCCCTCATACATTGTATGTATAACAGAATAAGTGTCTGTTTCTGTTCTGGTCATGCCCAAACTTTTAGGGGGGCAGGGTTGGGGTGTGACACTTACAGGTAGGCTAGCCCGTTGGTTGCTTCTTCTCTCCGAATTTGATTTGAAGTATGTGACTCGCAAGTCAGTGAAAGGGAGAGCGGTAGCGGAGTTCCTAGCCGATCAGCCAGTAGAGGGAGACGAAGCAGTAGAGTATTTGTTCCCAGATGAGGCCATTCTACATGTCGAAGAAGAGATTTGGACTATGTACTTTGACAGAGCGTCTAATCAGTATGGGTATGGGATAGGGGTATTGCTGATAGCACCCGACAATTCCTATATACCATTGGCCTTCAAACTCTGGTTCAAAGTATCAAACAACGAAGCAGAATATGAGGCATGTATTGCTGGCTTAGAAGCTGCTATGGAACTAGGGGCAAAATGGTTGGACATCATTGGGGACTTGAACCTGGTTGTATCTCAAGCAAAAGGAGATTGGAAAGTTAAAGAAGAAATGATGAAAACCTATCACTAGACCTTGGACGTTCTGATTCCTCGGTTTGAGAAGCTGGCTTTCACGCATCTGTTAAGAGAAAACAACAGGTTCGCTGATGCTTTATCAACTCTATCTTCCATGATAGACATCTCTTTTGGAGTTCGGATGTGTCCGATCAATATTGAACAGAGATATGTGCCGGCATACGAGTTGATTGCCGCAATAGATGAAGTACAAGACCAGAACCGCTAGTATTATGATGTCTGGAACTTCTTGGAAAAGGAGGCTTCTCCGCCGGGGGTGAATGCCAAAGATAAAACGGTAATACGGCGAATGGTTGCTCAATTTATCATCTGCAGGGGTAAATTGTACAAACGGGGCTATCCAGGAATACACAAACTGTGTGTTGATGCTGAAGAGTCAAAGCGCCTAATGGAGGCCATCCATGGAGGAGAGTGCAAATCACACATGAGCGGAGTAATGCTAGCTCGGAAGATTCTCAGGTAGGGTTACTACTGGTCAACCATGGAGGAAGATTGTATCGGTTTTGTTCGGCGATGCCACAAGTGTCAGATCCATGCAAATCGCATGAATATTTTGCCATCGATGCTGTACAACATGACTTCTCCATGGCCTTTTTATGTCTAGGGAATTGATATGATTGGGGCAGTTACTCCGAAGGGATCGAACGGGCATGAGTGCATCCTGGTGGCGATAGATTACTTTACAAAGTAGGTTGAGGCCCAATCCTATGCGGTGCTGAAAGCATCATATGTGGCTAAGTTTATCAGGAATGACATCATCTGTCGCTACAGGGCTCCAAATGAGATCATCTCTAATAATGGTTCCCACTTCAAGAAGGAAGTGATTGACTTGTTGGAGAAGTACAACGTGGCTTTTCATAAGTCATCCACATATCGGCCACAAACCAACGGAGCTATTGAGGCTGCCAACAAGAACATCAAGCACATTCTGCAGAAGATGGTGGAAACCTACAGGGATTGGCCAGATAAGTCGCCATTTGGTCTTTGGGGTTATAGAACATCAATCCGGACTTCTACTAGGGCAACTCCATATTCATTGGTTTATGGGATGGAGGCTATTTTGCTGATTGAAATTGAGGTTCCATCACTGCGAGTTATGGCTGAGTGCCAGATAGCAAAAGCAGATTGGCAGCAGAGCAGGTTCGAAGAACTCATGTTGTTTGACGAGAGAAGGCTGAAAGCACTATACCATGTCCAAGGTTATCAACGAAGGATTTCCAAGGCTTTCAGCAAGAAGGTTAAGTCTCGGAATCTTAAAGAAGGGGATTTGGTGCTCAAAGAAAACCGAGCTCCTATCCACGACCCTAGGGCCAAGTTCAGACCCAATTGGACTAGTCCTTACATCATCCAATCTATTTGGTCGGGTGGAGCTGTCATTCTCATGGACCTGGATGGCCTTGAGTTCTCCTAACCAATCAACATGGACAAGCTGAAGAAATACTATCCTTGAGTGGCTTGCTAGGCCGAAAACTCGGAAGGGTGACCTAGGCAAAAGATAGAGCACAAAAAAATTGGAAATAAAGAAAAACTGAGCTCGCAGGATTGAAAACCCAGAAAGGGTGGCCTTGGCAAAAGTTAGAGTGCAAAAGGAGAGTGTTAATACCCGAATGAACCCGAACCGAACTACGTAAGGCTTGATTCCCATCTTTGGGATAAGTAGGCAACTTCGTTCTGAAGTCCAGCCATAAACACTTCCAAATCAACTGTGTCCATGTGATTATTTTGGTCATCTTTGTCTTCTCTGTATCCGAGAGTTCGGTTGTGACTTTCACTATGAGGACTGGTTATAGTGTGCTGCGATGCCATTGAGACAAGGGGTAACTTTCTGTTGCCGTGCAGTGCCTTTCAAACAAGGGACAACTTTCCATTTGTTAGATTTGGGGTTGTACATCTCAGTGATAGATCTCGGGTGTTTCCAGTTTTGATCTATATTGAAAATGGTTTTGGAAAGTTTTAATAAAAGTTGATTTTGTTCAAATTAATCTTTTTACAACTTAGACCATTTTTTTTGGACCAAACAGAAAATTTTCAGTACCAACAACCGTCAATTTCATTGATTTCAATACAGAGTTCTCTGACTCTTGATACAAAGTGAAGTTGCTTTTTATTACATTCAAAAGGAAAACTTGAAAGTACAGATTAAAGCAATAAACTTGGGGCATAGTTAGGTCAAGTGTTCCTGCCTCCCCTCCCAGAGCTTGTGGAACCTTCGGGTGCTAAAGTAGGCTCGGTTTGTGCCTCATCTTCAAGCCAAGCTATGCATTCTCTAGAAAGGGCGCAACTGAAATTTGGAGCAGGGGACAGAAGTTCCCTTGTCCTCCATGCATTGGGATATTGGGCTAGCTGTGAGCCTCGAACTGGAAATGAAGCTGGGTATTCTACTCCCTCTTCTGAACAAGTCTGGTCATGTCTATAGACACCCTATTTTTGACTGCCCTTAAGACTTGGGCGCCACTGATGGTTTAATTGGTGATGAAAGATGTGCAGTGAAAAGGGTCGATTTCTTCGGCAAGAGGAGCTTTAAATCCCAAACCTCACACCCCATTTTTGGACCAAAGCCTTTTGAGCAAAAATATTTTAGACCTTAAAACCCTCTCTTTCAAAAAAAATTTGAAAAAAGGATTCTACGATGTTCCAAGGCTCGCATTTCGTTAAATGTAGCGCTTTTCAGTAAACTGAGCAAGGAAAAAGTGGAAATAAATGGAAGAGAGGCAAACTCTTTGAAGAAATCTTTGAAACACCTTATTTAGGGGTTTGGAATTGAAGAAAATTGGAGTCGAGAGAAGAAACCAAGTTGGAGAAGAAGTTGGGCTTGAATCCGGGTAGGACCAAAACTGAGCGGCTTCACTAAAATGAGCCTAACTTTTTTCACACTTGGAATTTTGATGTGAGGCTTCCTCCATTGGAAATATTACTTCCGGGGCTTCAATTTTGACACAAGAATGACCTGAAAAGGAGTACATATAAAGGAGTTATGGCCATTTGAGGTTGGACCTCGAGAGTAGATTTTCTCTGCCGGCCATGGATGATGCAGTGCCGGCCATTGATGGTTCTTGCCAGCCGAAAATGATGTAGTGCTGGCCAGAAATGATCCCCTTCTGGCCAATGATGTCAAAACTCATTTTTGTTTGCAGATATTTACCTCCAGTTGTTCCCACATTGCTCCAGCTGTCCTGTATTCAGATATTTTCGACCAAGGCTTGTATTTTGCTATATATGGAGGCCATAACTCTCATATTGGAGGTTAGCAAGTTTGGCAGCCGCTCTCTCTAAAAATCCCTCTCTCTCTACAGAATTTTGTGAGCAAAATTTATGCCTCTGTCTCTAGAATCCTCTCTCTTCTTATTTTGTGCTTGAAAGTGAGAATTCTATACACATTTGCACTATGACCCTTAGCCAAACACCTTCATCTTGGAGCTGAGGTTCTCGGAGGTGTTGTTTGAGCTCTCAAAGCTAGTTTTAGCCCAGAAAAGTGCCTGTTGTGTGCTTTGCTTCAAAGGTAATAACTTTACTCTTTTAAGCTTATTTTTGCATACTTGTTTGGCCACCTTTGCATGCTGTTTTTGGCCTAGTTTTCAACTACAAAAACCTCTGTTTTTAAGGTCTAAAAATGGTGGTTTAAGGTCTTTTTGGAGTTAGGGGTGGTCCACCATCTTTTATAGCTTGCTTGTTAAGTTTTGTGCTATCTTTCAAAGCCTTTTAAAACAACCTTTTCTTGGTCTTTTAACCACTGAATTCCAGGGGAATTTCAGTGGTAGAAAGTTGGTTTTGAGGTCCAAAATAGGAGGGGTGGCCTCCCCTCCTTTTGTTTTGTTTGCATGTGTTGATGGCCTAACATGTGAGCATGTTTTTCTACCTTTTCTAGCTTAGTTCAAGCATGTTTTAGGCTTTATTTTAACATATTTAAAATCAATTTTTGGCTGGTTGGGTCACTTGTTGCTTGCATCTTGCACTTGTAGTGTAATCTTGCTTACTAGCCTAGCATGCCTAATGAGTTAGCCTATCATTCTAGCTTGCGTTAGCTTGACTCCAGCACATTTTTGCTAATGTTTTGGCATGCTTTAACTCTGTTTTGAGTGAGCTTTGTCATATGAGCCTTGTATTGTATAGCTATAGTGCAAATGCCTTCACTAGCTTTGTGTTTTAAGGCCCCTAGCATGCTTTGCTTGAGTTATTTGCATGATATAGCATCATTTTACATGTGATTTCCGAGCATATACCTCTGTCACACTCTCACATATTTCACTCTTTCATTACTTTTGAGAGTTGTGCTTTGTGTCTTGTTTGTGAGCCAACATGCGAGCATGTTTTTCTTGTCTCTTGTGCTTCAATTTCAGCATGTTTTAGCTGCTGACTTGGCATGATTAAGCTCTGTTTTGAGCTGGTTTGACCACATGAGCTTTGCTTTGTATGCTTGTAGTGCAATTGTGCTAAATTCCCTAGCATGTGCTATAGTTTTAGCCTCTTAATATAGCTATTTTTAGCTTATTTAAAGCATGTTTTAGAATTACATTTAGGGTGTTTTAGGACTATTTTGGACTGTTGGTCCCTTTTGGGCTTTGTGTTATATGCCTCTTGTGTTGTGTCCTTCACTAGTTTCAATGCTTTCACCCCTAACATGTTATGCATGTGTTGCCTGCATGTTGTAGCATTATTTATCATGCCATTTCAACACTAAAATATCTGCCATCTGCATCGTTTCTTCACTTTTGATTTGCTTTGAGGGTTGTTTAGTCTTAGGTTGTGTTTAAGCTTGAGATAGAATTTATGCTCAATGGCTTTAGCTCTCTTTTGAGGGTTCCTCCTAGCCAAAGGCATGAACTCTCTCATGTCTTGAACCATCCTTCGGTTGACCCCTCTCTCATTAGAGGACTTTCACATGGGACTTAATTGGTTAAAGGATTAATTGATAATGTAAAATGAGTAAACAAGAATTGAACAACTAAAACATGGCCAAGATAAGCATGTGATGTTTGCATTGCATGTGTTCAATCAGACGTTATATTAAACACAAGGTAGATCGGTCCATTTCATACTCAAAGTGATGAAATGAGCCAATCTTCTTTGTCTTCATCACCCTTGATCATGCATGATAGGGTGGTGGTCTTGAGTCTTATGTTTGTGCATTTATTGAATGTATACAAGTTGGCATGCCATGATGGCCTTGGCCAGCATGCCATGCCACCGCCTTAGCCAGCATGCCGTACCACAGCGTTGCCCAGCATACCAAGGCTGGCAAGCCATGCCACGGCCTTGGCCAGCATGCAATGTCACGGCGTTGCCCAGCATGCCAAGGCTAGCATGCCGTGGCACGGCGTTGCCTAGCATGCCATGCCACAGCCTTGGCACGTGTACCTTGCCACCCCCTCGGCCATCATGCCATGCCATTGCCTTGCCCAGCATGCCATGGCCGGTGTGCCATGCCGTGGATTTGGCCCGCATGCCATGCCCCGGCCTTGGCCAGCATGCCATGCCACAGCCAACGCGAGCAAGCCACGCCACTGCCTTGGCCAGCATGCCATGCCACGGTGTTGACCAGCATGCCATTGCACAGCCTCAGCCAGCATGCCATGCCACAGCCTTGGCACGCATGCCTTGCCATCGCCTTGGCTAGCATGCCTCGCCACAGCGTTGCCCAGCATGCCATGCCACAGCGATCCGTAGCATTCCAAGGTCAGCATGTAGGCAAGGCCTCTAAGCACACCGCGGTGCGCGAGTTGCGAGCACGTTCGCGCACGCCTTAGCACACTTTCATACGCAACGCACGTCTAATGATAACAAGGCCATGGGCAAGGCAGCTGCCAAGGCCGTAGCCAAGGCCACGCAACCAAGGCAGCAGGCAACGCCGCAGCCCAGGCCACGCAGCCATGGCTGCAGCCAAGTGTCACGCCCTGAGAATTTCTGTGACATGAGGAGTAGCATTTGAAGGGGGCTGAAGGCGCTGGAAGGTTCCAGAATGTGAGTGAACGAGCTAGAGTATGCTGGAAGGCTCTAGAATGTGATGGAAGGGTCCAGAGTGACCTAGAAGATTCCAGAATGTGGAAGAATCTTGGAGTGTCCAGTAGAGTCTGGATGGGTCTGGAACATCTTAGAATATCCTGGAGAAGCCTACCATGTACTACACTAGTGTAGAGAGTTGTAGACTATAGTAGGAGGGGTAATTGTCCTAGATATTTCTATGGAGGGTTCTAGATGAGAGTTTGTAGCCCTTGGATCAAAGTGATCCTAGCCATCCATTGAGGAGGAGGATGGCTATATAAGGGTGAGGGGTCTCATTTGCTAGGCACCTAGAGACCTAGAGATCGAGTGATCTAGTCTAGAGATCCGAGAGAGCTCTAAGAGTGTAGCACTTGTGAGTGCGAGTGTGAGAGCCCTTGTAAAGCTTTGTACATGACTATACTTGTACAGTGAACATGTATAGTGAAATACATTCTTCCACCTAAACTTTGTGTTTCAGTTAGTGTGGTTGGGTGGGGAAGGCTGACTTAGGTGCAACCAAGAGGGTTGAGAAGCATCTAAGGCCGTACGGTTGGTTTGGAAAGTCCAAGGCCGTGATAGTTGGTATCAGAGCAAGGTTATGTGAGAAAGTAACCGAGGGAGGTGTACATGGCTACGTCAGGCAACGAAGGTGCTAATGTCCCCAAGGTGAAGAAGCTCTCAACAAAGGACTCGATGGCAGCGTTGGAGGCACGACTCGAGGGGATGATGGAGAATGTGGTAGAGTGGCTCACTAGGCTGGAGGAAGCTTTAGTTCGCCCTGGTAAGCCCACATCGCATATAAGAGAATTTTTCACTCACTTTGCTAGTCTTATTGCTAGGGTGGAAGAGTTGGAGGAGAAGGTTGACTCCTTCGAAGAAAGGGTGAACTCGTCTCTCTCTGAGGCAGCTAGAGACAGTCCCACCGAACGGAAGGCCCTAGAGGCGAGGGTGGCTAGCTTGGAAGTGGAGTTAGAGTTGTGCAAGAAGGCCATCATCGTTGGCAATAGAGGAAGTTTGGCTCCAACGAAGCGGAAGGTTCGTGCGCCAGAACCCAAGTGCTATGATGGTGTGAGGGATGCCCGAGAGATTGACAATTTCATTTGGAACATGAAGCGGTACTTTGAGAACGTCAACATCGTGGATGAAGACGAGAATGTGAAGACCGCTACCATGTATCTGAAGGACACTGCGATGCTGTGGTGGAGGAGGCAATACGCCGACATGGAGAAGGGGTTGTGAAAGATAGAGACTTGGGCAGAGCTCAAGAGAGAACTGAAGAAGCACTTTTACCCTGTTAATGTCGAGTTTCAGGCGTACAAGAAGCTGCGCAAGCTAAAGCATGTGGGGACATTGCGAGACTATGTGAAGGAGTATTCCGCGCTACTATTGGAGATCCCTGACATGGCGGAGAAAGAGGCATTGTATGGCTTCCTGGATGGTTTGCGGGCTTAGGCAGTGAGAGAGTTGCAGAGTCAGGGAGTAAAAGACCTTGCAACTGCACTAGCAGAGGCGGAGAAGTTGGATGACTTCAAAGCGCTAGGGAAACCCAAGGGCAAAGGTGGGAGACAGTCTCCACCAACCACCGATGATGAGCGCAGTGATGAGGAATCCCCCAAGAGACGGGAGCGGCGCAAGGATGGGCAACGCATCGGGTCTTTGAAGAAGAAGCGTGAAGGGCGGCTTGAGTGTTTCCTTTGCAACGGACCGCACATGGTGAGGAACTGCCCGAAGAAGAAGGCGCTGAGTGCCATGAAGAAGAAAGTGGCGAAGGGCTCCGAGAGTGAAAGCGCTTCAGAGAAGGAAGCACAACTGGGGAGCGTCCAACTTCTTGGGTCAATAACCAAGAAGAATGGGAAAATGGAAGCGTCGAGGAGCATCTAGAAGAAGGATGTGCTTTACGCTGAGGTGAAGGTTAACGGGATAACTTCACACGCGTTGGTGGATACAGGTGCCACACATAACTTTGTGAGCACTGGAGAGGCTAAGAGGCTGGGCTTGAAAGTGAAAGAAGACAATGACAAGTCACTTGCGGCAATGCAGCAGGGTAAGCAGCGTGGCCAGGGCAAGGGCGAAGTGGCAAGCACCAGCAGCAGCAGCAGCAGACACAGATCGTATCGAGACGTGGTGGCTCGGTATGCTTCTACTTGACGAGGGCATCACGGGATCGAGTGGGGGAGAGTGTCACACCCTGAGAATTTCAGTAACACGAGAAGTAGCATTTGAAGGGTGCTGAAGGCGCTGGAAGGTTCCGAAATGTGAGAGAACGAGCTAGAGTATGCTGGAAGGCTCTAGAACATGGTGGAAAGGTCCGGAGTGGCCTAGAAGATTCTGGAATGTGGAAGAATCTTGGAGTATCCAGTAGAGTCTGGATGGGTCTGGAACATCCTAGAATATCCTGGAGAAGCCTACCATGTACTACACTAGTGTAGAGCGTTCTAGAATGTAGTAGGAGGGGTAGTTGTCCTAGATATTTCTATGGAGGGTTATAGATGAGAGTTTGTAGCCCTTGTATCAAAGTGATCCTAGCCGTCCATTGAGGAGGAGGATGGCTATATAAGGGTGAGGGGTCTCATTTGTTAGGCACCTAGAGACCTAGAGATCGAGTGATCTAGTCTAGAGATCCAAGAGAGCTCTAAGAGTGTAGCACTTGTGAGTGTGAGTGTGAGTGTGAGAGCCTTGTAAAGCTTTGTACACGACTATACTTGTACAGTGAACTTGTATAGTGAAATACATTCTTCCACCTAAACTTTGTGTTTGAGTTAGTGTGGTTGAGTGGGGAAGGCTGACTTAGGTGCAACCAAGAGGTTGAGAAGCATCTAAGGCCGCACGGTTGGTTTGCAAAATCAAAGGCCGTGACACAAGGCAGTAGCGAAGGCCACAGCCAAGGCCGCAACGAACGCACATCTAATGATAACAAGGCCAACATGCCATGCCACCTTATTGGCCAGCATGCCATGCCACAGCGTTGCCCAGCAGGCAAAGGCTGTCATGCCATGCCACGGCCTTGGCCAGCATGCAATGTCACGGCGTTGCCCAGCATGCCAAGGCCAGCATGTCGTGGCACGGCCTTGGCCAGCATGCTATGCCACCGTCTCACCATCATGCCTTGCCACAGCGTTGCCCAGAACGCCATGCCACAACGTTGCCCGCATGCCATTGCAGTATACCGTGCCAGTGCCTTGGCCAGCATGCCATGCCACAGCGTTGCCCAACCTGCCATGGTCAGCATGTCGTGCTTAGTTCTGGCCAGCATGCAATGCCACTACGTTGGCCAGCATGCCATGCCACAGCATTGCCCAACATGTGAAGGCTGCAATGCGAAGCCACGGCCTTGGCTGGCATGCCATGCCATGGCCTTGACCAGCATGCAATGTCACGGTGTTGCCCAGCATACCAAGGACGGCATGCCGTGGCACGACCTTGGCCAGCATGGCAAGCCACCTCCTTGGCACGCATGCCTTGCCACCATCTCGGCAATTATGTGTTGCCACAGTGTTGCCCCGCATTCCATGGCAGCATACCGTGCCAATGCCTTGGCCAGCATGCCATGCCACAGTGTTGCCCAGCATGCCACGCCCGGCATGCCATGCCTTAGTCTTGGCCAGCGTGCCATGCCACAGCGTTGCCCAGCATACCGTGACCGGCATGCCATGCCTTAGCCCTTGCTAGCATGCCATGCCACTACACTGGCCAGCATGCCATGCCACGACCTTGGCCAGAATGCTATGCCACCGCCTTGGCTATCATGCCATGACGGCCTTGGCCAACATGCCATGCCACAGCGTTGCCTAGTTTGCCAAGGTTCGCATGTGTAGACACCCCATTTTTGACCGTCCTCAAGACTTGGACGTCACCATTTGAACACTCGGTGATCATCCTTGTTCATGTTTGTCCTGAGTTCCCGGAGGTCTGGGCCACGCGCCTTGCCTCAGGATCTCTTAACTCGACTGTTTTGTGTTTGGTTTTGCACCAAACACTTGTGTTTTTGCTTTGAAGGGCAGGGAATGGCTTGTTGGCCATCCCCACACCTCACCGGCCATGGCTTAAGGCCACCAGCCATTGTTTTGTTGCCACCGGCCAAATGTTTGGCCGACCGGCACTCTTTGTGGTTGGCCGACCATTTATTTGGTCAATTTGGCATTTTTGGCTGGCCGACCACTGTGCATCTACTTTTGGCAGATATTTTGTGCCAGCTATGATAGCTGGCACCCACTTTGCATCTCATCAATACACGTGTATGGAGGGATTTCACTCTTGCTTAGCTTGTTTTGTAAGCTTTGTAAGAGTGATCCTCTATAAAGGGAGGGCCTCTCCTCCCTCCTCAAGGGTTACAAAAAAAGGCCAGAGAGCTTTGAGATTAGGGTTTTATATAGTATCTCTATCTATCTCTATTCCACCCTCTCTTTTGCCTTGTGTGTGTTTGGTTCTTAGTTTTGCACTAGGACACCTAGTTCTACACCTTGCCTTGGTTGCTGAGGAGCCAAAGGGGTGTTCTTGAAGTTCTTGTGCTAGTTTTAACCTAAGGAGGCTGCTGAAGCATCATTCTTGAAGAAGGTCTTCAAGGGTAAGAATCTTGCCCTTTAATACCCCATTTTTGCATAGCTTTTTTTCCTATCTTGGAACTATTTTTAGACTTTATATATAACTAATAAAAGTCTTGTTTTTCATTGCTTAAAATAGTTGTTTAAGGGTGTTTTGTTGTTTGGGGTTGTTTGACCCCTCTTAGGCCTTGTTTGGTCCCCATTTTGTGCTATTTTGGTGAGCTCCAGGACCACCTTGTTTGGTCCTCCTCACCACTGAAATCCAGAGGGATCTGGATTTCAGTGGTGAGGATGGTGTTTTAAGGTCCTAATAAGGAGAGGGCCATCCCCTCTCCTTGTTGTCTTCAAACTTGCCATTTTAAGCCTCATGTGTTAGCACCATCTTCAGTGCCGGCCGGCTATCCATTTCTGGCCAGTTGTTCCATTTGTGGTCGATGACCATTTCCCATGGCCGGTGGTGTTTCCCCTTGGCCGGTGGCATCCCCCAGTATTCAGAGAGTGTACCTTGGGACTTGTGCAGTCTTTAGAGGAGGAAAACAGTGAAAACAGAGGCAACTTGTGCATGGTGGTGGGTTTCCGAGCAGAGCCGAGCTCGCATGCATTGGACCCTCTTTCCGAGGCCTTTTACTGCTTTCTTAGCTTAGCTAATTTGCTTAACTAGTTAATTGGCCTGTAAAATTAATTAATTAGCTTGTAGGTTAATTAATTTGTATTATTCTTTCGGTCCCTCTGAGCGAGGGCGAATTTGTAATAAGTGTGGGTGCGTGTGTGCATGTCTTCCAACCCTCACTTCTTTCTTCCTTTTACTTACCTGCTTTTGATGGTTAGTATTAGGGCATATTTAATTTAGCATACATTATGCTATGCATGCGTGCATTCACTCATCGGTATTGCATACACCAGGCTCGGCGCATCATGCTAACTGCATAGTATTTCAAATCCAACTTGAATATGTGTTACTTGTTGCATTCCACATGCCATCCTAGGATTAGCCGAGCCTATTCTAGCGACGTTTTGTATGCGATGCATTAGGCACTTAACATGGACTTGGATCATACATTGATTGCTAACAAGTTCTTTGTTTTGGCTCGGAGTACTCGGTAAGCTTTTTTATGCTTTAGCATCTCGCATGAGTGTGAATGTTAACATGACAACATGCTTACCATGTGGCTATATGCTTATGTGATATAAACTGCCTGAATGCCTGTGGGTGAAGGTTGGATTGTTTGAGTTGGAACAATTCATTGAAATTCGTGCTTTAGCCTACTCGCGAGTAGCAAATTTCAAACCATTTTCCAAACAAACGGATATGCGATGCTTTGCTCCAAATTAGGTGATCCAGTCTATACTTTTGTGTTGTGCGCATCACATAGTAAATCTAGGCTAATAACCGGAATAAGAACGCATAACGTTTTCAAAACTAGATATCATGGTTAGTAGAGGCCGATCTTCAGATCGGGCGAGAGGGGGTGCTCATAGCTGACCTTCCCCAATCGTATCCAAGTTCCCGAGCCGAGGCAACTTTGGTGATGACGGACACGTGGCCTTAGGCAAACGAGTCAGGGTTTCCTAAATTCCCCCTTTAAAAAAATATTTAGGTGGTGACTCTGTATCTAGCAAAGCAGTCCATGTTTGGCACTTCTTTCAAAAAATCAGTGTTCCAAAACAATTTGCCGGATTTGGACTCATTGGTGATTTATCAGTCTCGCATTGCACTTTGCGAGATCAGATTAAGAACCTTGACAATTTGAGTCCGAACTGTAGCATGAGGCCCAAGGGCACGTCTACAGTTTCTGGCGACTCTGCTGGGGACATTAGAGAGCTTGACTCGAACTCATGATATCATGTTTTGATTTCACTTATGTGTTTCTTTGCATTGCATGTGCATTGGTGCACCTAAGTCATAGTGTTTGCCGTCAGCTATTCCTGAGCGATTTGCCGGAGGCTCGCTTCGAGAAGCGTGCCATAAGGCTGACCAGTTACGGGCTCTGCCAGTATGGGAACACAAACCCCGGTTGCCACCGGGGCACCCTTTTGACCATTCGACCTAGTGCATATTCGGAATCCATAGTGACCATTCCAAGCTAGGACAAGTTGCTACCCGATGTTAGGTTGTTTGAAACCGCTGCGTGCGTAGTGAAACCCTATGTAATAACCCGACCCTCGTACATGTTTTCTGATATATGTTTAGTCCCTGTTTTGTGCTTTGAAATGCTTACGGTGAAATCCTATGAGAAATGAAGGTTAAGTAAGTGAGTCCCATATTTCAGGATGCCTATCTGTTTAATATGAAAAGTATGTGTTGCAACTATAAAGTTTGAATCAGAAATTGGAAGCCTTGGGGGCTAATAACCCGACCCTCGTATGTGTTTCTGACATGTTTAAGTCTCTTATTTTGTGCATGGAAATGCTTAATGAAAATTTTGTGATCATATCTGTTGGATAAGAAAAACATCTGTTACAAGTAAAATGTTTAGAACATAAATTGGGAGTCGTAGAGGCTTGATAATTTGAAATTGATGTTATATATGAGATCGGCATAATTTTTGGGTATTAATAAGTATTTCAGTGAAATTTCAATTTAGGATGATTAAACGATTGATATTTGTCCTTATTCACATTATATATATATATATATATGTCCATTAACTCTTGAACTAGGAAGCTTCATGTCAAATATCTTCTAAGAGAAAAGAGGGGTTTGAGAGGTAGGAGTGAAGAAGATCATCAAAGAAGGTTGAGAATTTGAGAGACTTACACCTCAAGGTATGTAAATTTTGTGTAGGTTGTACCTTAATTACCTCCTCTCTTGCCTTGGGTAGAGATTTTGAAGTATGTGTTGATGTTCTTTGATATGGGATGTGTATAGAATAAATTGAGAAGATGTGTTGATGTTGGTTTGATTTAATGTTTAATTTCATCCTATCCCTACTCTGTACATGATCATACTTCACTATGGACTTAGATGATCAATAGTGTAAAAATTTTATGTACCTAAGTTATGCTTATGAGATGCAAGAACTAAAGAATTGATGTGCCCTTAAATGAACTTATGTTTGTAATATGTTTTGGCTATAGAATCATATGTTGTATCTCTTACATTATATGATGTTTGAACCATGTTTTATGCATTAAAGAATCTCTTGTGGACCTTGTTAATGCCACCAAAAGATTGGATTTTTCATGAATTTCGGACAGCATTTTTGCAGAATTGCCGCACGTGCGAGAGTCACTGCCGCACGTGCGGGAAGTGGGGCAGTTTTGGGCATTGGACACTGTCTAAACTGCACGTGTGGGGCTCACAGCCAAGGCACGTGCGGCCCAAGGCAAAAAAACATGGAATGCTCCATTTGACCTGTTTGACCCTCTAGGATGGTTGAAATTAATGTTTGAATTATTTAAAGTGCTTCTTAATGTACTGGAAGTTAACGATTGAAATGTGAATGTAAAAAGAGTTGGAACTAAATTGTGAGTTCTGTGTGTAGGGCACACTCCGGGAGGAAGTCGCGTCCCGCCACAACACTGTGAGTAATAGTGCGGTAGATGTACATTTTACTTACCGTTAATAACTATTGTTACTAACGCCTTGTTCTCGTAAGTGCTTACACTAATAGTTATGTTGGTTGGAAATCAGTGTGAACGTTGAATGATTTGCATACATCGGTATGACTTTGGAATCATTTTGTTCGGTCAATAATGAACTTTCTTATTGTTTTTAAAGAATAAAGGGAACTTATGTTCATCTTAGAATGATGAAATCTGTGTGAGTTTAAGATCCTTCTAGGTTACCACTAATGAACCAAGATTATTCTGCTTTGTGACACATGAACCTGAGATCGTTCAAATCCTATGACATGAATGCAAAGGTCTAATATTATTCTGTGACCCACGTTAGAATGTGAATTGTCCTATCCTTAGTAAATGTAAAGGAATGGCATACATGCCCTCTGTTAATGGTACATTTGCTTTCTGTCCTCGTTAATGTTTATGTTCTACTATTTACGAGACAACTATGTTGATAGTTAATATGAACATTCTGGTATCTGCAAGTTAGTGGCATTAATTCATGATGAACAAAGGGAATGTGGGTGCATTATGAAACTACGATATTTATGTATCTATGGAATCGTCCAATCTGTTAATAGTTACTAATAGCACTCTATTTGAATGAAAACAAGGAACCATGTGCTTCTGTATAACGCTGAGATGAATCTGTTCTGATGATATCCGGGCCTATGGCCATTCTGTATGCTCTTTTTTGGTATGGAACAAAGTGCTGTACGGAGCTAAGTGCTACACTTCGGTGGGAGCCACCTCTAGAATCCGTACGAGCCACCTCTTGAGTCCATACATATGTGAACTGGGCTTAAAGCCGATGTGAAAGATATGAGGCCGAGGGCCAGTTTGTGAAATTATGAATATTTGTGAAATTATGAACCTATGAGGCCAAGGGCCAGTTTGTGAATATTTGTGACATTGTGAAAGATATGAGGCCGAGGGCCAGTTTTTGAAATTATGAATATTTGTGAAATTATGAAATTATGAGGCCGAGGGCCAGTTTGTGAATTTATGAATATTTCTGACATTGTGAACTTCTGAGGCTGAGGGCCAATTTGTGATATTATGAACCTATGAGGCCGAGGGTCGATCTGTGACATTGTGAACTTATGAGGCCGAGGGCCAATCTGTGCACTTGTGAACCTATTAGGCCAAGGGCCAATTTGTGAAATCTTTGGAAATAAAGCCAGTTTTTTTTAAAAGCTGGATCCAAGGCTGTTATGAAATTAGTACAGAATCAGATTAACTATATGATCTCTGCATGTACATGCGCATTGATATGTATTTTGATTTAAGTTGATTATCGAATCACTGAAGCACTATTATTCACTAAGCCTGGCTCACTTTATGTTATGTCTATTTCTATAGGCATTCAACCTGGACGTTTGTCTTAACCTGTGGCACCCGTTTCCTTGTTGTCAACCTCAGGGTGTCCAAGTACTTAGATGAAGGCTGCTCATTTTGTGGAATTTTGCTAATTTTGTGGTTTGTACCCTAAGTGTCTGTTTAAGGTTGAAGTGTATGTAATCCATTTGCCTTTCCATGTTTTTGTTATATGCCCAATCTTGGGGTCGGGTCTGTATTTGTGTATGTCTATTATTGGTGTTCAGGTGTATATTTACTGTATGTTCATCTACTTTATGCAATGTGTGTGATCCTGGCACAGTAGTGGTAGCTCAATGGATATTGTTTACGTTATTTTATGGTGTTAAATGCTTCCGTTCAGGCCCCATATGATATGTATATCAGATTAAGTGTCTGCTTCGGAATGGGTCATGCCCGAACTTTTAGGGGCGAGTTCGAGGTGTGACAAGTGGTATCAGAGCACGAGTTGCTATCTCACACACGAATCCATTGAGCTTTAGGATGTCTAGAAAAGACTTAGGCATCATCTGTTTAGATGAAATGCTTAAACACAAATTATTAGTAATGTTTAGACCTATGATTTTGAAAAGCCATTGTGTTAAGTATTCTGATAAGTTGTGTTATGCATGATCGTTGAATTATGTTGAGTGTGACCGGCTGTAAGAGAAAGTTATGCATACAGTGATTCCCCTTAGAATTATGTGAGAGGTTAATTGAATGTAATTTTGTTACTACCGATTGGTAAAATGGATAAGGGAATTGACTATTAACCTTGAACCGATTTGGTCAAGCACTCTGAACTATGATTTCGAAACAAGTTATACTTAAGATGATTTTTGGCCCTGTTTGGTAGAGCTGTGGGAAAGTGCTTATAGCTTATACCTACACAGCTTATAGCTTATAACTATGAACATAAGCTGATTTCTGACTTATAAATTAAGCATCTCTTGCCCCACTCAAAGAATAAGCTGATTTCTGACTTCCAAAAAGCTATAAGCTAAACCAAACACGTCAAAATAGCTTAAATTAAGCTGAAAGCTGAAATAAGCAGCTTTTAAGCTGCACCAAACAGGCACTTTGTAAGCTGAGAAATTATTGACAACTCCTGATGGGGAATTGAGGGAAGTATAGATGGTGTCAAATGAGTATTGTTTATATGTAATCAGGATTCCTTATAAAGAACGGTGAATGACATGAAGGACCTCACCCATATTACGTGTCTACTTACATGATCCTTGTAAAAAGGTTGGTAGTTATCGACTACTTCGAAATCAAACTAAACGATTGGCAAACGGATAAGCTGCTGCAGGAATTAAAATCTTGTTTCTGTATATTAATGACTTGAGATTGAAAAATCATGTCTGTGAAATATTCCTGTGTAAATATGCAAAGGTTAGATATTGCAAATTGTTAAATTAATCTCTATTCCGTTTTTGAAGGTTCTAATGTAAACTGTTCTGCATGACACTGTGAACTTAAAAAAAGAACAAAAAACAGAACGAATAGACATGGAAATACTCTATATTGATGGTAAGTTAATGATATGCACTGGAAATTTACCTTCTCTGGTATGCTTATACGGATTTGTATCATATGCGGGACGTAATTTCGAATTGATTTACTATTTGATTGAACTGATCTAGCTAAGAATTTTAACTCTGATATTAGGTGGTCAAATTATTTTGTTGCTAAACTGTTGAATCACTTAAAGAAAACTATGACCCTATGAATGGACCTAGTAAGACCTACGTATGTGAAATAACTAGATGCTTTGTTTATGTTAATTGAGCTAGATGACTGGTTTATAATCTCGGTATGATTGCTTGCTAACTCACTGTAATTATAAGTTGTGAATACAAAACCATGTGGTTGATCTCGTGTCTGACAGTATAAAAGAAAGAATCATCTCAATGGAATACTGAAATGATTAAAAGAGAGGCCTAATTAATTTGTGCTGTAATAAAAAGAAATGCTTATTAAGAGAAGACATTACACCTTATAGTTATGACTGATTAATTGAGCATGATTTTGAATTTGATTTCTGGCCTTATTTTTGGATGACCCCCTTTACTTGAAATGATGGTTGTTATATTCGTATGTATTGCTCAAATTTGAACTCATGGCGGTAGGACTAAGTGTCTACAATAATATGTCTGTATGAATTTGTGAAACGGTATGATGCTCGCTTCGATATTTAGAGTATGACTCTTTTTATAGTACTGTATTTAAAAGTAATGCTATGAGAAATCAACGATGTGTGTCTATTATACTGACCTTGTCAGAAACTATTGCATATTATTTTGACCCAATACATAGTATAATTTTAATATGCTTTCAGAAATTGGGGAACACTACGAACAAATTGTGGAGCTAAGGGCTACATACTTAGACAACTTAATTGTGGCAGTCGGAATAAGTATACCATGTTAAATAGACAGAACTTTATTGATGGGCTCTGGTGTCTAATTTCATTATGCAAAATACAGTTTGAATCTATTTCGGTTGAAAAATACATATAACCTTAATTGATGATTTACTTTTGAGTAAAAGGTAATACATACTTTACCCAAGGAATACTTAATTGGACAAGTTTGAACATGTACTTTCTAATGAGAATTACATATGAACTATTAAGGCTTTGGTTATGAACATAGTAAAGAACATATTGTCAATGGAATTAATGTATGTTGTGGGAATTTATGAATTATGTGCATAGGGGAATGCCATTTATTATGTTTACGTATTTAAGAATTATATGTTTCTATACCTGAGAATTGATGCTATGGAACTTATTGACAGGAAATGTTGTGATTACAAACCCTGCCTACTGGGGATTTTATGTTTGGAATGTCCTGCCAAGAATTACCCTTGGCCAGCAGCATGCCATGCCACCGTCTTGGCCCGAAGAATGGCATGCCACGGCCTTGGCCAGCAGGATGGCATGCCACGACCTCGGCCAAAAGCATGGCATGCTACGGCCTTGCTAGCATTAAGGCATGCCATGTCCCTCGTGTAATTGCCATTAGGTTGGCTTTGTCTTACGTACAAGTTGCCTTGCGAAATGCATGTCCCTCGGAAGTTTGCCATTTGGTTGGCTTTGACTTATGAACGAGTTGCCTGTGCTTTCCCGATGGATGCTTGTTGCGAAAAGTGTGTCCCTCGGTAGTTGCCCGTTGCCTTTGTTATTTGCGTTCGCGTTAACCGGTGCTTGCTCGGCTTCTCTAAATGTTTTTGTACGTTCGTCGAGCTTCTTAGTCCTTCAGTGTGTGATTCGTTTTGGGGGGCTGGTGCATAGTGTACGTCGTGGTGCTTCAGTTGTGATTGGTTTGTGTGAGTTGGATGGCTCCCTGCCTGTGCAGCGAACCCTACTAGTGCATTCCTCTTGTCCCTCAGGTAATTGCCATTAGGTTGTCTTTGACATGCCTACAAGTTGCCTGCCCTTCCCTAGTGGAAGATGCCTTGCGAAAAGCATATCCCTCGGGTAATTACCATTTGGTTGGCTTTGCCTTACGAAATTCCGGTCCCTCAGCCTTGGCCATGCCACGATGATGGCTTGCTTTCCATGCCAAAGCCATGGCCAGCATGCCATGCCACAACCTTGTCCACCATGCCATGGCATGCCACGGCCAGCAGCATGGCATGCCACTTCCTTGGCCAGCATGTCATGCCATCGCCTTGGCCAACATGCCGTGCCACAGCGTCGCCCGACATACCAAGGCTGGCAAGCCATGCCACGGCCTTGGCCAGCATGCAATGTAACGGCGTTGCCCAGCATGCCAAGGCCGGCATGCCGTGGCACGGCCTTGGCCAACATGCCATGCCATTGCCTTGGCACGTATGCCTTGCCATCGCATCGGCCAACATGCCTTGCCACAGCGTTGCCCAGCACGCCATGCCATAGCGTTGCCCAGCATGCCACGGCCGACTTGCCATGCCTTAGCCCTGGCCAGCATGCCATGCCACTGCGTTGGCCAGCATGCCATGCCATGGCCTTGGCCAGAATGCCATGCCACCGCCTTGGCTAGCATGCAATGACAGCCTTGGCCACCATACCATGCCAGAGCGTTGCCGTGCCACAATGTTGCCCAGTATGCCTTGGCTAGCATGTCGTGCCACAGCGTTGCCCAGCATGCCTTGGCCGGCATGCCATGCCACGAACTAGGTCGGCACGCTACGCCACTGCCATGGTCGCCTTGCCAACCACGGCCAAGGTAGCCAGCAAGGCTGCACCCCAGTGTCACGGCCTTGGATTTTCCAAACCCACCATGCGGCCTTAGATGCTTATCAACCCTCTTGGTTACACCTAAGTCAGCCTTTCCCACTCAACCACACTAACTTGCACACAAAGTTTAGGTCGAAGAATGTCTTCACTATACAAGTTTCACTGTACAAGTATAGTCGTGTACAAAGCTTTACAAGGCTCTCACACTCACAAGTGCTTCACTCTTAGAGCTCTCTTGGATCTCCTGGACTAGATTGGTGCCTAGCAAATAAGACCCCTCACCCTTATATACCCATCCTCCTCCTCAATGGACGGCTAGGATCATTTTGATCCAAGGGCTACAAACTCTCATCTAGAACCCTCCATAGAAGTATCTAAGACAACTACCCCTCCTACTGCATTCTAGAATTCTCTACACTAGTGTAGTATATGTTAGGCTTCTCCAAGATATTCTAGGATGTTCTAGACCTATCCAGACTCCTCTGGATGCTCTAAGGTTCTTCCACATTCTGAAAGCTTCTAGGCCTCTCCGGACCCTTCCACCACATTCTTGAGCCTTCTAGCATACTCTAGCCCGTGCTCATACCTTCCGGAACCTTCCAGTGCCTTCAGCACCCTTCAAATGTTGCTCCTTGTGTCACCGAAATTCTCGGGGTGTGACACTCTCCCCCACCCGATCACGTGACGCCCTCATCATGCAGAAGCACACTGAGCCACCACGTCTCGATATGATCTCTGTCCGCTGCTGCTGGTGCTTGCCACTTCGTCCTTGCCCTGGCCATGCTGCTTAGTCTGCTGCATTGCCGCAGGTGCCTTCCCCTTGTCATTGAGTAGCTGACTCCTCGCCACCAATGGGACCTCACATGGCCGATCTCCTACAAACAATAACATGGTTGCAGTGTGTGAGACTAGCATCACATTGTTCTTCCTCATGAAATCCATCCCTAGGATCATGGGGTGGTCATCTCTATCAATGACCGTGAACTCCACCTGTCCAGTCCAACTCCCAATGGTCATGTCAGCACTCCTCACTAGACCTTGGATTGGCTTGGCCTTCACATTCGCTTGCTTGGACCAACCCTTGTCCTCCTTCACTTTCAACCCCAGCCTCTTAGCCTCCCCAGTGCTCACAAAATTTTGAGTGGCACCTGTATCCACCAACACATGTGAAGTTATCCCATTAACCTTCACCTCTGCGTAAAGCACATCCTTCTTTGGATGCTCCTCGGCACTTGCATCTTCCCATTCTTCTTGGTTATTGACCCAAGAAGTTGGATGCTCCCCAGCTGTGCTTCCTTCTCTAAAGCGCTTTCACTATCGGAGCCCTTCGCCACTTTCTTCTTCATGGCACTTAGCGCCTTCTTCTTCGGGCAGTTCCTCACCATGTGCGGTCCGTTGCACAGGAAACACTCAAGCCACCCTTTACCTTCACGCTTCTTCCTTGGAGATCCGGTGCGTTGCCCATTCTTGCGCCGTTCTCGTCTCCTTGGGGACCCTTCATCACTGCACTTATCGTCGGTGGTTGGTGGAGACTGTCTCCCACCTTTGCCCTTGGGTTTTCCTAGCACTTTGAAGTCTACTAGCTTCTCTGCCTCCGCTAGTGCAGTTGCAAGGTCTTTTACTCCCTGACTCTGCAACTCTCTTGCTGCCCAAGGCTGCAAACCATCCAGGAAGCCATACAACACCTCTTTCTCTGCCTTGTCGGGGATCTCCAATAGCAGTGCGGAGTACTCCTTCACTTAGTCCTGCAATGTCCCCTCATACCTTAGCTTGCGCAACTTCCTGTATGCATGGAACTCGACATTGACAAGGTAGAAGTGCTTCTTCAATTCTCTCTTGAGCTCCACCCAAGTCTTTATCTTGCACAACCCCTTCTCCATGTCGGCGTACCGCCTCCTCCACCACAACATTGCAGTGTCCTTCAGATACAAGGTAATGATCTGAACCTTCTCGTCTTCATCCATGATGTTGACATTCTCAAAGTACCACTCCATGTTCCAAATGAAATTATCAATCTCTCGGGCATCCCTCGTACCATCATAGCTCTTAGGTTCTGGCGCACGAACCTTCCTCCAGGTTGGAGCTAAATTCCCTCCATTGCCAGGGACTATGGCTTCTTGCACAACTCCAACTTCACTTCTAAGCTAGCCACCCTTGCCTCCAGGGCCTTCTGGTCGGTGGGACTGTCTCTGACTACCTCAGAGAGAGAGACGTGTTCACCATTTCTTCGAAGGAGTCAACCTTCTCCTCCAACTCTCCTACCCTAGCAATAAGACTAGCAAAGTGAGTGAAAAATTCTCCAATATGGGATGTGGACTTACCAGGGCCAACTAAAGCTCCCTCCAGCCTAGCGAGCTGCTCTACCACATTCTCCATCATCCCCCTCGAGTCGTGCCTCCAATGCTGCCATCGAGTCCATCGTTGAGAGCTTCTTCACCCTGGAGACGTTAGCACCTTCGTCGCCAGACATAGGCATGTACACCTCCCTTGGTTACTTTCTCACGTAACCTCACTCTGATACCAACTGTCACGGCCTTGGATTTTCCAAACCCACCGTGCGGCCTTAGATGCTTATCAACCCTCTTGGTTGCACCTAAGTCAGCCTTCCCCACTCAACCACACTAACTTGCACACAAAGTTTAGGTCGAAGAATGTCTTCACTATACAAGTTTCACCCTCACAAGTTCTTCACTCTTAGAGCTCTCTTGGATCTCCTGGACTAGGTTGGTGCCTAGCAAATGAGACCCCTTACCCTTATATACCCATCCTCCTCCTCAATGGACGGCTAGGATCATTTTGATCCAAGGGCTACAAACTCTCATCTAGAACCCTCCATAGAAGTATCTAGGACAACTACCCCTCTTACTACATTCTAGAATTCTCTACACTAGTGTAGTACATGGTAGGATTCTCCAGGATATTCTAGGATGTTCCAGACCCATCTAGACTCCTCTGGACACTCTAAGGTTCTTCCACATTTCAGAAGCTTCTAGGCCACACCAGATACTTCCACTATATTCTAGAGCCTTCCAGCATACTCTAGCCCGATCTCTTACTCTCCGGAGCCTTCCAGTGCCTTCAGCACCCTTCAAATGCTGCTCCTTATGTCACCGAAATTCTCGGGGCCTGACACTAGGCCGGAGCCAAAGCTGCTAGCAAGGCCGCAGCCAGGGCAGCTGGAAGGGCCGCAGCCCAGGCCATAGCCCAAGCCGTAGACCAGGCCGCAGCCAAGGCTGTCGGCAAGGCCGTAGCCCAGGCCAGAGCCAAAGCTGCTGGCAAGGCCGTAGCCAAGGCAGCTGGCAAGGCCGCAGCCCATGCCACACAGCTAAGGCCGCAGCCCAGGCTTATTTTTTTGAATTTTTATTTATTTGTAAAAATTAAGATAAGATATACAATAAATAAAAAAAATATATTTAAAAGTTACTATAATTACAAGTTTCTCATCCTTTAATTATTGGATTAATTTCTACATTTTTTTCCTTATCTTACTTATTTTGATTATTTTTTAAATATTAAAGTTGGAATAAATTAAAATAAAATATTTCGGTGGCCAAAATTTTTTTAAATTGTTTTTTTTTATGGTGGCTTGATTTGTTTTCTTTGAGTTATGATTGAAAATTTGTGAAAGAAAACGTTACTTTTGAAAAAAAAACCCATTATGACTCCTCGAGCATGGGTAATGTTTCCTCCTGCTAGATGGAAAAGGGCTTAACAAGCTACTATAAGGGGGGCACCTCGCTTAAGGCTGGACAACATGGCCAGGATATAGAAAATGCCTATGCCTAGGCTCGCGCTTGGCATATGCCGTTGCTTGTCTTCTGGCATTGAAACTCCATAGCCAAGCATGGGATGTTGTCGAGTGGCGGCCCGCGGTGGTGGCGGTGGCCTTGCCCAGCATGCCATGCCACAGCCTTGGTCAGCAGCATGCCATGCCTCGGCCTTGGCCAGCTTGCCATGCCTCAGCCTTGGCCAGCATTCCATGCCATAGCCTTGGCCAGTAGCATGGTATGCCACAACCTTAGCTAGCATGCCATGCCACACGGCCTTGGCCAGATGCATGGCATAGGACGGCATTGGCCAGCAGCATGGCATGCCACAACCTTGGCCAGCAGCATGGCATGCCACGAGCTTGGCCAGAAGCATGCCGTACCACGGCTTTGGCCAGCAGCATACCGTGCCACGGGCTTGGCCAAAAGCATACCCTGCCACCGCCTTGGCCAGAAGCATGGCATGCCACAACCTTGGCCAACAGCATGGCATGCCACGGCCTTGGCTAGAAGCATGGCACGCCACAGCCTTGGCCAGCAGCATGGCATGCCATGTCCCTCGGGTAATTGCCATCAGGTTGGCTTTGTCTTATGTATAAGTTGCCTTGCAAAATGCATGTCCCTCGGAAGTTTGCCATTTGGTTTGCTTTGACTTATGAACGAGTTGCCTCTGCTTTCCCAGTGGATGCTTGTTGTGAAAAGTATGTCCCTCGATAGTTGCCTGTTGCCTTTGTTATTTGCATTCGTGCTAACCAGTGCTTGCTTGGCTTCTCTAAATGTTTTCAAATGTTCGTTGGGCTTCTTAGTCCTGCGGGGTGTGATTCGTTTTGGGGGGCTGGAGCATAGTGTACGTCGTGGCGCATGAGTTTTGATTTGTTTGTGCGAGTTGGATGGGTCCCTGCCTGTGCAGCGAACTCCACTGGTGCATTCCTCTTGTCCCTCGGGTAATTGCCATTTTTGACTTTCCTACAAGTTGCCTGCGCTTCCCTAGTGGAAGATGCCCTGCAAAAAGCCTATCCCTCGGGTAATTGCCATTTGATTGGCTTTGCCTGACGAAATTCCTGTCCCTCGGCCTTGGCCATGCCACGATGATGGCTTGCTTGCCATGCCAAAGCCATGGCCAGCATGCCATGCCACAGCCTTGTCCAGCATGCCATGGCATGACCCGACTAGCAGCATGGCATGCCACGGCCTTGGCCAGACTGTCGTGCCATCTCCTTGGAAAGCATGCCACGCCACTGCCTTCGTTAGCATGCCATGAAGACCTTGGCTAGCATGCCATGGCACTGCCTAGGCTAGCATGTCGTGCCACAGCGTTGCCCAGCATACCAAGGCTGGCGATGATGCAATGTCACGGCGTTACCCTGCATGCCAAGGCCGGCATGCCGTGGCACGGCCTTGGCCAGCATGCCATGCCACCGCCTTAGCACGTATGCCTTGCCACTGCCTCAGCTATCATGCCTTGCCATAGCGTTGCCCAGCATGCCATGGCTGGCCTACCATGCCTTAGCCCTTGGCCAGCATGCCATGCCACAGCCTTGGCCAGAATGCCATGCCACTGCCTTAGCTAGCATGCTATGACGGCCTTGGCCAGCATACCATGCCACAACATTGTCGTGCCACAGCGTTGCCCAGCATGCCTTGGCTAGGATGCCATGCCATAGACTAGGTCGGCATGCCATGCCACTGCCTTGGTTGCCTTGCCAACGCCAGTTAGCGTTGGCACGACATTTGCCTGCATGCCATGGCACCGCCTTGGCCGCATTGCATGCCACGGCCTTGGCCCGCATGCCATGCCACGGCCTTAACACGCATGCCATGACACTGCCTTGCCCAACATGCCATGGCCGGCGTGCCATGCCGCGGACTTGGCCCGCATGCCATGCCCCCAGCCTTGGCCAGCATGCCATGCCACAGCCTGGGCAAGCAAGCCACGCCACTGCCTTGCCCAGCATGCCATGCCACGGTGTTGCCCAGCATGCCATGCCACGCCACGGTGTCGCCCAGCATGCCATGGCACAGCCTCAGCCAGCATACCATGCCACAGCCTTGGCATGCATGCCTTGCCACTGCCTTGGCTAGCATGCCTCGCCACATCGTTGCCTAGCATGCCACGCCATAGTGTTGCGTAGCATTCCAAGGTCAGCATGCAGGCAAGGCCTGTGAGCGTACTGCACGTACGCTATTTTGACCGCGGTGCGCGGGTTGCGAGCACATTCGCGCACGCCTTAGCACGCCTTCACACGCAACGCACGTCTAATGATAACAAGGCCATGGCCAAGGTAGCTGCTAAGGCCGCAGCCCAGGTGGCATGCAAGGCCATGCAGCCAAGGCAGCAGGCAACACCGCAGCCCAGCCACGGAGCCATGGCCACAGCCAAGGCAGTAGCGAAGGCCGCAGCCAACGCACATCTAATGATAACAAGGCCACAGCCAAGGCCACGCAGCCATGGCAGCTGGCAAGGCCTCAGCCTAGGCCACGCAGCCAAGGCAGTTGTCAAGGCCGTAGCCCAAGCCGCAGACCAGGCCGCAACCAAGGTAGCCGGCAAGGCCGCAGCCCAGGCCGGAGCTAAAGCTACTGGCAAGGCAGCTGGCAAGGCCGTAGTCTAGGCCGCAGACCATGTTGCACAGCCAAGGCCATAGCCCAGGCTTATTTTTTTGAATTTTTATTTATTTGGAAAAATTAAAATAAAATATACAATAAATAAATAAAAATTTAAAAGTTACTATAATTACAAGTTTCTAATCCTTTAATTATTGGATTAATTTCTACATTTTTTCCCTTACTTTACTTATTTTCATTATTTTTTAAATATTAGAGTTGAAATAAATTAAAATAAAATATTTCGATGGCAAATTTTTTTTTTAGATTTTTTTTTATGGTGGCATGATTTATTTTCTTTGAGTTATGTTTGAAAATTTGTGAAAGAAAATGTTACTTTAAAAAAAAACCCATTATGACTCCTCGTGCTTGGGCGATGTCTCCTCCTACCAGATGGAAAAGGGCTTCACAAGCTATTATAAGGAGGGGGGCACCTCGCTTAAGGCTGGACAGCATGGCCAGGCCACAGGCCACGCCTATGCCTAGGCGCGCGATTGGCATATGCCATTGCTTGTCTTCTGGCATTGAAACTCCATAGCCAAGCATGGGATGTTTTCGAGTAGCGGCCCGCGGTGGTGGCGGTGTCCTCGCCCAGCATGCCATGCCACAACTTTGGCCAGCAGCATGCCATGACTCGGCCTTGGCTGGCAGCATGGTATGCCAGGACCTTAGCTAGCATGCCATGCTACACGGCCTTGGCCAGATGAATGGCATGCGACAGCATTGGCTAGCAGCATGGCATGCCACAGTCTTGGCAGTAGCATGCCATGCCACGGGCTTGGCCAGAAGCATGCCATACCGCGGCCTTGGCTAACAGCATGCCATGCCAGGGGCATAGCCAGAAGCATGGCATGCCACAGCCTTGGCCAGCCGCATGGCATGCCACGGCCTTGGCCAGCAGCATGCCATGCCATGTCCCTCGGGTAATTGCCATTACGTTAGCTTTGTCTTACGTACAAGTTGCCTTCCGAAATGCATGTCCCTTAGAAGTTTGCCATTTGGTTGGCTTTGACTTATGAACGAGTTGCATGTGCTTTCCCAGTGGATGCTTGTTGCGAAAAGTATGTCCCTCAGTAGTTGCCTGTTGCCTTTGTTATTGGCGTTCGCTCTAACTGGTGCTTGCTCGGCTTCCTTAAATGTTTTTGCACGTTCGTCGGGCTTCTTAGTCCTTCGGGGTGTGATTCTGTTTGAGAGGCTGGTGCATAGTGTATGTCGTGGCGCTTGAGTTGTGATTGGTTTGTGCGAGTTGGATGGGTCCCTGCCTGTGCAGCGAACTCCACTGGTGCATTCCTCTTGTCCCTCGGGTAATTGCCATTAGGTTGTCTTTGACTTGCCTACAAGTTGCCTACCCTTCCCTAGAGGAAGATGCTTTGCGAAAAGCATGCCCCTCGGGTAATTGCCATTTGGTTGGCTTCGCCTTACGAAATTCCTGTCCCTCGACCTTGGCCATGCCACGACGATGGCTTGCTTGTTATGCCAAAGCCATGGCCAGTATGCCATGCCACAGCGATATCCAGCATGCCATGGCATGCCACGGCCAGCATGCCGTGCCATCGCCATGGCAAGCATACCATGCCACCGCCTTCGCTAGCATGCCATGCCACCAGCTTGGCCAGCATGCCGTCCCACAGCATTGCCCAGCATACCAAGGCTGGCAAGCCATGCCACAACCTTGGCCAGCATGCAATGTCACGGTGTTGCCCAGCATGCCAAGGCCGGCATGCCGTGGCACAGCCTTGGCCAGTATGCCATGCCATCGCCTTGGCACCTATGCCTTGCCACCGCCTCGACCATCATTCCCTGCCACAGCATTGCCCAGCATGCCATGCCCGGCCTGCCAAGGCTTAGCCCTGGCCAGCATGCCATGCCACTGCGTTGGCCAGAATGCCATGCCACTGCCTTGGCTAGCATGCCATGACAGCCTTGGCGAACATACCATGCCTGTGACGACCCAGAATTTGTCCCTCCGCTCGAGCGGAAGAGTTAACGCTCGAGCGGACTTTTGGGGTTTCCAGCAATTCTGCAGACGGCCTGAGATTCTGGGAGTTGTGATTCTCCGCTCGAGCGGAGGGGAGTTTACGCTCGAGCGGACGGCTTTGTTGTTCTGCACGCTCGAGCGCAAGGTTGGGCGCTCGAGCGGGCCTCCAGGTTGAGTTGTACTTCTGAGGCGTGTGGGCTCGTTTTTGACATTCTATTAGTGTATTTGGAATGTTCTTATCTTATTTTGGGGTATTGGTTGAGGTGGTAACATGATGGTAAAGTAAGATTGGACCAAAGAATTTAATTCGGATAGTTATTTTATAATCAGCAGTCACTCTTTTGCCCTTTTCTTTTTCCACACTTTGAATTTGGATGTGAGGTTAGAACCATTGGAAAGCTTATTTTCGGGGCTTCAATTTGAGCACAAGAACGACCTAAAACGGAGTCCGGATGGGAGAGTTACACCTATTTGAAGTTTTGGAATCTGTGCTGAGAGCAGGTCCGCTCGAGCGGGAATAGGTCCGCTCGAGCGGGGTTTTCGGGACAGCAGCTTTAAAAATGGGTTTTCTGGATCATTCTTGATATTTTCTTTTCCCCTCTTCTCTCCTCTCCTTCTAAGTCCGAAAACCCTAGCTCCAAAACCTTGATTTCCTCTACTTTGATCAACAATCCACTATGGTTCTTGCATTAAGGATGGAGAAGGCTTGAAGATCTATATTTCCAACCGATTGGAATTCGGGATTGCGAAAGATTCTCCTCAAAGCTTGTTTCCTTTGCTTGGTTCTTGAGGTAGGGGTTCTAATCCCCTTCAATACTTATATTAATGGATAGATTTATGGTGTTTTCATTATATAAATGTATAAATTCCCACTTTTGAGCATGTAGTGTACGGTATGAGAATTGGGGGTTTAGGGTATGTGATGTTAGGAGTTAAATTGATGGGTTTAAATGATGGATTGTGAGTCCTAGGTGTAGAATCATTGGGAAAATTGGAATTAAAAGTGGTGATTTAAGAAGTTTGAATTTTTGCTAGAAATCCTCATTTTCTTGAAACCCTAGATTAATTGGTGATGTTAAATAATGAGTTTGCCCAAATTAAAAATAGAATCATGGAATTGGTGGGTTGAATTATATGTGTACAAGTTTAATTGGATTTCTGAGATGTTTCGAAATAATGTTAAAATTTATGAATGAACCTTGGTATGGGCATTGTAAATCATATTAAAATGAGAAAGGAAATTAGGGGAAATGATTTAAAGAATTAATGAGTGACTTCATATGTGTGTAGGACACGCTTCGGGAGGACTAAATGCTCCACCAATACACGGTGAGTAGTAGTACAAAATGTACATTTTATCCACTGTTGATAATTATGATCACTAATGCTTTGTTCCTTGTTGACAATTGGAGAGAAATGTGAACTTATATGAACTCTGAAAGGTTCGCGTATATCGGTATGGTTTTAGGAATCCTTATGTTTTGTTAATGACGAATATTAGCTCTTTTTTTATTATCCGCATACCATGTTATTTCTGAAAGAATAAGTAGAACTTATGTTGATCCTTGAAGAATGACATTTGTGTGAACCTAAGATTATTCGATTATGTTACGAATGGACCCAAAATCGTTTGGAAGCTATAATATGAATGTAAAGGCCTATTATCAGTATGCAACCCACACAAGAATATGAAGTACTTTATTTCGTTGAGCGCATGATAATGACATGATATAACAAGAAATATTCCATTGTTTGATAAGTTACGTTATGACTCAAGGAATGATCATCCATGTATGTTGTAAGTTTAAGTCTGTTACAAGTTTGCATATGTTATAAGTCAAGTATGTTACAAGCCCAAGAATGTTGCACGTTTATATATGTGGCAAGTTCAAGTATGCACAAGTTTACGTACATTTACAAGTTTAAGTATATATAAGTTAAAGCATGTTACAAGTTCACAATGTTGGGGGATTCCTTTATGGAGCTAACAAGAATACTTATTATTATAGTGCCAAGTATAAGCAAGTATGAGTTTTTATTTCTGTTTATGATTCAAGCATGACTCAAGCATCAAGCGTAATGCATATGCATGAATTTATTTCCGTTTATAGTATGACATTGCATGCAAATTTCAAGGGCTTTCATGCCATATGTTTCAGGGGCTATATGCCAACATGTTTAAAAGTATAATGCTATGATATCCAAGGAATTAAAGTCATTATGTTTCAAAATGTTATGTCTCAAGCTATTATGTTATTATTGGGCCCGAGGCCGTTCTGTTATTATTGGGCCGAGGCCGTTCTGTTATTATTGGGCCCGAGGCCGTTCTGTTATTATTGGGCCCGAGGCCGTTCTGTTATTATTGGGCCCGAGGCCGTTCTGTTATTATTGGGCCCGAGGCCGTTCCGTTATTATTGGGCCTGAGGCCGTTCTGTTATTATTAGGCCCGAGGCCGTTCTGTTATTATTGGGCCTGAGGCCGTTCTGTTATTATTGGGCCTGAGGCCGTTCTATTATTATTGGGCCCGAGGCCGTTCTGTTATGATTGGGCCTAAGGCCGTTCTGTTATAATTGGGAATTTTGTTATTTCTGGACCCATGGCTGATTTGAGAATAATGCAATTATATGTTTTATTATTTAGGTTTAACAACACATTATTTATGTACTATTATTCACTAAGTTCGCTCACTCTGTATTTGTCTGTCTGCTTCTGTAGGTAATCAACCGGGGGTTTAGTCCCAACCTTTAAGGCTCGTCTAGCTCTTGTCAACTTTGAGGCGTCCAGGCACCACCTGAAGCCGTGCATTTTGTAAAGTGTTATTAGGTTATGACTTATGCTTGGGTTGTCTTCCAGTAATGTTTTTGATATACGCCCAATTGTAGGGCTGGGCCTGTATATATGTATGTATGTAACCGATATTCAGGTGTATGTTTAGGTTTTATTTGCATGTTTTGAAGTTGTGATCCTGGCATGATAGTAGTAGCTCAATGGAGTTTGTTCTATTGTCCAATTTTGATATTTAATGCTTCCGTTTAGGCCCCATGAGTTATGTATATCAGGTTACAAGTCTGTTTTTTTTTAATAGGTCATGCCCAAACTTTTAGGGGCGGGTTTGGGGCGTGACAATGCCACAGTGTTGCCGTGCCACAGCGTTGCCCAGCATGCCTCGGCTAGCATGTCGTGCCACAACGTTGCCCAGCATGCCGTGCCACAGCGTTGCCCAGCATGCCATGCCACGGACTAGGTCGGCATGCCATGCCACTGCCTTGGTAGCTTTGCTAATGCCGGTTAGCCATGGCACGGTGTTGGCCTGCATGCCACGGCACTGCCTTCGCCAGTATCCTACGCCACAGCCTTGGCCCGCAAGCCATGCCACGGCCTTAGCACGCATGCCATGCCACTGCCTTACCCTGCATGCCATCGCCGGCGTGCCATGCCACAGACTTGGACCGCATGCCATGCCCCAGCCTTGGCCAGCATGCCATGCCACAGCCATGGTGAACAGACCACGCTACTGCCTTGGCCAGCATGCGATGCCATGCCACGGCGTTGCCCAGCATGCCATGTCACAGCCTCGGCTAGCATGGCATGCCACAACCTTTGCACGCATGCCTTGCCACCGCCTTGGCTAGCATGCCTCGCCATAGCGCGGCCCAGCATGCCACGCCACAACGTTGCACAGCATTCCAAGGTCAGCATGTAAGCAAGGCCTGTGAGCATATTGTGCGCACGCTATTTTGACTACGGTGCGCAGGTTGCAAGCACATTTGCGCAAGCCTTCGCACGCAATGCACGTCTAATGATAACAAGGCCATGGGCAAGGGAGCTACCAAGGCCGCATCCCAGGTAGCATGCAAGACCGCAGCCAAGGCCACGCAGCCAAGGCAGCAGGCAAGGACGCAACCCATGCCACGTAGCCAAGGCCGCAGCCAGGGAAGTAGCAAAGGCCATAGCCAAGGTCGCAGCCAACGCACGTCTAATGATAACAAGGCCATAGCCAAGGCCACACAACCAAGGTAGCTGGCAAGGCCGCAACCCAGGCCACGCAGCAAAGGCAGTTCGCAAGGCCGCAGCCTAAGCTGCAGACCAGGCCACAGCTAAGGCAACCGGCAAGGCCGCAACCCAGGCCGGAGCCAAAGTTGCTGGCAAGGCTGCAGCCAAGGCAATTGGCAAGGCCGCAACCCAAGCTTATTTTTTGGAATTTTTATTTATTTGTAAAAATAAAAATAAAATATTCAAAAAATAAAAAAAAATTTAAAAGTTACTATAATTACAAGTTTCTCATCCTTTAATTATTGGATTAATTTGTACATTTTTTTCCACAACTTACTTATTTTCATTATTTTTTAAATATTAAAGTTAAAATAAATTAAAATAAAATATTTCGGTGGCCAAATTTTTTTAAAATTTTTTTTAGGGTGGCATGATTTATTTTCTTTTAGTTATGATTGAAAATTTGTGAAAGAAAATGTTACTTTTTTAAAAAACACCATTATGACTCCTCAAGCATGGGTGATGTTTCCTCCTGCCAGATGAAAAAGGGCTTCACAAGCTATTATAAGGGGGGGCACCTCATTTAAGGCTGGACAGCATGGCCAGACCACAGGCCACACCTATACCTAGGCGCGCGCTTGGCATATGCCATTGCTTGTCTTCTGGCATTGAAACTCCATAGCCAAGCATGGGATGTTGTTGAGTGGCGGCCCAACATGCCATGCCACAACCTTGGCCAGCAGCATGCCATGCCTCGGCCTTGGCCAGCATGCCATGCCACGGCCTTGGCCAGCAGCAAGGTATGCAACGACCTTAGCCAGCATGCCATGCCACACGACCTTGGCCAGAAGCATGGCATGCCACGACCTTGGTCAGCAGCATGCCATGCCACAGCCTTGGCCAGCAGCATGCCATGCCATGTCCCTCGGGTAATTGCTATTAGGTTGGCTTTGTCTTACGTACAAGTTGCCTTCCGAAATCCATGTCCCTCAGAAGTTTGCCATTTGGTTGGCTTTGACTTATGAACGAGTTGCCTGTGCTTTCCCAGTGGATGCTTGTTGCGAAATGTATGTCCGTCGGTAGTTGTATGTTGTTTTTGTTATTTACGTTCGTGCTAACCGGTGCTTGCTCGGCTTTTCTAAATGTTTTTGCACGTTCGTCGGGCTTCTTAGTCCTTTGGGTTGTGATTCATTTTGGGGGGCTGGTGCATAGTGTACGTCATGGCACTTGAGTTGTGATTGGTTTGTGCGAGTTGGATGGGTCCCTGCTTGTGAAGCGAACTCCACTGGTGCATTCCTCTTGTCCCTCAGGTAATTGCCATTAGGTTGTCTTTGACTTGCCTACAAGTTACCTGCCCTTCCCTAGTGGAAGATGCCTTGCAAAAAGCATGTCGCTCAGGTAATTGCCATTTGGTTGGCTTTGCCTTACGAAATTCCTATCCCTCGGCCTTGGCCTTGCCACGACGATGGCATGCTTGCCATGCCAAAGCCATGGCCAGCATGCCATGCCACAGCCTTGTCCAGCAAGCCATGGCATGCCACGGCCTTGGCCAGCATGTGGTGCCATTGCCTTGGCAAGCATGCCATGCCACTGCCTTGGCTTTATGTCATGCGCACGGCCTTGGCAGCTTGTCTCACAGGTGGCTTTGGCAACCTGTCCTGCTTGCATCCTTGTCAGCATGCAGCTCAGCCTGTGGGCGGCCTTGGTAGTTTGGCTTGCCTTGATCCTTTCTAAAAGTATATTCCTCGGGTAAACTTCATTTGGTTGGCTTGGACTTTTTCTTACAAGTTGCCTGCTCTTCCTTTGCGGAAGTTGCCTTGCAAGAAGCATGTCCCCTCGGGTAATTGGCATTAGGTTGGTTTTGACTTACGTACAAGTTATGTTGCGTAACACATGTCCCTCTAGTCATTGCCATTTGGATGGCTTTGACTTATGAACGAGTTGCTTGTGTATTCCGAGTGGAAACTTGTTGCGACAAGTATGTCCCTCGGAAGTTTCCTGTTGCCTTTGTTATTTGTATTCACGCTAATCGGTGCTTGCTCGGCTTTTCTAAATGTTTTCACACGTTCGTCAGGCTTCTTAGTCCTTCAGGGTGTGATTCATTTTGGGGGGCTGGTGCGTAGTGTACGTCATGGCGCATGAGTTGTGACTGGTTTGTGCGAGTTGGATGGATCCCTGCCTGTGCAGCAAACTCCACTGGTGCATTCCTCTTCATTCGTGCTTGGAGGCAAAATTTTATGTTCTGCCTCGCGTGGGTTCCTGTGTTGCCTACTTAAAGAAAAGGAATTCGGTCCTAATCATGTGCCTATATTCGTCTCACCACCTCGTGGCGCTGGATGAACCCCAAAGTATCTTCTGTGCTCCATGCTGTCCTCACGTTATCGTGTCGGTAGCACGGCCTCGTTGTTCGAATTGTAGTTTGGAGAAGCGTCTTCAGTGACGGACCGAGCCCAAGTCCCTGGAAAGGGGCGCCGGAGAGGGTGAGAGCCCCGTCATGCCTGGGCCCTATCGCACCAAGAGGCGCTGTCTGCAAGTCTGGTTGTTTGGGAATGCTACCTTTATCGGGCGGTAAATTCCGTCCAAGGCTAAATACAGGCTAGAGACCGATAGCAAACAAGTACTGCGAGGGAAAGATGAAAAGGGCTTTGAAAAGAGAGTTAGAGAGTGCTTGAAATTGTCAGGAGGGAAGCAGATAGGGGCTGGCGATACGCCCCGATCGGATGTGGAACGGCAACTAGCCGGTCCGCCGATCGACTCGGGGCGTGCACCGGTGCAGATTGGGGCGGAGGCCAAAGCCTAGGCAGTCGAAAAGCTCGCAGGGATGCCTTCGCCTCGATCGTGGCTGGCAGCGCGTGCCCTCAGGTGTTGCTTCGGCATCTGCACACTCTCGGCGCTAGCCTGCAAGCTCCCTATTCGGCCCGTCTTGAAACACGGACCAAGGAGTCTGACATGTGTGCGAGTCAACGGGTGAGTAAACTCGTAAGGTGCAAGGAAGCTGATTGATGGGATCCCCTCACGGGTTGCACCATCGACCGACCTTAATCTTCTGAGAAGGGTTCAAGTGTGAGCATGCCTGTCGAGACTCGAAAGATGGTTTCTGCCCACCCAAGTAACAACTAACCATCGATCTCTCAATCTCTCTCTCAATTGTTGGGCAAAAAGATGGGTTTTGTGTATTTTTTTTTTTTGGATTATGGGTATTTTTAAATATTCTTCAATCTAAGCTATAAATTATCCTTCTTATTAAACTTTTAGGTATAAATTATGTTCTAAAAAAATACCTACAATTAATAGGTTTGTTTATGTTTTAAATCTTCTTAATTTATGTTTTAAATATTCTCAATTTTTTTGGGTATAAATTTTATTTTTCTTTTTGGTAATTCCTAAACAGTAGTGTATGCAAGTTTATAAATTTTAATTAAAAAAAACATCCATGGTTTATGTATGAACTTCTTGATATTGACTTTTGGATATGCTATTTAATGTTGTGTTCCTTTTTGAGATTTTAGTTTCATGGTTTATATATAAACTTTTCTTTAATGTTGTAACTTTTTGTTTTGTGTCCAGTGCTTTTAAGTTTTTTTTTTTTTTTTTTTTTTTTTTTTTTGGGGGGGGGGGGTGGGGTTTGGCTATGGTTATTTTATTTTTTGTATAAGTCTCTTTGACTATAAGTGTTTTATGTTTTTCTATTGATCGATTATTATTGTCAATGGCAAGATTGAATTCAGTTAATGGCTGAATTCACAAAGAAGTTCAATGTTGAAAGGGGCAGTGGAGTTACAGGTACTTCAGTAAGGACTTGCGCGTTGAATTGGGAGAGACCTTTTCACACAATATTCCTGTACTTCCCGCTCAGCAGGATCGACCCACTCAATGGTTTGACATCATACTACAAACCAACAATCATTGGATTAGGCTTAGGATTCGACGGGGCAACCTCTACTTGGACACCTACCAAATGAAGAATTCTGAGTGGTTGGAGTTTGGGCGTACTTCTCTTACTTTTCCACATCGAATTCCTGGATCCACTTTCTTGGGTTACGATGGTGGCTACAATGCCCTGGAATGTGCTTCCGGACAAGGTATGAACAACATAGCCCTTGGCCGGATCGCACTCACTAATGCCGTAAATGGTCTGGCTACCTCCACGATCTCCTCTGCAAATCGTGCAAGGTCACTGATCATCGTGATTCAAATGATTTGCGAATCAATTAGATTCACCCGTATCTCTGACCTTCTCGCTGCCACGTTCAGCAACAACAGTTCTTCGCCACCTCCTGATTGGATGCCGGCACTAGTGCGTAGCTGGGGACTCCTCTCTAGCGCATTGCTGCTAGCCGATGCTAATCACGCTGCTTTCTTCCAACCTTCACAACCCAACGATATGAATATCGTGTCCGCTCGGGACGCGGTTGCTGCATTTGGCATCTTACTCAAAAGCGTCTAGGAATCATCATCATCAAACCCAAACCCCAATCCCAAAACCAAAACCCTAACCCCTAAAACCAAAACCCCTAACCCCCAACCCCTAACCCCTAACTCTAAGCCCTAAACCCTAACCCCGAAACCCTAATAGACCCTAGCCCATATACCCCAACAGACCTTAGACCCAAGACACTAAACCCTAATAGACTCCAAACCCTAATAGATCCAACCCCAAACCCCCTAACCCCCTAAATCCCAAACCCCAAACCCTAAAAAACCCTAAGCCCTAAACCCTAAACCCCAAAAAACCCTAAACCCTAAATCCAAAACCCAAAAACCCCAAATCCTAAACTGTAATTACCCAAACCCCAAATCCAAAAAGCTAAACCATGAACCCCAAAACCCCAAAATCCTACCTAAACCCTAAACCCTAACCACCAAACCTCAAACCCCCAAACCCCAAACCCCAAACCCCAAGCCCTAACCCCAACCCCCAAACCATAAAACCCAACCCCCAACCCTAGATCCTCAACCCTAAACCCTAAACTCTAAACCCTAACCCCCAACCCGCAACCGTAAACCCATTATCCAAACCCCTAACCCCTAACCCCTAAACCCCTAACCCTCAAACCCCAAACCCTAAACCCCTAAAACCCTAAACTAAACCCCTAAACCCCAAACCCCAACCCCTAACCCTTAAACTAGTGTAGGGTTTAGGGTTTAGGGCTTAGGGTTTTTTAGGGTTTGGGGTTTGGGATTTAGGGGTTAGGGGGTTTGGGGTTGGATCTATTAGGGTTTAGGGTCTATTAGGGTTTAGTGTCTTGGGTCTAGGGTCTATTGGGGTTTAGGGGCTAGGGTCTATTAGGGTTTGGGGGTTAGGGTTTAGGGCTTAGAGTTAGGGTTGGGGGTTAAGGGTTGGGGGTTGGGGGTTAGCGCTTTTGGTTTAAGAGGTTAGGGCTTTGGTTTTGGGTTTGGGGTTTGGGGTTGATGATGATGATTCCTAGACGCTTCTGAGCAAGATGCCAAGTGCAGCAACCTTGTCCAGAGCAGACACGATATTCATATTGTTGGGTTACAAAATTCAGAAGAAAGCAGTGTGATCAACATCAGCTTGCAGCAATGCAGTAGAGAGGAGTCCCCAGCCACGCACTAGTGCCAGCAACCAATCAGGAGGTGGTGAAGAACTGTTGTTGCTGAACGTGGCAGCGAGAAGGTCAGAGATACGGGTGAATCTAATCGATTCACAGATTATTTGAATCACGATGATCAGTGACCTTTCACGATTTGCAGAGGAGATCGTGGAGGTAGCCAGACCATTTATGACATTAGTGAGTGCAATCCGGCCAAGGGCTATGTTGTTCATACCTTGTCTAGAAACACGTTCCAGGGCATTGTAGCTTCCATCGTAACCCAAGAAAGTGGATCTCGGAATTAGATGTGGAGAAGTAAGAGAAGTACACCCGAACTCCAACCACTCAGATTTCTCCATTTGGTAGGCGTCCAAGTAGAGGTTGTCCCGTCGAATCCTCAGCCTAATCCAATGATTGTTGGTTCGCAGTATGATGTCGAACCATCGAGTGGGTGCATCCTTCTAAGTGGGAAGTACATGAATATTGTGTGAAAAGGTCTCTCCCAATTCAACGTGCAAGTCCTTAATGAAGTCCCTGTAAGCTCCACTACCCCTTTCAACGTTGAACCCCTTTGTGAATTCCGCCATTAACTGAATTCAATCCTGCCATTGACAATAATAACCAATCAATAGAAAAACATAAAACACTTATAGTCAAAGAGACTTATACAAAAATAAAATAACCATAGCCAAAACCCAAAAAAAAAAAAAGAAAAAAAAAAAACTTAAAAGCACTGGACACAAAGCAACTCGCGAGGCCATCCTGTCAATCAGCTTCCTTGCGCCTTACGAGTTTACTCACCCGTTGACTCGCACACATGTCAGACTCCTTGGTCTATGTTTCAAGACGGGCAGAATGGGGAGCTTGCAGACCAACGCCGGAAGAGCACAGATGCTGAAGCAACGCCCGGGGGCACGTGCTACCAGCCAAGATCGAGGCGAAGGCGTCTCCACGGGCTCTGGCCTCTGCCGCAATCCACACCGGTCCATGCCCTGAGTCGATCGATAGACCAGCTAGTCGCCGTTCCACATCCGATCGGGGCACATCACTATAGACACCCCATTTTTTACCGTCCTTAAGACTTGGGCGCTACTAATTGTTCACTTGGTGATGAAAGTCGTGCAGTGCAAAGGTTCGATTTCTTCAGCAAGAGGAGAGTGAAATCCCAACCTCACACCCCTTTTTGGACCAAAACTATTTTGAATGGTTTTTAGACCTTAAAACCCTCTCTTTCAAAATATTTTCGAAAATAGGTTCCTACGGTGTTCCGATGCTCGCATTTTGTTAAATGTTGCGCTTTTCAGTAAACTGAGTAAGGACAAAGTGGAAATGAATGAAAGAGAGGTGAACTCTTTGAAAAATCTTTCAAAACACCATGTTTAGGGGTTTGAAGTTGAAGAAATCGGAGAGGAGAGAAGAATGTAGTTGAGGAGAAGTTTGGCATGAATCTGGGTAGGATCGAAACAGAGCAATCTTCCCTAAAAGAGGCATAACGTTTTGTAAAATTGGAATTTTGAAGTGAGGCTGCCACCATTGGAAAGAAGACTTCCAGGGATACAATTTAGGCTCAAGAATGACCTCCAAAGGAGGCCATATGAAGGAGTTATGTCTGGTTGAATTCGGGCCGAAAAAGTAGATTTTTCTGGGCAACCAGAGTTGAAGGATGCTGGCCATAAATGGGATTTTATGGCCATGTGCCAGCCATGAATGGCCCATTCCGACACCCTTCCATCCAAGGGTGACCCATGCCGGCCAACAATGATCAAGTGCCGGCCATCAGTGAAGCAGTTCTGGCCATTGATGCAAAAAAGCAGATTTTTGCAGATATTTTTGTTCCAGCTGTTATAGCTGTCCATTTTGGGATATTTTCGACCAAGGCTTGCATTCTTCTATATATAAAGAGGCTTCTCTATGGTTTTTAAGGTGAGAAAACATTTTTAGGAGCAAAATTTTGGGAACCTCTCTCACTAGAACCTCTCTCTCTACATTTCCCTCTCTCTTGGACCTTTGTGCATACAAAGCTTGCATACACTTCAAGTTTGCCTATCAATCCTTGATCAAACTTGTCCATCTTTGGGATGAGGTTACTTGAAGCACTCTTTGATCCCTAGAAGGTGATGTTAGCTTGAATTTGGCTTGAATTGTTGCCTAAATGGTGTCTTCCCTTCAAGAGGTATAACTTTCACCCATTAAGCTTGTTTTAATTGCTTGTTCTGCCATCCTTTTAAATTGTTTCCAGGATGGTTTTTAACTGAAAAAACCTCTGTTTTTATTCTTTAAAAATGGTGGTTTAAGCCCCTTTTGAGTTTAGGGGTTATCCCCCCTTTTGGCTCTTTGGCTTGTGAAGCTTTTTGTGTCATCTTTCATCACCTTTCAAACCAACTCTTTTGGCCTTTTAACCATTGAAACTCAGAGGTTTTTTAGTGGCTAAAAGCATATTTTGAGGTCCAAAATAGGAGGGGTTGGGCTCCCCTCCTTGTGTCTTCTTTGCATGTATAGATGGCCTAACATGTGAGAATGTTTTTCTACCTTTTTGTAGCTTAGTTCGAGCATGTTTTTGGCTTTGTTTTGACATGTTTAAACTCTATTTTTGGCTGGTTAGGCCATTTGTTTCTTGCTTCTTACACTTGCAGTCTAATCATGCTTATTAGCTTAACATGCTTGATGTTTTAACCTATTATTCTAGCATGTGTTGTCCCCACTCCAGTATGTTTGTGGCCTTGCTTTGACATGCTTAAACTCTGTTTTGAATGGTCTTGTCCCCTTGAGGCTTGCCTTGCATGGCTATAGTGTAGTTGGCTTTACTAGCTTTGTGTTTTAAAGCTCCTAACATGCTGTGCTTGGGTTGTTTGCATGAAATAGCATCATTTGGTATGTAATTTCAGAGCATATATCATTGTCACACTCTCACATATATCACTCTTTCATTGCTTTTGAAAGTTGTGCTTTGTGTCTTGTTTGTGAGCCAACACATGACCATGTTTTTCTTGCCTTTTGAGCCTAAGTTTCAGCATATTTTAGCTACTGATTTGGCATGATTAAGCTCTGTTTTAAGCTAGTTTAATCATATGAGCTTTCCTTTGTTTGCTTGTAATGCAATTGTGCTAAATTGCCTAGCATGTGCTATTGTTTTGGCCTCTTAACATTGCTATTTTTGGCATATTTCAAGCATGTTTTAGAACTCCATTTAGGGTGTTTTGGGACTGTTTTGGACTGTTGGTCCCTTTTGAGCTTTGTGTTGCATGTGTCTAGTGTTGTGTCCTTCACTAGTTTCAACGCTTTGGCCCTTAGCATGTTGTGCATGTGTTACTTGCATGTTGTTGCATTATTTCCCATACCATTTCAGCACTGAAATTCTAGAACCTCACTCATTTCTTCATTTTTGATTTGCTTTGAGTGTTGGTTAGCCTTAGTTTGTGTTTAAGCTTGAGATAGAGCTTGTGCTCAATGGCTTTAACTCCCTTTTGAGGGTTTCTACTAATCAAAGGCATGATCTCTCTCATGTCTTAAACCATCCTTTGGTTGACCCCTCTCTCATTAGAGGACATTCATTTTGGACTTAACCAATTAAGGAATGGCTTGGTGTAGACACCGCATTTTTGACCGACCTTAAGACTCAGACGTCATCAATTGAGCGCTCGGTGATAGTGCATGTTGTGCTCGTTTCGAGGTTTCGGAGTTTTGGCTGAGAGCCTTGCCTCCGGGCCTTTGAAATCTTTGTGCTTCAGCTCGGTTTGCGGACCATGCCTTGTTTTCCTTGCCTAAGGGAGGGAGAGGTTTTGTAGACCATCTCTTTGTGGTCATAGACCACTTTTTGCAGTTGTAGACCACTTTTCCCGTTTGGAGACTAGTTTCCAGTTTTTAGAGCCTTCGGCTACGTGCATTGTCTCGGGACCGCTTAACGTTCTTCGTTTGGCGTGGTTTTTGAACCACACCTTGTTTCCTTGGCCTAGAGGGCCACTGTGGTTTGGAAGACCACTTTTGTGGTCGTAAACCACTTTTGGTGCTTGTCAGCTAGTTTTCGAGGCTCCCGGCTGCGCGCTTTGCCTCCCGAACTTTCTTCTTGCATCCGTTTGGGTTTGTTTTTGGTACAAACCTTGTTTTCCTTGTTTGGAAGGTGGTACAAGGGTGGGAGACCAGTATTTCTCCTTGGAGACCACTTTTCTTCCCGCCAACCAGTTTTCTGATCTGACAACTGGTCTCCTGGGTCTTTGGGCCACCTTTTCTGGTTGGCCACCCCACCCCTGGCTTGTTTTCAGTGTGCTGATCATCTCCCACCATGGCCGACCAGTTGTCTTCTTGAGAGACCAGTTAAAGTGGTCAGCCGACCACTTCAAGTGGTCGGCTACTTTTTGCCACCTTTTTGGAGATATTTTCATCTACCTCTGGAGGGCACTAAAGCTATGCTCCATACACGTGTATGGAGGGATTGCCTTGAACCTTAGCTTCCTCAAGAAGCTTTGCTTTTGGTTCTCTATAAGAGAGAACCATCTCCTCCCTCCTTTAGGTTCAGAAAAAAAGTTCTTGGAGTGATACATATAATCTATATCTATACTTCTTCCTTTTACTCTTGTTTTGTGCCTTAAAGGTGTAGTTTTGTCTCACTTTTGTACACAAACACACACTCAAACACACATTCAAACACCTTGCTTGTGTTACTGAGGCTTCTTGAAGTTGTTTATGGTGTTCTTGGGCTAGTTTGAGCTCAAAGAGGTTGCTGGAGTTGCAGTAGTAAAGAAGGTCTTCAAGGGTGAGTCTTTAACCCTTAAATCCCCCATTCTTGCTTAAGCTTTTCGACCCATTTGCATGCTGTTTTAAGACTAACATCTTACTGCAAAATTTTTTATTTTTTGGCCCTTAAAATGTTTGTTTAAGGTCACTTTTTTGTTGGGGGTGATCTACCCCTTCTTAGGCCTTGTTTTGAGCCGTTCCTTTAGGCTCTTGTTGTAGCCTTCGCGTGACCTTTCTACCACTGAAATCCAGAGGATTTTCAGTGGTGGAAAGGTGGTTTTGGGGTCCTAAATAGGAGAGGGTCATCCCCTCTCCTTGTATTTTGAATACTTGCCATTTATGCCTCATGTTTGAGCATATATTTTAAGCTTGTGTTGGCTTATTCTTAGCATGTATTTGGGGTTATTTCAGCATGCCTTAGATATGTTTTTGGTTGTCTTGATCATCACTTACATGCATAATACACTTGTAGTGTAAATCTCTTAAACTAGCTTTATATGCTTCATGAAGTAGCATGTCATTCTAGTTTACTTTGAGTCTATTTCAGCATGTTTTTGGTGTTGTTTTGCCATGTCATACCTCTGTTAGGGTTTGGTTTGGTCACCTCTTGCATGCTCCATGCACTTGTAGTGCATTTCCATGAAATAGCCTAGTGTGTCTCATGCTTTAACATGTCATTCTAGCATGCTTTTGGCTTAACTTCAAGAAGCTTTTGTCCATGTTTTAACATGATTTAGCTGTAATTTTGGTTGTTTTGGCCATGTATGACTTGCTTTGTATAGCTATAATGCATTCTAGCTTGTTAGCTTTGTGTGTCAAGTCCACTAGCATGCATTACTTGGCCTATTTGAATGATTTAGAATCATGTGAAATGTGATTTCAGTCCATGTTTCATAATCATACACTTGCATTTATCACCTATTCCATGCTTTGGATAGTTTGTGTTTTATGCCTTAACATGAGTCATTGTGTATGCCTTCATGCCTAAGCTTGCGAGCCATCATTTCAATGTGTTTTTTGGGGTTATTTTGCCATGATATGACTCTGATTGTTTTTGGTTAAGTCATCCCATGCTTGGTCCTAATAGGTGTAGTGTAATCTACCTTATTTGCCTTGTATGCATCATGCCTTATGCCCCTCATGCTAGCATGTTTTGGCTTCCTTCCATGCATGTTTTAGACTCATTTTGACATGTTCTAGGACTGTTTTGGGTTGCCTTAGCCATATGCTTCATGTTTTGTATAGCTATAGTACAAGTGCTCTTGCTTGCTTCAAGCTTTGAGCACCATAGCATGCTTCATTTGTGTTGTGTACATGATTTGGCATCATCTAACATGTTATTTTAGAGCATATAGGACTGTCTTATTTCCACTTCTTTCACGCTTTGAATGCCTTTGAGTGTTGTGCATTGTTGCCTTACTTGGGGCTTAGCTTGTATGCTTGCATGCCTAGGTCTTTGAGCCTCCATCTTAGCATGTTTTGGTCCATGTTTTGACCTATTTCAGCTCTGTCCATGGTTGGTTCATGCATATGTGCCATGTATTCCATGCCTCCTTTATAGTCCTCTTTATTAGCTTTCATGCTCTAGGACCTTTGCATGCTTTACTTGTTTTGTTTGAATGATTTGGCATCATTTCTTACTTAATTTCAGTACACTTAGTGTTGCTACAGTTCCACTTTTGTCACTCTTTGAGCACTCTTGAGAGTTGTGCTCTTTAGCCTAATTGGTGAGCCAATTGGCGTGCATGCTTATATATGCCTTTTGTGCATTTATTTTGGTGTAGATGGCCACTGATTTGGGCATGACTGAGGTCTACCTCTTTTGGTTTAAGTCCATTTAGCATGTTCACTTGCATGTTGCTTGCATGCTTTTCGTACTTCGCATTGTGTGTGCTATGTAGTCCTTTGCATTGTGCATGCCAAGTTGTTCCTTGCATTGAGTATGCATGTCCATAACATTGCTAAGTTGCCCTTTGTAGCATTGCATTGTTGTAGACACCCCATTTTTGACCGTCCTCAAGACTTGGACGTCATCGTTTGAACACTCGATGATCATCCATGTTCGTGTTCGTTTTGAGTTCCCGGAGGTCTCGGCTGCGCGCCTTACCTCATGATCTCTTAACTTGCCTGTTTTGTGCTTGGTTGTGGACCAAGAACTTGTTTGTTTTTGCTTCTGAGGGCAAAGAATGGCTTGTTGGTCATCTCCACACCTCACCGGCCTTGGCTTGAGGCCACCGGCCCTGTTTTGTTGCTATCGGTCATTGGTGATGGCCGGTCGGCATTGTTTTTGGTCGGCCGGCCATTTGTTTGGTCAATCGGCCATATTTTCTGGCTGGGACATCTTTTTCGCCTTTTTTAGGCATTGTGCATGCCAGCTGTGCCAGCTGGAGCACACAGACCTGTCCTCCATACACGTGTATGGAGGATTTGCACCCTTTGCACCCTTTTGCTCTAGCTTCTTGAGGAAGCTTGACCCCTTTTCTCTAGCTTCCTCAAGAAGCTTGAACCTTTGTCTTAGCTTCCCCAAGAAGCTTGAACCTTTGTTCTAGCTTCTTGAGGAAGCTTGACCCCTTTGTCTTACCTTCTCCAAGAAGCTTAGGCCCTTGTTTTGTTATATAAAAGAGGGCCTCCCTTCTCCTTTAGAGGGATTGAGCAAATCAGAGATATATATCGCATATATCACTCCCTCTCTATATTTTCCCCTCTCTCTACATTTGTGTGTGTAATAGTGTTCAAAAGTGTGTTTTGTTCTTATTTTTTGCACTAAGGCACCTAGTGTTACACTATACTTTGGTTATTGAGGTGTTGAGAGGTTGTTCTTGGAGTTTTTGAGTTGGTTTTGACCAGAAGTGGGTGCTGAAGTTGCTATTCTTGAAGGGTTCTTCAAGGGTGAGAACTACTCCTTTTATTCCCCATTTTGCCTAAAGCTTTTAGCCTATCTTGCATGCTGTTTTAAGCTTAGTGTAGAACTAATAAAAGTTCTATATTTTCATGCTTGTTATAGTTGCTTAAGGTCATTTTGGTGTTGGGGGTTGTCTACCCCCTCTTAGGCCTTATTTGGCCTCTTTTTGTGCCCTTCTTTGAGTTTTGGTACCTTCGTGTGTTGACCTTCTCACCACTAAAATCCAGAGGATTTTTAGTGGTGGAGAAGTGGTTTTGAGGTCTTGCATAGGGGAGGGACACCCCTCTCCCTTTGTGTCTCGTTTGCTTGTGTTATGGGCTTAATATGGTAGCATGCATGCTTAGTTGGTTTTAGCATCATTTCAGGGGGTATTTGTTATTAGTTTGGCATGTTATACCTCTGTTTTGAGTTGGTTCAATGGTCCATTGCATGCATCATGCACTTGCTTTGTAACCCCCTCTATTGTCATAACATGCACCATGCATTTAGCCCCCACGCTTGCATGTGTTAGCTTGACTTCATGAAGCTTTTAGTCATGTTTCATCATGTTTAAGCTCTGTTGGGTGCTGATTTGGTCATGCTTTTCATGCTTTGTATAGCCACCATGCATTTTAGCTTGTTTGCTTTGTGTGTGTGAGTCATAAGTATGCTTTATTTGGGTTATTTCAGTGATTTGGAATCATTTATCATGCTATTTCAGTCCATGTTTCATGCGCATATGCTTGCATTTGCCATCCTCTCAATGCTTTGAAGAGTTGTTGTTTTGTGCTTCATGTTCGGGTCATAATGCATGCCTCTAGGTTTGGTTCATTTAGATGCCATCTAAGTGGGTATTTGGGCTTATTTGGACATGTCATAGCTCTGATTTTCTTTGTTTAAGTGTTTCCATGCTTGGTTTCCATAGGTGCAATGCAATTGCCCCTTTTGGCCTTATGCGCGTCTTGCTCTATGCTCATCTTTCTAGCATGTTTTGGCCTCATCCCATAGGTGTTCTAGCTTTATTTTGGTTTGCCTTGGGACTGTCTTAGGTCACTTTGGCCCTTTGGGGCTTGGTTGGTATGGCTATGATGTTAGCCCCTTGATTAGTGTTGAGCATTGGGTCCATTAGCATGCTTTACTTCACTTGTGCATTTGGTTTGGCACTCCTCTTGGCATGATTTCAGAGCTCAGCATATTTGTAAAATGCCCTTGTTTGTCTCTTTTCAATGTGTTTAAGAGTCGCCTCTTTTATGCCTTAGATGATAGGTCTTTGTGCATGCATGTTTCCATGTGTGTTTTGTGCCTTTGTTGCACAATTTTGGCCACTGTTATGGACATGGCTGAGGCCTATCCATCCCTAGTGTAAGTCCATAGATCATACATTTATACGTTGTTGTATGCCTATCGCATTGCATGTTGTTGCACCTTTGTGGTTTGTGCATTGTTGCATGCCCATCACGTTGTGCATTCACATATCTAGTTTGCATTATGGTGTTGCATACCTATTGCATTATCAATGTTGTTGCATGATAGGTTGCATTGCTCATGTTGCATTGCATTAATTACATGCTTTGCATTGCATTTGTCATACATGCATTGCATTTTTGTTTGGTTTGGGGTGTCAAACCAAACGTGAGGAGCGAGGTGTGTTCGTACTTAAAGTGATGAAACTCGTCTCAATCCTCGGTCGCTGACACTCTTGATCCCAACATGATAGAGTGTGTAGCATTCATTTGTTTTTTGTTGCATTCATTTTACATTGATTTGCAAACTTGGCACCTTTGGCCATCATGCGTCGAAATACGTGATTGGTGGCCCGAAAACCGATAGCCATACTCCCTTGAGTCCATAGCCTGATAGGGAAAGTGGCTAGGCACACATTATCTTGTAAATACCTTGCCATACACTGTCTGTCATCTGCTGCAGCAAAGCTAGTGTTCTGCAGGAATAGATGGCCGGTTGGCCACATACAATGCCGACTGACTACCAAAATCCAGCCGGTGGCCCAACTTTTGGTCGATGACCACTTTCCAGTGGCCGGTGGACTTGCATTATGGCCGGTGACATCCCACAGTGCTATGGGAGTGTTTCAGAAGCATCACAAATATTTTCACAGTTCTTAGAGGTGTAGAACAGTGCAAATAGAGGCAACAGTGGCATGGCAACGGGTTTCTGAGCGAGACGAATCGAGCATGCATCATCCAAGCATTCCGAGGCGGGGCTGCAGCGGCCTCCCTTTGTAACTAATTTAGCTAATTAACCGGAATAAGAACATATGTGTTTTCAAAAACGAGATATCATGTTTAATAGTGGCCGATCTTTGATCGGGCGAGTATGGGTGCTCATAGCTGACCTTCCCCAATCGTACCCAAGTTCCCGAGCCGAGGCAACTTTGGTGATGACGGACACGTGGCCTTAAGCAACGAGTCAGGGTTTCCTAAATTCTCCAAAAATAAAACATTTAGGTGGTGACTCTGTATCTGGCAAAGCAGTCCATGTTTGGCACTTCTTTCTTAAAAATCTGTTTTCCAAAACAATTTGCCAGACTTGGACTCTTTGGTGATTTATCAATCTTGCATTGCACTTTGCGAGATCAGATTAAGAACCGTGACATTTGAGTCCGAACTGTAGTAAGCCCAAATGAACAAAACGAGATTTCCCCCGGGACTCTAATGTCACGGTTCTTAATCTGATCTCGCAAAGTGCAATGGAAGATTGATAAATCACCAAAGAGTCCAAGTCTGACAAATCGTTTTAGAAAACAGATTTTTAAGAAAGAATTGCCAAACATGGACTGCTTTGCCAGATACAAAGTTGCCACCTAAATGTTTTATTTTTGGGGAATGTAGGAAACCCTGACATTTAGGCAGTTTATGTCACATAAGCAAATAGCCTCATGGCAAGCATGCTATCATGGCAACACTCACACACATGCAAGGATGCTAAAGCATAACACTTACAGTGTACTCTGAGCCAAAGAAAGAAGCTAATTAGAAATCATGTATGAATCTTAGCTATGCTGAGATGCCTAATGCAACACATGCAAGAATGCAACTAAGATAGGCTCGGCTTATTCTAAGATGGCATATGAGATGAAACTTGATACATGTATTCAACTTGGTATTGAAATACAATGCAGTTAGTATGATGCGCCGAGCTCGGTGCATGCAATACAAATGAATAAATGCGAACATGTGAAGCATAAGGATGCTAATCAAAACATGACCTAGAACTAACCATTGTAAGCGGTTAAGTAAAAGGGAGAAAGACGTGGGGTTGGAAGACATTCACACACTCACGCACACTTATTACAAAATTCGCCTTCTCGACGGAGGGTCTGAAAGAATAATACAAATTAACTAATTAACTAACTAACAAGCTAATTAATTAATTAGACAACCAAATCGAAATAAATAACTATTCTAAGTTATTAAAACACTGAAATGGCCTCGAGACGAGGGATGAATGCGAGCTCGGACAGCTTCGCTTGGAAATCCATCACCACGCTTCATATTGCCTTTGTTTGCACTGCTCTGTACCTCTGAAAATTGTGCCAACTTCTGTGACACTTTTGAACCACCTTGTGGGCATGCTGTGAGGTCATCGACCAAGTGGTAAGGCCATTGGCCAATGGAAAGGTGCCATTGACCAATTATGGAGCTGTCGGCCAACCATGGATAGCCGATCAGCACTAAAAGTAGCCGACCGACCATTTCTTCCTGCAGAATGCTGTTTTGCTGCAGCAGAGGACAAACAGAGCATGGCGTTACATTTGTAAGAAAAGATGTATGCAACTACACCCTTATCATGTCTAAGGCTCAAAGGTGTGTAGTGCTCGACCCTCGGGCTACCAATCACGCATCTCGATGCATGATGGCCAAAGGAGGCCAAGTGTGCAATTCACTATGGAATGAATGCAAAAAAAAAAAAAAAAACACATGAATACCTCACACTCTATCATGTTGGATCAAGAGTGTCGGTGACCGAGGTTTGAGGCATGTTTTGTCACTTTAAGTACGAAACGTCCCTCGGTCCTCGTGCTTGGTTTGACACCCCAAACCAAGCATGATGCAATGTATGTATGCCAAATACAATACAAAGCATGCAACCAATGTAGTGCAACATGAGCAATGCCAACTTAATGCAATGCAACCTAAGTATACAAGCTAAGTTAGTACGACATGAGCATGTCAAGAACCATGTGAACAACTCAAACATGCGATCTCAAATACAATGGGACAAGCATGCGATAGTAATGGACCATGTAGTGCAAGGCATGCAAATTTCATGAAAGCAAACATGTTTAATGGACTTAGACCAAGAGGACAGACCTTGGCCATGCCCAAATCAATGGCCAAGACACCAAAACCAAGGCACCGAAAGGGCAAAACACACATGTACACACATTGGTCCATAAACTATGCAATAATGCACAACCCTCAAACATGAGCGAGATATGATAAACATGAGAATGTGACAATGAAATAGGCTCTGAAATCAGGTGAGGAATGACGCCAAATCATGTACACAAGTCAAGCATAGCATGTCAAAAGGCCCAAAGCTCAAGGTTAGCAAGGGGCTTTTACCAAGGCTACAAGAATCAAGCCTCAAAGGGCCAAGGTCAACCAAAACAGTCCTAAGGCGGACTAAAATAAGGCCAGAACATGCATGAACCTAGCCAACAAGAGCTAAAACAAAGGATCAAAAGCATGAAGCATGAAAAGGCAACAAAGAGGTGTTACACTAGACCTATTAAAACCAAACATGGCATGAATTACCCGATGAAAAACAGAGTTATGACATGTTGAAATAAGCCCAAAAACCCATTGTGATGGCATGCTAAAGGCCTAAGCATAAAGGTATACACAAGGGTCCAATCTTGAAACTCAAAGCAACAACTCTTCAAAGCATTAAAGAGATGACAAATGTGAGTGTATGACTACACTATATGGACTGAAATATGATTTCAAATGATGCCAAATCATGAGAATGGTCAAGGCAATGCATGCTAGTAACTTGGACACTCAAAGCCAACAAGCTAGGTTGAACCATGGCTATTCAAAACAATGCACACATGATCAAAACAACACCAAACAGAGCTTAAACATGGTAAAACATGGATAAAAGTTCCTTTGGGTTGAGCTAAAATAGACAAGCATGGTGGTCCAAATGCATGATACATGTTAAGGCAATAGAGAGGATTGCAAGACAAGTGCATGGTACATGTAGGAGGCTATCAAACCAATGTGAAACAGAGGTACAACATGGCATAACACCAAAAACTTGCTGAAATGGAGTTAAAGCAAGCTAAGCAAGCATGCTATGATTATGAGCCATTTACGCTGACAAATGAGAGACAAGGAGAGGGGGGTGTCCCTCTCCTTTTCAAAACTCCAAAACCACTTCTCTACCATTGAAAATCCACTAGATTTCAGTGGTGAGAGAGTCAAAACAAGATGGTTCCAAAACTCAAGAGGAAAGGTACAAAATGAGGCCAAACAAGGCCTAAGAGGGGGGTAGACAACCCCCAACCAAAAAGTGACCTTAAGCAACTATAACAAGCATACAAAATCAGAACGTTTTGTAGTTTAGAGTCAAGCTTGAAACAATATGCAAGTATGTGTAAAGGCTTAAGCAAGAATGGGGTATCTAAAGGTAGTTAGCTCACCCTTGAAGAACACTTCAACAACACCACTCCAGCAGCTTCCTCTGATAAAAAACAACTCCAAGAACTCTAAAACCAACTCTTTAGCACCTCAGCAACTCAAGGATGGTGTATCACTAGGTGCCTTAGTGCAAAAGTATGAACAAAACACACTTTAGAACACAAATACACACAAATGTGGAGAGAGGGAGATATATATAGAGAGATATATATCACTTATATATCAGATTTCTTGAACCCTTGGAAAGGGAGGGGAGGCTCCCCTCTTGTAGAATCTGAAATCCAAAGCTTTTTGGAGAAGCTAACACAAGGTGCAAATCCCTCCATACACGTGTATGGAGGTGGGGGGTTATGCATGCCAGCTGTGACAGCTGGCATAAAATATTTGCCAAAAGCAGATGGAAAGGGTTCGGTCAGAAAATATGGCTGATTGACCAACAAAGATGGCCGACCGACCAAAAAAAGTGCCGATCGGACAACACCTTTGGCTGATGGCAAGAAAAAAGGGCCGATGGCTTCATGCCTTGGCCGATGGGTTGAGGAAATGGCCAACAAGCCACCCTCTTCCCTCAAAAGCAAAAAGCACAAGTGCTTGGTCCACAACCAAGCGCAAAACAGTCAAGTTGAGAGATCTTGAGGCAAGGTGCGCAGCCTAGACCTCCGGGAACTCAAAACAAACACGAGCATGGATGATCATCGTGTGTTCAAATGATGGCATCCAAGTCTTGAGGACGGTCAAAAATAGGGTGTCTACAGTTGCACCTCTTTGATAGAACTCAAAAGTCATAAGATGACGGGAGTGAATGTCAAAGCCTAGAGACGACCCATTTTCGACAAGGTCGAAGACTTAGACAAACAGACAAGGCAATAAAGATATGTGCCCTCAGGCAGGGGCAAAAATGCAAATGACATGCACGATGCCGAACATAACTTATGATCATGCAAAGAAAGATGTAACGAAGCATAACATGCAACAGTTTAAGCAAACGAGTAAGAATCAAACTACATTTCATGCAGAAAGGATGTAAGAAACAAATGCAATTCTCACTGCGTTTCACGCAGAGAAGTCTAAAAGCGACTGCCGAGGAAACCCGGAGTCTCAAACACAACATCTCTCAACGTAGCACACGCAAGAGAGGAAAAGAGAAACAATTCTCAGCGTATCACACGCAGGAGAAGGAAAAAACAACAATTCTTAGCGTATCACACGTAGGAGAAGGAAGCAATTCTCAGCGTATCGCACGCAGGAGAAGGAAGCAATTCTCAGCGTATCGCACGCAGGAGAAGGAAGCAATTCTCAGTGTATCGCACGCATGAGAAAGAAGCAATTCTCAGCGTATCGCACGTAGGAGAAGGAAGCAATTCTCAGTGTATCCCATGCAGGAAAAGGAAGCAATTCTCAGCGTATCGCACGCAAGAGAAGGAAGCAATTCTCAGCGTATCACATGTAGGAGAATGAAGCAATTCTCAGCGTATCTCACACAAGAGTAGGAAGCAATTCTTAGCGTATCACACGCAGGAAAAAGAAGCGATTCTCAGCATATTGCACACAAGAGAAGGAAGCAATTCTCAGTGTATCACACGCAGGAGAATGAAGCAATTCTCAGCGTATCGCACGCAAGAGAAGGAAGCAATTCTCAGCGTATCATACGCAGGAGAAGGAAGCAATTCTCAGCATATTGCACGCAAGAGAAGGAAGTAGTTCTCAGCGTATTGTACGCAAGAGAAGGAAGCAATTCTCAGCATATCACACGTAGAAGAAGGAAGCAATTCTCAGCGTATCGCACGTAAGAGAAGGAAGGGAGCAAGACTCGACGTACCACATTGAGTGCCCTAGGGTGCTTCTAACTGAAACAAGACAAACTCAAAGGACAGGAAGGGTCTCACTTGGAATTCCCCCGAATGAACCGTACATACAATATCATGTTCTGCATAAGGAAGAAACTTTAACAGGTACAATATCGTTAGAAACATGCATAGCAATGCAAGGGAAAAGTGCGCGATAATGCGAGTGAAGAAGTGCATGATAATGCAACCTAAGTGCGATGCATAACAATGCAATTGCAATAAGCATAACAATGCTTGAAGGGCACGTGAGACGACGCAAGCCGAGTGGGATGCATAACAATGCGAACAAAACGTGCGTGACAACGCAAAGAGTGTGTGCATAACAATGCAAGTGACAAGTACATATATTCAACATAAGCATGGCAAAGGCATGTTAGTTGAAATGTAACTTCAAAGTAAGACGAGGCATGCTCAATGCAAGAGCGAAAAGACACGTAATAAGCGCCCTTATTGCAATCATTACAAAGCATCGTAATACAACATATTCAATAGCAATTCTCGAGCTATTCTTGAATTTTGGCATATACAAAACGATACGAAAAAGGAAACACCTCGTGCGTATTGAGTGTCGCATACGGAAGACACGGTTCGAGGTCAAAACGAAGACCGGTTAAGCTTAAAAAATGCACTTTCTTGCAGTTTCTCGAGGAATGAAGGTCCCAAACCACATAACTGACCCAAACAAGAGTGTGGGAGATGCATCGACCACAAGAGGAGGCCATCGTCCATCAAATGAGATCATCGGCCAAATATTTAGCCGATCGGCTAACAATTTGGCCGATCGGCCAAAAATGGCAGTTTCGGGGCAGTTTTGTCCTTTTGCCTCGAGTCTTTCAATATAAGGTTCCAAACCATATATTTTCACTTCACCCTAGCTCGAAAATCACTCCTCTCTCTCTCTTGGTGATTTCCCAACCTTCGATCTGAGTTTTTACCGCGTTTTCGAGCCTTTTCCAAGTTTCGATTCGCGAAACCCTTTCCGTTTCACACACTTTGAACCGACCAAAACTCGATTTCGGTGACTCTTTGTTGGTTTCCACCACTTGGGGTTTGTTTCCCCTGAGTTTTCCTCGACCTTTGTGCCTTTTTCCACAGTCTGACCTATTCTCCCATTGTTCACCTCTCGGGGTTGACTTTTGGGTTTACTTTTTGCATTCTCACCCATTTTCACAATTTTGGCAAATTTTGCCCTCTTTCTGAGATGACAGATGACATTCCACAGGGTGGGGCTCCCCCGGATATGGACATGGACCTTAAGGTCGAGCTCTTGCCTCTCTGTATCCAACTATTCGACCCGGCGACCTACAGGCCGGCGGTACATGTGTTGCCTCCCGATGGCATCCGCCACTTCAGGAGTTATGTGTAGGGCGCACCAGATGAGCTCTTGTTGCGCGAGCCAGAGTCACATCTGTCTTACGGTGCCACTGAGGTATGCTTCTTCTCTGTTTCATTTTCTGCAATGTAGAACATCTAACTGTGATAGTCGATTCTGCTCTTTAACTGCTTAACCCAGATACACTGATATGCCATATGCTTAGTTCACCGTAAGCGCACCCAAACCCGATGTCTGTGTAATCTTGAACACATGCACACATAGTGCATATTCAACTGAATGCTCAAACACACTGATACACCATATGCTGTAATTCATCATGAGCACACCCGTACCCAATGTCTGAGTAAACTTGAACACATGCATACACATTGCATATTCAACTGAACGCATTAAAAAAAAATTGTATTTCTAACATTGCTTCACAACTGCTTGTCTTGAACACAGGGAGATTCCCATGCCTTCCGGGGGGTATGGGAATATCGTTGCCCGTGGTTGGTACATGGAGCTGCCCGATGCAGTCCGTCACCTCGTCGACCAGGCCGGCTTTGGCGTCTTCTGCATGGGACTCTCTCGCCTTACGGTGAGCAGGCTGCTTCTGGGCGCTTTGGTGGAGAGGTGGTGGGACACCACCGATTCCTTCCACCTTTCCACTGTAGGGGAGATGACGATGACTCCCTTCGACTTCTCGATGCTCACCGGCATCGGGGTAGGGGGTGATCTGATTCCCTTTGACACTGACATGGATGAGTGGGACGCCACCCAGTGGGATGCCACCTCCCTCCCGGCCAGGGTTCGTGAGGTATTCCTGATTCGAGGACCACATTAGAGTAGAGGCACCGACGACCCAGGAGGGGGTGGAGCAGTATGCTCGAGGCTTCATCACGTTCTTGCTAGGGACCACCCTCTTCGCCGACTAGGCGAACACTGTCGGCCTTTACTTGTGGAGCACATTGGTGGACGTGACATAGACCCGCCGCTACGACTGGGGTGGCGCAGGCCTGGCCACACTTTACGGATACATGAGCTCATCCTCTCGCTGCAGCGGTCATTTGCTTGGAGGCTACTGGCGAGCCTGGGAGGTACACCTTCCCTTTCTGTGTTTTCAATTCTGCTCTACATTATTTGTACACTGCACACGCTGCACATACGTAATGTGCTTTACACTGCACACTGTTCTCTGATTTCTGCTTTGTTCTATATTCTGCTCTCTAATAAGCATACTGATATTTGCCCTGTTACATTCTACCGTTGTGGGTGTATGCCTACTTTCCTAGGCTTGGCCCAGTGCCAGATGTGGAGATCCCCCTCGGCGTTCCATTTTCCCATCGATTCGATGTGAGATGTGAGCGGAGGCCGCGGGAGTACTTCCTGTTTTTCCTTAGGTACTTTGACACCATCACTACCGCAGAGGTATTTCAAACTTTACAGTTTATTTAAGCTTTGTTTTACATTATACTTCCAACAGTAGATAGCGAACTGTATATTCTCTTATTTGCAAATCACTTGGCAGCCCTGGGCTCCGTTACCTGACGCAGTGCGTGAGCAGTATGCGGGTTCTCGGGAGACTACCCAGTTCAGGATTTTATTAGAGGGTCCAGTCTGCCAAGTTTGGTACCTGGGTGAGTGCTTCCTGCGCCAGACCCTCGGCTTACCAGAGCAGATTGTTCCGAGCCCACCTCCTACTTATATGAGGCATACCGAGAGGTACACCTTTGAGGAGATGATGGATTACACGATAGGCTGGGATTCTGACCACTTCAGAGGTGAGGGCGACTACATCGAGTTCATTTAGGTTTATCTGATCGGCCTTTATCTGGTGCTCGCCGAGTTGAGAGAGAGAGACCTGCGACACCCACGACAGGAGCGGGGACATCTAGGGTGGCTCAGACCCATAGCAGGAGTGGGTCCCGGAGGGGACGGGGAGTTGAGTGGCCAGCATTACCCACTATGATGACATGCCGAGGACAGGGTGGGGAGACTTACCAGATATCCATCGCTCCTCCTCCGGCTGATCATGAGCTTCTTGGAGTTTACGGTTCGGCCCCGGTACGTACTTTATACTTTGCATTTTGTATAGTCATTTCAATTCATTTGATATCCCGCAAAATACTAATGACTTCAACACTTTTGCAGGCTTCCATTGAGTACACTCATCAGCCTCTGGAGCTAACTACCTTGGTGATAGGGATGTTGCAGAGGAACCTGAACTTGCTGACCATCTTTGGTATCTCGGTAAGTTCTTTCAAACTTAGTCCCGAAACATCTGCATGTTCTGTTCCACACACGATCTGATGCATTGTAATATCCATATGGCATTTGATACACAGCACTCACGGCATTGATATACTGTAACTCATACACTGCATTCGCTACTGATACACTGCTCACAACATTCACACACCGTACTCACACACTGTATTCGGTATTCATACCTGACTCTGTATAGCATGGCTAATGCATTTGGCCACTGTTCTTTTCAGGCCCCATTCCAGATTCCAGCTGCAGTGGGTGTTCCAACAGGACCATCTGCATCTGCCCGAGGAGCAAGGAGAGCAGGGCGAGGGACCACAGTACGCCCCCGCAACAAAGTCGGGCGTACGCACCTTCGGAGCAGCTCACGGGAGCCGATTCCAGACGACGATGAGTCTGAGGCAGAGGTAGAGTCGTCTGAGGATGAGACTGGAGATGGCTTGGGCTCGGGCTCAGATGACGGAGCTGGCGGCGACGATCCTGGACCTTCGTCAAAGAAGTGGACGAGGACAGACTCTCGTGCTTGATATGACTTATGCTGATCCAGACATTGGCTGATTTTCTCTTTTTTACTTTGTTCAGACATTTTGTTACTTTTCCTTTTTTGTTTTACTTTTCTTTTTACTGGTAGTTTGAGCACATTATACTGCCTCAGGCAGGTTTTATTTTCCTAAAAAACTATGTACTTGAAAAGATGATGGAATGAAACAAGCTTTTTGTTGAAAAAGTGTTGCATTTGTACATTCTGAGCATCGCATCGCATCGCATCACATCACATAACAATGTAAATGAGATTGGACTTGTTTTGAAAACCAAACACTTGAATTGCATTGATCAGGTAGTGAACCAACTAACAAAACAACTCGATAATCAAAGAACTTGACCAGCTAATCAAATGTAACTACAACTCGATAAGCAAAAGAAAAACTCAAGAACACGAGATACAACTCGATAAACAAAGTACGACAACTCGATAAACAATTTGAAGTAACACAGGCGCGACTTCGCAAAATCATCACCGGAAGGCACTTGAAGTGGAGCCAATCAAAAGTTCTCAACACATTCAACTCATAGATAGCTCAGATAACAAGAGTGAAGGCTGTTGGCCAAAGGGAGAGGCCATCGGCCACAATAAATGGCCATCGGCCATCATTACTAGCCGATCGGCCAAAAATGGTGGTCGGTCGGCACTCTTTTTGGCCGATCGGCCAAAAATGGCAAGAACCACCAGAATGTTGACACCTGTCTTCCACTAACACCTTATCTTCTACAAAAGCCCTAGGTTCGTAGTTTTGCTCATTTTAACGCTGTTTTGCACCAAATGGAAGAGTTCCTTGTCCAAAATCTCTCAAATTGGATTGCCAACTTGGATGGTTCGGAAAAACTGAATTTCTAGGGTTTCGGCATAAATGCACTGTTCGCGTTGAGTCGAACCCCGCTGCGTTTTCCATTCCTCCATGTCGCGGCAAGGTTTTGGAATCCGGTGACACACGTCTTTAGCATTTGCGGGCAAGAGATGTACCCCACTTTCGAGGATTTCTAAGCTTTAATGGAATCCGAGCGTGATGAAGAAATTTTGCCTCAATTCCGGTTCGGCCACGTCCAAGCCCTAGGACGGATGTGCGGCCTTACTTTGCATGACGCTCGGTCATTGATTCGCGACGGAGAGCTAGACATTCTGAGCTTGGTTTGTCGATTTTCTGATGCTGGTGACCGCGGCGATCATCATTGGCAGAGTTATCGGTGACATGCGCTTTACTTGTGCATGCTGTCTCATTTCTTACTTGCCCCAGGTTCCAGAGGGTTTAGCACTCATTTGATCGAAGTTACCGAGGGCTTAAAAGAAGGCAAGAGCTGCATCGCCATGACCTTGGCTGAGACGTTGATGGGTTTGGACGCTTTTCATCACCGGGAGATGGCTAGATTCGCGGGGAGTCCACTACTATTGCAGGTAATGTTTCTCACCCCATCTCACATATGTTTCTCACAGCACTCGGCCCTCAGGCTTGGTTTTTCTCTGAAACCCTTTTCTCACTTTTTCTCTCAACGTACACCTCTCTATTCTTTAATTTCTCGTTTTTCATCCCTCTCCAGGTATGGTTGATGGATAAGTTGAAGGTTGTGGACCCTTGCGCAGCATATTCATCTCGCAACTATTTCTTCCAGCGACGTCTAGTCGATGCCCCGGATGAGGGATGCTGGTACAACTGGATGTGTAGTTTGTCCGCAGACCGCATTGCTTGGCGCTGCCCTTGGCTTAATTTACCAGCAATGAGTTACAACATGACCCGCCAGCCCGGGATCCAATTGATAGGCTTGACACACTATGTGTTCTATTTTTCATTCCGGTTCCGGTGCCAATTCGGACATGATCAGACTTGCCCGGAAGAGGGGAATGAGTACCCTACTGCGTTTTCGGTCCGAGGCGCACAGCTAGCCCAGTATGCCACAACATGGAGGATGAGAGATCCTCTAGCCCCTGCTTCTACTTTCAGCTGCACCCTCTCTAATGAGTGCATAGATTGGCTTAATGAAGAGGCACAGAAAGGGCCCACTCTGGCATCAGAGGCTTCAACCAGCTCTGGGAGGGGACGCAGGAACACCTGACTATGCCCCAAATTTACTTGCTTTAATGAAAACTTTCAAGTTTTCTTTATGAATGTAATAAAAGCAACTTCAATTTTGTATTCAAGAGTGGAGAACTCTGTGTTGAAATCAATATAATTGAAGGTTGTGGGTACTGAAAATTTTTCGTTTGGTCCAAAATGGTCTAAGTTGTAAAAAGATTAATTTGAGCAAAATCAACTTTTATTAAAACTTTTCAAAACCATTTTCGATATGGATCACAACTAGACACGCCTGAGATTCTGTCACTGAGATGTACAACGCTGGATCCCAGCAACTGGAAAGTTGCCCCTAGTCTGAATAGCACTGCACTGGAGATCACAACCGAGCTCTCGAATGCTGAATAGACGAAGATAACCAAACATGATCACATGGACAAAGTTGATCGGGGAAGTGTTTACGGCTGGACTTCAGGATGAAGTTGCCTACGTATCCCAAAGATGGGAATCAACCCTTACGTAGTTCGGCTTGGGTTCACTCGAGTATTTATGCTCTCCTTTGGCGCTCTAACTTTTGCCAAGGCCGCCCTTTGCGGGTTTTCAACCTTGCGAGCTCAGTTTTTATAATTTCAAAATTTTCATGCTCTAACTTTTACCTAGGTCGCCTTTTCGGGTTTTCGGCCTAGCGAGCCACTCAGGGAAAGTATTTCTTCAACTTGTCCATGTTGATTGGTTGGGAGAACTCTAGGCCATCTAGGTCCATCAAAACGACAGCTCCACCTGACCAGATAGACTTAATGATGTAAGGACCAGTCCAATTGGGTCTGAACTTGCCCCTAGGGTCGTGGATGGGAGCTCGGTTGTCTTTGAGCACCAAATCTCCTTCTTTCAAATTCCTGGACTTTACCTTCTTGTTGAAAGCCCTGGCAATTCTTCGTTGATAACCCTGGACATGGTACAGTGCCTTCATCCTTCTTTCATCAAAGAGCATGAGTTCTTCGAACCTGTTTTGTTGCTAGTCTGCCTCAGCTATCTGACACTCGACCCGTACTCGCAATGACAGAACCTCAACTTTGGTAGGCAGAACAACTTTCATCCCATAGACCAAGCAATATGGAGTCGCTCCTGTAGAAGTTCAAATTGAAGTCCGGTAGCCCCACAGGGCAAATGGCAACTTATCTGGCCAGTCCCGGTAGGTTTCCACCATCTTCTGTAGAATGTGCTTGATGTTCTTGTTGGCGGCCTCAACTGCTCCGTTGGTCTACGGCCGATATGTAGATGACTTATGAAAAGCCACGTTGTACTTGTCTAACAAGTCGATCACTTCCTTCTTGAAGTGGGAACCATTATCTGAAATAATCTCGTTCAAGACCCTGTAGTGACAGATGATGTTGTTCCTGATGAACTTAGCGACATGCGAAGCCTTCAACACCGCATAAGACTGGGCCTCAACCCACTTTATGAAATAATCTATCGTAACCAGAATGAACTCATGCCCATTGGACCCTTTCGTACTGATAGCTCCAATCACATCAATCCCCCAGACTGAAAACGGCCATGGCAAAGTCATGTTGTACAGCTTAGACAGCGGAATGTTCATGCGATTTGCATGGATCTGGCATTTGTGGCATCGCCGGACAAAGCCAATACAATCCTCCTCCATGGTGGACCAGTAGTAACCCTGTCTAAGGATCTTCCGGGCTAGCATCACCCCATTCATGTGCACTCTGCACTCTCTTCCATGGATGGCCTCCATCAGGCGCTTGGACTCTTCAGCATCAACACACAGCTTTTGCTTCCCCAGATGACCTGCCTTGTACAGTTTACCCCTGCAGATGATGAACTGAGCAGCCATTCTTCGTATTGCCCTCTTATCTTTGGCGTTTGCCCCTGGTGGATACATCTCTTTTTCTAAGAAGTTTCAGACATCGTAATACCAGGGGTTCTCGTCTTGAACTTCATCTATGGCAGTAATCAGCTCATAAGCCGGCACAAATTTCTGGTCAATGATGATCGGATGCATCCGGACTCCAAAAGGGATGTCTATCATGGATGATAGAGTTGCTAATGAATCTGCGAACCTGTTGTTCCCTCTTAACAGATGAGCGAAGTTCAGCTTCTCAAATCGAGGAATCAGCACGTCCAAGGTCTGGTGATAGATTCTCATCTTTTCTTCTTTGACTTTCCAATCTCCTTTAGCCTGAGATACAACAAGGTTCTAGTCCCTGATGACATCCAACCATTTTGCCCCTAGTTCTAGGGCAGCTTCTAAATCAGCAATGCATGCCTCATATTCTGCCTCGTTGTTCAAGACTTTGAATCGGAGATTGAATGCTAGAGGGATGTAGGAATTGTCGGGTGTTACTAGCAACACCCCTATCCCATACCCATATTGGTTTGATGCTCCGTCAAAGTACATCATCCAAGTTTCATATTTGACATGCAGAATAGCCTCATCTAGGAATAAGTACTCAACTGCTTCCTCCCCTTCCACTGGGTGATCGGCTAGGAACTTCGCTACCGCTCCTCCCTTTACTGACTTGCGCGTCACATACTTCAGATCAAATTCGGAAAGCAGAAGCAACCAACAGGCTAGCCTACCCGTAAGTGCCGGTTTCTCGAAGAGATATTTGATGGGATCTAATCTCGAAACCAACATTACATAGTGAGCTAACAGGTAGTGCCACAGCTTCCTGGTAGCCTATACCAAGGCCAAACAAGCCTTCTCCAGCGGAGTGTAGCGGGTCTCATAATCCAGCATATTTTTGCTCAGGTAGTAGATAGCTCTCTCCACCTTATCGTCAGAATCCTGTGCAAGCATGCAGCCCATTGTAGTTTCAGTCACTGAAAGATACCGGTCAATGGTTTCCCCGGCTCAGGCAGTGACAACACGGGTGAGTTCTGTAAATATTGTTTAATCTGTTCAAAAGTAGCTTGGCATCGGCCGTCCCATTGGAATTTCGTTCCTTTCTTCAGGAGACCAAAGAGTGGTTCACAAGTCAAGGTTAATTTTGAGATAAACTGTCTTATGAATTGCACTTTACCTAGAAAGCCTCACACCTCCTTTTCAGTCCTTGGTGGGGGCATTTCTAAGATGGCCTTGATTTTGGAAGGATCGACCTCGATACCTCTCTTTGTGATCAAGAACCCCAGTATTTTCCTTGCTGTAACACCAAACGTACACTTCTGAGGATTCAGCCGCAACCAGAATTCTCTGATCCTTTGGAAGAACTTTTACAAGGCGGTGTAGTGGCCCTCTCTTTCGTTGGACTTGACAATCATGTCGTCCACGTACACCTCAACCTCTTTGTGGATCATGTTGTGCAATATTGTGGTCGCAGCCCGTTGATATGTAGCTCCAGCATTCTTCAACCCAAATGGCATTACCCTAAAACAGTAGGTTCCCCACGGGGTGGTAAAAGCAGTCTTCTCCCGGTCTTCGGGTGCCATCAATATCTGATTGTAGCCTGAAAACCCATCCATGAATGAGAGCAGAGCATGCCCAGTAGTGAAGTCTACTAATTCATCGATATGCGGCAGAGGAAAGTCGTCCTTCGGACTGGCTTTGTTCAAATCCCTGGAATCCACACATACCGGAATTTTGCCATTTTTCTTTGGCACGAGAACTATATTGGCCAACCAAGTTGGGTACTCAGATACCAGCAAGAACCCTGCGTCAATTTGCTTGGTGACCTTTTCTATGATCTTGAGAGCCCAGTCTGGGCGGATCCTTCTAAGCTTCTGCTTAACAGTTCGGGCCTGTGGGTTAAGAGGAATTCGGTGCTGTACAATCTCTGGATCGATTCCAGGCATGTCTTCGTAGGACCACGCGAAAACGTCTTTGAAATCTTTTAATAAAGCGACTAAGCGCTCGCACTCCTCCAAAGACAACGTGGACCCAATCTGGACCAGCTGCGGGTCCTTCTCAGTACCAACATTAATTTGGGTGATTTCATCAACCAGCGGTTTTACAAACCTCTCCTGCTCTTGTTCTAACAAATATTTCAAAACCGGAGGAATTTCTTCCTCGTCGTTTTCATCGAAATTTTGAAAGTCAGAATTAATGCAATAAATCAAAGGCACAAAAAAATACTCAAAAGCCACAGCCATTCCATTCTCATTAATCACTTCCAAGTCGCCTGATTCCTCTGTTACAACAGACTCAAAGGAAAAAGAAAAAGACGACCTAGACAAGATTGTGGCATTTGGGTTATCACTCCCTGGAATACCAGACTCAGACTCAGAGGAGCTGGAACTTGATTCCTACTCCACGGACTCGGTGGAATCAGATTCTGGCTCACTACCTGACCTGGTGCTGCTCGATAAGAATCCTTCCTCATACTGCCAGATGAGGGAGGGTGCGATGGATGCATCCAAAATGTTTGAAGGTGGGCTCGCAGCCGTTTCATTCTCGATCATAAACACTGAGAGGTCATTCCTAAGCACTCACGTACGATCGGAGGATCTGAAAGTAGACAAGCCAGTGCTACCCCTATTTCAAACTCGATGCTCTTCGAATCCACTTCCTTATACCGCTCAATCTCAGCTGATGGGTCTGTCTGCTCCTCAGCAACATCATCCCCAGACAACTGTAAGTCGAAGAAAATTTGCAACCCTGGCAAGCGCCTCTTCTCTGCATTCAGCCATGGCTCAGGGAAGCCACAGAATGGAAAGTCTGCCCCCTCCCGGACGAAGCATCCGTTAAGGGTGCCCTGGATAGGCCGATGCATCAACTCAAAATGCTTCCCTGTCTGCTTAGCTCTGGCTCTCCTGACCATTTCTTGGCCCTTTCTCACCTAGTCCTCTTTGGTGGGCAAATAACCCAAGCCAAAGGTATGCGGGTTGTGCGGCACTTCGGCCAATACGGTAATGTCCTTCCGGCCACTTCTTCCTAGTCCCATCCCAGGGATGTGTTGAAGCTTGTTCATGAGGTACACTGACTGCGCGCTGACATATAACCCCTCATCAACGGCTAAGATGCTCTGAACAACCCGAGCCCCAGCTAGGGTAAATCCTGATAGGAACACATCCTCCGTGCCATGCTCGATTTCCAAAACTGGTGTAGACACCTCTGGCGGCGGTTGGATTGACAAATTCCCAAAAACAATAGCCACCCCCTTCCCGTGGGGGTATTTCAACATCTGATGCAGGGTGGAAGAGACTGCCTTCACCTGGTGCAACCCACGGCTGCCCTAGGAGTAGATTGAAGGTCGCGGGAATGTCCAAGACATGAAAATCAACATTGTGTTGTCTTGGACCAACATGGGTCTGAACCTGCATAGTCCCGATCACCTCTCTGAACCTGGGTCGCGGGATTGTATTGTCGTAAGCCCTTATCACCTGGGCAGTTGGCACAAAGTTCGCGGGCTTCAACCTGATTGCATATGCCGTCCTCGACAGGCACTCATTAATGGCGGATCCCGTGTCGACAAGAACCACCGGTATCCATTTGTCCTTACATTCCACAGAGATGTAGAGCGGTTTGTTATGGTTTGCGCCCTCAGGTAGCAGTTCCTTATCGGAAATGGTCAACGTCGGGGAAGCTCCTCTCGGAAAAACCAGTCCTACCAGCTGCTTAGGCGTGGTGTCTATTGAGAATTTGGCCTTCTCCATTGCCGAAAGGATAGCCTGTCGATGAACTCAGGAAGCCATAAGCAGTCCCCAGATGGAGATGTCTGCTTGTATCTTTTTCAGCTATTTTAGCACAGCCTCTTCTTTGAGTACCTGTTCTTTATGTTTCTCCACCTCCTTGTCCTTCCCGGACGCTTCTGGTTGATCTAAGTGTGGGGGTTTGAAATATCGCCCGCTCCTAGTCATGTGGTCAACCTCTCCCACATACCAGGTATCATCCGGCTGGCTTTGTCCCCAGTCTTCATCTGTGTGGGCAAGCCATAGGTCGTCATCTTCCCACCACATGCCATCGATAGCCGACAGACACCTGTCTGGCTCCGTTACAATTGCTCTTGTGCCCACAGCACCCTGCGTTCTTAAGCCCACAGCACGTTCCGTTGCTGTGCACACAGTACGTTCTGTCCCTGCAGGGGCTTTGGCCTTTCTGGCCCTCTCAGATTGCTTTAGTGCGGCGTGCTACTCAAAGTTTTCTGTACTCAAACTGCTCTGATCCCGAGCAAAATTCTTTACACCGGTGCTCTCCGGCAGTGCAAACTGATTCCCGGCCGTTCCGGCCACAGTAGATGTCCCTGTCCCTGATGGACCCTATTCTAGTTGAGGTTGTTCAACAACGTCCGGCTGGTCGTCAAGCCACCCAGTAGACTACGCTGACCCATCAAAATCAAACCAGTTGACTGTGACGTCTCCCGGATCTTGTTCATTGAAAAAATGAAGGTTAGCAACGTCCTCTTCCAAATCCACTAGGTCATCTAGCCCTTCTTTGATCTTGAGAGCCCAGTCTAGGCGGATCCTTCTAAGCTTCTGCTCAACAGGTCGGGCCTCTAGGTCAAGAGGAATCTGTTCCTGTACAATCTCAGGATCGATTCCAGGCATGTCTTTGTAGGACCACGCGAAAACGTCTTTGAAATCTTTTAATAAAGTGACTAAGCGCTCGCGCTCCTCCGAAGACAACGTGGACCCGATCTGGACCAGCCGCGGGTCCTTCTCAGTACCAACATTAATTTGGGTGATTTCATCAACTAGCGGTTTTACAAACCTCTCCTGCTCTTGTTCTAATAAATATTTCAAAACTGGAGGAATTTATTCCTCATTGTTTTCATCGAAATTTTGAAAGTCAGAATTCATGCAATAAATCAAAGGCACAGAAAAATACTCAAAAGCCACAGCCATTCCATTCTCATTAATCACTTCCAAGTCGCCTGATTCCTCTGTTACAACAGACTCAAATGAAAAAGCAAAAGACGACCTAGACAGGACTGTGGCATCCGGGTTATCACTCCCAGGAATACTGGACTCAAACTCAGACGAGCTGGTACCTGATTCCGACTCCACAGACTCAGTGGAATCAGATTCCGGCTCACTACCTGACCCGGTGCTGCTCGATAAGAATCCCTCCTCGTACTACCAGATGAGGGAGGGTGCGATGGATGCATCTAAAATGTTTGAAGGTGGGCTCACAGTCATTTCATTCTCGATCATAGACATTGAGAGGTCATTCCCCAAGCACTCATGTACGATCTGAGGATCTGAAAGTAGACAAGCCAGTGCTACCCCCATTTCAAACTCGGTGCTCTTGGAATCCACTTCCTTATACCGCTCAACCTCAGCTGATGGGTCTGTCTGCTCCTTGGCAACATCATCCCCAGACAACTGTAAGTCGAAGAAAATTTCCAACCCCGGCAAGCAACACTTCTCTGCATTCAGCCATGGCTCGAGGAAGCCGCAAAATGGAAAGTCTTCCCCCTCCCGGACGAAGTGTCCGTTCAGGGTGCCTTGGATAGGCCGATGCATCAACTCAAAATGCTTCCCTGTCTGCTTAGCTCTGGCTCTCCTGGCCATTTCTTTGCCCTTTCTCACCCAGTCCTCTTTGGTGGGCAGATAACCCAAGCCAAAGGTATGCGGGTTGTGCGGCACTTCGGCCGATACGGTAATGCCCTTCTGACCACTTCTTCCTAGTCCCATCCCAGGGATGTATTGAAGCTTGTTCATGAGGTACACTGACTGCACGCTGAAAAGTAACCCCTCATCAATGGCTAAGATGTTCTGAACAACCTGGGCCCTGGCTAGGGTAAATCCTGATAGGAACACATCCTCCGTGCCATGCTCGATTTCCAAAACCGGTGTAGACACCTCTAGCGGTGAATGGATTGACGAATTCCCAAAAACAATAGTCACCCCCTTCCCGTGGGGGTATTTCAACATCTGATGCAGGGTGGAAGAGACTGCCTTCACCTGGTGCAACCACAGCCGCCGTAGGAGTAGATTGAAGGTCGCGGAAATGTCCAAGAAATGAAAATCAACATTGTGTTGTCCTGGACCAACCTGGGTCTGAACCTGCACAGTCCCCATCACCTCTCTGCTTGTATTGTCGTAAGCCCTTATCACCTGGGCAATTGGCACAAAGTCCGCGGGCTTCAACCCGATTGCATATGCCGTCGTCGACGGGCACACATTAATGGCGGATCCCGTGTCGCCAAGAACCATCGGTATCTATTTGTCCTTACATTCCACAGAGATGTAGAGCGGTTTGTTATGGTTTGCGCCCTCAGGCGGCAGTTCCTTATCAGAAAAGGTCGACGTCGGGGAAGCTCCTCCTGAAAAAACCAGTCCTACCAGCTGCTTAGGCGTGGTGTCTATTGAAAGTTCTGCCTTGTCCATTGCCGAAAAGACAGCCTGTCTATGAACTCAGGAAGCCATAAGCAGTCCCCAGATGGAGATGTCTGCTTGTATCTTTTTCAGCTATTTCAGCATAGCCTCTTCTTCGAGTACCTTTTCTTTATGTTCTCCACCTCCTTGTCCTTCCCGGACGCTTCTGGTTGATCTAAGTGTGGGGGGTTTGAAATATCGCCCGCTCCTAGTTATGTGGTCAACCTCTCCTACATACCAGGTATCATCTGGCTGGCTTTGTCCCCAGTCTTCATCGGTGTGGGCAAGACATAGGTCGTCATCTTCCCACCACATGCCATCGGCAGCCGACAGACACCTGTCTGGCTCCGTTACAACTGCTCTTGTGCCCACAGCACCTTGCATTCCTACGCCCTCAGCACGTTCCGTTGCTGTGCACATAGCACTTTCTATCCCCGTAGGGGCTTTCGCCTTTCTGGCCCTCTCAGAATCTTCGATCCTTTCCTTCTCAGACTGCTTTAATGCGGCCTGCTGCTCAAAGTTTTCTGTACTCAAACTACTCTGATCCCGAGCAAAATTCTTTACACCGGTGCTCTCCGGCGGTGCAAACTGATTCTGGGACCTTCCGGCCACAGCTGATGTCTCTGTCCCTGATGGATCCTGTTCTAGTTGAGGTTGTTCAACAACGTCTGGCTGGTCGTCAAGCCACCCAGTAGACTCCGCTGACCCATCCAAATCAAACCAGTTGACTGTGACGTCTCTCAGATCTTGCTCGTTGAAAAACTGAAGGTTAGCAACGTCTTTTTCCAAATCCGCTAGGTCATCTAGCCCTTGATTAGGTCCATACTCCCGTTACACAAATCTCTGCCCCCACCAACAGTCCCACATTCGGCCTAGCCTGGCCTACTGATGTAATGTAACCGCTCGGGTTGTATATGAAGCTCGCAGATCTCTCAGGCTCTATATGACCATTCTCATATGCCTCCACAGTCGACCCAATTCTATCTTCGATAGCTACCACCACTGTTTCTGGTCTGGTTTAGGAGATGTCCAACATGCAGAAGTCAGTGCTGTCAGGGATGAACACCTCCGGCTTGGGTAGGTGGGAAGGGGTGATATATATGCTAGGGTCGTATGACACAACCCCAGTTTGGATTAGATTGATGCGTTTGGGAGGTGGAGCTTGGTTATGTGGTGGGAGAGGGTTGGTTGTGACATTCGATTTCTCCGGAGGCATGATCACCCTATTGTCAATGAGATCCTGAATCTCATGATGCAATCTAAAGCACTGGTCGGTGTCATGACCATGTTGTTGGTGAAAGGTACAGTACTTTACTCGGTTATGGGACGGGGGAAGATTACTTGGTAAGGGCCGCAGCTCTAGGGGCTTCAGGTGCCCCTTCCTGATCAAAACCCCCAAAGCTTTGGCTGGAGACATATAGAGCGGGGTAAAGGTTCTCTGGCCTCGGGGTGCAAATTTGGTCGTTTGCGAGCCACTTCCGGATGCACCAGTGAATGGTATAGCTGCAAGGGTTCTTGGGGTAGCTGCAAGGGTTCTTGGGGTAGTGGAGGTGGTGACCATACTCATATCTGAAGCTCTGGCAGCTGCAGCACTGCTTGTGCCTGCATTCGTACTGCGGTTGAATAGCCTCTTGGGCTGCTCTCTCTCATGATCGATGAGGCCCTGTTTCATAGCGTCTTCGATCTGCACCCCTATCTCATGTAAATCTACAAAGGTGGGGGAGGGGGAGAACAATCATCTTCTGCATGAGCTTAGGCTGGAGGTTGTGCACAATCATCCGAATCTGATCTTTATCAACAGGTTTGATGGTCATAATCGAGGCCTTAGCCCTCCACTGGGTCACAAAATCGGAGAAACTCTCCTTCGGCTCTTGCCTAGTTGTCTCGAGATCACGAGTCGTGACCTCGATCTGTGTATTATAGGAGTATTAAGCTATGAAGGCCTCGGCCATCTCCTCTCAACTTCTCTTAACGGAATCTTCCAATTTTGCATACCAAATAGCCGCTACACCCGACAGGGTCCGGCCAAACAGAGAAAGTTTCTGCAATCTGGAAAGGCCCATCGGCCTTAGTATGTCTGAAAACAGCCGCAAATGCACCATAGGATCACCAGACCCGTCGAAATGGTTTATGTGCAACAGTCACGGCCGAGTCGATATACCGGTCCTCTATATCTGCGACGGACTTCACACCTTGAGACTTCTTGAACAGCTTTTCAAGCTTGCTCACTTTTAACGCTGTGGGGTCCACCTCGAACTCAAAGGGAGAATCCGGTAGGTTAGTGGGTGTTTTGGATAGCTGGGGTAGAACCGGGGGTAGAGCTAGCCTGATTGGAATGTCCGTATCATCCTGGACATTAGCTACCTCCCCGAGTATTGGAACTCTTGGTGGGGGAGGAGGTTGGTGCGAAGCAGATGCCCTGGTTTTCTGCTGTAGACTGGTAATTAACTCTGCTGTTGGGTCATGACCTCGGCCTGTTGTTTGGCGAATTCCACTTGACAGGTGGCGTCTTGCTGCATAATTTTCATACTTTCCTGGAGCTGACGCATCATCTTTTCTAAGCCTGCCATAGTGTGTTGGTTTATCTAAACAAAGGGTATATCTGTCCCTGTAGTAGAAACTGAGACCTCAGCCTGACTGTTGACTGGTGGGGTAGACCACTGATCTGGCGACTGCTGTACTGATACACTGCGCCTTACTGACCTCCGTCTGGTAACTGGGGGTAAGGAATGGAACACTGGTTGTCTGTCTCTCAGATCCTCGGATCGATTAAGTCTACGACCTTTAACCCAGAGTGCTCGCGGAATATCTTCCTGGTCGGATGCAATTGTGCTAAACTACCTTGCAAAAAGATAAATAAAACATAATAAGGAAATGATGAACAGAAAAATGGACAGCATAACAGCTTAAATAAAGACAACACACAGTTGGCAAATACAAGCTGGAAGAACTGTTCTCAACCACTGATCACTGTTCCCAAATTATTGCCCCAGATTTGAATTCGATACCCGCTGGTAAAACTGATTCCCAAATACTGATGCAAATGCCTGCAGGCCTGATACCCAGACTTGCAAATTGATACGTGCATTCCTGTAGAGACGCTCTCTAAAAGCACATAACAAACAAGTGAGAGCCAAAACACCCCTGTGGAGGGGTAGGGTTTCCCAGTCCTATTTTGTCAGGAACTAGGGTTTCACTACGCACGCAGCGGTTTCAAACAACCTACAATCGGGTAAGCAACCTGTCCTAGCTTGGAATAGTCACTATGGATTCCGATATGCACTAGGTCGAATGGTAAAAAAGGGTGCCCCGGTAAAAACGGGGTTTGTGTTTCCGTCATGGCAGAGCCCGCAATCGGTCAGCCTTATGGCACGTTTCTCAAAGCGGGCCTCTGGCAAACCGTTCAAGAATAGCATGCGGCAAACACGGTGTCCTAGGCTCACCAATGCAAATGCAATGCAAAAAAACACATAAGTGTAATCAAAACAAGATATCATGAGTTCGAGTCAAGTTCTCTAGTTCCCCAGCAGAGTCGCCAAAAATTGTAGGCGCGCCCCGAGGGCCTCATGCTACAGTTCGGACTCCAATGTCACGGTTCTTAATCTGATCTCACAATGTGCAAAGTGAGATTGATGAATCACCAAAGAGTCCAAATCTGGCAAATCGTTTTGGAAAACTGATTTTAAGAAAGAAGTGCCAAACATGGACTGCTTTGCCAGATACAGAGTCGCCACCTAAATATTTTATTTTGGGGGGAATTTAGAAAACCCTGACTCGTGCCTAAGGCCACGTGTCCGTCATCACCAAAGTTGCCTTGGCTCGGGAACTTGGGTACGATTGGGGAAAGTCATTTAATGAGCACCCCTGCTCGCCCGATCAAAGATCGGCCTGTTCTAAGCATGATATTTTGTTTTTAAAAACACATGTGTTCTTATTCTGATTAATTAGCTAGAATTACTATGTGATGCGCACAACACACAAATATAGACTAGATCGCCTAAGTTGGAACAAAGCATCTCATGTTTGTTTGTTTGAAAATGGTTTGAAAATGATACTCGCAAGTAGGCTAAGACGTAGATTTGCCACCCTGAAGTGGGCTTAAAAAAAAACTCGCATTTCGATGAATTGTTCCAATTCAAGCAATCTAACCTTCACCCACAGGCATTCAGGCAGTTTATGTCACATAAGCAAATAGCCTCATGGCAAGCATGCTATCATGGCAACACTCACACACATGCAAGGATGCTAAAGCATAACACTTACAGTGTACTCCGAGCCAAAGAAAGAAGCTAATGAGAAATCATGCATGAATCTTAGCTATGCTGAGATGCCTAATGCAACAAATGCAAGAATGCAACTAAGATAGGATCGGCTTATTCTAAGATGGCATATGAGATGCAAGTTGATACATGTATTCAACTTGGTATTGAAATACAATGCAGTTAGTATGATGCGCCGAGCCCGGTGCATGCAATACAAATGAATGAATGCGAACATGCGAAGCATAAGGATGCTAATCAAAACATGACCTAGAACTAACCATTGTAAGCGGTTAAGTAAAAGGGAGAAAGACGTGGGGTTGGAAGACATTCACACACTCATGCACACTTATTACAAAATTCGCCCTCTTGACAGAGGATCCGAAAGAATAATACAAATTAACTAATTAACTAACTAACAAGCTAATCAATTAATTACACAACCAAATCGAAATAAATAACTATTCTAAGTTATTAAAACACTGAAATGGCCTCGAGACGAGGGATGAATGCGTGCTCGGACGGCTTCACTCGGAAATCCATCGCCACGCTTCATATTGCCTCTGTTTGCACTGCTCTGTACCTTTGAAAATCGTGCCAACTTCTGTGACACTTTTGAACCACCTTGTGGGCATGCTGTGAGGTCATCGACCAAGTGGTAAGGCCATCGGCCAATGGAAAGGTGCCATCGACCAATTATGGAGCTGTCGGCCAACCATGGATAGCCGATCGGCACTAAAAGTAGCCGACCAGCCATTTCTTCCTGCAGAATGCTATTTTGCTGCAGCAGAGGACAAACAGAGCATGGCGATACATTTGCAAGAAAAGATGTATGCAACTACACCCCTTATCATGTCTAAGGCTCAAAGGTGTGTAGTGCTCGACCCTCGGGCTACCAATCACGCATCTCGATGCATGATGGCCAAATGCGGCCAAGTGTGCAATTCACTATGGAATGAATGCAAAAAAAAAAAAAAAACACATGAATGCCTCGCACTCTATCATGTTGGATCAAGAGTGTCGGCGAACGAGGTTTGAGGCTCGTTTGGTCACTTCAAGTACGAAATGTCCCTCGGTCCTCGTGTTTGGTTTGACACCCCAAACCAAACATGATGCTATGTATGTGTGCCAAATACAATGCAAAGCAAGCAACCAATGTAGTGCAACATGAGCAATGCCAACTTAATGCAATGCAACCTAAGTGTACAAGCTAAGTTAGTACGATGTGAACAACTCATACATGCGATCTCAAATACAATGGGACAAGCATGCGATAGTAATGGACCATGTAATGCAAGGCATGCAAATTTCATGAAAGAAAACATGTTTAATGGACTTAGACCAAGAGGACAGAGCTTGGCCATGCCCAAATCAGTGGCCAAGACACCAAAACCAAGGCACCAAAAGGGCAAAACATGCATATACACACACTGGTCCATAAACTATACAATAATACCCAACCCTCAAACATGACCGAGATATGATAAACATGAGAATGTGACAATGCAATAAGCTCTGAAATCAGGTGAGGAATGATGCCAAATCATGTACACAAGTCAAGCATAGCATGTCAAAAGGCCCAAAGCTCAAGGTTAGCAAGGGGCTTGTACCAAGGCTACAAGAATCAAGCCTCAAAGGGCCAAGGTGAACCAAAACAGTCCTAAGGCGGACTAAAATAAGGCTAGAACATGCATGAACCTAGCCAACACGAGCTAAAACAAAGGATCAAAAGCATTAATCATGAAAAGGCAACAAAGAGGTGTTACACTACACCTAGTAAAACCAAACATGGCATGAATTCCCTGATGAAAAACAGAGTTATGGCATGTTGAAATAAGCCCAAAAACCTACTGAGATGGCATCCTAAAGGCCTAAGCATAAGGGTATACACAAGGGTCCAATCTTGAAACTCAAAGCAACAACTCTTCAAAGCATTAAAGAGATGACAAATGTGTGTGTATGGCTACACTATATGGACTGAAATATGATTTCAAATGATACCAAATCATGAGAATGGTCAAGGCAATACATGCTAGTAACTTGGACACTCAAAGCCAACAAGCTAGGTTGAACCATGGCCATTCAAAACAATGCGCACATGATCAAAACAACACCAAACAGAGCTTAAACATGGTAAAACATGGCTAAAAGTTCCTTTGGGTTGAGCTAAAATAGACAAGCATGGTGGTCCAAATGCATGATACATGCTAAGGCAATAGAGAGGATTGCAAGACAAGTGCATGGTACATGTAGAAGGCTATCAAACCAACATGAAACAGAGGTACAACATGGCAAAATAACACCAAATACTTGCTGAAATGGAGTTAAAGCAAGCTAAGCAAACATGCTATGATTATGAGCCATTTATGCTAACAAATGAGAGACAAGGAGAGGGGGTCCCTCTCCTTTTCAAAACTCCAAAACCACTTCTCTACCACTGAAAATCCACTGGATTTCAGTGGTGAGAGAGTCAAAACAAGATGGTTCCAAAACTCAAGAGGAAAGGTAAAAAATGAGGCCAAACAAGGCCTAAGAGTGGGGTAGACAACCCCCAACCAAAAGGTGACCTTAAGCAACTATAACAAGCATACAAAATCAGAACTTTTTGTAGTTCAGAGTCAAGCTTGAAACAATATGCTAGTATGTGTAAAGGCTTAAGCAAGAATGGGGTATCTAAAGGTTGTTAGCTCACCATTGAAGAACACTTCAAGAACACCACTCTAGGAGCTTCTTCTGATCAAAAACAACTCCAAGAACTCTAAAACCAACTCTTTAGCACCTCAGCAACTCAAGGATAGTGTATCACTAGGTGCCTTAGTGCAAAAGTATGAACAAAACACACTTTAGAACACAAATACACACACAAATGTAGAGAGAGGGAGATATAGAGAGAGAGATATATATCACTTCTATATCAGATTTCTTGAACTCTTTGAAAGGGAGGGGAGGCTCCCCTCTTATAGAATCTCAAATCCAAAGCTTCTTGGAGAAGCTAACACAAGGTGCGAATCCCTCTATACACGTGTATGGACGGGGGGAGATTATGCATGCCAGCTGTGACAGCTGGCATAAAATATCTGCCAAAAGCAGATGGAAAGGGTTCGGCCAGAAAATATGGCCGATTGACTAACAAAGGTGGCAGACCGACCGAAAAAAGTGCCAATCGGCCAACACCTTTGGCTGATGGCAAGAAGAGAGGGCCAATGGCTTCATGCCTTGGCAGATGGGTTGAGGAAATGGCCAAAAGCCACCCCCTTCCCTCAAAAGCAAAAAAACACAAGTGCTTGGTCCACAACCAAGCAGAAAACAGTCAAGTTGAGAGATCTTGAGGCAAGGTGCGCGGCCGAGACCTCCAGGAACTCAAAACAAACACGAGCATGGATGATCATCGAGCGTTCAAACGATGGCATCCAAGTCTTGAGGACGGTCAAAAATGGGGTGTCTATAGTTGCCCCTCTTTGACAGAACTCGAAAGTCATAAGATGATGGGAGTGAATGTCAAAGCCCAGAGACGACCCATTTTCGACAAGGGCGAAGACTTAGACGAACATACAAGGCAATAAAGATATGTGCCCGCAGGTAGGGGCAAAAATGCAAATGACATGCACGATGCTGAACATAACTTATGATCATGCAAAAGAAAGCTGTAACGAAGCATAACATGCAACAGTTTAAGCAAACGAGTAAGAATCAAACTACATTTCATGCAGAAAGGACGTAAGAAACAAATGCAATTCTCACTGCATTTCACGCGGAGAAGTCTAAAAGCGACTACCGTGGAAACCCGGAGTCTCAAACAAAACATGTCTCAACGTTGCACACGCAAGAGAGGAAAAGACTAACAATTCTCAGCATATCACAAGCAGGAGAAGGAAGAAACAACAATTCTTAGCGTATCACACGCAGGAGAAGGAAGCAATTCTCAGCGTATCGCACGCAGGAGAAGGAAACAATTCTCAGCGTATCGCACGCAGGAGAAGGAAGCAACTCTCAACGTGTTGCACCAGCAGAAGGAAGCAATTCTCAGCGTATCGCACGCAAGAGAAGGAAGCAATTCTTAGTGTATCACGTGCAGGAGAAGGAAGCAATTCTCAGTGTATCGCATGCAAGAGAAGGAAGCATGTCACACGCAGGAGAAGGAAGCAATTCTCAGCGTATCGTACGCAAGAGAAGGAAGCAATAACAATTCTCAGCGTATCACATGCAGGAGAAGGAAGCAATTCTCAGCGTATCACACGCAAGAGAAGGAAGCACTTCTCAGCGTATCGCACGGAAGAGAAGGAAGCAATTCTAAGCGTATCCCACGAACGAGATGGAAACAATTCTCAGTGTATCGCACGCAAGAGAAGAAAGGGAGCAAGACTCGATGTACCACATCGAGTGCCCTAGGGTGCTTCTAACTGAAACAAGACGAACTCAAAGGACAGGAAGGGTCTCACCTGGAATTCCCCTGAATGAACCGTACATACAATATCATGTCCTACATAAGGAAGAAATTTTAACAGGTACAATATCATTCGAAACACGCATAACAATGCAAGTGAAAAGTGCGCAATAATGCGAGTGAAGAAGTGCATGATAATGCAACCTAAGTGCGATGCATAACAATGCAATTAAAATAAGCATAACAATGCAAGAAGGGCATGTGCGACGACACAAGCCGAGTGGGATGCATAACAATGCGAACAAAACGTGCGTGACAACGCAGAGAGTGTGTGCATAACAATGCAAGTGACAAGTACATATATTCAACATAAGCATGGTAAAGGCACGTTAGTTGAAATGTAACTTCAAAGTAAGACGAGGCATGCTCAATGCAAGAGCGAAGAGACACGTAATAAGCGCCCTTATTGCAATCATTACAAAGCATCGTAATACAACATATTCAAAAGCAATTCTCGAGCTATTCTTGAATTTTGGCATATACAAAAGGATACGAAAAAGGATACACCTCGTGCGTATTGAGTGCCGCACACGGAAGACACGGTTCGAGGTCAAAACGAAGACTGGTTAAGCTTCAAAAGTGCACTTTCTTGCAGTTTCTCGAGGAATGAAGGTCCCAAACCACATAACTGACCCAAACAAGAGTGTGGGAGATGCATCGACCACAAGAGGAGGCAATCGACCATACATCGGCCATCAAATGAGATCATTGGCCAAATACTTAGCCGATCGGCTAACAATTTGGCCGATCGGCCAAAAATGGCAGTTTCAGGGCACTTTGTCCTTTTGCCTCGGGTCTTTCAATATAAGGTTTCAAACCTTATATTTTCACTTCACCCTAGCTCGAAAATCACTCCTCTCTCTCTCTCTAGGTGATTTCCCAACCTTCGATCCGATTTTTTACCGCATTTTCGAGCCTTTTCCAACGTTCGATTCGCGAAACCCTTCCCATTTCACACACTTTGAACCGAACAAAACTCGATTTCGGTGACTCTTTCTTGGTTTCCACCACTTGGGGTTTGTTTCCCCGAGTTTTCCTCGACCTTTGTGCCTTTTCCCACATTCTGACCTTTTCTCCTATTTTTCACCTCTCGGGGTTGACTTTTGGGTTGACTTTTCGCATTCTCACCCATTTTCACATTTTTGGCCATTTTTGCACTCTTTCTGAGATGATAGACGACATTCCACAGGGTGGGGCTCCCCCGGAGATGGACGTGGACCCTGAGGTTGAGCACTTGCTTCTCCGTATCCGACAATTCGACCAGACGACCTACAGGCCGGCAGTACATGTGTTGCCTCCCGATGGCATCCGCCACTTCAGGAGTTATGTGCGGGGCACACCAGAGGAGCTCTTGTTGCGCGAGCCAGAGTCACATCTGTCTTATGGCGCCACTGAGGTATGCTTCTTCTTTGTTTCATTTTCTGTAATGTAGAACATCTAACTGCGATAGTCGATTCTGCTCTTTAACTACTTAACCCAAAGTGCACCCAAACCCGATGTCTGTGTAATCTTGAACACATGCATACACAGTACATATTCAACTGAATGCTCAAACACGCTAATACACCATATGCTGTAATTCATCATGAGCACACCCGTACCCCATGTCTGAGTAAACTTGAACACATGCATACACACTGCATATTCAACTAAACGCATTCAAAAAAAAAAAAAAACTGTATTTATAACATTGCTTCACAACTGCTTCTCTTGAACACAGGGAGATTCCCATGCCTTCCGGGGGGTATGGGAATACCGTTGCCTGTGGTTGGTACATGGAGCTGCCCGATGCAGTCCGTCACCTCGTTGACCAGGCTGGCTTTGGCGTCTTCTGCATGGGACTCTCTCGCCTTACTGCGAGCAAGCCGCTTCTGGGCGCTTTGGTGGAGAGGTGGTGGGACACCACCGATTCCTTCCACCTTTCCACTGCAGGGGAGATGACGATGACTCCCTTCGACTTCTCGATGCTCACCGACATCGGGGCAGGGGGTGATCCGATTCCCTTTGACACTGACATGGACGAGTGGGACACCACCCAGATGTACTTGCTCGGTGATTGGCCACCTCTCTCCCGGCCAGGGTTCGTGAGGTATTCGTGGTTCGAGGACCACTTTAGAGTAGAGGCACTGACGACCCAGGAGGGGGTGGAGCAGTATGCTCGAGGCTTCATCATATTCTTACTGGGGACCACCCTCTTTGCCGACCGGGCGAACACTGTCGCCCTTTACTTGCGGAGTGCATTGGTGGACGTGACACAGATCCGCCGCTATGACTGGGGTGGCGTAGGCCTGGCCACACTTTCGGGATACATGAGCTCATCCTCTCACCGCAGCGGTCATTTGCTTGGAAGCTACTGGCGAGCCTGGGAGGTACAACTTCCCTTTCTGTCTTTTCAATTCTGCTCTACATTATCTGTACACTGCATATGCTGCACTCACGCAATCTGCTTTACACTGCACATTTTTCTCCGATTTCTGCTTTGTTCTATATTCTGCTCTCTGATAGGCATGCTGATATTTGCCCTGTTACATTCTACAGTTGTGGGTGTATGCCTACTTCCCTAGGCTTGCCCCAGTGCCAGATGTGGAGATCCCCCTCGGCATTCCATTTTCCCATCGATTCGATGTGAGATGTGAACGGAGGCCGCGAAAGTCCTTCCTGTTTTTCCGTAGGTACTTTGACACCATCACTGCCGCAGAGGTATTTCAAACTTTACAGTTCATTTAAGCTTTCTTTTACATTATACTTCTAACAGTAGATAACGAACTGTATATTCTCTTATTTGCAGATCACTTGGCAGCCCTGGGCTCCGTTACTTGACGCAGTGCGTGAGCAGTATGCGGGTTCTCGGGAGACAGCCCAGTTCAGGATTTTATTAGAGGGTCCGGTCTGTCGAGTTTGGTACCTGGGTGAGCGCTTCCTGCACCAGACCCTCGGCTTACCGGAGTAGATAGTTCCGAGCCCACCTCCTACTTATATGAGGCATACCGAGAGGTACGCCTTTGAGGAGATGATGAATTACACGATAAGCTGGGATTCTGACCCCTTCAGAGCCGAGGGCAACTACACCGAGTTCATTCTGGTTTATCTGATGTGGCCTTTATCCGGTGCTCACGAAGCTGAGAGAGAGAGACCTGCGACGCCCGCGACAGGAGCGGGGACATCTAGGGCAGCTCAGACCCATAGCAGGAGTGGGTCCCGGAGGGGACGGGGAGCCGAGTGGCCAGCACTACCCACTATGATGACATGCCGAGGACAGGGTGGGAAAACTTACCAGATACCTATTGCTCCTCCTCCGGCTGATCATGAGCTTCTTGGAGTTTACGGTTCGGCCCCGGTATGTACTTTATACTTTGCATTCTATACAGTCATTTCAATTTATTTGATATCCCGCAGAATACTAATGACTTCAACACTTTTACAGGCTTCCATTGAGTACACTCATCAGTCTCTGGAGCTGATTGCCTCGGTGATGGGGATGCTGCAGAGGAGCCTGGACCTGCTGACCTTCTATGGTATCCCGGTAAGTTATTTCAAACTTAGTCCAGAAACATCTGCATCTTCTATTCCACACATGATCTGATGCATTGCAATATCAATATGGCATTTGATACACAGCACTCACGGCACTAATATACTGTAACTCATACACTGCATTCGGTACTGATACACAGCTCACAGCATTCACACACCGTACTTACACACTGTATTCGGTATTCATACCTGACTCTGTATAGTATGACTGATGCATTTGGCCACTGTTCTTTTCAGGCCCCATTCCAGATTCTAGCCACAGGGGGTGTTCCAACAGGACCATCTGCATCTGCCCGAGGAGCAGGGAGAGCAGGGCGAGGGACCACAGCACGCCCCCGCAGCAAAGTCGGGCATACTCACCTTGGAAGCAGCTCACGGGAGCCGATTCCAGACAACGATGAGTCTAAGGCAGAGGTAGAGTCGTTTGAGGATGAGACTGGAGATGGCTTGGGCTCGGGCTCAGATGACGGAGCTGGCGGCGATGATCCTGGACTTTCGTCCAGGAAGAGGACGAGGATAGACTCTCGTGCTTGATATGACTTATGTTGATCCTGACATTCGTTGATTTTCTCTTTTTAGCTTTGTTCATACATTTCGGTGCTTTTCCTTTTTTGTTTTAATTTTCTTTTTACTGGTAGTTTGAGCACATTATACTACCTCAGGCAGGTTTTATTTTCCTCAAAAACTATGTACTTGAAAAGATGATGGAACGAAACAAGCTTTTTGTTGAAAAAGTGTTGCATTTGTACATTCTGAGCATCGCATCACATCGCATCGCATAACAATGTAAATGAGATTGGACTTGTTTTGAAAACCAAACACTTGAATTGCATTGATCAGGTAGTGAACCAACTAACAAAACAACTTGATAATCAAAGAACTTGACAAGCTAATCAAATGTAATTACAACTCGATAAGCAAAAGCAAAACTCAAGAACACGAGATACAACTTGATAAATAAAGTACGACAACTCGATAAACAATTTGAAATAACATAGGCGCAACTTCGCAAAATCATCACCGGAAGGCACTGAAAGTGGAGCCAATCACAAGTTCTCAACACATTCAACTCATAGATAGCTCAGAGAACAAGAGTGAAGGCTATCAGCCAAAGGGAGAGGCCATCGGCCACAATAAATGGCCATCGGCCATCATTACTAGCCGATTGGCCAAAAAATGGTGGTCGGTCGGCACTCTTTTTCGCCGATCGGCCAAAAATGGCAAGAACCACCAAAATGTTGACACCTGTCTTCCACTCACACCTTATCTTCTACAAAAGCCCCAGGTTCATAGTTTTGCTCATTTCAACACTGTTTTGCACCAAATGGAAGAGTTCCTTGTCCAAAATCTCTCAAATTGGATTGCCAACTTGGATGGTTCGGAAAAGCTGAATTTCTAGGGTTTCGGCATAAATGCACTGTTCGCGTTGAGTCGAACCCCGCTGTGTTTTCCATTCCTCCATGCCGCGGCAAGGTTTTGGAATCCGGTGACACACGTCTTTAGCATTTGCGGGCAAGAGATGTACCCCACTTTCGAGGATTTCCAAGCTTTAATGGAATCCGAGCGTGATGAAGAAATTTTGCCTCAATTCCGGTTCGGCCACGTCCAAGCCCTAGGACGGATGTGCGGCCTTACTTTGCATGACGCTCGGTCATTGATTCGCGACGGAGAGCTAGACATTCTGAGCTTGGTTTGTCGATTTTCTGATGCTGGTGACCGCGGCGATCATCATTGGCAGAGTTATCGGTGACATGCGCTTTACTTGTGCATGCTGTCTCATTTCTTACTTGCCCCAGGTTCCAGAGGGTTTAGCACTCATTTGATCGAAGTTACCGAGGGCTTAAAAGAAGGCAAGAGCTGCATCGCCATGACCTTGGCTGAGACGTTGATGGGTTTGCACGCTTTTCATCACCGGGAGATGGCTAGATTCGCGGGGAGTCCACTACTATTGCAGGTAATGTTTCTCACCCCATCTCACATATATTTCTCACAGCACTCGGCCCTCAGGCTTGGTTTTTCTCTGAAACCCTTTTCTCACTTTTTCTCTCAACGTACACCTCTCTATTCTTTAATTTCTCGTTTTTCATCCCTCTCCAGGTATGGTTGATGGATAAGTTGAAGGTTGTGGACCCTTGCGCAGCATATTCATCTCGCAGCTATTTCTTCTAGCGATGTCTAGTCGATGCCCCGGATGAGGGATGCTGGTACAACTAGATGTGCAGTTTGTTCGCAGACCGCATTGCTTGGCGCTGCCCTTGGCTCAATTTACCGGCAATGAGTTACAACATGACCCGCTAGTCCGGGATTCAATTGATAGGTTTGACACACTGTGTGTTCTGTTTTCCATTCCGGTTCTGACGCCAATTCAGACATGATTAGACTTGCCCGGAAGAGGGGATTGAGTACCCTACTGTGTTTCCGGTCCGAGGCACACAACTAGCCTGGTATGCCACAGCATGGAGGACGAGAGAGCTTCTAGCCCCTGCTTCTACTTTCAACTGCACCCTCTCTGATGAGTGCATAGATTGGCTCAATGAAGAGGCACAGAAAGGGCCCACTCTGGCATCAGAGGCTTCAACTAGCTCTGGGAGGGAACGCAGGAACACCTGACTATGCCCAAAATTTATTTACTTTAATCAAAACTTTCAAGTTTTCTTTATGAATGTAATAAAAGCAAGTTCAATTTTGTATTCAAGAGTAGGAGAACTCTGTGTTGAAATCAAAGTAATTGAAGGTTGTGGGTACTGAAAATTTTCCGTTTGGTCCAAAAATGGTCTAAGTTGTAAAAAGATTAATTTGAGCAAAATCAACTTTTGTTAAAACTTTTCAAAACCATTTTCGATATGGATCACAACTAGACACGCCTGAGATTCTATCACTAAGATGTACAACCCCGGATCCCAGCAACTGGAAAGTTTCCCCTAGTCTGAATAGCATTGCACTGGAGATCACAACCGAGCTCTCGAATGCTGAATAGACGAAGATGACCAAACATGATCACATGGACAAAGTTGATCGGGGAAGTGTTTACGGCTGAACTTCAGGATGAAGTTGCCTACTGTAGACGTCCCCCGAACGCATCCGGGAGGGTTAACTCCCGTTCGGTTCATATTGGGGTCACTACAGTTCGAAGGACTCAATTTGTCACGGTTCTAAATCTGAACCAAAGAGTCCAACTCTAGCAAATCGTTTTGAAGAAAAACAGATTTTGAAAAGAAGTGCCAAACATGGACTGCTTTGCCAGATTACAGAGTCGCCACCTAAATATTTTAAAATGGGAAATTTAGGAAACCCTAACTCGGTGCCGAAGGCCACATGTCCGTCATCACCAAAGTGGTCTTGGCTCGAGAGCTTGGGTACGATCGGGGAAGGTCAGCTATGAGCACCCCCTTTCGCCCGGTCCGAAGACCGGCCTCTACTAACCGTGATATCCGAGTTTGAAAACTTTATGTGTTCTTATTCCGGTTATTAACCTAGAATTACTATGTGATGCTCACAACACAAAAGTATAGACTAGATCGCCTAACTTGGAAATAAACATTGCATATCCGTTTTGTCTCGAAAAGCGTGTTAAATTTTGCTACTCGCAAGTAGGCTAAAATACGGATTTCAATGAATTGTTCCAACTCACGCAATCCAACCTCCATCCACAGGCATTTAAACAGTTTATCTCATGTAAGCACTTAGCCGCATGGTAAGCATACTGTCATGGCAACATTCACACGCATGTGGTATGCTAAAGCGTAAAATACTTACATCGTACTCCGTGCCAAAAACAGTAAACTAGTTAGCAAACATGCATGACCTAGTTCATGTTAAGTGGCTAATGCAACACAGACAAGATGTAATCTAGAATAGGCTCGGCTAATCCTAAACATGGCATATGAAATGCAGTCATTTGATGCACGTATTCAATTAGAAATTGAAAATTGCAATGCAGTTTGTATGATGTACCGAGCCCGGTGCATGTAAACAAATGCATGAATGCACGCATGCATAGCATCAGGTATGCTGAAATAAACGTGCCCTAATCTACCATCAAAGCAGGTAAATAAAAGGGAAGAAAGACGTGGGGTTGGAAGACATACACCCACTCACGCACACTTATTACAATCATGCCCTCGCTCGGAGGGACCGAAAGAATAATACAAGTTAATTAACTACGCAAGCTAATTAATTATTACAAATTAACTAAATTAATTAAATAAATAATTAATCTAATCAAAGCAGTAAATGCCTCGGGAAGAGGGCTCAAATGCGTCGCGTGCCCGGGACTCGCTCGGAATCGCACTGTCATGCAAGTGTGCCTCTGTTTTCCCTGCTATCCTCCTCTGAAAATTGCCAAAGTCCCAGGAGTGCCTCTCAGGGCATTGGGGAGTACCACCGGCTGAGGCAGAGCATCACCGGCTGAAGTATGTGGCCACCGGCACTCAATAAAGCTATCGGCTGCCAAATTACTGCCGGTCGGCACTAAACAGTGCCGGTCGGCACAAAATTCCTGCAGAACCTGCAGACCACAGCAGCAGAGGACAACAAAATGCATGGCAATGTGATTCAAGGTATTTATGCACTACACACACCCCTTATCATGTTATTGGCTCAAGGGGGCATGTGCCTTGATTCCCGGACCACCAATCGCGCATTTCCATGCGTGATGGCCCTAAGAACCAAGAACGCAACTTCACTTTCAAATGCATGCAAGTCACATAGGCATGAAAGGGGTACCAAACCTCTATCAAACTCACTTCAAGAGGCTTGGTATGCATGTCAATGTGGTGAAATCCTAAGTATGTCAAATAGGCATGCAATGTGGATAATGTGATACACTTATGCAAGCATGCAAACAAGCATATAAGGCAAGCATGCAAACCAATGAAATGATGGACTTAGACATGAATTAGGCAACTCAAAATGGGCCTAAAATCAGTGGCCAAAGTGCATACAAATGGAGACTAGACACACACACACATGCACATGTTAAAGTATCAACACTAAGGCATGAATTATGGCAACTCTTAAGCACACTTGAAGAGACCAAACCTAGCCAACTAGCATGCATTGAAAGCTCTAAAATTCATGTCAAACATGATGCCAAATCATGCAATGAGGTATGCCAAACAAAGCATGCAAATGGCCTAGGCTTCAAAGTAAGTCAATAAGGCATTAAACCATGCTTATACAAGGCAAATATGGCATGCACTTAACAACCTAAAACAGAGTTTTAGCATGTCAAATTAGGCCCAAGGGACCACTTAGATGGCATCTAAGAGACATAAATTCAAAGGCATGCAACAAGGCCTAAACATGGAGCATGCAACACAAGCTTAGGAAGCGGCAAAGAGGCATGCAATGTAAACATACAAGCACCTCTAAGGGACTGAAATAGCATGTGAAATGGTTCCAAACCATCAAAAACAATGCAAGCAAGGCATGTTACACACTCATGCCCTTAAGGCCAACAAGCCAAATGCAAAGAGGCTATATTAAACATGCTAAGATTGACCCAAATACTTATGGACAGACCTAAAACATGATAATATAAGCACAAAAGCTTCACAAATGCAAGCCTAAAACATGTTAGAAACTAAGGCTGACAAGCTAGTCATGTTAAGGCATCAAAAGGCATTACAAAGCAACTATGCAAAACATGCAAGGAGTGCTAAAACCAACTTGTAGCAATGTCATATTAGGGCATAATAAGCATAAAATGCAGCTAAGACATGCTCAACAAACCACCAAACATGGTGCTCCTTCGGAGGCCAAAACATGCCCTTTTCAAGGACAACAAGGAGAGGGGGTGGCCCTCTCCTTCCTAGGACTTTAAGGCACCATCTCCACCATTGAAATCCCTCAAGGTTTCAGTGGTGGAGAGGCCCAAGCATGACAGTCCCGGATCTCCACAAAATAGCACAAAAAGGGGCCCTTTCCAAGGTCTAAAGGGGGTCAAACCTCCCCAAACCACTAAGCACTCTTAATATACAATAAAGAGGGTCAAAAATCAGAACTTTTATGTGCCAAACACTAAGCCCAAAAGCTGTTTTAAACTAGACAAAAATGGAGTACAAAAATGGGGTAAATAAAGTGAGTTTCTTACCCTTGAAGCTTTTCTTTACAAATGTTGAAGTTGTTGGTTCCTTGAGCTCCAAACCAGTCAAGAACTTCAAAAACCAGCCCTTAGAACCTCAGTTGCAAGGAGAAGGTGAAACACTAGGTGTTTGTGTGCAATAGTAAGGCACAAAACACCTAGACACACAAGAGAAGGATAGAGATAGAAGGTGTATGCAACTCAAACCCTAGAAAAACCAGGGCTTCTCCCTCTCTTTTTCTCTCTAACTCTCTAAATTTGCTAACCCTAAGCCAAGAAGAAGAGCCTTCCTCTTATAGAACTTGTAAGACTTACAAGCTAAGCAAACAAGGGCTCATCCCTCCATACACGTGTATGGAGGGGAAGCTATTGGCACACAGCTGTCTGAAAATATCTCAGAAAGCAAGTGCACAGTGGTCGGCAGGGCAAAATGGTCATTTTGCCAAAACAAGTGCCGACCGGCACAAAAGAGTGCCGACCGGCACAATATAGTGCCGGTGGCAACACCAGCCAGCCGGTGGCCTCTAGCCAGTGCCGGTGGTGTGTGAGGATGCCTCACAAAGCATTCCCTGCCCTTTCAAGGCAAAACACAAGTGTTTGGTGCAAAACCAAACACAAAACGGTCGAGTTCGGAGGTCCTGAGGCAAGGCGCGCGAGCCGAGAACTCCAGGAACTCCAAACGAACACAAACATGGATAATCACCGAGCGTCCCAACGGTAACGTCCAAGTCTTGAGGACGGTCAAAAATGGGGTGTCTACACCTACGTATCCCAAAGATGGGAATCAAGCCTTATGTAGTTCGGCTTGGGTTCACTCGAGTATTTATGCTCTCCTTTGGCGCTCTAACTTTTGCCAAGGCCGCCCTTTGTGGGTTTTCAACCTTGTGAGCTCAGTTTTTATGATTTCAAATTTTTCATGCTCTAACTTTTGCCTAGGTCACCCTTTCGAGTTTTCGGCCTAGCGAGCCACTCAGGGAAAGTATTCTTCAACTTGTCCATGTTGATTGGTTGGGAGAACTCTGGGCCATCTAGGTCCATCAGAACGACAGCTCCACCTGACCAGATAGACTTAATGATGTAAGGACCAATCCAATTGGGTCTGAACTTGCCCCTAGGGTCATGGATGGGAGCTCGATTGTCTTTGAGCACCAAATCTCCTTCTTTCAAATTCCTGGACTTTACTTCTTGTTGAAAGCCCTGGCAATTCTTCATTGATAACCCTGAACATGGTACAGTGCCTTCAGCCTTCCTTCTTCAAAGAGCATGAGTTCTTCGAACCTGCTTTGTTGCCAGTCTGCCTCAGCTATCTAACACTCGGCCAGTACTCGTAATGACGGAACCTCAACTTCGATAGGCAGAACAACCTCCATCCCATAGACCAAGGAATACGGAGTCGCTCCAGCAGAAGTTCGAATTGAAGTTCGGTAGCCCCATAGGGCAAATGGCAGCTTATTTGGCCAGTCCCGGTAGGTTTCCAGCATCTTCTGCAGAATGTGCTTGATGTTCTTGTTGGCGGCCTCAACTGCTCCGTTGGACTGCGGCCGATATGTAGATGACTTATGAAAAGCCACGTTGTACTTGTCCAACAAGTCGATCACTTCCTTCTTGAAGTGGGAACCATTATCTGAAATAATCTCGTTTGAGACCCCGTAGTGACAGATGATGTAGTTCCTGATGAACTTCGCGACATGCGAAGCCTTCAACACCGCATAAGACTAGGCCTCAACACACTTTGTGAAATAATCTATCGCGACCAGAATGAACTCATGCCCATTGGACCCTTTCGAACTGACAGCTCCAATCACATCAATCCTCCAGACTGAAAACGGCCATGGCGAAGTCATGTTGTACAGATTAGATGGCGGAATGTTCATACGATTTGCATGGATCTGGCATTTGTGGCATCGCCGGACAAAGCCAATGCAATCCTCCTCCATGGTGGACCAATAGTAACCTTGTCTAAGGATCTTCCGGGCTAGCATCACCCCATTCATGTGCGCTCCGTACTCTCCTCCATGGATGGCCTCCATCAGGCGCTTGGACTCTTCAGCATCAACACACAGCTTATGCATTCCCAGATGACCTCTCTTGTACAGTTTACCCCCGCAGATGATGAACTGAGCAGCCAGTCTTCATATTGGCCTCTTATCTTTGGCGTTTGCCCCTGGTAGATGCGTCACTTTTTCTAAGAAGTTCCAGACATCGTAATACCAGGGGTTCTCGTCTTGAACTTCATCTATGGCAGTAATCAGCTGGTAGGCGGGCACAAATTTCTGGTCAATGATGATCGGACGCATCCGGACTCCAAAAGGGATGTCTATAATGGATGATAGAGTTGCTAATGAATCTGCAAACCTGTTGTTCTCTCTTCTCAAATCGATGAGCGAAGTTCAGCTTCTCAAATCGAGGAATCAGCACGTCCAAGGTCTGGTGATAGATTCTCATCTTTTCTTCTTTGACTTTCCAATCTCCTTTAGCCCGAGATACAACAAGGTTCTAGTCCCCGATGACATTCAACCGTTTGCCTGTAGTTCTAGGGCAGCTTCTAAATTTGCAATGCATGCCTCATATTCTGCCTCGTTGTTCGAGACTTTGAACCGGAGTTTGAATGCTAGAGGGATGTGGGAATTGTCGAGTGCTGTTAGCAACACCCCTATCCCATACCCATATTGGTTTGATGCTCCGTCAAAGTACATCGTCCAAGTTTCGTCTTCGACATGCAGAATAGCCTCGTCTGGAAATAAGTACTCAACTGCTTCGTTCCTTTCCACTGGGTGATCGGCTAGGAACTTCGCTACCGCTCTTCCCTTTACTGACTTGCGCGTCACATACTTCAGATTGAATTCGGAAAGCAGAAGCAAGCACCGGGCTAGCCAACCCGTAAGTGCCAGTTTCTCGAAGAGATATTTGTTGGGATCTAATCTTGAAACCAACATTAAAGAGTGAGCTAACAGGTAGTGCCGCAGCTTCCTGGTAGCCCATACCAAGGCCAAACAAGCCTTCTCTAGCGGAGTGTAGCGTGTCTCATAATCCAGCAACTTTTTGCTCAGGTAGTAGATAGCTCTCTCCACCTTGTCGTCAGACTCCTGTGCAAGTATGCAGCCCATTGTAGTTTCAGTCACTGAAAGATACAAGATCAACAGTTTCCCCGGCTCAGGCGGTGACAACACGGGTGGGTTCTGTAAATATTGTTTAATCTGTTCAAAAGCAGCTTGGCACCGGCCGTCCCATTGGAACTTCGTTCCTTTCTTCAGAAGACCAAAGAGTGGTTCACAAGTCAAGGTTAATTTTGAGATAAACTGTCTTATGAATTGCACTTTACCCAGAAAGTCTCGCACCTCCTTTTCAGTCCTTGGTGGTGGCATTTCTAAGATGGCCTTGATTTTGGAAGGATCGACCTCGATACCTCTCTGTGTGATCAAGAACCCCAGCATTTTCCCTGCTATAACACCAAACGTACACTTCTGAGGATTCAGCCGCAACCGAAATTCTCTGATCCTTTGGAAGAACTTTTGCAAGGCGGTGTAGTGGCCCTCTCTTTCGTTGGACTTGACAATCATGTCGTCCACGTACACCTCAACCTCTTTGTGGATCATGTCATGCAATATTGTGGTCGCAGCCCATTGATATGTAGCTCTAGCATTCTTCAACCCAAATGGCATTACCCTATAACAATAGGTTCCCCATGGGGTGGTAAAAGCAGTCTTCTCCCAGTCTTCGGGCGCCATCAATATCTGATTGTAGCCTGAAAACCAATCCATGAATAAGAGCAGAGCATGCCCAGCAGTGAAGTCCACTAATTCATCGATATGCGGCAGAGGAAAGTTGTCATACCCGTATCCCGCCCCTAAGAGATTTGGGCATGATCTAGTCAAAAATAGACAAACCAACCTATGGTAAATAGTAATTGGGGCCTAAGTGGAAGCGTAAATTCAACAAAATAACATGCAGATATATCCATTGAGCTACTACAATAAACCAGGACCATGCCTCAGAACAAACTTATAAGAACATACATCTGAGATACATACAGATTACAAGTCTAGCCCGGAAATTGGGCATTCACCAAAATATTAGATACAAACTGCTTTAAGCTAACGAAACTATTAAGGCCAAAAAGACAAAGCCGAACAAGACTGCACTAGTATGCAAGGGCTTCTCCAAGTGCCTAGTCATCCTTAGGCTGACAAAAGATGGCTGATAATGATGCTAGACTTGATTTCCAAGTTGATTACCTACAGGGTCAGACGAAATAACAGAATGAGACAAGCTCAGTGAATAATAATAATTAAGCAGTTTAATAATTACAATGCATAACAATAGTGCATTCACCAGAACGGAATTCAACACTAAAGTTGAGATTATTTTATTTCCTTATTTCCAGAATGGCCTTTGGCCTCGTGTTCCAATTATTACAGAACAGCCTTACGGCCCAGAATTATCAGAACGGTCTTTCGACCCAGAACAGCCTTATGGCCCAGAATTATCAGAACGGTCTTTCGACCCAGAACAGCCTTATGGCCCAGAATTATCTTTTCAACATTCATTTTCGTTAACTTCCAACCAACACAGATATTCTTATCATAACTGACAGAGAACAGAATAGCATTTACAGACATTAGAAATAAATAAACGTCTGCTCAATGTACTATTACTCACAGCGATGTGTCGGCGTGCTAGTGCCTTCAGGAGTGTGCCCTGCACACAATCATAACTTATAAATTAGTTTCCTTTTTTCTTGAATTATTGGGAAACCATTTGGTGTTATCATGCTTCATATACATTTATAATCATCTCAAAGTCATCAGAAAAATATTCTAAAAAGACCAGAGAGTACAGCACGTAAAATAGAACAACACAGATTTTTTTTCCTGAAAATCAGTCCTTCGCTCGAGCGCCACTTTGGCCGCTCGAGCGTACTGCACAATTCTACCAAAAATGCTGAGAGAGTGATTTTCTCGCTCGAGCGGGCTATCCTCCGCTCGAGCGGACCAGACGAATTCTGAAACCCTGTTTTTCCTCCATTTGAGTTCCACCTTGATATTCAAACTTCAATCTCTCAATTACAAGCATAATCAAGGATTACCATAGTTCCAAACTCATTCAAACACACAATTATGCCATATATACCAGTTCTTTCCACAAGATTGAGTTCAATCATCACTTAAATTCCATAACCCACTCCTAACTCACTTCATACTCCACATACACATATATATATACACATAGAGCTACTCAAGCTTCCAATTCAAACTCATAATTGCATATTTTCATGGAATAGCAAGGATTTAAAGTATAAATTCCCTCCATGACTCAATTTGATTCTAAAACACAAATTATCACATAAGATGTTCAACTCCTACCTTAGCTTTCCAAAAACAAGAAAGAATTCCAACCAAGATTAGGAGGGAGTGAGACAAGATCAAGGAATTTCCATACCTTAGATTCAATTCAAGCAATTCTTCACAATTTCTTCACCTTGGAGAGCTTCTCTCCTACACCCACGATTTTCCCTCTTCTAAGCCTCTCACAAAAGATGACTCTAAGTCCCCAAAAATATCCAAGGGGCTTGATATACATATATATGAATAGATATTTGTTCATATAAGACGAAATTCAATCGTTTAAGCATCCTAAAATTAAAATTTCCCAGAAAATCCCATTAGAGCTTAAAAAATATGCAGATTCTAAATATCAAGTCAATTGCTGAAAATTAAGTCTCTAAGGCGTCCAATTTTGGATTCAAATAGATTAATTGTGACAGATAATGTCCTAAACCAACAGATAGAAATTCATTTTCTCTAAGTTTCGTTTAATTCCATGTAATTTCACTTAGAATTTCACAATAGACAGTTGAAAACACAGAATAAAGAGCTGAAAAGATACCAGATTCATGTACGAGGGTCAGGTTATTACAAAAGTCGTCCTTCGGACTAGCTTTGTTCAAATCCCTGAAATCCATACATACCCTAATTTTGCCATTTTTCTTCGGCACCAGAACTATATTGGCCAACCAAGTTGGGTACTCAGATACCAGCAGGAACCCTGCGTCAATTTTCTTGGTGACCTCTTCTTTGATCTTGAGAGCCCAGTCTCGGCGAATCCTTCTGAGCTTCTGCTTAACAGGTCGGGCCTCTGGGTCAAGAGGAATCCGGTGCTATACAATCTCAGGATCGATTCCAGGCATGTCTTCGTAGGACCATGGGAAAACGTCTTTGAAATCTTTTAATAAAGCGACTAAGCGCTCGCGCTCCTCCAAAGATAACGTGGACCTGATCTGGACCAGCCGCGGTTCCTTCTAAGTACCAACATTAATATGGGTGATTTCATCAACCAGCGGTTTTACAAACCTCTCCTGCTCTTGTTCTAACAAATATTTCAAAACCGGAGGAATTTATTCCTCGTCGTTTTCATCGAAATTTTGAAAGTCAAAATTAATGCAATAAATCAAAGGCACAGAGAAATACTCCAAAACCACAGCCATTCCATTCTCATAAATCACTTCCAAGTCGCCTGATTCCTCTGTTACAACAGACTCAAAGGAAAAAGAAAAAGATGACCTAGACTAGACTGTGGCATCCGGGTTATCACTCCCAGGAATATTGGACTCAGACTCAGACGAGCTGGAACCTGATTCTGACTCCACAGGCTCGGTGGAATCAGATTCCGGCTAACTACCTAACCCGGTGCTGCTCGATAAGAATCCCTCCTCGTACAACCAGATGAGGAAGGGTGCGATGGATGCATCCAAAATGTTTGAAGGTGGGCTCGCAGCCGTTTCATTCTCGATCATAGACACTGAGAGGTCATTCCCCAAGCGCTCATGTACGATTGGAGGATCTGAAAGTAGACAAGCCAGTGCTACCTCCATTTCAAACTCGATGCTCTTGGAATCCACTTCCTTATACCGCTCAACCTCAGCTGATGGGCCTGTCTGCTCCTCGGCAACATCATCCCCAGACAACTGTAAGTTGAAGAAAATTTCAAACCCCGGCAAGCGTCTCTTCTCTGCATTCAGCCGTGGCTCGGGGAAGCCGCAAAATGGAAAGTCTTCCCCCTCCCGGACGAAGCGTCCGTTCAGGGATCCCTAGATAGGCAAATGCATCAACTCAAAATGCTTCCTTGTCTGCTTATCTCTAGCTCTCCCGGCCATTTCTTTTCCCTTTCTCATCTAGTCCTCTTTAGTGGGCAGATAACCCAAGCTAAAGGTATGCGAGTTGTGCGGTATTTCGGCCGATACGGTAATGCCCTTCTGGCCACTTCTTCCTAGCCCCATCCCAAGGATGTATTGAAGCTTGTTCATGAGGTACACAAACTGCGCGCTGACATATAAGCCCTCATCAACGGCTAAGATGTTCTGAACAACCCGGGCCCCGGCTAGGGTAAATCCTAATAGGAACACATCCTCCGTACCATGCTCGATTTCCAAAATCGGTGTAGACACCTCTGGCAGCGGATGGATTGACGAATTCCCAAAAACAATAGTCACCCCCTTCCCGTGGAGGTATTTCAACATCTGATGCAGGGTGGAAGAGACTTCCTTCACTTGGTGCAACCACGGCCGCCCTAGGAGTAGATTGAAGGTCGCGGGAATGTCCAAGACATGAAAATCAACATTGTGTTGTCCTGGACCAACCTAGGTCTAAACCTGCACAGTCTCCATCACCTTTCTGCTTGTATTGTCGTAAGCCCTTATCACCTGGGCAGTTGGCACAAAGTCCGCGGGCTTCAACCCGATTGCATATACCGTCCTCGACGGGCCGACATTAATGGCAGATCCCGTGACGACAAGAACCACCGGTATCCATTTGTCCTTACATTCCACAGAGATGTAGAGCGGTTTGTTATGGTTTGCGCCCTCAGGCGACAGTTCCTTATCGAAAAAGGTCGACATCGGGGAAGCTCCTCCCAGAAAAACCAGTTCTACCAGTTGCTTAGGCGTGGTGTCTATTGAGAGTTTGGCCTTGTCCATTGCTGAAAGGACAGCCTGTCTATGAACTCAGGAAGCCATAAGCAGTCCCCAGATGGAGATGTTTGCTTGTATCTTTTTCAGCTATTTCAGCATAGCCTCTTCTTCGAGTACCTTTTCTTTATGTTTCTCCACCTCCTTGTCCTTCCCGGACGCTTCTGGTTGATCTAAGTGCGGGGGTTTGAAATATCGCCCGCTCTTAGTCATGTGGTCAACCTCTCCCACATACCAGGTATCATCCGGCTGGCTTTGTCCCCAGTCTTCATCTGTGTGGGCAAGACATAGGTCATCATCTTCCCACCACATGCCATCGGCAGCCGGCAGACATCTGTCCGACTCTGTTACAACTGCTCTTGTGCCCACAGCACCTTGTGTTCTTGTGCCCGCAGCATGTTCCGTTGCTATGCACACAGCACATTCTGTCCCCACAGGGGCTTTGGCCTTTTTGGCCCTCTCAGAATCTTCGATCCTTTCCTTCTCAGACTACTGCTCAAAGTTTTCTGCACTCAAACTGCTTTGATCCCAAGCAAAATTCTTTACACCGGTGCTCTCCGGTGGTGAAAACTGATTCCCGGCCCTTTCGGCCACAGCAGATGTCCCTGTCCCTGATGGATCCTGTTCTAGTTGAGGTTGTTCAACAACGTCCGGCTGGTCGTCAAGCCACCTAGTAGACTCCGCTGACCCATCAAAATCAAGCCAGTTGACTATGACGTCTCCCAGATCTTGTTCGTTGAAAAACTAAAGGTTAGCAACGTCCTCTTCCAAATCCGCTAGGTCATCTAGCCCTTGATTAGGTCCATCCTCCCGTACTACACAGATCTCTGCCCCCACCGGCAATCCCACATTTGGCCTAGCCTGGCCTGCTGATGTAATGTAACCGCTCGGGTTGTATATGAAGCTCGTAGATCCCTTAGGCTCTATACGACCATTCTCATCTACCTCCACAGTCGACCCAATTCTATCTTCGATAGCTACCACCACCGTTTCTAGTTGGGTTTGGGAGATGTCCAACATGCACAAGTTAGTGTTGTCAGGAATGAACACCTCCGGCTTGGGTAGGTGGGAAGGGGTGATATATATGCTAGGGTCGTATGACACAACCCCAGTTTGGATTAGATTGATGCGTTTGGGAGGTGGAGCTTGGTTATGTGGTGGGAGAGGGTTGGTTGTGACATTCGGTTTCTCCGAAGGCACGATCACCCTATTGTCAATGAGATCCTGAATCTCATGACGCAATCTAAAGCACTGGTCGGTGTCATGACAATGCTGTTGGTGAAAGGCGCAGTACTTTACCGGGTTATGGGAGGGGGGAAGATTACTTGGTAAAGGCCGCGGCTCTAAGGGCTTCAGGTGCCTCTTCCTGATCAAAACCCCCAAAGCTTTAGATGGAGACATATACAGCGCGGTAAAGGTTCTTTGGCCTCGGGGTGCGAATTTGGTCGTTTGCAAGCCACTTCCGGATGCACCGGTGAATGGTATAGCTGCAAGGGTTCTTGGGTTAGTGGTGGTGGTGACCATTCTCACATCTGAAGCTCTGGCAGCTGCAGCACTGCTTGTGCCTACATTCGTACTGCGGTTGAATGCCCTCTTGGGCTGCTCTCTATCAAGATCGATGAGGCTCTGTTTCATAGCGTCTTCGATCTGCACCCCTATCTCATTTAAATCTGCGAAGGTGGGGAGGGGGAGAACGATCATCTTCTGCATGAGCTTGGGCTGGAGGTTGCGCACAATCATCCGAATCTGATCGTTATCAACAGGCCTGATGGTCATCATCGAGGCCTTAGCCCTCCACCAAGTCACAAAATCGGAGAAGCTCTCCTTCGGCTCTTGCCTAGTTGTCTTGAGATCACGAGTCGTGACCCTCGATCTGTGTATTATAGGAGTATTAAGCTATGAAGGCCTCGGCCATCTGCTCCCAACTTCTCTTAACAGAATTTTCCAGTTTTGCATACCAAATAGCCGCTACACCCGACAGGGTCCGGCCAAACAGAGAAAGTTTCTGCAATCTGGAAAGGCCCATCGGCCTTAGTATGTCTGAAAATAGCCGCAAATGCACCATAGGATCACCAGACCCGTCGAAATGGTCTATGTGCGGCATTTTAAACCGGTCCGACAGAGTAACGGCCGAGTCGGTATACCCGTCCTCTATATCTGGGATGGACTTCACACCCTGAGACTTCTTGAATAGGCTTTCAAGCTTGCTCACTTTTAATGCTATGGGGTGCACCTCGAACTCAAAGGGAGAATCCGGTAGGTTAGTGGGTGTGTTGGAATGCTGGGGTAGAACCAGGGGCAGAGCTGGCCTGATTGGAATGTCTGTATCATCCTGGACGTTAGCTGCCTCCCCGAGTATTGGAACTCTTGGTAGGGGAGGAGGTTGGTGCGAAGCTGACGCCCCGGTTTGCTGCTGTAGACTAGTAATTAACTCTGCTGTTAGGTCATGACCTCGGCCTGTTGTTTGGCGAATTCTGCTTGACCGGTGGCGTCTTGCTGCATAATTTTCATACTTTCCTGGAGCTGACGCATCATCTCTTCTAAGCCTGCCATAGTGTGCTGGTTTATCTAAACAAAGGGTATATCTGTCCCTGTAGTAGAAACTGAGACCTCAGCCTGACTGTTGACTGGTGGGGTAGACCACTGATCTGGCGACCGCTGTACTGATACACTGCGCCTTACTGACCTCCGTCTGGTAACTGGGGGTAAGGAATGGAACATTGGTTGTCTGTCTCTCAGATCCTCGGATCGACTAAGTCTATGACCTTTAACCCAGAGTGCTCGCGGAATATCTTCCTGGTCGGATGCAATTGTGCTAAACTACCTTGCAAAAAGATAAATAAAACATAATAAGGAAATGATGAACAGAAAAATGGACAGCATAACAGCTTAAATAAAGACAACACACAGTTGGCAAATAAAAGCTGGAAGAACTGTTCTCAACCACTGATCATTGTTCCCAAATTACTGCCCCAGATCTGAATCCGATACCCCCTGGTAAAACTGATTCCCAAATACTGATGCTGATGCCCGCAGGCCTGATACCCAGACTTGCAAACTGATACGTGCGTTCCTGTAGAGACGCACTCTACAAGCACATAACAAGCAAGTGAGAGCCAAAACACCCCTATGGAGGGGTAGGGTTTCCCTGTCCTATTTTGTCAGGAACTAGGGTTTCACTACATACGCAGCGGTCTCAAACAACCTACAATCGGGTAAGCAACCTGTCCTATCTTGGAATAGTCACTATGGTTTCCGATATGCACTAGGTCGAATGGTAAAAAAGGGTGCCCCGGTAAAACAGGGGTGTGTGTTCTCGTCGTGGCAGAGCCCACAACCGGTCAGCCTTATGGCACGTTTCTCAAAGCGGGACTTCGGTAAACCGTTCAGGAATAGCATACGGCAAACACAGTGGCCTAGGCTCACCAATGCAAATGCAATGCAAAGAAACACATAAGTGTAATCAAAACAAGTTAGCATGAGTTCGAGTCAAGTTCTCTAATTCCCCAGCAGAGTTGCCAGAAACTGTAGACGCGCCCCGAGGGCCTCATGCTGCAGTTCAGACTCAAATGTCACGGTTCTTAATCTGATCTCACAATGTGCAATGTGAGATTGATAAATCACCAAAGAGTCCAAATCTGGCAAATCATTTTGGAAAACTGATTTTTAAGAAAGAAGTGCCAAACATGGACTGCTTTGCCAGATACAGAGTCGCCACCTAAATATTTTATTTTGGGAAAAATTTAGGAAACCCTGACTCGTGCCTAAGGCTACGTGTCCGTCATCACCAAAGTTGCCTCAACTCTGGAACTTGGGTACGATTGGGAAAGGTCATTTAATGAGCACCCCTGCCCGCCCGATCAAAGATCGGCCTGTTCTAAGCATGATATTTTGTTTTTGAAAACACATGTGTTCTTATTCCAATTAATTAGCTAGAATTACTATGTGATGAGCACAACACACAAGTATAGACTAGATCGCCTAAGTTGGAACAAAACATCTAATGTTTGTTTGTTTGAAAATGGTCTGAAAATGCTACTCGCAAGTAGGCTAAGACGTGGATTTGCCACCCTCAAGTGGGCTTTGGAAAACATGATTTTGCCACTCTCAAGTGGGCTTAAAAAAAACTCGCATTTCGATGAATTGTTCCAATTCAAGCAATCTAACCTTCACCCACAGGCATTCAGGCAGTTTATGTCACATAAGCAAATAGTCTCATGGCAAGCATGCTATCATGGCAACACTCACACACATGCAAGGATGCTAAAGCATAACACTTATAGTGTACTCCAAGCCAAAGAAAGAAGCTAATTAGAAATCATGCATGAATCTTAGCAATGCTGAGATGCCTAATGCAACACATGCAAGAATGCAACTAACATAGGCTTGGCTTATTCTAAGATGGCATATGAGATGCAAGTTGATACATGTATTCAACTTGGTATTGAAATACAATGCAGTTAGTATGATGCGCCGAGCCCGGTGCATGCAATACAAATGAATGAATGCGAACATGCGAAGCATAAGGATGCTAATCAAAACATGACCTAGAACTAACCATTGTAAGTGGTTAAGTAAAAGGGAGAAAGACGTGGGGTTGGAAGGCATTCACACACTCATGCACACTTATTACAAAATTCGCCCTCTCGACAAAGGGTCCGAAAGAATAATACAAATTAACTAATTAACTAACTAACAAGCTAATTAATTAATTACACAACCAAATCGAAATAAATAACTATTCTAAGTTATTAAAACACTGAAATGGCCTCGAGAAGAGGGATGAATGCGTGCTCGGACGGCTTCGCTTGGAAATCCATCGCCACGCTTCATATTGCCTCTGTTTGCACTGCTCTGTACCTCTGAAAATTGTGCCAACTTCTGTAACACTTTTGAACCACCTTGTGGGCATGCTGTGAGGTCATCGACCAAGTGGTAAGGCCATCGGCCAATGGAAAGGTGTCATCGACCAATTATGGAGCTGTCAGCCAACCATAGATAGCCGATCGGCACTAAAAGTAGCCAACCGGCCATTTCTTCCTGCAGAATGCTGTTTTGCTGCAGCAGAGGACAAACAGAGCATGGCGATACATTTGCAAGAAAAGATGTATACAACTACACCCCTTATCATGTCTAAGGCTTAAAGGTGTGTAGTGCTCGACCCTCAGGCCACCAATCATGCATCTCGATGCATGATGGCTAAAGGAGGCCAAGTGTGCAATTCACTATGGAATGAATGCAAAAAAAAAAAAAAATGAATTCCTCACACTCTATCGTGTTGGATCAAGAGTGTTGGCGACCGAGGTTTGAGGCACGTTTTGTCACTTCAAGTACGAAACGTCCCTCGGTCCTCGTGTTTGGTTTGACACCCCAAACCAAACAAGATGCAATGTATGTATGCCAAATACAATGCAAAGCATGCAACCAATGTAGTGCAACATGAGCAATGCCAACTTAATGAGCAACTTAATGTAGTGCAACATGAGCAATGCCAAATACAAGCTAAGTTAGTACGACATGAGCATGTCAAGAGCCATGTGAACAACTCAAACATGCGATCTCAAATATAATGGGACAAGCATGCGATAGTAATGGACCATGTAATGCAAGGCATGCAAAGTTCATGAAAGCAAACATGTTTAATGGACTTAGACCAAGAGGGCAGACCTTGGCCATGCCCAAATCAGTGGCCAAGACACCAAAACCAAGGCACCAAAAGGGAAAAACACACATGTACACACATTGGTCCATAAACTATGCAACAATGCACAACCCTCAAACATGAGCGAGATGCGAAAAACATGAGAATGTGACAATCCAATAAGCTCTGAAATTAGGTGAGGAATGTTGCCAAATCATGTACACAAGTCAAGCATAGCATGTCAAAAGGCCCAAAGCTCAAGGTTAGCAAGGGGCTTGTACTAAGGCTACAAGAATCAAGCCTCAAAGGGCCAAGGTGAACCAAAACAGTCCCAAGGCGGACTAAAATAAGGCTAGAACATGCATGAACCTAGCCAACACAAGCTAAAACAAAGGATCAAAAGCATTAAGCATGAAAAGGCAACAAAGAGGTGTTACACTACACCTATTAAAACCAAACATGGCATGAATTCCCCGATGAAAAACAGAGTTATGGCATGTTGAAGTAAGCCCAAAAACCCATTGAGATGGCATCCTAAAGGCCTAAGCATAAAGGTATACACAAGGGTCCAATCTTGAAACTCAAAGCAACAACTCTTCAAAGCATTAAAGAGATGACAAATGCATGTGTATGGCTACACTATACGGACTGAAATATGATTTCAAATGATGCCAAATCATGAGAATGGTCAAGGCAATGCATACTAGTAACTTCGACACTCAAAGCCAACAAGCTAGGTTGAACCATGGCTATTCAAAACAATGCACACATGATCAAAACAACACCAAACAGAGATTAAACAAGGTAAAACATGGCTAAAAGTTCCTTTGGGTTGAGCTAAAATAGAGAAGCATGGTGGTCCAAATGCATGATACATGTTAAGGCAATAGAGAGGATTGCAAGACAAGTGCATGGTACATGTAGAAGGCTATCAAAGCAACATGAAACAGAGGTACAACATGGAAAAATAACACCAAATACTTGCTGAAATGGAGTTAAAGCAAGCTAAGCAAACATGCTATGATTATGAGCCATTTATGCTAACAAATGAGAGACAAAGAGAGGGGGGTGTCCCTCTCCTTTTCAAAACTCCAAAACCACTTCTCTACCACTGAAAATCCACTAGATTTCTGTGGTGAGAGAGTCAAAACAAGATGGTTCCAAAACTCAAGGGGAAAGGTACAAAATGAGGCCAAACAAGGCTAAGAGGGGGGTAGACAACCCCCAACCGAAAAGTGACCTTAAGCAACTATAACAGCATACAAAATTAGAACTTTTTGTAGTTTAGAGTCAAGCTTGAAACAATATGCAAGTATGTGTAAAGGCTTAAGCAAGAATGGGGTATCTAAAGGTAGTTAGCTCACCTTTGAAGAACACTTCAAGAACACCACGCCAGCAGCTTCCTTTGATCAAAAACAACTCCAAGAACTCTAAAACCAACTCTTTAGCACCTCAGCAACTCAAGGATGGTGTATCACTAGCTACCTTAGTGAAAAAGTGTGAACAAAACACACTTTAGAACACAAATACACACACAAATGTAGAGAGAGGGAGATATAGAGACAGATATATATATCACTTCTATATCAGATTTCTTGAACCCTTCGAAAGGGAGTGGAGGCTCCCCTCTTATAGAATCTCAAATCCAAAGCTTCTTGGAGAAGCTAACACAAGGTGCAAATCCCTCCATACACGTGCATGGAGGGGGGGGATTATGCATGCCAGCTATGACAGCTGGCATAAAATATCTACCAAAGCAGATGGAAAGGGTTCGGCCGGAAAATATTGCCGATTGACCAACAAAGGTGGCCGACCGACAAAAAAAAGTGTCGATCGGCCAACACCTTTGGCTGATGGCAAGAAAAAAGGGCCGATGGGCTTCATGCCTTGGCCGATTGGTTCAGGAAATGGCCAACAATCCACCCTCTTCACCCAAAAGGGAAAAACACAAGCGCTTGGTCCACAACCAAGCAAAAAATAGTCAAGTTGAGAGATCTTGAGGCAAGGTACGCGACCGAGACCTCTGGGAACTTAAAACGAACACGAGCATGGATGATCATCGAGTGTTCAAACGATGGCGTCCAAGTCTTGAGGACGGTCAAAATTGGGGTGTCTACAGTCGGCTGAGCATTGCAAGTGGCTGGCCGACCACTTAAAGTGGTCGGCAGCTTTCCCCTTGTTTTGGCAGACTGTGTGGATGCCAGCTGTGCCAGCTAGAGGGCACAGACTGTATCCTCCATACACGTGTATGGAGGGATTGCTTCCAAGTTTTAGCTTCTCTAAGAAGCCTTAACTTTTGTTTTTCTATAGGAGAGAGCCTCCCTCTCCATTCGAGAGGTTCTGATTTTCCCTAAGGCATAAGTATATATATCCTTCTTTATCTCTATATTTGGTGCCTTAAGAGTGTGTTGTTCTTCACTTTTGCACCACAACTCTTAACCATACACCCCTATCATTAAACTGAGGTTCTTGGAGGACATTTTGGAGGTTAAAAAGCTAGTTCTTGGATGAGAAATTTGCTGGTATTGCAGTGCTTCAAGGGTAACCTCTTTTCTCTCTTTTAAGCTTTGTTTTGATCACTCTCTTAGCCATATTTTCATGCTTCTCTTGGCTTAACATTGAACTACAAAAAGCTCTATTTTTCAGTCCTTAGCATGTTTGTTTAAGGCCCTTTTGGTGTTGAGGGCCTTCTACCCTCTTGCATGCTTTGTTTAGTCTTGTTTTGTGCCATGCCTTAAGGCCTTTGGGTTGGTCTTTTCTTGGCCTTTTAGCCACTGAAATCCAATGGATTTTCAGTGGTAGGCATGTCATTTTGAGGCCTCAAATCAGAGGGGGGTGATCCGCTCTCTTCTTATTTTGTTTGCTTGCATTATTGGCCTATCAAAGGAGCATGCGTCTTCATACTTTCAAGGCTTGGTTTAGACACTTTTTTGTGACTTTTAGGGCCTGCCTTAGCTCTATCTATGACTGGTTTGGTCACCTTGTGTTTGCTTCTTGTATGTGTAGTGTAATCCCATTTATGGCTCATCAAAGTAGCATGTCTTCCTAGCATGTATTGACTCCATTTCAGTAGATTTTTTGTCATTATTTGACATGTCATGACTCTGTTTTTGGCTGGTTTGGTAGCCTCTTGCATGCTCCATATGCTTGTAGTGTAAATCTTGTTACTTGCTTTGTTTGCATGATGTTTTGGCTCATTATTCTAGCATATTTTGGATATGCCCCAGCATGATTTTGTTCATATTTTGGGCTGTTCTAGCTCTGTTTTGAGGCTTCTTGGCCGAATGATGCTTGTCATGCATGCTTGTAGTGTAATAGCCTTGACTAGCTTTGAATTTCGAGGCCTCTTGCATACTTAACTTGAGGTATTTGCATATTTTGGCATCATTGATAATGATATTTCAGAGCATGTAGGGCTGTTATACCTCCATATTTTCCACTCCTTAAGTGCTTTTGTGAGTTGTGCCTTTATGCCCTATTTGTGAGCCATTACATGAGCCTCATTTTTGTGCCTTTCAAGCCATCATCTCAACCCATCTTTGCTACTGTTTTGGCCTGCATAGGGTCTGTTTGGGGTTGGTTTGGCCATTTGAGCATTGTCTTGCATGCCTCTAGTGTAATACACTTCACTAGCTTCGATGCTTGAGCTTTTCAACATGCATTACATGGGTTGTTCGTATGATTCTAAGTCATTTTGCATGCCATTTCAGTGCTGGAGCATATGCCATTGTACTCCATGTTTCATCCTTTCAATGCCATTGGAGAGTTGTATTTTGCGCCTTGAGCTTGGGCCAATATGCATGCATGTTTGTATAGCATTTTGAGTTTCTATCTTAGCATGTATGGCCACTGATTTGGGCATGACTAAGGTCAGTCCATTTTGGTTTAAGTCCATCGAGCATTGTGTATGCTATGTGGTTCATTGCGTTGTGTATGCCACATCCATTTGCATTGTGTATGCTAGTTGTTGTTCACATTGATTGCATACCTGTGATGCCTTGCATTGAGTATGTATGCATGTGCATCGGCATGCCATTAGCCTTGTTAGGTTGTTCATGTTGCATTGCATGTTTTCATGCTTGTCCCTTGCATCTTGTTCACATGCTTGTTTCATTGCATTGCATGTTCGCATGCTTGAGCCACATTGTGTATGCCATGACATGTTATTTGTTGCATTGTGTTTGGAATAGGAGTTAGTCCAAACATGGGAAACGAGGGCGTTTCATACTCGAAGTGATGAAACGTGCCTCAATTCTCAGTCGCCGACACTCTTGACTGTACATGATGGAGTTTTAGGCTTTATGTGTTCGTGTGTGCATTCATTTCATATTGAGTTGTGCAACTTGGGCTCCTCGGCCATCATGCATTGAGATGCATGATTGGTGGCCCGAGGGTTGAGAACCATACTCCCTTCAGCTTACGTAATGATAGGAGGGTGGTTGTGCATACATGTGTTGCAAATAATTTGCCATGCCCCTTTCTTGCTCTCTGTTGCAGCAAACTAGAAATCAGCAACAAAAAATGGTCAGCCGACCAAATAAAGTGGCTGGCCGACCACTTTTTTTGGTTTTCAGCATAAAAAGTTGTCGGCAGGTGGTCTCCAGTGCCAACAACTGGTCGGCAGCATCCCTACAGGTTCCCATGGTGGAGTTTCAGCCTTCTAAAGTTTTGTGCAGTGTTCTGGGACCAGTTGCAAATAGAGGCAAATCGGGGCATCGCGATGGATTTCCAAGCGAGGCAATTCGAGCATGCATGCATCCCTCATCACGAGGCCATTTTAGTACTTTTGTTAGCTTAGAATGTGTATTTGTTTCAATTTGGTTGTGTAATAATTAATTAGCTAGAATAGTTAGTTAATTAGTTGGTTCTGTATTATTTATTCGGACCCTCCGTCGAGAGGGCACAACTGTTGTAATGAGTGTCCGTGTGTGTGATTCATGTCTTCCAACCCCCATTTCTTTCTCCCTTTTATTTACCAGCTTACGATGGTTAGTTTTAGGGCATGTTGCAATTAGCATCCTTATGCTTCGCATGTTTGCATTCATTCATCTGTCTTGCATGCACCGGGCTCGGCACATCATACTAACTGCATTGTATTTCAATACCAAGTTGAATACATGTATCAACTGTTGCATTTCACATGCCATTTTAGAATAACCAAGCCTATCTTAGTTGCATTCTTGCATGTGTTGCATTAGCCATCTTAACATGAACTAGAATCATGCATTGATTACTAACTAGTTTCTATTTTGGCTCGGAGTACTCGGTAAGTGTTTATGCTTTAGCATCCATGCATGAGTGTGAGTGTTGCCATGATAGCATGCTTGCTATGAGGCTATGTGCTTATGTGATATAACTGCTTGGATGCCTGTGGGTGACGGTTGGATTATTTGAATTGGAACAATTCATTGATTGCGAGTTTTAAGCCCACTTGAGAGTGGCAAAATCATGTTTTCCTAAGCCCACTTGAGGGTGGCAAAATCCGCATTTTAGCCTACTTGCGAGTAGCAAACCGTTTTCAAAACAAACGAATATGAGATGTTTTGTTCCAACTTAGGCGATCCAGTCTATACTTGTATGCTGTGCGCATCACATAGTAATTCTAGCTAATAAACCGGGATAAGAACGCATGTGTTTTCAAAAACAAGATATCATGTTAGTAAAGGCCGATCTTTGATCGGGTGAGCGGGGGTGCTCATTGCATGACCTTCCCCTCTCGTACGCAAGTTCCCGAGCCAAGGCAACTTTGGTGATGACGGACACGTGGCCTTAGGCACAAGTCAGGGCTTTCTAAATTCCACAAAATAAAACATTTAGGTGGCGACTCTGTATCTGGCAAAGCAGTCCATGTATGGCACTTCTTTCTAAAAATCAATTTTTCAAAATGATTTGCCGGATTTGGACTCTTTGGTGATTTATTGGTCTTGCATTGCACTTTGTGAGATTAGATTCAGAACCGTGACATTTGAGTCCGAACTGTAGTGAGCCTAATGAACAAAATGGGATTTTCCCAAGACGTTCGGGCGTGTCTACAGTTTCTGGCGACTCTGCTGGGGAGTTTGGAGAACTTGACTCGAACTCATGATATCTTGTTTTGATTACACTTATGTGCTTCTTTGCATTGCATTTGCATTGGTGCGCCTAGGACACCGTGTTTTCCATCTTCTATTCCTGAACGGTTTGCTGAAGGCTCGCTTTGAGAAGCGTGCCATAAGGCTGACCGGTTGCGGGCTTTGCCACGATGGGAACACAAACCCCAATTTTTACCAGGGCACCCTTTTTGACCATTCGGCTTAGTGCATATTCAGAATCCATAGTGACTATTCCAAACTAGGACAGGTTGCTTACCCGATTATAGGTTGTTTGAAACCGCTGTGTGCGTAGTGAAACCCTAGCTCCTGACAAAATAGGACAGGGAAACCCTATCCCAACATAGGGGTGTTTTGACTCTCACTTGTTTGCTATGTGCTTTTAGAGTGTGTCTCTACCGGAATGCATGTGTCAGTCTGCAAGTTTGGGTATCAGGCCTGCAGGCATCAGTGTTTTAATAATCAGTTATATCCGCGGGTATCAGATTCAGATTTGGGGCAGTGATTTGGGAAACAGTGATCAGTGGTTGAGAATGGTTCATTCAGCATATGTTTGCCAACTGTGTGTTGTCTTTATTTAAGTTGTTATGCTGTCCGTTTGTCTGTTCATTATTTCCTTGTTATGCTTTATTTATCTTTTTGCTAGGTAGTTTTGCACAATTGCTTCTGACCAAGCAGATATTCCCCAAGCACTCTGGACTTGAGGTCACAGACTCCATCGATCTGAGAATCTGATAGACGGAAAACCAATGTTCCACTCTTTACCCCCGGTTGCTAGATGGAGGTCAGTAAGGCGTAGTGTATCGGTATCGCGGTTGCCAGATCAGTGGTCCTTGAGTAGTCAGGTTGAGATTTCCGAGTCTACTGCAAAGACATATATACCGGTAGTTTAGTTAGATCAGGGCAGTATGGCAGGAATGGAGGAGATGATGCGTCAGCTCCAGGAGAGTATGAAAACCATGCAGCAGGACGCTGCCCGTCAAGCGGAATTTGCCAAACAACAGGCCGAAGTCATGGCCCAACAGGCAGAGTTAATTACCAGGCTACAGCAGCAAGCCGAAGCATCTGCTTCACACCACGTTCCTCCCTCACCAAGGGTTCCCATACTTGGGAAGACAATACACGTGCAGGATGATACGGACGTCCCAACAGGGCCGGCTCCGCCCCCGATCCTACCCCAACCACCCAAAGCGTAGACCAACCTACCGGATTCTCCCTTTGAGTTCGAGGTGGATCCCACGGCTTTAAAAGTGAGCAAGCTAGAAAAGCTGTTCAAGAAGTCTCAAGGCGTGAAATCCATTCCAGATATTGAGGATGGGTATACCGATTCGGCTGTAACTTTGCCAGACCGGTTTAAAATGCCGCACATAGACCATTTCGACGGGTCTGGGGATCCCATGGTGCACCTACGGCTGTTTTCAGATATCTTAAGGCTGATGGGCCTCTCCAGATTACAGAAGCTTTCCCTGTTTGGCCGGACCTTGTCAGGTGTAGCGACTATTTGGTATGCAAAACTGGAAGACTCTGTTAAGAGGAACTGGGAAGAGATGGCTGAGGCCTTCGTGGCTCAATACTCCTATAATACACAAATCGAGATCACAACTCGTGATCTTGAGATGACTAGACAGGAACCGAAGGAGAGCTTTTCCGACTTCGCAACCCGTTGGAGGGCCAAAGCCTCAATGATGACCATTAGGCCGACTGATAAAGACCAAATACGGATGGTTGTGTGCAACCTCCAGTCCAAGCTCATGCAGAAGATGATCGTCCTTCCCCTCCCTACCTTTGCAGATCTACATGAGATTGGGGTTCAGATTGAGGATGCCTTGAAGTAGGGTCTAATCGACAATGACAGAGAGCAGCCCAGGAGGACTTTCAACCGCAGTAAGAATGCAGGTACAAGCAGTGCTGCAGCCGCCAGAGCTTCAGATGTAAGCATAGTCACCACCACCACCCCAAGAACCCTTACAGCTACACCATTCACTAGCGTGTCTGGAAGTAACTCACAAACAACCAAGTACCTACCTCGAGGCCAAAAACCTTCACTCCACTATATATGCCCTTGTCTAAAGCTCTGGGGGTTTTAATTAAGAAAGGGCACTTGAAGCCCCTGGAGCCGCGGCCATTGCCAGAAACACTTCCCCCCTCCCATAACCCAGCTAAATACTGTGCCTTTCACGAACATCATGGTCACGACACCGACCATTTCTTTAGATTACGTCACGAGATTCAAGATCTCATCGACAACAGGGTGATCGTGCCTCCGGAGAAACCAAATGTCACAACCAACCCTCTTCCGCCATATAACTAAGCTCCACCTCCCAAACGCATCAATCTGATCCAAATTGGGATTGCGTCATACGACCCTAGCATATATATCACCCTGTCCCACCTACCCAAGCCGGAGGTGTTCATTCCTGATAGCATTAACTTGTGCATGTTGGACATCTCCCGAACCCAACCTGAACCAATAGTGGTGATTATCGAAGATAGAACAAGGATGACTTCAGAGGAAAGTGGGACTGTTGATTCAAGGTCTGAGGAATTTGGGAGCTTTGCTAAGGGGGTTTACAATCCGGGTGGCTACATTATGTCAGCAGGCCAGGTTAGGCCGAATGTGGAATTGCCAGTGGGGGCAGAGATTTGTGTAGTACGGGAGGATGGACCTGATCAGGGGCTAGATAACTTAGCGGATCTGGAAGAGGACATTGCTAACCTTTAGTTTTTCAACAAACAAGATCCAGGAGACATGACAGTGAACTGGTTTGATTTTATGGGTCAGCAGAGGCTACAGGGTGGCTTGACGACCAACCAGATGTTGTTGAAGAATCTCAGGCAAAATAGGGCCCGTCAGGGACAAGGACATCAGCTATGGCCGGAAGGGCCGGGAATTAGAATGCATTGCCGGAGAGCGCCGGTGCCAAGAATTTTGCTCAGGATTTGGGCATTTCGAATACAGGAGATGTTGAACAGCAGGCTGCACTAAGCAGTTTGAACGGGAAGGGATCCAAGATTCTGAGAGAGCCAGAAAGGCCAAAGCCCCTGTGGGGACTGAACGGGCTGTGTGCACAAGAACAGAGCGTGCTACGAGCACATGGACGGAAGGTGCTGTGGGTACATGAATAGTTATAACGGAGCTGGATAGGTGTCTGTCGGTTACCGATGGCATGTGGTGGAAAGACGATGACCTATGTCTTGCCCACACTGATGAGGATTGGGGGAGCAATCAACTAGATGATACCTGGTATATTGGTGAGGTTGACCATATGACTAGGAGTGGGCGGTATTTCAAGCCCCCGCACCTAGATCAACCAGAGGCGTCCGGAAAGAACAAGGAGACAGAGAAATAGAAAGAAAAGCTACTCGAAGAGGAGGCTGTGTTGAAATAGTTGAAAAAAATACAGGGAGACATCTCCATTTGGGGACTGCTTATGGCTTCACGAGTTCATAGACAAGCTGTCCTTTCTGCAATGGACAAGGCCAAACTCTCAATCGACACCACGCCTGAGTAGCTGGTAGGACTGGTTTTTCCGGGAGGAGCTTCCTCGATGTTGACCTTTTCTGACAAGGAGCTGCCGCCTGAGGGTGCAAATCATAACAAACCACTCTACATCTCTGTGGAGTGTAGAAACAAATGGATATCGGTGGTTCTTGTTGACACAGGATCCGCCATCAACGTGTGCCCGTCAATGACAGCATACGCAATCGGGTTGAAGCCCGCGGACTTTGCGCCAACTGCCCAGGTGATTCGGGCATATGACAACACTAGCAGAGAGGTGATGGGGACTGTGAAAATTCAGACTCAGGTTGGTCCAAGACAACACGATATTGACTTTCATGTCTTCAACGTTCCCTCAACCTTTAATTTACTCCTAGGGCGGCCGTGGCTGCACCAGGTGAAGGCAGTCTCTTCCACCCTGCACCAGATGTTGAAATACCCCCACAGGAAGGGAGTGGCTATAGTTTTTCGAAATTCGTCAATCCATCCGATGCCAAAAGTGTCTACACCGGTTTTGGAAATCAAGCATGGCACGGAGGATGTGTTCCTATCGGGGTTTACCCTAGCCGAGGCTCGGGTCATACAGAACGTCTTAGCTGTTGATGAGGGGTTGTATGTTAGCGCACAATCAGTATACCTCATGAACAAACTCCAGCACATCCCTGGGATCGGACTAGGAAGAAGTGGCCGGAAGGGCATTGCAGTGTCGGCCGAAGTGCCGCACAACCCGCATACCTTTGGCTTAGGCTATTTGCCTACCAAAGAGGACTGGGTGAGGAAAAGCAAGGTGATGGCTGGGAGAGCCAGAGCAAAGTAGGCGGGGAAGCCTTATGAGTTAATGTACCGACCCATCCAGGGTACCCTAAATGGACGCTTTGTCTGGGAGGGGGAAGATTTTCCATTCCGGGACTTCCCAGAGCCGTGGTTGAATTCAGAGAAGCGTCGCTTGCCAGGGTTTGAGATCTTCTTTGACCTGCAGTTATCCGGGGATGATGCTACCAAGGAGCAGACAGACCCATCAACTGAAGTTGAGCAGTATAAGGAAGTGGATTCCGAAAGCACCGAGATTGAAATGAGGGTAGCACTGGCTTGTCTACTTTCAGATCCTCCGATCATACAGAAGTGCTTGGGTGATAATTTCTCGGTGTCCATGATTGGGAATGAAACGGCTACGAGCCCACCTTCAAACATTTTGGATGCATCCGTCGCACCCTCCCTCATCTGGCAGTACGAGGAGGGATTTTTATCAAGTAGCACCGGGTCAGGTAGTGAGCCGAAATCTGATTCCACCGAGTCTGTGGAGTCGGAATCAGGTTCCAGCTCGTCTGAGTCTGAGTCCGGTATTCCTGGGGGTGACAACCTGGATGCCACAGTTCTGTCTAGGTCATCTTTTTCTTTCCCTTTTGAGTCTGTTGTAACAGAGGAATTGAACGATTTGGAAGTGATTAATGAGAATGGAATGGTAGTGGCTTCTGAGTACTTTTCTGTGCCTTTGATTTATTGTATTAATAAGAACTTTCAAAATTTTGATGAAAACGACGAGGAAGAAATTCCTCCGATTTTACAGCGTTTAATTGATCAAGAGCAGGAGAGGTTTGTTAAACCCTTGGTTGATGAAATCACTACAGTTAATGTTGGTACTGAGAAGGACCCGCGGCTGTCCAGATTGGGTCCACGTTGTCTTCGGAGGAGCGCGAGTGCTTAGTTGCTTTATTAAAAGATTTCAAAGATGTTTTCGCGTGGTCCTACGAAGACATGCTTGGAATCGATCCTAAGATTGTACAGCATCGGATCCCTCTTGAACCAAAGGCCCGACCCATTAAGCAGAAACTCAGAAGGACCACCCGGACTGGGCTCTCAAGATTAAAGAAGAGGTCACCAAGCAAATTGACGTAGGGTTCCTGCTGGTATCTGAGTACCCGACTTGGCTGGCCAACATAGTTCCGGTGTCGAAGAAGGACGGCAGAATTCGAGTATGTGTGGATTTCAGGAATTTGAACAAAGCCAGTCCAAAGGACAACTTTCCTTTGCCACATATCGATGAGTTAGTGAACTTCACTGCTGGGCATGCACTGCTCTCGTTCATGGATGGATTCTCAGGCTACAATCAGATTCTGATGGCACCTGAAGACCGGGAGAAGATTGCTTTCAGCACCCAGTGGGGGACATATTGTTACAGGGTGATGCCATTTGGGTTAAAGAATGCTGGAGCTACATATCAACGGGCTGCGACCACGATATTGCATGACATGATCCACAAAGAGGTTGAGGTGTACGTGGACGACATGATTGTCATGTCCAAGGAAAGAGAGGGCCACTACACCGCCTTGTAAAAGTTCTTCCAAAGGATCAGAGAATTTCGGTTGTGGCTGAATCCTCAGAAATGTACGGTCGGTGTTACAGCAGGGAAAATGCTGGGGGTCTTGATCACATAGAGAGGTATCGAAGTAGACCCTTCCAAAATCAAGGCCATCTTAGAAATACCACCACCAAGGACTGAAAAGGTGGTGCGAGGCTTTCTGGGTAAAGTGCAATTCATAAGACGATTTATCGCAAAATTAACCTTGAGTTGTGAACCACTTTTTGGTCTCCTCAAGAAAGGAAAGGAGTTCCAATGGGACGGCTGATGCCAAGCTGCTTTCGAACATATTAAGCAATATTTACAAAACCCACCTGTGTTGTCACCACTTGAGCCGGGGAAACCATTGATTTTGTATCTTTCAGTGACTGAAACTACAATGGGCTGCATGCTCGCACAGGAGTCTGAGGACAAAGTGGAGAAAGCTATCTACTACCTGAGCAAGAAGATGTTGGATTACGAGACCCGCTATACTCTGCTCGAGAAGGCCTGTTTGGCCTTGGTATGGGCTACCAAGAAGCTGCGGCACTACCTGTTAGCTCACTCTATAATGTTGGTTTTGAGATTAGATCCCATCAAATATTCTTCGAGAAACCAGCACTTACGGGTAGGCTAGCCCGTTGGTTGCTTCTGCTTTCTGAATTCGATTTGAAGTATGTGACGCGCAAGTCAGTAAAGGAGAGAGCGGTAGCGGAGTTCCTAGTCGATCACCCAGTTCAAGGGGATGAAGCAATTGAGTACCTATTCCCAGACGAGGCCATTCTGCATGTCGAAGAAGAATTTTGGATGATGTACTTTGACGGAGCGTCAAACCAATACGGGTATGGGATAGGGGTGTTACTGATAGTACCCGACAATTCCCGTATCCCTCTAGTATTCAAGCTCCGGTTCAAAGTATCGAACAACGAAGCAGAGTATGAGGCATGTATTGCTGGTTTAGAAGCAACCCTAGAACTAGGGGCAAAACGGTTGGACGTCATCAGGGACTCGAACCTTGTTGTATCTCAAGCTAAAGGAGATTGGAAAGTCAAAGAAGAAAAGTTGAGAATTTATCACCAAACTTTGGACACTCTGATTCCTCGGTTTTAAAAACTAAACTTCACTCATCTATTAAGAGAGAACAACAGGTTCGCAGATTCATTAGCAACTCTATCTTCTATGATAGACATCCCTTTTGGAGTCCAGATGTGTCCGATCATCATCAAACAAAAATTTGCACCGGCCTACGAGCTGATTGCTGCCATAGATGAGGTACAAGATGAGAATCCCTGGTATTACGATGTCTGGAACTTCTTAGAGAAAGAAGCATATCCACCAGGGGCAAATGCCAAAGACAAGAGGGCAATCCAAAGAATGGCTGCTCAGTTCATCGTCGGTGGGGGAAAACTATATAAGAGAGGTCATATGGGGATGCATAAGCTCTGTGTTGATGCTGAAGAATCAAAACACTTAATGGAGGCCATCCATGGAGGAGAGTGTGGAACACACATGAGTGGAGTGATGCTAGCCCAGAAGATTCTCAGACAGGGTTATTACTGGTCCACCATGGAGGAGGATTGTATTAGCTTTGTTCAGCAATGCCACACTGTAGACACCCCATTTTTGACCGTCCTCAAGACTTGGACATCACCGCTTGAACACTCGGTGATTATCCATGCTTGTGTTCGTCTTGAGTTCCCGGAGGTCTCAGCAGCGTGCCTTGCCTCAGGACCTCTTGACTCAACTGCTTCGTGTTTGGTTTTGCACCAAACATTTATGTTGTTTGCCTTGGAGGGCAGGGATTGGCTTGTTGGCTCTCCCCAAACTCCACCGGCCCTTCCTTTGCATCACCGACCTTCCCTTGTTGCCACCGGCCACCAGCCATGGTTTCTTAACACCAATGGCCGGTCGGCACTGTACTTGGCCGACCGGCACTTTATTGTGCCGGTGACCTATTTGGCCGGCCGGTGACCCTTCTGCACCCCTTTAGGTTTGGTGCATGCCAGCTGTGCCAGCTGGAACACACCAACACCACTCCCCATGCACGGGGATGACCCTTTTGAGCCCTTGATCCCCTAATTCCTTCTAGAAGGATGACCCTTTGGACAAGCTTCTTGGAGAAGCTTGGCCAGCTGTCATAGCTTCTCCAAGAAGCCTTGACTCCTTTGCACCCTTTGCCCCTTTCATTTAGCTTCTTGGAGAAGCTTCAAACCTTTGCCTTTGCCTATATAAGCACTCATCCTCTCCCATTATTAGGGGTTAGAGCTTTTGAACCAAAAACCAGAGCTTTTATATCTATATATCTGCTATATCACCCTCTCTCTCTATATCTCCCTCTCTCTCATCCTTAGGGTGGGTTTGGAAGTCTAAAAGTGCATTTTGACCTTACTTTTGCACTAACACACACCATTACACCTTGCTCCGAGATTGAGATGCTTTGAGGGTTGTTTGTTGAGGTTTTGGACTGATTTTGATCAGTAGAAGGTGGCTGGACCAACTGTTCTTCAAGGGTTCTTCAAGGGTAATCACTTTGCTTTAGATTTTCCATTTTTGCAACAACTTTTTACCTATCTTGCAAGCTGATTTGAACTTTGTGTATAGCATAAAAAAGTCTTATATTTTCATGCTTAAGAACTTTCATTGAGGGTGTTTTGTGGTTTGGGGTCGAACTCCCCCTCTTAGGCCTCTTTTGGCCTCATTTGGTGCCTTTTCTTTAAGCTTTGTTTGCTTTGTTGTATTGGCCTTCTCACCACTGAAATCCAGTGGATTTTCAATGGTGGAGAAGATGGTTTGAAGTCTTGCATAGGGGAGGAACACCCCTTTCCCCTTTGTCCTTCTTTTATCCTTGTTTTTGGCTTAAAGGGCAACATGTATGCTTGACTGATTTTGGCCCTATTTCAGAGGATTTTTGGGTGTTTTGGATCATATCATATCTCTGTCCAAGGGTGGTTCGTTGGCCCTTAGCATGCATTTTATACTTGCTTTGAAATTCTCTATCTTGCCTAGAAATGTGCCATGTGTTTAGCCTAGTATATCCTCATGTTTTAGCTTAGCTTATTGAAGCTTTTGGTCATGATTTGTCATGCTTTAGGTCTGTTGGCCACTGATTTTGTCATGTTTGACATGCTAGATATAGTTGCTTTGCATTTTGGCTTGTAAGCCTTGGTTGCATGGGTCACTAACATGCTTAGTATAGCTTATCATCATCATTTGGGATCATTTAATAGGCCATTTCGGTCCCTATACCATGCTTACATGTTCCCATTTATCATCTCATTCATGCCTTGAAGTGTTGTAGTTTTATGCCTTAAAGAGTGGTCATTGTGTATGCTACCATGTTTAGGCATTTGGGCTGCCACATCATTGGATCTTGGGGTATGTTTTGGTGCATTGAAGCTCTGTTTTTGGCTGAATAATCCATGCCATGGGTGGTCTTGGTAATGGTAGTTAATTGCTCCATTGTATGCCTTAGCTTTAGGCCCCTTTGGTTTGCATGTTTGTTGTGCATTGGTCCACCTTTTTTAAACATTTTTGGACACTGTTGTGGGTAGGCTGAGGTCTGCCCCTTTATGGTTTAAGTCCACCATTGCTCATTTATTACATGTTTGTTGCATGTTTGACTCTTTAGGTGTTGTAACATGTTGGTCCTATTGCATTGTCCATGTTTGCATTGCATTGGCACCTTGTATGCTCTAGCATTTTGCATACTTAACATGACAGGTTGCATTGCATTTGGCATGTTTGCATTTTAGTCTCTTGTTGCATCATTGAACCATGTTTGTGTAACATGCATTGCATTGTTTGGTTTGGGGTGTCAAACCAAACTTGAGGGGCGAGGGGTGTTTGTACTTCAAGTGACAAAACACATCTCAACCCTCGGTCACCGAGGCTCTTGACTTTGACATGATAGGGTCTTGGTCCTCATTTGTGTGTCGCATGCATTCTACATTGAATGGCAAGCTTGGTCTTTTAGGCCATCATGCACCAAAATGCACAATTGATGGCCCATAGATCAAGGGCCATGCTCCCTTGAGTTCAATAGATGGTAGGGAACATGACCATGCTTACATGTGCTTGAAATTCTATGCCATGCACTACCTGTCCTCTGTTGCTGTCAAAACTGTTTTCTGCAGGAAGTTTTTGCCGACCGGCAATATTTAGTGCCGACTAGCCATTGGTGAATGGCCGATAACTTCATCAGCAGCCGACGGAATTTTACCATGGCCGATGGTCATTTCCCTTAGCCGATGGTGTTCTGCAGTGTTCATAGAAGATACCCTGGGACTTTGGCAGTCTTCAGAAGAGCAAGGCAATGAAAACAGAGGCAGTAGTGGCATGGTACGGGCTTCCGGGCAAGATGGATCGAGCATGCATCATTTGCGCATCCCGAGGCAGGGCTGCGGCCATCTCTTTTCTGTATATTGTTAATTAATTAGTGGTCTGTAATAATTAATTAGATAGGATGGTTGATTTATTATTCGGACTGTATATTCTTTCGGTCCCTCCGTGTGAGGGCATATTTGTAATAAGCGTGTGTGAGTGTGTGTATGTCTTTCAACCCCGCGTCTTTCTTCGCTTTTATTTACCTGCTTATGATGGTAGATTAGGGCATATTTAAATTAGCATAACAGTATGAAAGCATGTTTGCATTCATTCATCTGTTTCGCATGCATCGGGCTCGGCACATCATACAAACTGCATCGTACTTCAATTCCAAATTGAATACGTGTTATTTGTAGCATTCCACATGCCATGTTTAGGATAGCCTAGCCTATTGTAGCTGCATTTTGCCTGTGATGCATTAGCCATTTAACATGAACTAGGATCATGCATGATTACTAACTAGTTTCTGTTTTGGCTTGGAGTACTAGGTAAGCTTTTATGCTTTAGCATACCGCATGCGTGTGAGTGTTGCCATAACAACATGATTACCATGAGGCTAGCTGCTTATGTGATATAACTGCTTCAATGCCTGTGGATGGAGGTTGAATTGCCTAAACTGGAATAATGCATTAAAACTGTGAGTTTTAAGCCCACTGGATAGTGGCAAAACCATCTCTTCTAAAGCCCACTTGAGGGTGGCAAAACCTGCATTTTAGCCTACCCGCGAGTAGCAAACCATTTTCAAAATAAACATGAAATGTTTTGTTCCAATTTAGGCGATTTGGTCTATACTTGTTTGCTGCGCGCATCACATAGTAAATCTAGGCTAATAACCGGAATAAGAGCACACAATGTTTTCAAAATCAGATATCATGGTTAGTAGAGGCCGGTCTTCGGACCGGGCGAGAGGGGGTGCTCATAGCTGACCTTCCCCGATCTTACCCAAGTTCCCGAGCCGAGGCAACTTTGGTGATGACGGACACGTGGCCTTTGGCACCGAGTCAGGGTTTCCTAAATTCCCCCATAAAAAATATTTAGGTGGCGACTTTGTATCTGGCAAAGCAGTCCATGTTTGGCACTTCTTTTCTAAAAATCTGTTTTCTCAAAACGATTTGCCGGATTTGGACTCTTTAGTTCAGATTAAGAACCGTGACAAAAAAAGGAGTCTGAACTGTAGAGTGAGGCCCTCACGGGCGCGTCTACACACACGTGTCAGATCCATGCAAACTGCTTGAACATTCCGCCATCAAAGCTGTACAACATAACTTCGCCATGGCCATTTTCAGTTTGGGGGATTGATGTGATCGAGGCTGTCACTCCGAAGGGGTCCAATGGGCATGAGTTCATTCTAGTCGCGATAGACTATTTTACAAAGTGGGTTGAAGCCCACTCTTATGCGGTGTTGAAGGCATCGCACGTTGTAAAGTTCATCAGAAACAACATCATCTGTCGCTATAGGGTCCCGAACGAGATCATTTCAGATAATGGTTCCCACTTCAAGAAGGAAGTGATCGACTTGTTGGACAAGTACAATGTGGCTTTTCATAAGTCATCTACATATCGGCCGCAGACCAACGGAGCAGTTGAGGCCGCCAACAAGAACATCAAACACATTTTGCAGAAGATGGTGGAAACCTACCGGGATTGGCCAGATAAGTTGCCGTTTGCTCTGTGGGGCTAACGGACGTCAATTAGAACTTCTACTGGAGCAACTCCGTATTCATTGGTTTATCAGATGGAGGCCGTTCTACCAATCGAAATTGAAGTTCCGTCATTGCAAGTTTTGGCTGAGTGTCAGATAGCTGAGGCAGATTGGCAGCAGAGCAGATTTGGAGAACTCATGCTCTTTGATGAGAGAAGGCTGAAAGCACTGTACCATGTTCAGGGTTATCAACGCAAAATTGCCAGGGCTTTCAACAAGAAGGTTAAGTCTAGGAATTTGAAAGAAGGAGATTTGGTGCTCAAAGACAACCGAGCTCCCATTCACGACCCTAGGTGCAAGTTTAGACCCAATTGGACTGGTCCTTATATCGTCAAGTATATCTGGTCGGGCGGAGCTGTTGTTCTAATGGACCTAGATTGCCTAGAGTTCTCACAGCCGATCAACATGGACAAGTTGAAGAAATATTACCCCTGAGTGGCTCGCTAGGCCGAAAACCCAAAAGGGCGAGCTAGGCAAAAGTTAGAGCATAGAAAAATTTGAAATTATAAAAACTGAGCTCACAAGGTTGAAAACCCACAAAGGGCGGCCATAGAAAAAGTTAGAGCGCAAAAGGAGAGAGTTAACACTCGAGTGAACCCAAGCCAAACTACGTAAGGCTTGATTCCCATCTTTGGGATACATAGGCAACTTCATCCCGAAGTCCAGCCATAAACTCTTACCCGATCAACTTTGTCCATGTGATCATGTTTGTTCATCTTTGTCTATTCTACACTCAAGAGCTCGGTTGTGATCTCCAGTGCAGTGCTATTCAGACTAGGGGCAACTTTCCAGTTGCTTGGATCCGAGGTTGTGCATCTCAGTGATAGATCTTAGGCGTGTCCAGTTCTGATCCATATCGAAAATGGTTTTGAAAAGTTTTAATAAAAGTTGATTTTGCTCAAATTAATCTTTTTGTAACTTAGACATTTTTGGACCAACGGAAAATTTTTAGTAGCCATAACCTTCAATTTCATTGATTTCAGCACAGAGTTCTCCTACTCTTGAATACGAATTGAAGTTTCTTTTTATTACATTCATAAAGAAAACTTGAAAGCACTGATAAAGCAATAAATTCGGGGCATAGTCAGGTGTTCCTGCGTCCCCTCCCAGAGCTGGTGGAAGCCTCTGATGCCAAAGTGGGCCCTACCTGTGCCTCTTCATTGAGCCAATCTATGCACTCATCAGAGAGGGTGCAACTGAAAATAGGAGCGGGGGCCAGAAGCTCTCTCGTCCTCCATGCTATGGCATACCGAGCTAGCTGTGTGCGTCGGACTGGAAATGCAGCAAGGTACTCTATCCCCTCTGCCGGGCAAGTATGAACATGTCCGAACTGACGCTGGAACCGGAAAGGAAAGTAGAACACGCAGTGTGTCAGGCCAATCAATTGAATCCCGGGTTGACGAGACATGCTGTAACTCATCGTTGGCAGATTGAGCCAGGGACAACGCCAAGAAATGTCGTCTGCAGACAAACTGCACATCCAGTCGTACCACCATCCCTCATCCGAGACATCGACTAGACGTCATCGGAAGAAATAACTGCGGGCTGAATATGCTGGGCAGGAGTCCACCACTCTCAACTTATCCATTAACCATACCTGGGGAGGGATTGGAAAAAAGAGAGATTAAATAATAGAGAGGTGTGCGCTGAGAGAAAAGTGAGAAAAGGGTTTTGAGAGAAAGACCGTGCCTGAGGGCCAAGTGATGTGAGAAATATATGTGAGATATGGTGGGAAACATTACCTGTAGCAGTAGTGGACTCCCCGCAAATCTAGTATTCTCTCGGCGATGGAAAGCATCCAAACCCATCAATGTCTCAGCCAATGTCATGGCAATGCAGCTCTTGCCCTCTTTGAAGCCTTGGGCAACTTCAATCAAACGGACGCTAGACCCGCTGAAGCCTGGGGCAAGCAAAAAATGAGACAACATGCACAAGCAAAGGGCATGTCGCCGAAAACCTTGCCAATGGTGATCACTGCGGTGACCAGCATCAAACAAATGATGAATCAAGTTGAGGATGTCCAATTCTCCGTCGCGGATCAAAGGCCGAGCGTCATGCATAGTGAGCTGACACATTCGTCCTAAGGCTTGGACGTGGCCGAAGCGAAGCTGAGGCAAGATTTCTTTGTTGTGCTCGGATTCCATCAAAGCTTGGAAGTCTTCGAACGTAGGACACATCTCTTGCCCGCCAAAGCTAAAGACATGTGTTACCGGATTCCAAAACCTTGCCGCGGCATGGAGAAACGGAAAATGCAGCGGGATGCGACTCAATGTGAATAATGCATTTATGCCGAAGCCCCGGAAATTCAACTTTTCCGAGCCATCTAAGGTAGCCATCCAAGTTGTGAGATTTTGGACGAGAAAGGCCTCCATTTTGATGCAAAACTGAGATGGAATGAGGGAACTACGAGGTTGTAACCATTATGGAGGATAAGGCACTATTAGGAGGACAAGTGTCAAAAATCGGCCGACCACTTTTTCTGGTCAGCCAGCCAGTTTTTCTGGTCGGCCGGCCACATAAGTGGTCTGCAGAACAAGAAACAGGTCGGCCAGCCACATTTGGTGGTCGGCCATGAAAAAAAACTGGTTTTCAGCCTTTCCCTAGTCCCTAGAAGAGAGCTCCTAGCCTTTCCATGTGTTGGGAGTGCTAAAGGTCCGAGTTTACCTCTGTTTCAGATGTGTTCCGTCGCTCCGCTTGTCCAAAATGCGTTTGCTTATCGAGTTGTTGCTATTTGTTTGTCGAGTTGTCGCTCTTTATTTATCGAGTTATTAAGTTTTGCTTATCGAGTTGTTGAGTTTGCTTATCGAGTTATTGCTCTCTGTTTATCATGTTGTCAAGTTTTGCTTATCGAGTTGTAAGCTTGCTAAGGTTTTGTTGTTTCTTAGTGAGTTAAGTTGTTTAGTTCAGTATGTTGGCTCACTACCTAACTTGGCAATACACAATGTTCAATTTCCATTCAATCTCATTTTTGTGGAAAATGATGCGATGCGATGCTAAGAATACAAAATACAACACTTTTTGAGCAAAAAGTTGTTTCATTCCAACATAGCTTCTTTTTTTTTTTTTTTTTACATCTTACAACAGGGTACAAGTTTTAAAGAAAATAAAACTGCCTAACACTGTACAATGTGCTACAACTACATGTAAAAAAAGGAAAATAAAGCAGGAACATCTGCATCAGTGCCGTTGGGCTCAAGATCGAGAGGCTCTTTTCATCCTCTTCAGCTGAGCAGCCTCTCCACCACCTCCACCAGCACCACCATCTGAATCGGAACCGTCGCCCTCAAAATCCTCCTCGGCATCACCTCCGCTCTCAGAACCGAAATCAGAGTCATCTTCCCTGCCTGTGGATGTCTCTGACTGAGGATGCGCAGACTCCTCCTCCTAGCTGGACTTCTCGTCATCTCTGATAGGCGCTCTACGTCTGCCTCAGCTGCGAGTCGAGCCCCCTCTCCCAGCTCCTCGAGAAGGCCTAGATGGCCCAGCCTGTAGCGGTGGGACCTGAAAAAAGGCAGTTTCAATACATCAGCCAAAGTATGTATATCAGATGCAGATGTGGAAATTTTTTGTAGAGTGTGTTCATACAGATATAGTATGTGAATGTGGCGTGTCAGATGTGGTCTACACATGCAGTCAACCAATGTAATGGAATGTTCAATTTCAGTATATCATCAGAAGTATGATAAATGCAAGGAAATTAAAAAGTACCGAAACGCCGGCGACGAACAGTAGCGTCTCTCTCCGCAGGACCATGCTCTCGAGTGAGGCCACCACTCCGAGTACCCCTGTAGTATACTCTCTGGGAGGCTGCAGATGCAAGTGCAAGTCATCAGTGAATGAATGAATGTCTAAATATCTTAGTGATAAATCAAAACTGTAAAGCATACTGGTGGCGAGTCAGGGTCACTGATCTATCGATGATCAAGCAATAGAGGCTCCAATGGAATCGGGTAGGATGTCCCATACTGCCAGCCTGTCAGCTCGGTCGGAAGATCCGGCCACCCAGCATACTGGTAAGTCGGGGGGATCTCTCTAGCCCCACTCCTCGATGTGCCGGCCTTGCTAGTCGAAGGGGTATCTGTAGCCCAGATTCGACTTGATGATGGCATGCCAGCAGCCCTCCTTGTGGGAGTACAGCCACCTGTCAGTGGAGGCATTAAGTATGTATGGCTGTAGGTCGCGTAATCCCCCTCCTCCAGCAACAGAACTGCATCAGTACCCAACATAAGGACCTCGACCTCCTAGGGAGTGAGTCTCTCAGTGGACCGCATGTCCTCTGGAGGTGCTGAGGAGATATCCTGAACAGGGTTGCCCATCGTCTGTCGCAAGAACCGATCCCCCAGAAACCAGGCCCTGCTAGCTGGCCCCTCAAATAAAACCCTGTATCGAGAAGCGGCCAACGCCCTAGGGAACCAAAACCGGGCATCTCCTGACAAGGGTGCCCGTGGCTGACAAATAATCTGCGGATGGAAAGTGCATAAACGGATTAGATGTCATGAATATGCAAGATGAATTAAAGTTGAAAGCATGAAGAACTGAGAGTTCTTGATTACCTCTATCGCCTGTACAGTGTCGAAGAACTGCCAAAGGTATAGCAGAGTCTCCCGAGGCCTCGGCCGGCACCGACCCTCAAATCTGCGAGAGTAGGGGGATCTCAAGAGGCACCTCAACCTCCAACTCAGGGTCCAGCGTCGGGAAGTAGGCATAAACCCATAGCTGTGAAAGACAAGACAGTAGCTGTCAGTATACAGAATGTATAAGGGAGTACAGAATGCTGAGTGCAGAATGTAGAATACATAAAGTAATGTGTGCCGTGTGTAGTGTACAGGTAATGAAAAGTAGAAATGTGAATAAAAAAGGGCAGTACATACCTCTCAGGCTCGCCAGTAGCCACCTACTATGTTCTCCCGCCAGCAGGAGGTCGCGCTCATGTAGCAATAAAGGGTAGCGAGGCCAGCGCCACCCTAATTATACTAACTGACTTGTGATAGGGCTACCAAAGCACTGAGCAGATAAAGTCCAACTATGTTCCCCCTGGCAGAAAACAGAGTGGTCCCGAGGAGGAACAACAAAAATCCCCGAGCATACTGCTGTATGGCCTCGATGGTCTCGGGCAAAGTCCTCCTGAATCGCTTAGAAAACCAGGTGTACCTGACCCTACCTAATGATCTGTCGATCGGCGGGCGGGCTCCCAACAGATAAATCCAAGCGGCCTCCCACTCGCCCATATCTGCATCATAGGGGATCAGTCGGGCTGCCACGTCAAGGGCCATCAGCATGGAGAAATCATATGGGGTCATCGTCATGTCCCCTCTAGCTGAAAAATGGAACGAGTCGGTGGTGTCCCACCATCTCTCCACTAGTGCCCCAATGAGAGTCCTACTCACCGGATGACGCGATAAGCCTGCACAGAAAGGTCAAAATCCTGCCACGTCCACGATATGGCGAACAGCATCTGGGAGCTCCATATATCACTCCCTAGCAATAATCGCTCCATAACCCCGTGTGGAACGGGAAGAAACCTGCATTCAAAATGAACAGATGTATTCAGTTTCAGAATTGAAATGTGTGAGCTACGTGCAAATGAAGTGAATGAGCTATGTGTTCAGAAATGAAAATTTATAAGCTGCGTGTTCAGAATTGAAATGTGTGAGCTGCATGCAAATGAAGTGAATGAGCTATGTGTTCAGAAATGAAAATTTATAAGCTACGTGTTCAGCATTGAAATGTGTGAGTTGCGTGCAAATGAAGTGAATGAGCTATGTGTTCAGAAATGAAAATTTATAAGCTGCGTGTTCATAATTGAAATGTATGAGATGCGTGCAAATGAAGTGAATGAGCTGTGTGTTCAGAAATGAAAATTTATAAGCTGGTTTAGGGTTTAGGGTTTAGGGCTATGAGCTTGACCGAGGTTGGGCTGTACGGGATGACGGGTGCTTGATTGGGTTGGTTTTCTTTCCAAATTTGGATGGGTGGGATGAGGCTTCAAACCCGGCATCAAAGACTTTTCGAAAATCAATGTATAGACCAGTAATTGCGTAGTATAGTAAGTATAGATCAGAGCAGGCACAACATCACTGTCAAGGGCATTCTTATGAGGCAAAAAGCAAAGAGTTGGAGAGGTAAGTAGAAACCCGATAGTCACCCCTACATAGTAGGAGGATAGTATGGAAAGCAGGAAGCCCTACTGGCACATCAAATCAAACTTGCTTGGCGCGGGTGCACTAGCTTCTGGCATGGCTGGCGTACTACTTGCTGCCTTGAGGAAGAGGCCCGAGGGACTATCGCAAGAGAGCTGGCAATACTGGATAGCAAGAACGTTTCAATATTCATCCAACCCTTCCTTTCGTAAATTCCCGTCTTGCTTTTACTTTTAAAGAGTGCAGCCACTTCCGGATCCGGATTCAATGATTGTGGAGTGAACGAAGCCAAGTCCAGTATTGTTTTATGAAAAAAAAGGAGATGGGATGGGAACTTATTAGAGTGTGGCCAAGCCAAGACTCGAGTAGCCAAGTGGATGCAAAGACTAGAAAGCCAGTGAAGAGGAGCCATCTTTAAATTTAAGAACATCCATGCGGGTTGAAGGAATGAATAAAGGGAGCTTGAATGGCCATTTCAGCTGTTGTAGTAAGGCCATTAGGAAAAGGCGTAACCCTAAGTGAGAGAAGTGACCCAGTTGAGTCACCTGAGGGATAAGCTGTGATGGCTCTTGTTCCCAGACCAGGAGTGAGTTGAAGCCGAGAAGAAGCTGGTAGTCTTAGCTAGGCTAGAAGGGAGAAGCCCTTAAGTAGTAAGCCTTAGGGCAGTCACTTTCGGAAGGCCAAGAATCATCGATTTAGGAGTTTCCGGTGTAAGGCTCAAGACTAAGAAATTAAACTATAGCAATTCTTGTGATTATTGTTCACTCGGAGTTCTTTCTTCAACTCTGGGTTTCGAAGAGATGGGCCTTGAGCCTGTGATTGGATGCCCTGATCCCGGAGGAGCTGAAGAAGAATTAACAGCTAGTAAAAAAAAAGCTAGCCACTAATTTCATAATTCCATTTCAGTCCCTTACTGGTGCGCAGCGAGAGAAGAAGGAAATTCTTTATTCAAAGCATGCTACCACCGAAAGAAGGTCAACCGAAGCAGTTCCATGTATTGTATTGCTCCTTAACCTGACGATATCTACCTATAAGAAAAGGAATACCTGGAAAAGTCATTCAATTCTTCCTCGCCAGGAGAAAGGCTCAGGGCCCTGCTCCCAAGTCTGTCTTCTTTCAGAAGCTTTGATCGGAACTTCAATCTCTTAGTCATCCTAGCGTAGAGATTGATTCTATCTTCTTTACTTGACCTCTTTCCTTGCGGCTTGGCGACTCTGAACTCAGAGGTAGCTGGGGCCAAGAATTGCTTTCGAATTCTGCTTTCACTCTTCTATCTATAATAAAGAATAGTTGAAATCGTAGAATGAGAACGGAGAGTAGAAAGAGAGGAGTTGCCGCAGGGTCAAATGCTTTCTTAGCTTTCCCGAGTTACTGTGCTTTCCGCGGCTCCTAGGATTTGTTAGAGGAGGTATCGGTAGCTCTTTTTGTAAGTTGATTCTTAGCTCGAAAAGAAAAGGAGTTAAGGAGAGGAGGAATCCGCTGTTCTAGCTCAAGGCCATCCTTTGCTAGTTCATTCCCTGCTGTCTCTGAAATAGAAGATGTAAACTCTTCTTTCAACTCGGAGGAACTCTTTATTTAGGAGCGAAAGCAGATGGATCCGTTGCCACTTTCATAAGACATAAGAAAAGAAGAAGCTCTGTCGGAATAAGGTCAGCTATTTCACTTTAGTTCCCTAGCTGCTATTAGTCCTATCCGAGTTGCTAGTAGGAAGCTCTCCGTCTAGCTATTAGTCAGTATTAAGAAAAACGTCAATAGCAGCGTGAAGTTCCCCCGATCCCTCTGCTGGACCTATCCGCTCTTTCTTTACTATCCGCCCTATCCGAGTTAGCCCTCTCAATCTTAAGGGGGCACCTTAGCGCAACTTTCAGGACAGGAAAGTGACAGGACTTTTTAAAGAGCCTGAATCCGGTGTGAGGCTTGTGCTTCTTTCTATGTCTATGGAGAGCATGAAAGGCCCTAACAGGTCAGTCAAGTTTCGCAGGAAATTGTAGCGAAGGCAAAGCTACTTCAGTAGCTTTGTGCAAGTTGAGTAAGCGATAGCTCACGCAAACGCTATTGAAAATGAAGTTCAGTAGCCTGAGGAGTGTCTTCGAATTTTAGCCAAGAGCTTGACCGGGTGAGCCAGCATATAGTGCAAAGCACCTTTTCGGAAAAGTCCAGTTCAAGCAAAGGGAGGACAGAGAGAACTCCACGGATCGTTCCTAGGTCAACGGTCAACGGGCTTTGACTTCGTTGAGCTTCAAAGCATTCCCGCTCCCTTTGCAATCCAATCCCGGAACTACGGCTCCAAAGGATCGTGCAGTGGATGTGTCGGGTTCGAAAGTCTCTCCTCCTCCTGCTGCCGTTGGAATGGTGTGTTCGTCTCTGCCTGTTCAAAGAGCGAGAATCAATGGTCTTAAAGGAGCACCTATCTGCCTGACTTGAAAACAATCCACGCTCCCTCCGATGAATGATTGTTTGTTCTTGCTTGATTACCGGAGGACTACCGCTGGAAGGCGTTGTCACTGCGACTTGGTGCCTACTGTGCTCTTCACGGAAAGGAGTGAAACGAGCAAGTAAACCTTAATGTCAGTGATAATAGGAAAGGAAGAGACAGAATCACATCTGCTTGGCTGGTCGACACAAGCAGGGTCGCTGGGAAGGATACAGATGGGCTCCATTGAAAGCAAAGTCAGGACGAGAAGGGTTGAACGGGAAGAACGGGTTGTGGAGCTTTAGTTCGGCTTGGCTGGTCTTCATGGCATGAAGAACTCGGATTCGACAAAAGAATAAAAACCATAGCTGTGAGGCTTAACAGACAAAGAAAGCGGGATCCCACTGATCGCCCTCCAAACAAAACAACCTGATCTGTGTAGGCCAGAAGCCAGAAAAAGCATGATAGCTCGCTTGATCACACTGATCGCTCCGCTTGTCTTCTTGGTGGAAGGGTTCAGTGAAATGAATGAGCGAGAGCTGTTTAAGAAAGAGGCGGAACATCGCTCTCCGTGGCAGCAAGGGAAAAAGGAGATATTGATTCAGTCGGAGGTAGACTTTCGATGAGCGGAAGTAGATGCACAATGAGATTCACCCTGGATTGACTTTGTTAGTGCTCTATATCTGATCTGTCTGTCTCCTATTGTTACGAGAAATCCCTTCCTTCCTGATCAAATCAACCCGAAGAAAAATAGGATAAAGCCGAGCTCCTAACTTCTATCGCAGCTTGGTTTTTGCTCTTTAGTACTCCTAAGCCCAGCCTCTTCTTTCCCGTTCATATGAAAAAGACCTGCTATGCTAATCTCGTTAGGCCACCCGAACCCATCGCACCTTTGGCAGGAGGAGTTAGAAAGGTGAAAAGAGAACAAGACAAGACCTGCGTATATCGCTCCTGTCTAAGCGAGCGAGACTTTATCCATTGGACTTTCCATTTCAAGCTCGACTTGTAGCGAGACTCCACTTTAGATCCTGCGAGCTTAGTTTATGAAGCAAATCCTGCCCTTTTTTCTTAGGTAAGTAAGCTGCGGGTCGACAGTACCGGTGGGCTTTGAGCTACCAGAGCAAGGAGATAGAGCTTGAGCTTTTCCTTCATGGACCAAGGCGACTCTCGTTAGCTCTACTTGGGCTTAGTGCGATTCGAAACTGGGATTTTCTCTAGCCCCAACGGCGAACGAACGAACAAAGACAACAAGGACCCCCTATTAGTAAGCTTCAAGGAGCTCCTTTCTGTCCATTCAAACTGCCCAGGTAACGACAGCTTCCGCCTTCCTTTTCTCTCACTCCTTCGAGAAAGGTAGTACTAGGTGAGCTATCTTCTCTGTCGTCTTATCGACCCACCCTTCTAGTCGATTAACCTTTGTCACCTTTATGAGCTAGGGTGCAGGGTGCTCTTCAGGAATAAAAACCTCGGTCTTTGGAGTCAACAGCCTTTGGTTCATTTCAGTAGCCCGAACGAGAGTCGACTTATTTCAGTTTAGGATACTAAACCAGACTTCTCACCCGGTAAGGTGGTCCACCCACACTTGAGTGAGCTATCAGGCTCCACACATTCGTCGGCCAACCACTTCGTTCGGAAACTCAATCAAAAGGCGAACATTCTCTGGCTTCATTGAATGTCCACTTTTGAAAGCGAGTCAAGCTTGGAGAGGACAGCAAGTGAGGAAAGATTAAGGAAGTCGAGCTAGTCAATCCACACTTGCCTTTCCGCTCTTTCTCCGGAAGCTCCATTAGTGACGATTTTTTGCTTTCTAGATGTGGCCTCAGTCTTTGTATTCTCTCCTTCGTTTTTCACCCGAACTCTTGCAAAATCAGGCCTGGACCAAAGACCTCAAAGGTGTTGAAGGCGAACCCACCTTTAGTCGATGTTCCACGTTCTCCTTCCCTTTTCCGTGCTTCTGCTCTTTACGGAAGGCAGAGTTGAGTGGTGCGTCCTTTTCTTCATTCAAAGCGCAGGTCAAAACAAGCTACGATAGGCTCTAATCCAACCTGAAACAAAAAAAAAGAAAATCCGACTTGGTCTCCTATAGAGAAAGACTGCTTTAAGGCTGCAGCCACCCTTTTTCAATCAACAAACTATTGCCATTGACAAGTCTTCCATCCGCCAATCAAGGCTAGAGCCGAGAAGAGCGCACCAAACCCCGTCCCGAGCCCCTTCAACTAGTTTGTTTCACACCCGGTTTCGACCGTCCAATTCTTCCAACTTCTAGTCATGGTCACCATTTCGTTATCACCGCTACAGACTACTTCACCAAGTGGGTGAAAACAATACCAATGGTTAAGGCGCCGATGGGAAAGGTGTGGCATTCATTTACACTCATATTCTTTATGGCTTAGGTCGAGTGGCTTCTGCTCCTCCGCCCGCACAACTTCAACTAAACTATAGAATCCCCGAAAAGCCCTCTCCTTAGCCGGCGCAGCGTTGATATTGTATAACCTTAGGCGGCAGTTGAGTCACTCTCGTCCCTGGGTGGGGTTTAGTTCTTCCCCCCTATTTGGAAAAGAAAAAATGGCGAAGTCCATTTCTCCCTTACGTGACAAATCATTAAAAAAGCACCATTCTGACTTCCGACAACTATAAAAACAATCGAACAGGTGCGGGAATTTAATAAGCCAATAGCACTAGGCCCCTATTAGTCAAGCAAGACCCCCCAACGCCGAACTCTTCTATACCCTTCTTAGATAAGCACGAATCCCTAGGGACAGAGAACTTCAGTCTATCTTTTCCCAGATCATTGCACCTCAACCAATAACATTATCGGATGAGGATATAGATGCTAGTAGACACCCACCCCTAGATGCTGTCTACATTACCGCCTACGTAGGAGACAGCAGGATTAGACGAACAATGGTTTACAATGGGGAAGGAATCAACGTCTGCACCCTAGAAATCGCAGAAGCCCTAGGGATAAGCGAAGAAGACTTTACCCCTTGTATCACAACCGTCAAGGGTTATGCCGGGTCAACCCAAGAATCACTAGGGACTATTTGCCTTAATAAGGGGATGCAATCGAGAGAGTGACACAATTATTTTCCATGTAGTTCAGTGCAAGACCACATTCCACCCACTTTAAGGACGCATGTGGATACACGATCACGGTGCCGTCCCGTCCTCCTATCATAGATGTGTCAAATTCCCATTCCAAGGAGGAAGAACCATAGTGAGAACAGAGAAATACATACCCGAACCCCCGAGTACCAATTTCATGGACATGTTCCCATTATAGAAGCAAACAGTAAACCCATGCGAATCGAAGAGGTCTCAAACGACCAAAGACCTAGGGAACCACTCCCGAAGTCTCGAGGATGGCAAATAATGTGACAATCCGGGTACACACCTGGAACAGGCCTCGGAAAGAGATAAAACGGAATCATCAAACCTATAGAACCGTCACAAAGACCTAGGAACCAGGAAAACGGATATGACGGCTTTTCCTCACAAGAAGACACGGAATGGACACTAGCTAAACGATTTAAATCTTCAGGATCAGTTGAAAGCATAGACGACAGATCCTTCTCCACCCACAATTGGACTCAAAAATATCTTTGATCATAAGGAAGGGAAAAGGGGACTTAGGTTTTCAGCGTGCCCAATCCCATCCCCATAGTCCTTCTACCGACTGGGACCACCCGAAGAGACAAGTGTTTTGCCCTTCTCCCGTAGAGTATGGCTCCCCGTATCGTGTCTTTCTTGCATATCTATCCTTATTCTATTTTTGTGCCTAGACAGATGATAATAGATGTCCGTTCCCGGGATTTCTGCCATGATATTTAATATCATAGCGGACTTTATTTCTGAGGTGTGGTCTATCCGAATAGCTAGAAGCAGAGCGATAAGAAGAAGGAGGGAAAGCTTGAAATTGAAGCTTCATAATCGATCCGTCCTCCGTAGTGGGTCCCACCCCAGGAGGAGAGGCCCACCAGATATCACTCCTCCGCATAGGGATCGATGGATCAATGGAATATAATCGATATTGCTTGGTCGGAAGTGCCTCGTTCCTTCCACTTGATCGCCAGTTGGTTCATAGAAAGAGAGTATGTAATGAAATAATAAAGGTAAAAAGCACTTCCATCCCCCCGGAACCGGTTTCCTTTGTTTGCTACCAACCGATCGTTTTGTAGGTGAAGGGGCGAAGGCAATGGGAATCAAACAAATCCCATCGCTCCAATCGGAAAGCTAAACCTCATCTTTTGCCGGATGACAGGACGGGAAAGGGTAGCAGATCCATTCTTCGGAGGGAGTCTGACGATCCATTTCCAGATCCATACACAGATTCTCTAGTCGCAGATATACTTCTATTGCCGGGAGCATACCTCCGGATTATGGGGCCT